>JBAMJR010000028.1:3025000-3625000 GCA_038501785.1 Myoxocephalus aenaeus | reverse complement strand
ACGTGTGAAGATGCTTGTGGCAGAGAGTTATTGCCGCAAGCACATTACAAATATGACTCATTCAGAAAGAGAGATGCTATCAAACGTTACGACACACCTGTTCATATTGGTTTTGATTGTAAATAATCACTCAAATATTATCACCAGGTTTGATAAATTACCGCTGATGGGTTAATTACATTTTCCTATAGGAGGAGCATTTTATAGCCTCCTGCTCTTTAGATGTGTGTTTAGTAAAGTGAAGTGGTGACGACTCCATACATTAATATGGCGATGATTCTCTTTTGATGAGGATATTGATCCAACCCCCCCGCCATCTCCCCAAGGCTTACATTATTATCCCCTGGATTTACTCTGTAGAAATGGATTGGGCTTTGCAGATTAGTATTCAGCACATTCCACTCCCTCTTCACCATAATGCTGTTGTGATTCTGTAATGGGCTGAGAGCAAACGAGAGCCTTGCAGCTGGAAGTGTGCGGTTTAGTATGTGTATTCATTCAGTTGATGTTTTTTTTGCCCTGGGTGCATGGGTATTCAAATGAATATTTGTCTGTATGTTTATGTTTTTTTTTTCTCATACCATGATGCCCTGTGAGATTTAGTTGACTTCTGTTGGGTCTTGCTATTTCTGAACTTGGGCGTTTACCCTTTTACCATCTGTACATCAGATAAGGAGGCTCCTGTATATTGTCAAGAGATTGACTTCCGTGTCTCCTGCCAGGGCCATTAAGTCCTCAAGATGCTGCTTTTGGAGGAGTTATTTGTTAAACCCACTTCACAGAAATGTTCTTGGTGGAGGGGGAAGCACAGATCTAGTTTAACGGCCCAGCTGCCAACTATAAATGTCTTCCCGTTTTTATCTCAGACACACTGTATATTTGATCTCCAGAATCTTCAATAGTTTTAAACAAGAAGCCTTCTCCACTTTTCTTACAAACCCTCTCCTGACGCGCATAGAACCCTTTCAAGAGACTATTTAAAGCAAACAAACAAACACACACACACACACACAAACACACACACACACACACACACACACACACACACACACACACACAAATATCACCCTTTCTCCTTTTTTCTGGCAAAGCTCTGTGATTGTAATATTGGGATTCATGCAGAAGCTGCTCGTTAATTGTGTTTGATATGAGAACAAAAACAAATCTTTAAAGTGTTGCGGTACGATAAGATGACATGTTATTGCAGAGTGTTCTTTATGAATAAAGAGCATGCACATTAATGTGGCGAGTGAGTCTGGACATAAAACCTTGTTTTGTAAACTGTCTGAAACACAAAGAGGAAATAGCAGTTTGTGACGTGGACTATGCTGGAGTCAGTATTGCTTTTGAGAATGTAATGTTGTTTATGTGTATTCAAGAAAAGATACTGTGTGTGCATTATCAAAGTAGTGATGCCATTACAGCTGTGGTGGTTTCTTGTCCTCGTGGGAGCTGCTCCCAGAGGAGGATTGGCAATGCACCTGATTGAGACATTGCCAATTAGAGTGGGCAGACTGTGTGATCTGGCTGACACTCTAAAATGACTGTTCAGGTCTTTGTTAGTGCTGAATTTTATTAGATTTTATTGGCTGCTTTCCAACACTTTCAAAAGCAATCGACCCCAAAACCGTGATTTCATATTTTAAAAGGTATGCATCGGCATGATGTCATATTATCCTTGCCATGCTTTATGAATCACTTTATCGTTATTTGAGAGAGATGTTGATACAGACAGTGGCTATAAATAACACGATGCAGCTCTGACCTTCATTCTGGCTCTGTGCCAGCAGTTTCTGCTCTTTTACAGTTGAGCAAACAAATATATATTTTTTTCCTTTGTTAAGCTCCACTCCCTGGCAAAATTGCAGCAAGAATTTGTTAATTTGTGATTGTATAAATATGAATTTATAAATGTATGTAATAGAAAGGGAGAGCGAGAGAAAGAGAAAGAGAGAGAGAGAGAGAGAGAGAAAGGTGTGTATTGGGATAAATAATATTACCATTTTATATGCTAATACTGTGCATATGAGTAAAACAATTATTTAAGTGTATTGTGCTGTGTATTATCACCTAATTTGCATATCACAGTAATACAAATTAATGTAAAAAAAACATAATTATCATTACCATCACTGTCGTAATTACGGTTTGTATACAAGTTGCTCTTCTCTGATATCCAACATATTGACACACGGAACACTGAGCACGCAGAAGATGGTCTAATGAGGCTTTTTTTCTTTTTTACCCTTGCTCCTGCATCTGGATGAGTTTCCGGAGAAAGTGCAATGATTCCTTAGCTGCGATCCCTGGCACCAGCTGTTAAGCATGGTGCTATCTGTGATGATGTTGGCTGCAACTTTGTGGAAATACGTTGGTGTGGTGATTGCACTGCATGTGTACAAATCATGGAATATGTAGGCAATGCATAGGACCAAATTCACCCTGTGCTCCAAAGAGTTTTCTCTTGTGGTGTTCCCATATTCCAAGTTGATAATATCACCATTATACACAACAATTTAGTGGTTTTAGGAATACATTGGGTGTGATTAAGTTGGATTTGGAGGGTTCTGCAAAGCAGAATGTGATTTACGTTCCCACCTCCGTTGTCCCTAAAAAAACTGAAGGCTTTCCTTCTTGAAGTACGTGGTTCTATTTCTCGCTAGACATGGTTCGGGATGCGGCATGTCAGAAATTACAGTCTTTTCTGTCCTGGCTGTTCCATTATTTTGTCCCAACACAACCAATTAAATTGGACTTGCTTTCAAATCAGAATTAACATTATTCCGGCTATCATGTTAATAAGCAGTGGCGGCTGGTGGATTTTTTTTTGGGTGGGGCCAGCCAATCAATTTCAGCAAAAATCCTAGTATGATTCAATGCAAAAAAAGGTATAAAAAACGCATTACTACTTTGCAGTTGAATATTTAAACATTTATTCCAACACTAACATAATAAGGACATTATTCATACAAGTCAGTATTTTTTCCATACATTATATATATATATATATACATACATACATACATACATACATACATACACACACACTAATAGAACAAGTTTATATTTTAAGATTCCCCATATGAACCTTGTTTGTTGGGGAAACACAAATCAGTGTGATGAGGAAACCTGCATGTTTTTATAAGACAGATTATTTGTAAAGAAACTTTGCTCTTCTGTCCTTCTGAGTGGCAAACCTCTCAATGATCTTCTTATTGAAGTCAGGCATGTCCCTGACAAGTTTCTTCTCCATGGAGAGCCAGAGCATTAAGGCGATCCTGTGTCATGGTGTTTCTCAGGAAGGTCTTGATCCTCTTCAAAGTACAAAAACACCTCTCGGATTCAGCTGTTGTCACGGTGATGAGGATCCTGAGAAGACTGACAGTCTCTGTGAAGAGGAGAACCGCTCCTTGGCTTCATCAGGATGGCATCACATACCTGTAAAAGATAAATCAACTTACATTATCAATAAACCTATTTTGATGAAAGTGATTCTGATTGAACACTTATGTTAAAGTCAAGTATTTCTACAATACAATGTATGTAAAATCTTACAAATAACTTTAGATGATGGGAAATTATAACTAGATCATCAAATTGTATCAGACGGTCAGTTACCAGCGTGTCCTCCCTTTCAGAAAACAGTCCACTATGTTATTGAATAGTTGCCAACTTGCCATCTTCAAAAACAACTAGGCCTCTTCTAGACATTGACTTGGTGGACACCTGAATAAGCATGTTATTAACTACCCGCACTTTTAAAATATTTAAACAAATATCATTGTGATGTTTTCTATCATATTCGTTCACTTTGATGACTAGGCCCATTTAGGCTTTTACAGACTGTTGGACGTGAGCAACTTATCCCTCCCTCCAGGAAATACACGACACCTTAGTTCTTCTGTTACTGATGGGTTTATTCTTCAACGTGCGCCTCAGTCAACACCACCGTCATCAATCCACCGTCCAACTGTTTAATTACATTTCAACAGACAAAACAAGTTGGCGTTCACGTTACACAGTAAACTGTTTGCACGTAAATATGCGCGACGAATCATTAACATAACAACATACCTCGCTGCTGCACACAACTGAGAGGGAGATGGTCCACTTGGATAACAATATACTTCGACAAATCAACACGTTGTTGTCACTTTAACTTTTAAACTAGCTTTTAGCAGAGTAAAAACTTCTACCGCGGCACATGTTTCCAGGAGCTTGTCACAACTAAAAGTGTCCCAACACAAACATAGGACGTAAAGATGGTTCCTATCACATGTAAATACGAGACGTTAGCTTGCTTATTGTGTGTTTATTCGCTAACAACAGGCTACTGTGGGCCGTAGCCTAGCCCAGAACA
Organism: Myoxocephalus aenaeus; assembly: GCA_038501785.1. Classification (NCBI taxonomy): domain Eukaryota; kingdom Metazoa; phylum Chordata; class Actinopteri; order Perciformes; family Cottidae; genus Myoxocephalus; species Myoxocephalus aenaeus. The sequence continues at coordinate 3,620,640 of JBAMJR010000028.1, read as the reverse complement.
AGTCAAAACCTCTCATAGGTAGACAAGCTACAAGCTACACAGCCCATGAGACATTCACTGACCTCCTGAACCCAGTAATTACAATAAACAGTAATCTTATCTAGAACAACTTCTTCCTGTAAACACAATAACACTTTAAACATAACAGGTTAACATGACATGTCACTCAGTCCGTTACAGTATAGTTTAATACCTTTAATGAAGCAGGGTCGATGTTCCTCTTCTGCAGCTGGTTGAATAGCATGTCCACATTTGGGATGATGTTGTTCCGTCTGTAACTAAACAACCGTTTTCTCTTTGTGTAGCAGTGCTAGCGGGCTAACGTTAGTCCGCTAGCTAACGATGTAGCTTAGCATGAGCAGCAGCTGGAAATATCAGTTGACTCTTCTTGTCCACTCGGCGATACAAATCAGCGTTCTTTACTTCCTCCAGAATGTAATCCCTTATAACCGACAGCAGCATGCAGTCCAAGTCTTGGAGGAGATATTTGATCTAGTTAGGCTTGAGTCTTAGGGCTCCATTGTTATGACGTTAAAATGGCGCTGAGAGAGACGGGCAGACGAGAATACAAGCGAAGAGAACGAGAACACGCGAGATGAGAACGAGAGACTAGGTGTGAACGCACCCGGGGAAGCCCCGCAGAAGTCCTTTTTAGGGCGCGGATTGGATAAATGATATGTCCATCATTTATATCTTTAATCAGTGATTGGCTAAACTGCGTATTAGACCCGACTTTCTTGGGCCAAATGATTCGTGGCCCCGGCATGTGCACGAGCATTAGAGACCAGTGCATGAGCAGCTCAGAGCAGAGAGGACGAGCAGGAAAAGCAGATATTTAGCGCAGATATCCTATTTTACAAATATTACTGGGTACATTCCATAGCTCAAACACATAAATATTGACAATTAGTATAAGTTATTAATATTTTTATAATTTTTTTATAATTAAAATTATAAATAATGTTTTTTTTTTTTTTCTGGCTCAAGGTGGGTGGGGCCAGGCCCCGCGGCCCTCTATTGGCCGGCCGCCACTGTTAATAAGCTACACTTTTAAATCCTGCCCACCAGGGGGATGCATTTCCAAGGTGAAGCCTGTACTCAATGTACTTAAAGTTACCTGTATTAAATTGTTGTCGTAAGAAGTATTTAGAGTACGTTATCACTGCTTTACTGAGAAATGTGTATTAATCAGCCCGTTCTTTAAGTCTTTAAGATGCATCGCTAGAAGTATATTTGTACATTAAAGTGTTTAGTCAGCTAGCTAGTAGAAAAGTGTTTTGTGAGCAAGTCTTGGCTATTGCTAATGTTACCCATATTGACAGCTCGTTGGTTGTATTGGGAGATATTTGGGCTTTTTTTGTGTCAGACATGTGGCTGCATCTCCATTAAATTACCAAATTGAATAAATAAAAAAAAAATCCATAATATTAGCCCTAATGCAAGCTGAAAAATATTTCAACAGAAAAGTAACCTGCAACAATTTTTATAATTGATTAATGGTTTAAGATTTTTTTCACCCAGAGATGCCAAACATTCAACAACAGTTATCAATCAATTACAGATTGAAAGCACTACTAGCACTTGGACTATTCCGCCCCCCTCTAGAGTGGTAGGGTCCATCTCCACCGTTCACCAGGACACGGTTTTCGTGCGTGCCAATTAATATTCCAGATCAGGTGTCACTGCCTTTGCTCATGACTGTTGTGCGCGTCCGGCAAACAGTGAGTACTTTAAGTCACATTAATATACTTTCATGTATATTCATCCCGTACTACTCTATTATATGTCGGCTACCGTTGGACATGCTAACTAGGCCCCTTTTGCATTCTCCACCGTTAGCTCTCACCTGTGCTTAATTTTACGTCCAATGTGCCCTTTCAGTTAAAATGCCTTGATGTTAATAGTTGTATTCAGTCATTTCTGTTTGAAACAGAAACTAGGCACATACTTATTGTTAATTGCTGCCTTCTTTGATAAATGAAAGGTTGCTTTGCGCTTAGCTGGCACCATTGTGGTCTCACTAGTTCACCTCATGGCTGGCAGTGCAGTTTGTCATGTAACCCCTTACAATGACTGGGTTCTACAAACTAACACTGTTATGTTGTTCTTAATTTGTTTTTTATTTCTCCCTTTTAATAAACACACACACACACACACACACACGCCTACCTTGAATATGAGCCAAACAAGTTCTAATAAGTGCCTAATTGACGCAGGCTCCCATACATAATGACAAGCTGAATGGTGAAGCCAATTATGAGTAAATGTACTATGGATGAAGTGTTTCTGCAGACTGACATCAGGGGAGGAGGCTTTCTCTGAGCACAGCAAGACACCCTTCATACCGTGATAAATGACACTGCATGTTAAGCTAGCACAGTGTGGTGTCTGACAGAACTTGGTATGTGTAAGACACATCCACACATGCTGACTCCTGCAGTTAAATGCCTGGGTAAGTTTTACTGAGACTTCTGAGACTTTCTTACCTGTTCTTGCTGCTCTGTCAACACGATCAGCAGCGACAACAACAATCTTTACAGACATAAATAAAACCCAAGAATTTATATGAAATGCAAAGATGAATGAATTGGGAGTGACTAAGTTGCGGAACAGGAGCAGTTTAAGACATTTTATTAAGTCTTTTGAATGGTGTGATAATCATGTCATAAAATGTGTTCTCGAAGAATGTAGTACTTCAGAAACTCTCCTCTCTGTCATAATGTAAGAGGCTTAGGCCGGCTTCATGACACTAACTTCCTATCGCTTTAATAGGCTGCCAGACACTAACTTCTGTATCATTTTAATAGGCTGCCAGTCAAAAAAGGGCGCAGAGAGTGAATAGGAACAGAGTGAACGCGGTGTCAGTCACAGAGCCTTGTTGCCACAGCTGTTTAAACAACTTTGGTCCCTGCGTTGCACGGCTTTAGCGTCCAATTGGATTTATGGCACATCTAGCCCTTATAATAAATCCACAGGTGCTACTTTGGTAGTGTGTTTGATTTTATTTTTTCCCACAACTGTGAACTTCCTCTGAACCTTTGAAAACTGAGCGTGGCACACAAGCTCTTTTCACTTCAGCTTGTTACTGAGAGCTGAAGAAGGGTATTTCTAGTGGTGAGAGGGAGGTGGGTGTTCGTGAGATCAGTGACAGGGAAACAGTGATGTAGAGTTTCATGGTATAGTCACAGTTAATCCTGGGGACTGTCATGAACAAGACAACAGCATTGGAGATGGGCAACGTAATTACGAGCAATGCCTATTATACCCTCTGCTCCAGGCCCTTAAAATAGCCATGGGTCCTCCTTGTTATACTGTATGTCATCCTCTGTTCTGTCTCAGTTGACACTGGAAGACAATCATATCTTTGTCTGTAATAATGATCTAATTACATTTTTTTTTAAATGTATTATTTGTTAAATGGTTTCTGCGGCTTAAAACACATGTCTGACAATACTGTGTTTCTATTTGGACTTGAAAATAAAGGTTTGTTTCTGCCATTTTTCATAATTTGACTTTTACTTTGTCCTGGCGCTTTTGACTAATGTATTACTTGCATCATCAGATTGAAAACGTCACATATTTGAATAACGGCAATTAGAATCAAAGCTGCCTCAGCCCTTCATTTCACTGGTCATTTTTCACATATCCTGCCAGGTCTGTTTCAGACTGTTGTGTTGTGATTTTGATGCTGACAGGCAGCACGCTCCCCTGGGTGCAAGCTAATTTAGAAAGCAGCCATAGAGTAGCAGATGCCAGATTAGTGTCAGAGCAAAGTGACTGATGAGGAGCCTCCTGGTCGTTGGGTCACATGCTGGCACTGTCGTACATATGCTCCTGCTTGTGGCCCCTTGTTGTGTCATAATAAATGAGTGATTTGTTTCTGCATACTCAGCTTCTATTAAGTGAGGGTTAAGTGATACTTACGCCGCCTCTTCTATTTTTACGGCGAGGTATAAAGACCTTGCTGTTTGTAGTAGCAGCTTCATGCAGCAACATGCCGCTTTGACTCATTGTGACACTAATTTGATTAAAGTGGCGAATAATTGTATTACTTCCATCAATATGGGTAGTTAGTTCTGCACCCCAACCTCAAATATAATGCGATAGAGAATGAGGATCCTGAATGGCACACATGATTACATGCTATTGATTAACAATTCTTCATATGGCAGAGGACAAATCCTCAATACAAATGATAAAAGAGATTATGGGCAAAGAGTGTCGAAGAACAGTTGTATTATTTTCATCATGGATATTTCTGCTAATGGAACATTTTATGGCTTTTATGATATTTGGGTGTAACTCTGTTGTCGGCGAAGACACCGATGTGGTTCAACAGACAATAAATAGACTGTGACGAGTTTTTACCTACGCGTCTATTTATGGCCTTTCCTATGAGCTACACTTTCACTCTGTTCATGTCTTTTCTGTCCTCTGTTCTCTAAAAAAGACTAAAGGAGCTGGCTCTTATCCATGTTCACATTCAGTGTCGTGACTCAAGGGCGTTAAGGTGCCGGCAGCTTGCTGTAGTTTGATTGACTGTAGACAATACGACATCCCAGAGAGACGGGCCCAAATACCCAGGAGATCACTATGACAAAACGCTAGTCTGTTCTAAGATCAAGTTGCTTTTTTACTCCAGGAAAATGATACATATGAGTGACACATGCTAAATATTAACACTGCAGGTTGCTGTGTCTCGAAGAGATGCACAGGTGTGCCTAACATTCACCAGTGTAGTTGCTACGGCTTCCTGTCAGGCTCAGAAATTACCCACTGAATGCACAAAATTTCACGACGCTCTTTGCATATAGTAGTCTAATGAGGTGAATTCAGGTGGAAGTCATTATCCCTTTTAAGCATATGTAAAGGATATAATTGTCAAAATTGTCAAATTCTTAGGGGGTGGGGTCTGTTGGATTTATTTGTCTGTATTTGAGATGATCCTGCTCTGAAATCTGGCATGTTTGTGTTGAGTTAGACGCCACCGTGCAAACCTGCCCAGCTGTCTGCATTTGTGATGCATTTGTCAAGTTTTTTTTGGTCGGCGTGCTGCCAGTCACTGTCATATTTAATTTGAGAAGAAGAAAGAGCATGTTTTACTGTATAAATGGCATTTAAGTTGAACCATTAAGGTTTAAGCAGTATAGTACCGAAAACTGTTTAATTACAAACCTAGGTCAAACGGGGTCCTGCCTTATGTGCAACATGTCGGCCCAGGTGGAACACAGACTCACACCACCCTTCCACAATCACAGTAAAATGTCCTTGAATCACAAGGGTGGCATGTTTTTTATTCAAAAGGTTGGCTATCGCCCAAAGGCCACGAGTTTGGAGCTTTCTTATTCTTGGTGGATTCGTCACAAGGAGCAACACCTCTAACATTACACATTCTTTTTACCCATTGTTCATATTGAATATTAACGAATGCAACTTTAGAGAAAGTCAAACTTTTAGAGAGGGATCCAGATTTCTTTCCTCTGTAAAGCACGAGTTAATACCGGACTTGAATTTTAAAGGTGGTGGGAAGGAATCTTGCAACCGATCACAAAACTCACAGTTCAGATCGTCTGAATGTTTTGAGTCAGGTTTTTCTGACTTAAAACTTTTTTTTTGCGCCGATATGATTGCTGATTGTCAATGAGCCATATTGGCTGATACAGATCGTTTTTGTTGTTTGGTTTTGTTATAGCAGCTATACAAGGCTTCAGACTATATATTTTTTTTTCACCATCAGACATTTCCATCAACCATCAAGTGTTATCTTTTTACTTTTTTATAGTCTTCTGTAGTGGTTATTTGCATAAAACACAATTAAAATGATTAGGAAACAAAAATGGTTAGCTCCAGTGCTGCCAACTTTACTATCTCTACTGCCGATTTCATCAAGGATTTGTTGTTTACAATGTAGCATTATCAGGGATCGCAACTAGAAAGCATTAATGCATATTTACGGTCAGTGACACAACTAAGAACTTCAACTCTAAACCCATATTTCTTCAACGACTGGAGGTATAAGCATTTGCTTGTTTGCTTTTTAGGCTTAATAACTGTAGAATAGCTGATGTATAGTATAAAGGCTAATTTTGTTTAATTTATTATGAAGTCTGTTTTCCAGAACACTCCCCAAAAACACTTAATGCAGCTTTATCTGCGTTTCATCTTTAAAAAAATGGGAAGACAAAGACAGAAAATACTATACCAGTGAAAGACAAGTGCAGGGTATTTCACCTCCCCAGCACATTTTCCAAAAATAGGAAATATAGTTTGCATAAAAGAGTGGCTTGTTAGCAAAATGTGGAAAGACAGCTACCAGGAGCCAGCTGTGTGCTACCCTTAGTGGCCAGATGGAAGATTGAGCGCTAGCTTGGCCTGACACTTGACTTGGCTGACAGCTTTTCTGGTGGAATGCCTCCAAAAGCTAAAGCTTAAAAAGTCATCATTTAAAATAAAATAACAGTCTTGTGTCTTCAATAAGTGAGTTATTAGAATAATCTGTTTATGGACTGATCATTCTTTGGATACAACACAATCTATTTTTCAAATATAATGCAGCTGATTTCAGCTTTATTTAGACCTGCATATGTTGACACCAGAGTGCACCAGACTGACTGCACTAGTGTTTTGAATGGAAATAGGCTTCTCTAAGGAGATGTATGCCCCTCGCCTGACACTGCCTTTGGGCTGAGCCCCAAGTGTTGTAAATGCCTAACAAAACCCCAGCTGAACACACACAACTCATTCTTCATTGTTTAGCGGAATTAACTGAAGTACAGACATGGGGATGTGTGTGTAGAGAGAAAGAGATGAGAATGACCCTAAACTATTGGCTCTATTTGTTATGTGGTCACTGAGCTTGTGGAACAGGGATAGGTGGATTTAGTGAAGAGGGTAGAGGTCTTTCATTTTCACTGATGGGGGGCTCTGGCATTGAGGGTATGACCAAAGAGCGGTGCGATCCAGCCAACTTCAATTACGACCCCTTGCAGTTTTCCCAGAGGTGCTCTACAGTGCCTTTAAGGGGGAATCAATGAGGTGACAAATTGATGTGGACAGCAACCCCTTTTAGTTGTTGTGTTGCTGCATCCATGCCTGAATGCTCCTCTAAGCATGTGTGAGTGAGTGTCATTTGAACGTGTTTGTGTTTGGCAAGCATATATAAATGAGCACCACTCCCCATTTATGATAATTGAATGCTTTGGTCCATTTGTGTTTTGGTGGCTTATTTTCTGCCACTGGCTTTAATGGCTTGTTATCTGTCTAAACCTGTTTTTAAACGCTTTCTAATGGGTATTTACATGCATCACCCACTGACACTCAGTGCCACGTTTTATCTCACAATAACGGTGCTGAGGTTTTTCTCAAGGTTGTTTTGACTCGTCATGTCAGATCTGAGGATTGCTGATGACCTGCTCAAGTTTACTGAGAAACATGGAGCTGAACTAACCTTTCTGATAGTGGGAGGAGCTAAAATGAATGTGTCACAGGAATGCTTTCTGCTTGAACAGTTGTATTCTTGGAGATTGTTGGTCAGAAAAATTGGAGACATTCTACATTTATAAACCTTAATACTGTATTGATTTGTAAAAGTCAAAAGGTGATATTAATGTAAGAGATATGAATTAAATCAAACTGTTGACCACTTATCAGAGTAATTAGTCACTATTCAAATGTCGGTACATACATATGTGTGATTGAATATTTCTCACATGTTTCAGACAGATCTGATTTCATGACATTATCAACACAAAGGCTACACTAACACAAGTGAATCCCCTCTCCAATTTATCCGTGTGAAGATAAAACAATATCTCAGTTTTTTGTTTAACCCATGGCCTGTGTGAGCTCAGAGGCTTTACTGGTTTTCTATTATTAAGGGGTCATATTGTTTACATTATAATACTCCAGTTTGAAATGTGTGTTTGCACTTCTCATATCACAACCTTTGGTGAAAACATGCAGCAGGATATGTTTCTATGTAATCTGCTTCTCGGGTGCTTCCATAACTTGTTTATTTTTTTTGTGCATGCTTGCCTAATTATCGTGAATGTGGTATTGGATCCTATGGGCTGATGTGATGAAGCTTCTCATGAGGCTGGTGTAAATTAGCTACAACAAATTCAGTCCCGCATACAGTACAAAAGTGCATGGGCACACGGTTGGTAAACATTGTACATGCATGCTCACGATTAGCATGTAGGGCAGCTGTAGCTATGTTAATGTCACAGTGAGTGCTCATCACAAAAGACACAATAGCACAAGGAAACAAAGGAAAAGCATTGCTATAATGTGTTTGTGTGAAGGAGCACATCAATGTGTTCTGGGTAGACCTCTACATTGTACGAGATGTGATGTCCAAAATAGCAGTTGTCTAGTACTGTACATGTAATTACAAAACAAACGTATTCAAAGTGGGACATAATGTGTGATGGGAAATCAAAAAAAACCTTTGTTCTATGCCGAAGGTAGGTAATAGCTTGTCATTGAAAGCTAGTAAGTGCATCTTGATGTACCTTCCATCACATTTCAGTTTGCCACTTCTCTCCTATTTCACTGTGTTTATTATTAATCCACCATTTTTGAGACGTTCTTTTTCATTTTTTTTCTGACAGCTCCCCAACAGGCACCCAAGAGGCCGAGATATTAATGCACCACATTTGTCTTTCTCTGTCTCTGCAGGAAAAGAAGAGCATGTCGCCACCTTCAAAGGATCGGAGTTCTTCTGCTACGATTTGTCCTTGAACCCGATTCAAAGCAGCAGTGACGAAATCACATTGTCATTCAAAACGCTGCAGAGGAATGGACTGATGCTGCACACGGGCAAATCAGCTGATTACGTCAACCTGGCACTGAAAAATGGGGCTGTCTCACTCGTCATTAATTTGGGGTCTGGAGCCTTTGAAGCTCTTGTGGAGCCAGTCAATGGGAAATTTAATGACAATGATTGGCATGATGTCAAAGTAACAAGGAATCTACGTCAGGTAACAGTACAGAGGGTGATGCAGAGACTCAGTAAATTAATCAAAATGCACTTAAATCATTACCATCATACAATATATTGTTTTTTCCAGACATTGTAATTGGATTGCTAAATTGAATCATGGTGGAGATAAAACAGAACCACAACTGTGCAGGGACATCTAGATGTGAATTAAGACCTCTATTAAGTTACAGTTTGAGGGGGAAAAGAAAGACAACTTATTTACCCTTAAAAGCAACTCTAATTCTGACAGTTTTCAGTATGTAAGTGACATTGAAATATGACTTAACTCAAGTCAGTTCCTTGGGAACAGTCCGTATCAACAAAGTATTAGAGGTAAATGGTTTATTTTGTATGTTAAAATATTTGACCACAGTTTAAATTTGATTTTAGACAGTTATTGAGTAATAATTTGTTTAAAGAATGATATCACTGCTGAGGGATTATTTTGTTAGAAAAGCACACTTTTGGACAAAGTGTGCTTTACGTAAGCATAACTAAATCTAGGGTCACTCTTACATACTGTATAAAATATGGATGTAGTCTCCGTGACCCATCTGAAGAGCTGGGTGGCATTTTAACTAGCGGTCTATGAGCAGCGACTCACTTTTTGAGCCAGCTTCAAGTGGCCATTTGAGGAACAGCAGTGTTTTGGCTTAATTTCTCAACACCAGAGGTTGTGGTTTGGTCACTCTTTTAATTCAATGTTTTATGAGCACAAGCAAACCCTTCTAACGGGATCAATAGGCTTTAATGGCCTCTCCTACATGGCAACGCTGACTCCCCTTTGCATTATTAACTTTAAAGAGACGACTGTATGTAGGAACATTGTGACCTGGTTAGGCAGCACAAGATTTCTTACGTATTCTATAGAAATCCTATTCAGCAGCTTGTGCTACCTACATTCTGAAACACCACAGGATGGTTCTTGCAACCTCCCACTAATGGTGCCAATTGCATGTGACAACACTGCTAAAAAATGGGAGACTGGCCAGAATTGGTTCTTGCCTAATTCTCACCAAGAGCCAAGGAATCAGATGGGACGAAGAAAAGGTGTAAAGCAGAGTCTTTGGCTGTCGTTCACGTGCCAACTCATCCACCTGTAAGATCAGATTTCCCTGACCAGGAGAGCAGCTACAAAGGTATTTGAATGTGTGTTGCATTGTAGACGGACTAACTACTGCGGATTTGTACCAGGCCAACATATACAGTACTAAATGGTGTTGGGAGGCAGCTGCCAATCTGCTAGTGGCAAACCACCCTTGGACATCAACAGTGCCAGTCTGTTGGAGCCATGGCCAAGCCAAAGTTTTGCTGAAGACACACATCAACATGTTCTCAGTGTCTTTCAACAGTAACAAGCCGCTCCCCCATGTCAATTTATGTAAGCCGCTACTGAGTCTATTGGTGGATGTGATTTCCCATCCCTGCTGTTTAAAAGCTGCCACAACGATAACAAGATCCTGATCACTTTTCCCCCCCATGTACAGTATGAGTAGTATGAGGTGTTATGACTCCCTGTGCCTAATGCTGCGATCACACCAAACGCTAATTTGACGCGCGACCAGATTACATGCAAAGTCAATGCACAGACGTGATAGGTTGCGAAAAAAAGCGTTTTTTTTCCGCCGGGCGGCGCGGATGACTGGGGACGAACAGAGCGTTTGACGCAAATTCGCGCGAGTTCAAATTTTCCAACTCTGCCGAATAAAACACGTGACGCTGAGTATGAATTATTATGAACCGAGACGCGATGGAGTTTGATGTTCCGACGTATGTGGAATTTACACAACAAGTATGAAGCAGAACTAGTGATTTATTTCCATGGCGGAAACGGTAACTGGGATAAGCCACGGAGACCGCAGTTCTTGGAGGAGTCGGTGAAATTCACCGAGCTGTGTGCGGCTACGGAGGGTGTTGCTTTCGCGCCGTGTTTGGTGTGAACTTAGCATAAGAGGCCTAATACAGCAGGGTATTGGGTTTCCTCCAGTACTCCAGGGCTTGATGGGACTGATAGGGAAACTGAGTCTCAATGTGCAACATGGCACCCCAGGTGCACAAACCAGTGCTACAGATGTCTCGTGTGTTTCATAACAGCTAGGCCAGTGACATGTGACCATGTAAAGTTTAATGTAGCAAGGTCATAATCATTGTTCATCTTGGTTCAGAGACCAATAGTTCAGCTGCACTTCTAGGTAGAACATCCATTTACTGGGACAGCAGGAAGTCATCTTACAGTGGTGGCTTAACTGATGATGATGATAATGATGATGAATATAATACCCTCTTTGGGGACTCGACCCCAATGTTATCTTAGTGAGAGAAAACCCAGCAGAGTGGCCTGATTGCCATCATTGGTCCCAGCATCTTTGTCCTTCACATCATTCTGAGAGAAATCCGATGCTGCCGATACAAGACAATTGAGATGCTCCTGGATGGTTAGGTTCAGCCTCTTTACGACCTGAAGATAAGTGGATGTGAAGATGTTACGTGGACTGTGGCCTTAAGACAATGTTAGCTTTTCAAGTGCAAATATTTGCAAATTTCACCACAGTGTGACTAATAATAGATTCTATTTTTATCATGAAGAACCCGTCAGACTGTTTAGCCTGTGTTAAATGGAACACCACATATTTCTTCCATTTACTCCTCCTTATCAAACCGATTATTGTGACCCACATAACATATTTGAGAATATTTGATTTGACACAAAGCTTTAGAAAAGTATTGTTCTGAAAACATCTCTAGTTTTGTTCCTGCTCATTTGGTGGGAAACGTTTGTCTTCACCTCAATACCGAAGCTGCTGCTTTTGCATAATCAGCACATTGATTATTGGCAAACCTCAGGATTTGGCCCGCTTGAACATTCACTGCATTCAAATTGTAAAAGAAAACCAAGCTTATTGAGTGCATGCTCTTTGGGGGAATCAAAATTCCCATCCTCCTCATTCTGTGTCAGGGTGTTCTTTGCTTTGTCTCATTGCAGTAAAGTGATCCTAAAGTTCATCAATAAGACCAAAACGGAGGTACAGTATTGTATGAGACGGAAAGTCTGATGCACTGGATTGGTCTCCAGCCTAAAACCAAGTACAAAAGAACACAAATACCAGTACCAACAAAAGAAACAAAGCTTTAACATGGTCTTGAACTTGAGACTTTGAAAGAGAGGGTCAACTGATGTGCTTTAGGCATTCTTTCTTCTGAACAAATTGATGTCTGTCATTCATAACCTTTTCTCAGGACTTGGGTAAGGTTAACGGTCGGGTCTCTTACAGAACATGGTACAAAAACACCATGAAGAACTTAGGGAGTTGCTGGTCGAGCATTATTGTTATTTCCTTAGACTGCTTTTTTCTTGTTGAACTTATTTTGCCCTTTTTACTCTATGTTACTAACATGCTTTGGAATCCAACTAACATCATTCATGGAATGTGTCATTCTACTAACCAGTATGGGTTTTTGCCGTTTTAACAATGTACTAACAGTATTGACCATCATATATTATTTGAGTAACAGTCGTTATTCTGTTCACAGTTTTTAATTTCCTTTCTCCCCCCTTTTCCACAAAGCACTCAGGCATTGGACACGCTATGGTAAACAAACTACATTGTTCGGTAGATATCATTCTAATTGTTTCTTAGTTTGGGTTTGCCGTGTGTTTCTTTTCTTTCTTTTTTTTTTACTGTAGACGTCATTTACAAAAAAGGGAAATTGCGGTTGGTACTCTTCTGCTTACTTTTCGAATCCTTTTTAATTTCTTGGTTCATTCATTGGTTTCGCCCTCTTTATTTCACTTGTTTCCTGTCCAATTCTGTTTGATCCACCTTTTTAGGAGCATCATTTCGAGCCTTTTGCATCAAGCTGTGGTTAAAAATGAGGACCTTCTTCTGTCTGGCTGGCCTGATGCTCTTTGGCTCAGCCAGTTGTATCCCCATTCACTCTGCATGGCATGCACTTTGACTATGTCTTTTGTCAACATGAATGTGACAGTTGAGCTGTGTTTGTCGTTGGTGCTTCTCCGGTGCGTTCTTATTTCTCTTTGTGGTTTCGCGGTGTCCATAAGCTTTTGCATGCATCTGCCACTGTGGCAAGTGTCAAGATACTGATTCCCAGTATCCCAGCCTATCATTTTCTTTTTGTGTGCTTGTACTCAAAAAGAAAAGACAAAAGTATGCATGCTATTTTGTTTTTCTCGTATACCCTCAGTCATTGTCCATTACTAAAAGGTGATTGTGCTTTTCATAGCATGTGCTCCCTCTCTAACCCAGTAGCACTTTCTGATTTCTTTTGTAGAACTGCTGGACGTACTAATATGGAATTAACAGTGTAACTAACCTAGATAACATTCTACTAACACCATTTTTGTGTCTGCTAAAGTACTTTTAAGTTGCAGTACGGGAAATACTAACACTGTAGTATGGGCACTTCACTAACACTCAAACTAAAATAGCATTCCTTCGAAGGCTTGCAGTCTTCCAACTAATCAAACTGGACAAAATAATAATACAAAAACAAGAAAAAAGACAATGAAAACAGACATGAAAATGGGTTTAAGAAACATATAGGGAAGTCTGTCATAGACAACGAGAAGGAAAGGCAATAACTTTGCAATATATAGGCTGTCTGAGTATAGCGTGTCCTTTCCCTGTGCTTTGTTGTCTAGGTAACAATATCCGTGGATGGGATTCTGACCACCACAGGATACACACAAGAAGACTACACCATGCTAGGCTCTGACGACTTTTTCTATGTTGGAGGGAGTCCTAGCACAGCTGACCTGCCTGGATCTCCAGTTAGCAACAACTTCATGGGCTGCCTCAAGGAGGTAAACACCACTTCTGTGTGCACTCTGAGGCTGGTGGGTGTACAGGATATGACTGGCTTCACGTCAGGCCCCCAAACAGGCCCTTCAACCCACACACTGACCCTGTCTCATCCTTTACACTTTAGCTTGTTTCTCCTCTTTCCTTCACACTCTCCCACAAACTTTATTTTGCCTCTACCGCCCCCTCAGTGCGCTCATAATGTTATACAGGTTTACACACACACACACACACACACACACACACACACACACACACACACACACACACACACACACACACACACACACACACGTTCACTTGGTGGTGTCTGGTGTACCACACGGCCGCACACACAACTTTCTTGGAGTGGAATTTACCACAGGCTTCATACAGCTCCGTCAGGTGCACTTCAAACAGGAGCAGTGATCCTGGGATCAGGCAGTTGGCTTTTCATGAGCAGTCAGCCAACTGACACACTTAACACCTCACAATTATTCCACTAGGGAATTGGAATATTATTATTTTAGACCACTTACCAAATGACTTACCGTATTACTGTTTAGTGTGTTGTTGTAGTAGTGCGTCTCTTACGTTGTGCTAGAAATGTGCAACTTGGCTTTAACCCTCACCTTGACAAAAAGACACGACAAAGTGAAAATACATCACTGTTTGATAAATGCTGTCGGGGATCTATTAAATTCAACATCTTTGATGCTCCGTAGTGTAATGGGCCCTCAGGCTCATGTTTTACTGACACTGTCATTTGTCACTCGCCTCTTTACTCATATGTTCTAGTATTCTTCTATAAAAGGTGTGTATATAGTATATACTTTATCCCCAAGTAAAAGAGAAGGAGGTGATTTCTTCTGCACAGGGTTTATAATTTATAAATGTCCCTTTTAAGCTGTACCGTAGTATTTTCATCAGTATTTCTTGCAGTTGTTGGTTAATAGGGATTATGACCTAAAGCATATACTTCACAAGCCACCAGGGAAATACAAAGATATGAAGCAGGCAGATCTCCAAAGTACTGCAAAAATGATGTATCTATTTATCTTCAAATTTCAAAAGCTGTTTCTGGGTCCAGTCGTCTCTTTCCCTTTGCATTCTTCTACTTCGTTTGGCACCGTGGTGTCCTACATTTCGTCTCTCGTCTCAAGCGCAGGCTGTCGTCATCGGCGATCCTCTTAGAGAGGTCTAAGACAGCTCTCTTTAATGAGCAGGCACAGCGTGGACCACATGTCCACACGCCATGTACCGCTCATTAGAGCGCTGGTTTTGATGGGGAGTATCTTAGTTAACTACAAGTCTCTGAGGTGCTGCAGATGTGGTGACATAGGGAGTGGAATTTGCGTACCATAAGCACGGCCCTTACTGCTCGTGATCAGTGTAATCGCAGCGTCTGCTCTCACTATCCTGAGATCAATGTTTTGAATTGCTCAAAAATGTAAAAATATGGTGCAATAGCTATGATGGTTCTCCTGTGATGTGAGACATAGAGCATGTCCCCATTTTGATTTGCTCCAAGAATAATGTATTATTATAATTATGATAGTTTTACTATAATACAGATGTCATTATCAAAGTTAAAAAGGAGTCTTGGTCCCTCCATTGTGAAGTCCATCCAGACGTTTCCATTATACAGAATCCCCGTCTCAGGTCATCCTCTGTGTGTGTCATGATAACGTATGAGAGGTGGTTTAACAGCATGTGCCACAGCACACTGCCCTGATGGATGGGATGCTTAAAGTGGCTTGTTGCAGCATCGGTGTGCAGATTCCAGTCTGAGTTGCCACGCCTGCCTGTTGGTTCTGATGGCAAAACAAACGGTGGTGCAGTAATTGCTCAGTTGTCACAGCCCGAGCTTGATGACAAATTAGTGCAGCACTACTAGCGCAGCGCCAGTTGTAGCTCAGACCAAGGCTCCCTTTGACTCTGAAAGGTGCCCTTTGTCTTGACTATAAAGAATTGATTTGGGTTTATAGGCTGTGTCTGCTGCACCTTTAGTCTACATAACCAAGGTCCAGCAGGCGGAGATATCATCTTTTATTTCTTTACTCCTTTTTTTACATTTGTTCTTGTCAGGGTTCTAGTCAAATTACCTTCTATTCCTATTCTATTTCTATGAAATCTTTAAAACATTCAATTCAATTGGTTTCAGATGTAAAAAATATAAATGTTTTTTTTTTATGAGGAAAGATAGTGACGTGGGAATAAAAGCCTGCCGTTTTCGGTTTCCCTTTTTTTTCTTCTTCTTCGTGCAGTAAAATGCAGTCTAATACAGTCAGTCACAAAGTATTTACAAGAAAAATAGCCTGAGCTTACCTAATTCTAATGCACCGCTATGAGCTCCATCTACCTGAACAGTTAGACACGGCAGATCTGATTCAGTGATAAACATAATGCTCCATGCAAACGCAATCCCATCGGAGTTGTCCCCGTTTTCAGGTGAACGCTTAGCATGGCAACAAATGTAGAACATGGACAGTGTTTTCCACAGCTGTATCTCATTGGATTTGTCCCGTTGAAAGTAATATAGATTTACCACAAGAACTATTTTGTTATGGAAATACATATGCATGTAACCATAATGGGGCTGTCCGTCACTTGATAACCTTATCTACTAATTAGTCGTGCTAGAGCGGTGTGGAAGAGATCATTGACTCCGCTCGTGCCCCCTGGGGAAAGTCTGTCTGGCATACTATTGACAGCTTCGTGTTTTAAAGTGGCGATCTTTAAGATTTCAGTCCTGCTGGATTTAGATTTTCTGTTTGAGTGAAAGCAATGGAATTGTGCTCCCGAGTTTAGCAATTCATGCATCTTGTTGCTGATGCATTACCTTTTAAGTTTTCAGAATTGTGTGCTTAGCTAAATTTGTAAATTTGTTTGTGTGTATATGATGGAGAAAATCTAAGACAGACTCATTTTCTGGGAATGTTACACAGATACCCAGTTCTTAACACTGCAAATATTGGAATACTTTCATCAGTGGGCCATTGGCTAAATCACCATTGTATTACCTCTTCCTCCAATAGATAATGACTTAACAGACATTTATGTAAATTAAATCTTTGAGTTTTTTTGCAAACTGATTGACACATTTTATTAAAACACTTCAATGTGAGTGAGAGTGCTTCACTGGTGAAGTAATTTTGAAATTCCGTCATTTTAATGAAAAGTTTTGACATTCACCAAAATGTTAATTACTTTCTCATATGGAAATTAGACATAACAAGAGAGAGGGATTCTCGCCACAACAGCTGCACTTATCAAGATACTCTTTCATTACGGAGATTGGATAATGACAAAGTTATGGCTGTCTCTACGTTTTTGTAAGACTTGCCAATTACAGTAGCACACTGTTTGATTTGCACACAGTGCAGGACGCACTGCTCCCCTTTACAGAAATGTAGCTACTTCTTTGTCTTTAGATCTGTTTTGATCAGCATTCTGGAGAATTTACTTCAAAAGCAGCCTTCTACAGTGTTTACAACACAGTTAAATATGTCTCTTTTTACCTTTTATATAACTATGAAACCGGAGATTAAAGATGAGTTGCATATACACAATTGGAGTTGATTACAACTGTAATTAAAAATGATCAAGTTGGCAAATTGGTCAGTTGATATCGCTGTACTGTATGCTAATGATTCTCATCCATGGTTAATTGGTATTTTAATGACATTGTGGTTCAGGTTTCTGTAATGGGCTGCTGCTGTCTGTCACTTCTGCGCCCTAGTTCTTCAGCACTTGGCGCCTCAAAGGTCACAGCACTAATGCACTTCATGTAGTGAAGCACACTTAAGCCAAACCCTGTCTGATTTACAGTGCCTGAGAATACAATCTGCTGTGATATATTGCATTCTGTGTAAATACAGTAGATTTTTGTAGTTAATTTCTTTTCTGAATTATGCGGTGTTGCAATGTGTATGTTCATGCAGTAATTTTTAATTTGCTTTTGAGAGGCATATCCATCTGTCCACCTTTTATTGTAATCACTAGCTGCAACAGGGGCCTTAATCAACATTGTACTCCACACCTGCAATCAAGGCAGCAGTTTAGATGTATCCCCCTCATCTCACTTTCCACTCACAATCAGAGAAGATGCTACCTGATTATCACAATCGCCTTTTAGATCCAAGCGGTCTCGTCCTTTGGTGGACACTGAAGCTAAAAGTCCAAATGGATGCCTGAACTGCTTAAACTTCCCCCAGACAGAGTACACTATGCATGTGTCGTGAAGGCTTCACGTGGGAAGCAAAGAGAGCAGGGTGACGTTGGTGCTATTCAGACACAGTTCCTCACTCATAGGTGCAGTGTGACAAAGATGGCAGAGGCTTGAACAACTGTCCTGAGGGGGTGAAATGTCACATGGACAACTGCTGGTTTACTGATCCAGATCATTCATTTTTGAAAGCAGTTATGCATAATAATCATTAGATTGCCCGAAACATTTACATGTAAACAGTGATGGCGCACAATCTTTCACAGTTTGAGTGAGACGCCTACGGTATATATGATTGTAAAATTGACGTTCTTACTCTACTCCCGATTCAGGTTGTGTACAAAAACAACGATGTGAGACTTGAGCTGTCCAGGATGGCCAAGCAAGGTGATCCCAAGATGAAGGTCCATGGCACTGTGGCCTTCAAGTGCGAGAATGTGGCCACTCTCGACCCCATCACATTCGAGACGCCAGAGTCTTTTGTCATCCTCAACAAGTGGAACGCTAAGAAGACGGGCTCCATCTCCTTTGACTTCCGCACCACGGAGCCCAACGGCCTTCTGCTCTTCAGCCATGGCAAGCCCAAGCCGGAGCCAAAGGATTCCAAGAATCCTCAGACTCTCAAGGTGGACTTCTTTGCCATTGAGATGCTGGATGGCCATCTGTACCTACTGCTGGACATGGGCTCAGGAACCACGAAGACCAAGGCAGTCAATAAGAAAGTCAATGACGGCGAGTGGTACCATGTGGACTTCCAGCGAGATGGCAGATCAGGTAACTTTCCATCTTTAGACAATGAACATGCAACAGGAAATAATTGGCTCTGAATTATTAAATCTGAAATCTGCAGAGGTGGACTACTCATCAATGGTATGAGACATTTAGGAAATTGTACTGAATGATTCAGATATTGTTGCAGATATCTGCAGCACACTTAATGGAGGAATTTTCAGAGCATTCTGTTATGCTGCTTTTGTGTTTTCGTCATTTAATTGTATTTTGGTTTGAGTTGTTTTCTTAAGTTGCAGTGTGTTCAGCCCCCAGGGCCACGGCATGCATATACGTTTGCTTGTTTATACGTCTGAACAACAAGCATTTATTCCCACATACAATGTATGTCAGCAGGGACCTAGAGTACAATCTCTTCTGTGCACAATCTGGATTAATTATTTAACTGCAACAAAAGTACTTGCAGGGTCACAGTTAACTTTTCTGTGAAATAAAATATCCATTACCAGACCAAAGCTGATCCTACATTCCCACTGACAATTATTTATTTGCACTGGATGCTTGTGAACCTTTTCAACAATTTAATATTTGAAAAAAAAAGGTTTCGATGGCAGTGTAGCACTTCTGCTGTTGGTATCCATGTGTCATATTTGCCACAAAATAACATTGTCCCTCCACCGTTGTGCCCTCTAAGCTCCGGGTTGCTCTGCTCTGGTTCCTGTTGATTTGCTTATCTAAGCAGCAATTTGTTAGTGTGTGCTTAGAGCCAAGGCCCTGCAATGTCATGCTGCAAATTAGATATACCCCTTGACCATGTTTTCCACTCCATCTCAAGAGGGGGAAATTAGATTAACTGTTTCATTACCCCCCAAAGCAAAACTGGGCTGTGGTCTCAATTGAGCTGTATACATTGTTAGAAAAAGCTACTGAGCCCATTCATGTGCTTTTTTTTTTTTTTTTTACAATGCTACCTTTTGGCTGCATGAATCATTGAGGGTGTTATTTCACAAATAATCAGTTCTGCTACTCTGAATACAGTCGTGAACAGTGATATACGTTACTGCGTGTCTTTGATTCAACTTAACATATGTGTGGAAGAAAAGCTGCATTGACTTCTCAAATAACATACATCTACAGCGTTTAGTTATGGTAGACCAGACGATAAGAAACACTGTCTAAATTAGATTTTGTTCATTATCTGTCGAGTAACCTTCCATCATCCACCCACACACACTAATGCGTGCACACACACACACACACACACACACACACACACACACACACACACACACACACACACACAAAAGCTATTGAACATCTTTTTTTTGTCAGCGGCGCTCGCTCTGTTCGCTGTTCTCTCTGTCTACTCTGCCTACGTTTCCATGGAAACAGGAGGTGGTCTCTCTCAGGACTGAGACAGTTACTGCACAGTGCTGTGCTGAGCTGTGCACTAATGACATTTCAGAATAACTTTTCCTTCCTTTCCTCAAGTCTAAGGCATCAACACTTGCATACTGGAGTGTAAAAGGGACATAAAAAGGTCTCTGTCATATAATGACTTCCCATGTGAGGAGAGTAACACAATGCTTAGAGTGCCACACAGTGCACTCACACGCTGTATAAAGTGAATAAACAATTTTCAGATGTATTTTATCTTTGCTCACCCTTTATATTTAAGCCCATTAATTTCCGCAAGTATGCAGTCCTCCTAAATCTAGGATCTTGCATCTCGAGATTTGAACTGCACAAAGCACTATTGTTTGCAGTGTGTAATGGTGTGTGCCTGGCTCCTCAAATGGAAGCATTAGAATTTGTGCAGTTCCTTTGTACTGAAAAGGCCTCCTGCGATTTCCATTCCCACAGGATACATGCAATTTTAATGATGCATTAAATAGCAGTTTTGTATAAATCGAGTGGTATAAAAAAAACTTTCTAAACACACTTTTTTGTATGAGTTATTGCTACATATTGATAGTTGGGTTAAAGCTGAGCACATTTAGAGCTCTTTGAAATAGTTCATTTGTGGATGAACATTTTTGTGGCGTGCCGTGCTGTAATACATTTGTTACCTTTTTATGGAAGCCTGAATGAACATAATCCATCCCTGTCAACGCATTATTCATTTTTATTGGTTCACATGTGAAGCTCAGTAGAAAATACCAGCCCATCCTACCGCATAATGCTTGACTCGTGTAGGCTTTCATACACACCAGCGCCTTTTTGTTATACTTTTTAATAATTTATAGAATTACGGTAATTTTAAAGCACAAGAAAAGAATACACTATTCCCCTTGAGAGTGTGAGTCACGAAACATGTGGTACGCTCTGCTTTTCATCTGTGTGTCAGATGTTTTATTAATACACACCACCAAGAACATCACTCAAACAGCCAAACCAAATTATCTGCAGCCGGCTCCTCCATGTGCAACACTTCCTGCAGCCGCGACAATGGCGCATAATGATCCCTGCCCTATTTAGTTTAGCCGGCTCTTCCTGCAGGAAGCAACCCTGTAAATGGACTCTCGCTCTCAGACAGCATCTTCTAACCTCAATGCATTAGAGACGCTAAGAGACACTCTGCTTTTAAGTGAGGGATACAGGGCCGGGAGTGCTGTGGGCCACTCATCAGAGACATTACACGGACATTGCTCTGTTGAAGCCCCACTTCCTGCCAGGGCATGCAGCCCACTACTTTAAACATAAACATGCACACACATACAGTACACAAACCGACACATGCACATACGCACACATATAGTCAACACATCCCCCCAACCCCATAGCCCACTCACAAGCTTCTCCCTCTACAGAGAATCCAATCACATAGAGAGATTTGGCCGTATCGCCCTAACTGGATTGTAGTAATCCCCTGTCTAACATGTTTCGGGGATGTGTGAGTGGGGTTAGGGGACATCATGCCAAGTTGAGCCTGACTGCTGATGCAGAAAGTGAGAGAGAGATCTGAGCTGTCCTTTGGACCCATGCCTTCAGGTTTAATGATGGAGTACCACTTACGGCTCAGGCCATGGAGAAAGAGAGGGAGAGACAGAAATGTGGTCAAAGGGTTTTAAAGTTGGCTAAAACGCTGATCTTCATCATCATTATCCATCCTCGTATACCGTAGTTCCTGCATCATTTTAATCCCTCCTAAACTATACATCCTGTACGTGCTTCTCAAGATATTATTTGCTGCTGCCGTTCTCTCATCTGATTTCTTATCTGTCATCATATACCCCTCCCTCATCTTCTCTCCAGACATCTTTATCTCCATGTTCCCATCTTGTTCTGTATCCATCTCCTCCTCTTTTATGCTCTGTAGCATTCACAGAGACACATCCCCTTACCCTCTTGGCTATGAACACTATTCCAAACATAGGCAGTCCTGCAATGTGTGTTATGTGCGACATGTGTCCCATGCTGCTAGCCTGGCGATGGCACATGTCCCCATGGGATTCTATAGTGCCTTCTGACTTAACATAGCTTGACTGTGTTGACACAATTCCTTGCAGTACTGTGACAAGTGAGCGGAACACTCTGAGCAGATGCCTGAAAGATGCTGACATCCTTTTCTTGTTTCCCACTTACATCAATTTAGACAGACATGCTTACTTTGTTTGCTGTTTACGACTGTAATAGGATTGAGGTAAAGATAACATGGGATTTAAAGAAGCCATTAGATGACGAGTATTTACTTTGTATATTTGTAATCCACGAAGTATTGTTCAACCCCCAAAGATGTTTTGGAGTACAGCTACTACCTGTCATATGGTGACATCTGACATAACTGGGGTGAAGATACTTCAACTCTTCACTATTCAGGCTGACAACACTGGTGCTCAATTCTTCAGCCGGGCAGCCGCTCGATCCAAGGAAAGTTTCCTCGCTAATGAGTTTGATGTACTGAGCTCGTTAGCGATAACCTGAAGGGAGCTGTTCTGGCCGCGTGACGGGTGGCCCTTGCCAAGTGTGCAAAGCTTGGAAGTCACAACAGCTGTGGCTGGAGAGAGCAGGGGCAGTGGGTGGCGGCAGGAAAGAGCCGGAACAGATGCCGGGGGCCAAGACCCTGAGAAAAGAGCTGGAACATGTTAGTGGGACCAGGTTAATCATTGTGCACGAGGTCCTTAGCTGTCGCTCTCAAGCCCTTTTGCAAGAAGGCGGGCTCACCTTGGCTATGAAGAACATGCATAACCAAGATTAATATTATTATTATAAGCTTTTACCATGATTTTAAATGTGTTGGCAGCCTTTCTTCGGATTCAAATGATTGAAAAATAAAACACAATGAGTCGTTGTGCTTTTATTTATCATATGTATTATTAATTGTGATATGTATGTATGCATGCTCGTGGAAGCTGTAATGAAACTTGAAAGGCCCCATTTAATGTTTAATGTGTCTCTAAAATGTGCCCGACAGCCTGCTGAAAATTCATGTGTGGCTTAGGGCTTGTTTCCCCAACATAAACACTTTGACTAGTAAAGTAACTTAAAAGCTGCTTCATATCGGCAATGGCATGCATCTGCCACTCAAAATGCAAATTATGACTTTATGGCAATTCTATTTTTGAGCATCCATAGCCTAATATTGCTCTGCCACTTTCCCCAGGCAGTGTCCTGTGCGGATCTTCAACAGCATGGTATATAGATTACTGGACGAGGATGCGGGCAGTGGAGGCAGCCACCATTAATTAAAGATCCACAATGGCTCCTGCCCCGAGAGTAACGGATCCATATACAAATTAATCACCCGGTCTGAGTCCCACAGTAAGGCCTTTCCTTTCCACAGCTTTACAGTCCAGTCATGTCCTCTGTTGTTTACCGTGCTCCAGATCGAGAATTAAACCTGAATGAGAGCGATAAATCATGGTGGGGAAACATACAAACTCTCATTGCAGGTTTAGAGGCAAACAGAGGGTGAGACAGAGTGAAAAAAACAGCCTGCAGTCCGTTAATCAAGTTCAAAAAGATGGCTATGATGTTTTTTTATTTGTTTGGTTGGCTGAAATGATAGAGGGGACAACGATTTTTCTTCTCCTCTCTTTTCCATTTTATGACCATTGCTTTATAGATAAAGGAGATTTATTATGGGAAATCCAAGGAAAATGGAGAGGATACTCTTAGGGACCCTAGATTAGGCTACTAATAGACTAGCTGTCCCATGATTAATGTGTCTTATCAACACTCATCAGTCATTCTAAATGAAGAAAATCCTGACCTTGTCCAGATGGATAACACCAATTAAGCTAATTTCTTCATCAAACCATCTTTAAATGGGTCTTCTCTGTATGTTTGTCTTACTGCAGGGCAGATAGTGCTTTTTCGAACATGCAGTCACCAATAGGTGTTACAGTACTATGTGTCCATCTGATACATAACCTCAGAGTTGTTCGGCAAAGGAAGAAATATACTTATCCAACTGTTCTTTTCTGTAGGTACCATCTCTATCAACACTTTCCGCACTGCCTACACAGCCCCTGGAGAAAGTGAGATCTTGGACTTGGATGACAATCTCTACCTCGGGGGTCTGCCAGAAAACAAAATGGGGCTGGTGTTCCCCACTGAGGTGTGGACAGCACTACTCAACTACGGCTACGTGGGCTGCATCCGGGATCTATTCATTGACGGACAGAGTAAGGATGTCCGGCGCCTGGCTGAAGTCCAGAAGGCCGCCGGGGTGAAGCCCTCCTGCTCCAAGGAGCCTCCCAAACAGTGTTTGAGCAACCCCTGCCAAAACAACGGAGTCTGTAGAGAGGGCTGGAACCGCTACGTGTGTGACTGCTCTGGGACTGGATACCTGGGGCGCTCCTGTGAAAGAGGTAGGACTTCGTTTTTATCTCTTTTTGTCTACCCAGCAGTTTGGATGTGGTGTCGTTTCTGTCTGGTTGGCATTACCTGGATTTGCCAGTGGGAGCTTGTTGACGATGCAACACAGTGACACACTTGTACCTCACTATGTATTGTCTTCAGGTTGGGATCATACAAATTTGAGAATATTGTAAACTATGTCAAATACTAATTTTGATTGAACACTCAGTAGATTTTGTATTCTTTGTCTGAACGGGACCTCCTTTCAAGTTCAGTTTGAACAGCATAACCAGGCAGAAGCCTGCAGGTGGTCTTTTTATGTCTACTGATCATGGTTGAACATCAGCAGCTCTCAAACAGCAAACTGCATGTAAAACGAGACAGAAAAGAAAGTGTGCATGTGGAGACAGACAGCCACGGAGAGGCAGACAGAATGAGTCAGGCATCGTAGTGTGTTCACTGCCTGATGTTGGACTATGTTGAGTGGCAGGTGACTGATGCACCACTGAGACGCTGCTGGTCACGTCCACCATGCACACTAGCCTGTAAATTGGCTGTCTTCTGCTAACCATTTGGCTCATCAAACCACTCGCTCATGACCAGACCTGCTGCAGAATACTTATCCCTCTCTCCTCTGGAGAAGAGAAATAGGAGCGAGAGTCACACAGTGAACTCTTATACTCTTATAGCTGGAGCAGACGTAAACCTGACTCTGCAGTAGTTTATTTATCACATGGTGTTTATGGGGGCTCGTAATAATATAGTATCTCACATTCCTCAGTAGTGTTTCATGTTGGTAGAGTTATAGTTTATGGCATTATAACCAGTATTTGTTTCTAGTAAGTGTTGCATTCGCTTGAAGTTAGATTATTTTTGCTGTATTTGTATTTCATTGATACCTAATCTGTAATATAGCTGAAATAACAGCCAGTTATAACAACAGTTTTTTGTTCAGCTCAACATGTTCCCACTTTTCTACCTGTTTAGCTTGTTTGCATTTTTGACCAGAGGATTGACCTCTTTGATAAAAACCTAGCTAGATTAAAGTAACAACCAGCTGTGTGACGAAGCCAAATCCTTCACTTGCTAATATGGGCTGCTCTGAGGCCATCATTCTTTGATTCAAATTGGAATTTCAAGCTTATTTACATAATAAGACTGAGTGAATGAATATGTTTTCTAGTTTATTCACTAAATAGATTTGTAATTGTAACTTCTATTAATAGCCCAGGATTTGGGTGTGATGAATTTCTATTGAGTCCTAATACTTTTATTCAATTGTTTCTTTTAACTAAATCCCAGATGAGTTACTTAATGACTTGTTTATTTTGTATTTAATTAATAACAACAGAGTGCATCAGCCAAAGTGAATATTTGCTGTATGTAAAGCCACTAATTACGGTACATTTAATATGAATATGATATCAACACAAATGTGACACTCGACTAATGCAATGTGTAAAACAGTGGTTCTCAACCTTTTTTGAGTGATGAAACTGAAATAGTTTTTCAGCCAGGTACGCCCTAACCAGCATAAAAAATGTTTGGTTGAAAAAAATATGTAATACACAGCACTGTGCCATCAGGGTCTGATTTAATATAGAATATATAAAGTTCAGTTTATTTGAATTTTTGACTGGATGCTAATTTTAAATAGATTTTTTTTTTAAATCTCACATACCCCCTGGAGTGTCTCCACGTACCCCCATTTGAGAACCACTGGTGTAGAATATATCCTTATAAGTCCCGAGATGTTGAAGCAGTATATATAGAGTTTGGAGCGATGGCAGCAAATGAGCAAAAAGCAGTTAGCATATGCATAATCAAGGCGAATGTCAAAAAGAGCCCAAGTATGTCACACTGTTATCGCAGCGTGATGCATCCACACAGGGACGGCAGACAGCAGGAACGGGTTCTCTCATCGGGGAAATTAAATGAAGCGCATCCCACGCAGTTACATGTGTCATCTGTACATATGCTCATATGAGCGTGCTTTTCCTTGGTGCTTAAGTCACTCACCTTTTTACAATGATGTTGCCTAAATATCCCGTTGGGATGTAGAACATGTCTGGCAGAGATCCTAATGAGACAAGAATGATTAGAAATCGACTGAGTTAAATGGAAGCAAAACCAAATGAAGGCACATGATACCAAAAAGATTTCCTGTTTTCTGAAATGTATTTTGTTTATTTAGTCATGAATGTCTTATGACATGACGAGCCTTGTAAATGCAGTAATGTAGTGCGCAGACAGGAAATAATATTTAATCTTAGTGAAAAAGAGAGAAAGTGAATCTCCATCTCTGATGAATGTGTCAGTTAGGTTTGGCTCTCATTCTCCACACGTGCACTTGCATTCTAGCTAATGAGTTGACAGGAATTAGGGCATAGTACACGAGGGAGGTGGAGTGGGCATTGGATACAGATCGCTTCACTTCAGTAAGATAATTACTTATCCGGACTGAGTGTTCTTGGATTCAAAAAGATAAAATCCACTCTGACTTCATCTGAAAACAACAAAAGCAGGAAGCATGCAGCTCCGCGTTTCAAACTACTTCTCAGAAAGGTCTCCGCCATTATGACCCCCCTCTTCTCCCTCCTTATTTAAGTATCTTCTGGCGTCTCGGCTGCCATGTTCTCGCCTCTCTTGGTTTCTGGCTGTCTCTGCTCTATGTATGAGACTAGCATCGGCGAGAGTGGGAGTGGTAGCAGTGGTATGGAGGATGGGCCACGGCATGTTTCCAGCTGTTTTGATGGCTCCAGATTGCCTCTGCACTGGTAGGATGAAGCAGGCACCAGCAGGCCGAGGAGCTGTCAAAAGAATTACCCCAGCTCTCACTTATCCATGCATGGTGTACCACCCGGTGGCAAAATACAGCTACTGCATATGGCGGAGGAGGAGGACGACGACAACGAGTGGAAGGAACAGGAGGTGGAGCTTCAGAAGAGAACCACGGCGCTATTCGCCCTATTTTGAGAGGTTTTAATTAAGCAGACAAAGCAATTTCCCCCCTTGCATCCCAAATGTCTTCCTCTTCATTGTTCCTCCAGTTGCTAATTAGCCCAAATGTTAGTCTCGGGGTGTGAGGCTAAGGCAGCCTCCCAGATGGTGTGGTAGGTGCGTTGCAGCACATGTACGTATTCCCTAATGAGATATGACATGCTGGATTCCAACACTGACAGTACCTGCATTATACCACATGGACGCTGGCTGCAGATGGATGTTTGCTTACAGATAGCTGCGATGAATAAATATAGTTGCGGAAGATCAATATTCAGGTCAATACACTATACACTCACTGTACACCACATGTGCTTGACATACATTTACATTATCCTTATCCGAGGCTCTGCACAGTGCTTTGTCCTGCTGCTCCCCAGCAGGGATTTTATGAGCTTAACATCTTCCTCATTTGATGTTAAATATAGTAGTCCTACACTTTAGGTCATTATTCTGGTATACATCATGAACATAAATTATGAATCCATTAAATTGGAATGTATCATTGGCAGGATTGTTATTAGGTGATGGATATCATGCTCCAAAACATAGTCCTCATTGGCAAAATCTACAACTTGAGTAGAAAACATAATGCCATTATTTAAATTAGTATAACTAGAAAAACTGATTCTTTGAGCACATTTATTGCTTTTCAGAGCGTAAAGCCATTTGTCATTGGCCCGAAGCTAAAGCCAAGAGGTGCAGAACAGTATTGCATAATTGTGAAATGCCCTCAAAGAGGAATATGGCTGAGTTTTAGCGTTAAAACACATTTTAGCCATGCCCTTTGACGACACGCTGTGTTATTCACCACACTTGAACATAGTCACAAATTAGAGAGAACTGGTCGTCTCATGCCTTAAGCGATGTACACAGATGCGCAGAAAATTGGTTGAAAATGTGACTGTAAGAGTGCTGGGGCTTGATTTTCTGAGAATATAAGCATGTGTTGTGGAATAGAGGTTTGGTTTGGAGTCAAGTAGACAATCACATTTTTATTTAGCACACAAACCTGAAGGAAATATTCAAAGAGTCTATAGTCAAAGGACTATATTTTATCTGTACATTATAGCTTTTGATGTCTGGTTTCCACAGCTTTTTAAAGTGGGTCTTCTTGAGAGATTGATAGCACAGCAAAGACTGAAGATTAACTTGTAAATCATTAAATGTTAGTTGTAATTCTCCTTTAATGGGACTAATTTGCAAAAAACCCTAATTTGCACATGCTAAATCTTTACCATCTTGGCTGCCGTGTGTATTCCCGACAGCACGAGCTGAAGATGCAGATTCCACCGCTTTGAACGGACACAAGGATCCATTTTCTATCTTTGTTCTAATTTCGCAGCCTTAATGAAGTTGCCCTTCGGTCACAGGGCAGCAGATGTGATGTTGGCCTCTGATGATGGTGCCGTTTCTTTCTGTATAGTGAACAGTTTCCCCATCTCTTGAAAACCGCTCAAGCTGGCAGGTTGTTTTCACACGTTTAATAGCAGTGAGTGTATTATCTGGATTGTGTATACTAAGATGCTCAAAGACATCTGCAGTGAAGAAGACATAAGCAGCTTTGAATTATTTATGATATCTCAGACCCATGAAAACATTTTCCAAAAGCCTTTGGCAGGTGTTTTCTGGCAAGTTTTGAATTGGATTGGGCCCGGCGCCCTGATACTGCGGGACATCACAATCCTGTGACATGCAGCCGACAGCTCTCCCGTCCTGCAGAGCCTGTTCACTTTGGGGATGAGTGGAGGAAGAACTGTGTGTCTGGCTGCCTTTAGTACTCCTTCTTAGTAGTACAGCCTAATTTGTTACTTCCCTGAAAGTGGCCCCCTACGCCCCGATCACCCCTTGGTTTCTTGTGAGAATCAGAGAACAGTGTTTGTGTTGTGCTTTACAAGTCGGTAACTGAATGCTTGGTTTAGTTATGTATCCTCCCTCTCCCCTCCCGACTGCCTCCTCTTCAGCTCCAGCTTCAGGTCCTTTCAATTTATTTGGATATTAGATATGGAAGTGCCATTAAAAATGGCACTTCCAGGATTGGATTTTTGACGGCCGCTCACTTTGCATTAGGTAATGATTCCCTCACATGTCATTCTCCGTATTTTAATATCTATCTGGATTTTGCTGAAATTCATAAGATAGGTTGTCTAAAATTCCATAAATAAGCAAAGGAGACATCTTGGATGAAATTCAGTATTTACTCCAGTTGAGATTAATTTGATCTATTCGGTCGGAAAAAAGGAGATTAATTACGAGTGAAATGTTCTTTATTTATAAAATATGTTTTACTGGGGACGTGTTGTCCCCAGTAAAACATATTTTAAATCACTACTTTTCTTCCCACCCTGATTCTTAGTGGCAGTTTGTTTTCATCATAATGGAAGTCAACGGACCAGACTACATGCCTTTCATACAGTCGGTAATTAACAAACCAGTATTGACACAGCACTGTACCTCTTTTAAGGAAGAGAAGAACACATCAATCAATTTCTCATCAATATCAGTGCATGTGTTTGTATCTTCTTTTGGTTTGAGCATATTCCCACAAGCATAACTGATCCGATTTCTGACCCAGGCATTTTAAAGGAGATGGGGTTTTGCAGTGCAGCACTCGGATCCGTTACTCGTTGTTTGGCAGTAATGATTTTCACGTCCCATCTTCCCACCGTAAACATACACCTGAACAACAGACACTTACTATTTATTTGTGTGTGTGTACAGTATCAAGCACAGTTACATATCAAGAATACATCAAATACTTTCCGCTACTAGAGAATGCTCTGATTAGGGCGCCGTGCTAACTAATATAGCGGGGCCCCAAAAAATGATTCAAGTATTGGCCGCTTGCTCCATTTCTGCTGGCATCTGCTAACAGTGTTTAAATGCAGCTCTTTGCTTCAGCTGCCTGGCAGGAAGCAGACAGTTTAGCAGTGAGAACTCGTTTGTCACACGCCCCTGTCATCTGCAGCATACCCCAGGAGGGCGTGGAGAAATTGGATTTGGGTGAGGAATGTGACGGAGTCATCCCAGGGGATGGATGTGACATTGG
This sequence comes from Myoxocephalus aenaeus, assembly GCA_038501785.1. NCBI lineage: Eukaryota > Metazoa > Chordata > Actinopteri > Perciformes > Cottidae > Myoxocephalus > Myoxocephalus aenaeus. The sequence goes on along the minus strand of JBAMJR010000028.1, from coordinate 3,590,050 downwards.
CTCTGTGTGAAGAGGAAGTGGTGATGAGGTGGTGTGTGTACATTGGTACCCCATCTCCCCCACCACTCTCCATCTCCCGTCCCTCCAACTTGGCTTCTATCGGTCTCGGCACCGCAGCTGCAGTAATGGCTTTGTTATTGGGTTACGGTTTAGTTACACTACCGGAAATGCTGTTACAACCCCCTGCCAGCGTTAAACAATCTCCCCTGCATTTCTCTAGACGGCTGCCTAATGCTTTGAATAAATGCAGTCACCCTGAGCAGAAGCTCAATATTCAAGATCCGCAAACTATTAGAATTCTGTTGCTGTTTGTGTTTTTTTTCCCTGAGTCAATATCAATTTGTCCTTTTTGTAGTTTGTCACTGCTACATTGCAGCTAAAAAAACATGTGGATATAATAATTGTATTTGTTTGTCTGGCTATGTTCCTGTTATGTTCACTACTGCCCTAGCATTTGTCTACCTCCATACTGTTTTCACTGATGGAGGCTACCACCTTAATTGGGCCCACAGAAGACAGCTGTTAGCTGTTATGTAAAGCTAAACTAAATATGTACACTATGTGTGTACATGCCATATAGGAGTAACTCGGTGAGTTTTGAATTGACCTATTGATTTTTTTCTTTATTGAATTTTGTAATATCAGTTGTCTAGTTGTTTAGGATTCATTTGCAGTCTGAATGAATACAAATAAATGCAGACCTGCAAAGCCTATGTCTGAGAAGCACATCATCCAGAGACACTACTAGAAGGAAGCCCGTAGTTTTCCATGTTAAATCATTCCTCTATGAATATGCTGGATGACAAGTCAATACAGGCTGCTAGGCTTGCTCACTGCAAAGCAGTAGTAGTATTAGCAATCGTCCAAAAAACACATAATGGACTTTCACACTGTGATATGGTGACCTTCAAATCACAGTACTGTAGTTGAACATGTATTTAATGTTTAATATCTAAACCCTTAATGTATGCCTTTCATCAAGATTGAAAGTCACAACATTACATTAAACCCACAAAGGACTTCATTGACTGACAGCCGCGCTCATCGGTTCACCATATTAACTGCTTCAGTCCATTTTACCGATCACTCATCTCGTTTCCCTCCTTATTCTCTCTGCAGAGGCGACTATCCTCAGCTACGACGGCAGTAAGTTTATGAAGGTCCAGCTGCCAGTGGTGATGCACACAGAGGCCGAGGATGTGTCTCTGCGCTTCCGCTCCCAGCGAGCCTACGGCATCCTAATAGCCACCACATCGAGGGACTCTGCTGACACCCTGCGTCTCGAGCTGGAGAGCGGCCGCGTCCGCTTGACTGTCAATTTAGGTAACGCCTCGGACATGCACTGACTGCAGCGCCAGTCACGTGTCACACACACACACACACACACACACACACACACACACACACACACACACACACACACACACACACACACACACACACACACACACACACACACACACTCTCTCTCACACACGCAGACACCATGTACTTATTTTGAATAGAGGGAGAGGTTGTGAAGACTTTCAATGACAAGAGTCTGCGGCTCTCCGCTCACTGCCAGTTGAGCACACAGCTGCTGTCGCCCAGCAGGGAATGCTCGCCGCCCGTTCCATCAGCTCGCCTCACATCAAGATCCATACATGTTGTGTCTTGCTCTAAAGGGATTGTTGTATTCTTTCCTGATGTTGTTGTATAAGGACGCTAATAATTCTTCAGAAGATGAGAATGTGTATTAAATCACAACTCTTCTAATTTAGTGATTAGCGAATGTGACGCAGCCCTTAGTTGTGAGTTGTGGCAAATAAATGCCCTGCAATCATTTGTTCTCCTAGTATGCAGTTGATTACACATAAATCGGCAACTCTGTCTTAAATGAGCGCAGGACTAGATATGCCCACGGTGGCAGCAAAAAGCAAATTGAGGACAAAATGAAAAACTGTGAGAGTGTGTGTGGTTATTTGCTCAGGAAAGAATCCAATGATGCCTGTGAAAAGTTTGATATCTCTCAAACGGAGCAATGCCGAGCAAATGATAGCCATCTATTTCTCCTTTCCACTGGCTAAACAGAAATGGGCTCCCTAAGCGGAGCCGTTTAGCGGTGCATACAAAGTAGGCCGTCTGCGTCTTCTGTCGACCACAAGGAACCATGTGTCCCACCACGGAGGACAACAGCGCCACACACTGACGGGGCTGACGAGTCGGATCATTGTGACTCCAAAAAGATGCCCTCTGATGAAAACAACACATAGCCGTGTTTTGTCTTCTTTGGAATTATCATTGATAGATTTGAGAGTTTTTTTTGTTTTTTCCCCGGCCATCAGTCCCTTCCAAAAAGCAGAGCATTCCCTGTGAGGGTAGGCTGGTGTCGGTCTCTGGCTGTTTGCGACCACTTTTCTGCTGTGGTTGACAACACACAACAGGCAGGGCCAAATGGGATGGAGGGGAGGGAGTTTGATCTGGGTCACCTTTCTTAGAGCACGGCATGAGCAGAGCCTTAGGAAACAGAGAGGTTAAAACAAGATTCAGGAATAGTGGCAGTCAATATGGCATTACTGTGCGCTAGAAGATTAGTTTGTTATTGTATATTGGCAGTAGACACATTTATTATGGATCATTATAGCTCATTCTTCTACTTGTAATATTATTTCAATGGTCCTGATTGAGCTAAATTCTACCTACTTGAAATTCTGATGAGCAGTGGTAAAACAACGTTCAGATTGAGTTACAGGAGCTCTGTTACAAGTCAAGTTTTGCCTTGAAATTTTCACTTAATATCAAAGTACGTAAGAATTACCAGCAAAATGAATTTAAAGTGAGAAAAGACGAATGAGTCACTCATTATGCTGAATGACACCACTTAAAGTGATAGGATGACGATTATCACTGACGCATTAACTTTTGAGCAGCATTTTAATTCTTGCTGAGGTGGAGCTTATTTTACCTACTTTATATATTGTGAGGTAGTAAAATCTAGACTGCATCAGCGCACCGTATTTTATAATGACCGTATGTGTTTTATGTAAAAGGTTAATCTGAAAACTGACAACTAACTATTGCAGTCAGATGGATGTAGTTAACTGTTGCCTCTAAAGTGGAGTGAAATATAAAGTGGCATAATAGCTTCCTCCTGGCCCTGTCTGACCCTGACCAAAATCTGATGCTCTCGTACTGTATAGAAGATCATATCCTATATAGAAATATCCCTGCGTGCAACATGTAAATCATTCAGTTTGGCTCTATGGGAAAACAAAGCAATACAAACAATGTTGCATAACTAAACTGTGGCTCTCATGATTTTCTGTTCTACATTGCTTGAACACATATTCCTCTGGCACAGCTACACTGCAGTGCTTTTACCAGCTCGCTGCAGCTCGGGGCCATGGTGAGAGCATCAGAGGACGGACAGTGTCTGTGTGTGTGTCCCCAGAGGGGTGGACTGTATGCTTTAATGATGTCTGCAGCTGTAACGTTGAAAGATGAATTTATCTCTCATCTATTCTTCCCCATCTAGATTGTATCAGGATTAACTGTTCCTCCAGTAAGTTACTGTTCACCTTTCTTCTTCTTCTCTAACTCTTACTGTTTCTGGACATTCATGTTTTATTATCTAGAAGTGTTGTTATGCGGTCATGTTTACTATGTCTTCTCTGCTGCCATTAAAAATCCTGGCATTAAAATCTCCTCAAGCTATGCCAACGGGAATTTATCCGTGCACTGAAATATATCTGACTTGCACCTTGCATCGACATAGGCGTTACATTTTAGCGCGGTGCAAGAGCCACGGGTGCATCAGAAATGCCTGCTGGCGCTGTGTGCATCTGGTGTCCAGGAGAAGGATGAGCAGTGGGGAGGAGATGGAGGGAGGCTTGAATTAATGACAAACCCAAATATGGCAGTCAGCTGTGATTCCACACGCTGAGTTGTTTTCTAATTAACAAACCCTTTCGCTCACAAATTCAGGTTGATATAAAACGCATGCTTTGGAATTGCAGGTATTTTAGACATGCATGATTTCCTTGTCTCCCCCTCGCAATTTTTTTGTTTTTTTCTACTTCAGTATTTCAAGCCGGTTGTAAATTGATGAGGCCATTGAAGGCACAGAGGAAATACAGAGTGTGATTTTTATTATTCTCATTAACCTGCCTCACAGAGCAGAAAGAAAAGGATGAATAGGGAGGGAGAGAGAATAGATCTTGTTGTGGGAATTCATGGTGGATATCTGTGTGTTTGTATAGATGTGTGTGTGTGTGTTTCAACAAAGAGGTTACATTGCAATATTTTGGGAGGTAAATATCCCTGACATTTATTATTCAGGAACAGTGATGAATTAATAATTACTTATCTGGAGTCGCAATACGTGGGCCCTCTTCCTGGTTAATGACTGAAGCGACGGACACACACTCAATATCAGTAAATACCAACAGCAATAAGACAGTTTAAGCTCTATAATGGAGTGAGCGTCGCATATTGTATATGACGCACCTTTCTCTCTGAAAGTGTTGGATATGTTATCTCTGTGTATGTGTTACAGTATTTGAAGGTCATTGCCTGATGAGAAGCAGAGACTTACACAACAAACGCCTCTGCACAGAATCACACGATGTGACCTCTAGACACGCTTCTGTGAGCCAGCCCGTCTTAACACCTTTCTAAATGCTAAATAGCATTGTTCATGCATCTTGGATTGCATCCCTTGTTTGTGTATGCAAATACAAAGCTCTAAGCTCTAATTCCCCCCTCTAATGCTTTAAAAGGTCGTTCTTGGTTTGTGAGGCTGGTGTGAAGGCATAACGTGTGCATACATGGACTCCAGGGGTTGTTATACTAATATTTTCCAAATATTTAACTGATTACTTAATTTCTATATTTAGTTCTTTATTTTTTTGCTAACATGTTTGAATTCCAATTAGTTGCAGGCACAGTTTTGCTAAGTTTTGCTAAAATAGATGAGGTCAGGATAAGTGTTGAACGTGGAAGTACTGGTTGAAGGTAAAGACCTCTAAACCAATATTTCACGCACTCTTTAGATGTTTAGGACGAACAATTGTTGCTTTAGTAACCAGCATCAAAAGTGTCGTGTAAAGCAGTATGTGGTCCATTTTCTTGTGTAGTCCCTTTATTCTCCATACAAATAATTGTCTTCAATGACACTGCGCCATATTGTCGCATTTCCATGGATGAATTATGGTTTCACAGATGAAAAGAAATGTGCTGTATTGTAGGTGTTTTCCACACACAACTAAGCTATGATTCAAGGAGAAAATATTTTTGACTCGATCAACATTTATAATGATGAAGGGTAAGCTAATATTTAAGTATAATAGAGAAAAAAGCAGGAAACGGCAACTTCAATAGACCCAGAACTATTTTCGTCATAAGAAAAATGTTTAATTAAAGTTCTTGGAAATAACTGTTATGGCAGTGCATTTCCACTTATGAAGCGTTTAATTCCTATTTTCTAGGTTATCATTTTCCTGTGTGTTATTTTGGTCCTTTTTTCTGTGTTAATTAATGTATCTTGTCAGGCGCTGCAGCTCCGGTCAGCTCGGTGGATGGAGAATTTCCGCAGCGACTCAAAGAACACATCACTGTCAATTAGAGACCTAGGCTCCCTGGGGCTGCCCATAGCTGTCTGAAGGAAACACTGCCACTTCGATTTAAACACCGTTAACGGTCACTGAGTGACAACAAACTAAAAATATGAACTAAAAATATCTTGTGACAGATTGGATTTTTTTTTTTCCTCATCTGACATTCTGGTCTTCTACAATTAATTTACTTGAACTGCAGGATAATCACAATTTACAGTGTAGCAGTGAAGAGGGCAACTTCATGTAATTATTATTTCGATGACCTTCAGCAACATTTAAAGGCAGGTTTTCTCTCATAATTGATCTTTTCCACGCATCAGTCCTTGTTTTGAACTTGTGTAAAAGCGGAGAGACATCTTTTACGTGGACGTTAAACCTTTGTGCCCGTTACAAATGATGCATGAGAAGGTGAATACAGAGGACTCATCCAGGATGACACATGTAATACCGGCTCATCTGAAAAGTTACATTTAATTGTAAATATGGGATAGGCACCAAATTCAGCAAAAAATTCAATAAATACATTACCCACAACAACCAATTATATTTAAACCATACTATGTTTCTGCACCATTATAAACTGAAATACCCGGTGAAGGGAGACAACACTGAAGTACTTGAAATGAAAGAGCAATTACCAGGATGTTCTCTCCTGTAGCACTGAATTAGTTTGATAAAGAGACCAACATGTTGGCTCAGAGGTCCTCGTAACAAATATTAGCTGCCTAAATTAAAAGCTGGAAAAAACATTGACATCCCCCAAGTGTGTTTGGTGTCAAACTGTACGGTAGTTAACTTGACACCATTAAGCAGTTATTGCTAACATTTCTAATGTCAGTATTAATGTCAAGTTGTGCTCGAAACAACCTTTAAACATGTTCAGTATCGAGCAGTCTCAGTTTATATAACAAATAAACTCAAATGGCCAGCAACCGCAGATTAGTATTGATTGTCATCATTTATTGTTTTAACATTATTTAACCTGAACGATGGCTTTTTAGCGAGCAAGGCATTGATCGAGCAAGCATGTTGCCGAGCGTCGTGGCCGGCTGCTTGGTCATCGAGTGACCCCTCCGCTCCACCTGGGTGAGTCACAGTGGCGAGCAGGCAGCACCAGTATCGGGCTTGTCATCCAGCTAGCCGGAGCTGATTGACTGGATAATCGCATCTTCTCATGCTGCCCCATGCCACAGTTCTCCACTGTTCCTTTGGGCATGAAGTCAATGAGGCAGGGAGAGATCACTGCGGATCCATCACTGCAGATAGATCACCATCAGTGAGGCACTAGCGAGGGATGGACGCGGCAGAGAGTGGGCTGAAGGACCTTAATGTCTGGCCAGCAGCTGGCGGTTTGGACCACAGACTGCACTGCAGGCATAAACCCGGGCCCTACTGTAGTGAACGTTGTGCACCTTAATACGATTGACCTCTTTTCCCCTTTCTTTCCTCCTTGGAGAGCGGGACAGGATGATGGAAGGCAAAGATCAAGCATGCTTTCAAGTCCAACTCCATCCCATTATTTCATATCTCTCCTCCCTAATCCCTCACCAGTCGTCTGGTTTCAATCCTGCCCCGGTGTTTAGTGCTTACAAAGCGGAACTGTGCCTCTGAGATTGACTGTGTCCCAGTACTTTGGCACCCTCACATTTGCATACACATTGCATCGGGGCTTTGCAGATTGCAGAAAAGGAGGAAATAAATAGCCACAAATGGGTGCAGGGGAATGAAGATGGCACCCATCTGAAAGACTCCCCACAGTGGACAAGGTATGCAGAGCCTGAGGGTTTTAGTCGCGTCACAGTGGCTAGTTCTCATTGGCCTGTTGGGTTATGTATGCGCAGCAGGGGAACATCAGAGCTACATGTATACGGCAAGTCAAGGATGCTCTAAGACGGAGGCTGCATGAAAAACATGATGTGTTGCCCATATTGGACCAGTGTTGTAATTTCTATTTTCTTTCTTTCTGCTCGAGATCACGTAGATTTGGTGCAGTCGCTCTGATTTAGCTCAGATTCTAAATTTGATTAGCTCTCCTTGAGGTTTTTTGGCACCTTGATTCTGTGTGACATCTCCATTTCTGCCCACTAGCAGTGACACACTTAATGCAAAATGAATATGCTGGTTTCAGCAGTCAGTGAAGGGATGATTCAGACATGTGAAGTATTGTTATTTGTTAAATATTAATCAGTTGAATGTTCATTTTGTATTATTTCTGAGTTTAATGAGAGGGCATTGAATAGAATGTGTGCAGTTTCTTTCATGTTCAGTGAACGGCTCCTTTTCCAAAACACCCATTTATTTTCAAGGGTGCTGATACAAATCACATTCTGTATTTCCTGTTTTTTTTGTAACATTGGATTTCCAGGGACAGTTGTCTTTTTAATGGGTTCTTTTCACCACCAAGGACACTGCTTCCGTTATGCGAGTGTTTATTTCAATACTACCGTTTCATGTCACGTGGTGGACATAAGAGAAATCAAAAACTGGGTTGCACTGTTGGAGGTAAACAAGATGGAGAGTGATGCCTGGTGGTTTAGTGCTTTGCTCCGTCGTGGGCTTTTGGCTGTTATATGCTGCCACCAAGTGGCCTTATAGGAACACAGCGATATCACAAGAAATGAAAGACCAGCTATAATGAAATGTCTATTCATCCCGTTTCTATTAAACACTATACATTTACAACAAAACAGTCAGGTTTGATATTGTCGGCAATAATGACGTGACATCCAGATTACTGCCTCCCTCCTCTTGGTTTTAATAAATGGTGTTCAGGGAGAATTCAGAAATGTGATGCCTTATCTAATGCAAGTCAGAACGATGTGCTTTTTTGCCCCATTAACGATGTTTACCTTAATGTTTTCTGCCTCTGTCAAACTACTCAACTCCTCCACTTTGTCCTTCTTTCGATCTCCCTCCTCTCTATCTCTCAGCCTGTCTTGATAATATCTGTGCTTTCTACTGTATGCATGCATGTGTGTTAACCGTTGTTTGGACTATCCTGCAGGCAAAGGCCCAGAGACTATTTTTGCGGGTCAGAATCTGAACGATAATGAGTGGCACACGGTACGTGTGTTCAGGAGGGGCAAGAGTTTGAAACTGACCGTAGATGATCTGCAGTCTGTGGAAGGTACTTCTCCTCTGACCGAATGTTTTTTTTTTTTTTTTACTCCTATACACTTAAATTAGGCATAAGATTTGTTGCGCTCACAGATTCTAGGTAAAACTAAATTAATCTGTATTATATTGTGCTGTGACAAGTTTAGATGTTTTGCTTATCTGCTGTGAGTCTTCATTCATTCGATTTTCTGAGTGCAGTATTAATACACTCATATCCACGTTAGACAAAAAAACAAACAATGTTTGAGGCCGTTTGAAACTTATAAGTCAATGTTAAAACATGTCCTTTAACGGAACGCCAAGAATGGCTGCAAAATGCTACAACGTGGGGAATTTGTCATAGTGGGAGAATGATACCCATTTAAGTTAATATAGCTGTACGTTTGATAACAAAACTATGTAGACAGACTTAAGGGGAAGGTATCTTTGACATTTGGTGTGTACGGTTCTGTTTTGTACATTTCAGACCGCTGTATTGCTCAACCCCTTTTTAATGACTTATTCACAGAAAATCTAAATTTAAACTTTTGTTTCAACAATTTGGTCTGTACATGTTATATTAACGCCTACACATCCCCCCCCCCCCCCCCAACCCCTTTAACACAAATTGTAAATCATTTAATTGTTGCATTAACATCCTCTCTCCCTCCCTCTGCTGATCAAAGGTCAAATGGCAGGTGACCACACCCAACTGGAGTTCCATAACATTGAGACAGGCATTGTGACTGAGAAGCGCTTCATGTCCATGGTGCCGTCCAACTTCATCGGCCACCTCCAGAGTCTCTCTTTCAACGGCATGGCATACATAGACCTCTGTAAAAATGGGGACATTGATTACTGTGAGCTCAATGCCATGATCGGCTTCAAGAACATCATCGCTGACCCCGTCACCTTCAAGTCGCGCTCCAGCTATGTGACCCTCACTACTCTGCAGGCCTACTACTCCATGCACCTTTTCTTTCAGTTTAAAACCACCTCCTCCGACGGCCTCATCCTGTTCAACAGCGGGGATGGGAATGACTTCATTGTGGTGGAGCTGGTCAAAGGGTGAGTGGATGCAAAAGCCTCATCCGACTGTTCTCCCATATGTGTACAGCAGTTCTAGTCTGTGGACAGTGAGACTCCTGCACCAAAAATGCTCACAAATGTGTTTAAAAAGGAAGAAAATATCTTGTGGTTTGCCACTTCAGGGTCTAAAAAAGCCCAGGTAAAGTAAATGTAGACAAATGAATTGTCAAACAACAATATTTCCAGTACTCCGATATGTTTTCAGAAGATTTCTTTTTCAATAAGTTTAAATTTGTGTGGGTGGCTTTTTGTTTTGGTTCATAAGAGGTAGCTGCTCATGCTCCAGTAACCACACAGCTTCTCTTTGCACACTTTACTTAATTTATAGGGCAATCTTACCTGCCGCCAGGTGTAAAGACAAGTAACCATTTCAACTGTTATGTAATTAGTTTAAGAGTAGTTTATTAAGTTCTCCATATGAATGGAATATAGTTTTATAATGCAGCTCTTCATACAACATGACAGTTTCCAAACAGAATATAATTCCTGACAGCTTTGACGCCTTTACCATAGGAATTCAAATTATTTTCTTATCACCTCTATGCCAGAATATTTACTGAAAGAGCTGGGGGCTATTACTGTTCTTTTTAATCTTCATGAAGGCACAACAAATACCCAACATAAAAGGGAATCAACCACACAAGGGCACATTTATTCTTGCTGAAATGCTGTATAGAATGACCTTCTTTTAAGTATTGCCTGGAGTTAAGGTATTATTCAATGTGCTAAACATTAAAGTCATACATTTTAATTAAAATAAGCATGCAAATCAGAAATTGCCTGTAAACCAAAGAATTCAAGACCAATTTGTTCAGCACAGCCCACAACCTTTTGTTAATGCTGCAACCTGCCAATTATTTAGCTCCTTTTTAGACAGCTGCACTTTCTGATACTCTCATATCTGCACATTTGAACACACAGGCACACAACAACAAACACACACTCTTGCTCTAGTTTTCAGAGGTTTATTAAACTTTTTTATTTTATTGTTCTTGTTAAAATCGGATGAATTTAGTCTGTTAAAGGCTTTGTATATAAACTGGACTTTAATGAATACATGCATATTGTTGGACAGAGCCTTTTGTATAGTGCCATGTTTTCATGTCCTTCCACTGCTGTCCGTGGTCCCATCGGCTCATGTTGTGAAATATCCGGTTCCAGATACCTGCACTATGTGTCTGACCTGGGAAATGGAGCCCACTTGATCAAAGGCAACTCAAACAAGCCCCTGAACGACAACCACTGGCACAACGTCATAATCTCCAGAGACACCAACAACCTCCACATGGTCAAGATTGATACCAAGATCACCACGCAGACGACCACAGGAGCCAAGAACCTGGACCTGAAGGGTGCGTAGGCATAGTGAATTTATATATATATATATATATATATATGTATATGTATGTATGTATATATATATACACACACACTACAGATTCCATTAAATTGGGGCAGCAGTGGCCTAGAGGTGAGAGAAGCAGGTCTGTGACTGAAAGGTTGCACCAGCAACCCTGCAGCCGTGGAGGGAAAAAGCTATGCTTGGCTCTCACTCATTAACACTACTGATGTACCCTTGAGCAAAAAGCTCAGCCCCCATCTGTTCGGTAGCCAACACTATCGGTTTGCGTGTGCAGCAGGGAGTTCATAGGAAGGACAATTTGTGCTTAGTGGACCTGCATTTTATTGAAGGGATTTAAAACAATTATCAGTCAACGAGATTAAACCTTTTTTTACTGAAAAGATATAGGCGAAATTAATGTGCAACCTTAAATAATGTTGTTATTATAGTTTTTTAGAAATTGTCAATGAGACGGATAACAAATTACACACAATATTGATATTTTATTACATTTGACACACTTGGGGAAAGTTTTCTTAAACAACACTATCTTCCTGCACTTTTTCATGTGGATAACAACCTTTACCGTATCAAACAACCATCATCATTAATGAGAGATGACACAAGGTTTCTTTAGTCAGGAAATGTGCTTATTACTTTCCTTTAACAAGCATGCTATGGGAAGCTTGGTACTGTGTTTTGTGTCCACTAGGGGTCAGTATTGTCATATTTCTGCACAGGTCACCTTTATATTGGTGGGGTGGCTAAGGAGATGTTCAAGGAGCTGCCCAAACTGGTGCACGCCAAGGAGGGTTTTCAAGGTTGTCTAGCGTCGGTGGATCTGAACGGCCGGCTCCCAGACTTGATGTCGGATGCTCTGGACTGTGTGGGACAGATAGAGAGAGGATGTGAAGGTGAGTAGTCTCTCAGCCCGCTAAGGAAACGTGTTGTCTTCTGTCTGTTGCTTTCAAACTTTTGTTTGTCTCTGGAGTTCACTACATGCGCTAACTGAAGCTCAGGTATGAATTGTATTGGTTTGAGATGTTTCATTTAAACCTGATTTATCTGATGAAGTCTCATAATTACTTTGGTTTCCCCTCATTATCACAAAACTATCCTGAAGGGGCACCATGCAGCGGCGTAATGCGGCTCAGTTCTCTCATTCTAGTGCTTGTCCGACGAGGACACACATACAAGTGAAAACACAGCCACATTGCCAACCTGTGACACATCATTTAACATCCATAAAGTGTGTTAGTATTCTGTTAGAATGCATCAAGCTCTGACACTACTCCACAGGCAATCGTTTCTGTTTCACTTAGCCATAATCTGATTATTCTCTTTGCCATATTTGTACTGCCAGTGTTATTTCCCATTTTAGCCCCATTCTGTTTTGCTCTATGCATGCTTGCTGGATCTGAGAGTTTGCCAGAAGCAATCCTTTTGAATTATGTATGAAGCCTTTGTTGCATGCATGAATATCATTTGCCCAGTCTAATGTGTGCACCACATCCAGAGACAATATTAGATTTATTTTTCAACTTCACTCACTTAGTTTGATTCGTCAATTCATCGTATTTTTTTAAGTACGCAACTTCTGATCTTCTCATGTTCCGACATTACTATTGTAATCAAATCCAGCGCCCTCTGTGGGTCCGTCAAGCTTTCTGTTTTTGTTTTACGCCACATAGCATCAATGGTCACTGTCAATGGAAAATGGCTTCTTTTATAACGCATCTATTTAACTGTACTACAGGTGTCAAAAGGTAGTATATAGTCGCAGATAGTATTTTACTACGGCAGGTATAATTTCTGAATATGAATGGGAGAAAATACTTTCTTTTCTATAACGGTAGATTTTCCCAAATATAATGGACAAAGCATATCTAATTCCTATAATAATGACTTGATGATGTGTTTTCTTCATATTGCTGATGATTTGGAGAGTAGTTGCTATTTCAGTTTAGATTAATCCGGTCTGTACAATACAGCTTGTCCCCTCTGGCTCCTTCTGAGGACCGACATCGGCCTCATTCCTCACTCTCTCTCCTGCTTCAACAGTCTGTGTTTCTGTTCCTCCGTCTCTGACGTCTTGATCCTTTACTAACAGCTGGTATACTTTGCCTTTTCCTTTCCTATTATTTTGCTGACAAAAGTTGCATTGATGAAAGCTGACTTGCAAGGTAGATAGCTTTGTGTGTTTGATCCAGAGTCCTATGTCCTTCCTCCCTTTGCATCTGCAATGCCTCCGCCCCCCACGTCTTCAGTCTCTACCTCCACACTTTCCACTCCCTGAACAAGAGATCTGCCTAATTTGAATTCACCCACCTACTGTATGGAATGGGCTTAAGTCCCATAGGAATACAAGTACCGTTACCATCTTGTATCAAAGTCTATGGGGATCACGTTTTGATTTACACCTGCATATTGTGTGTTGCCTATATTGGGCTTTAGTTTTTGCTGTGGTTATGTATGTTTTTTTTAAAATTAGAAATACTTTTGCATGACTTTATACTTGCATGAATTCCCGTTTAAAATAATCAAGATGTTAACTCAAACCTCAGTCATTTTCATGTTTTACATGACATTAATCATTGTTGTTATAAATCCCATGTTTACTAATGCCATATATTCCTGTAATCTCTGGCACTCTGGATATAGTAAGAACTTTTAACAGTTTAAAGTAGGCCTCAAAACGAAGCACCAGTGGTCAGTAATTTAATTAAATTCAGATGCATTTTGATAAATATAAAGCAATATAATTACATTATAGTTACTGGATTTGTAATCAACATCAATTGAAATGACATCATTCAATTATTCTCCACTTCATGCTTTAGAAAACGTTACAGAAATGAAATCTTCTCCGAAAAATTAAGAATAATTCTGACTCTTAATCAATTGAAATTCTGATGTCTTATATTCACCAGAAATATCTATATGTATGCCAATACACATCACATTTTTAAGTCAAGACAAATTGGACCCCATTACATCTGTGGTGCATTAGGTGTATATAATATGAAAGACTTTGTAAGCAGTGGTTAGATGCAATTTATATTTACACAAATTCCAAGGTTTTTCAGAGACATCGTGAATCAAGCTGCTTTTTTTTCTTGTTGCAAAACAAACACTGTCCAGCTTTTTTTTATTGTATTTTTAACCTTGAATGATCTACACCATTCACGTAAATCTATTAAGCAAGTTACTGTGGCGACAATCATCCAGAAAAGATCATTTTTCGAGATGAGTTTCTCATGTATGTCTATATTCAATAGCTGAGCGACTCATTTTACAATTTGACAAGAGTAAATAAATATACAAAAGGATAAATATCCACTTCATCATTGTAATAAAACAATTATCGAAAATGTAGATGTGTTCTCCGTGGGTAATTCTGGCTGTAAATCAGTGCTCCATGTAGAAAATCTGTAGTATTGTGTGTCATTATTCACATTATAAATCCATGTGGCATTAACCTATACCAACTATCCAGTTGTTGACAATTCATGATACAAATTGAATAATTTAAGCCAAACTAATCCCATCATTAATATATTTTACATAGTTATTCATTAAAATATATATCTTTATATATAATAACAACAATCATCCATAATAACCAGTGCCATTCCACTAACATTTCTCCATTAACTGAAAAAACTCGGTATCACTGTCACTCGGACTCAGACTGACTGACTGATATGTGGGTGGAATGATGGAAATAACAGATGCACAAATACTTTGACCTCAAACACATCTGGAAGCACTATTACATTGCTATTAAAAAGCACATTGATAACTCCGGCCCCTACTGAGCATCATTGTTCTATGAGCCCATTCCCAGCTGGTAGTAACATGCGTCCTGACTGCAGGTGGTCAGGGACACGTTGCCGTTTGAAGAAGGAAAGGTGAACTGCATTATAGTGTGGACTATAGTTTGTAGACGCATTACCTCGCCGGTGTAACAATATTGAGCTATATCAAATCTAGACGCTAGTATATATGTACATATATATCATATGTGAAATTACTTTTCATTACTTTTTTTAATTTATTTTTTACATATTTTACTTTCTCTATCTTCATTTTTATTCTTTGAGGCACTGGTGTTAGTATTACTTTTAATACTCGTGTCTTTTTTAATTCTTATGTTGTAATTAACATTTTTCTATTTTAGTTTATTGCTATATTGTTTTGCACTGATGCTAATATTATATCCATAACACTTTCTTTTTACATCGCCATTGTTTATAAATGTTATATATTTTTGTATTCTTGTTGTAATTTTTTATCAATCTCTGGAAAAAGAGAAAATTATCTTTTATCTTAGTTTAAATACATGCTGCTGTATTGTACAAAAGCTTGATGTAAATAGTGTCTGTAACCCAAATCGCAACATTTCATTTAATATTATGCACTCTGCTGTTCTGAAATATTAAATGTCGGAAATCACTAATAACACTTTAATCCTAAGGCTATTTAAAACAAAATGCTGTTTTTGTACATGTGTGAGGTTTTTGTTGCGTCTGTTTACTGGAAACAGTTTAATTCACTGAAGGCTTTACGCAGTCAGTTTGGCTTCAACCTGTGAATTTGAAGCAGTTTTTATAGAAGGAATACAAAATATGGCTAAACACACAGTTGTGTAGTGTTTGCACAGCATATGTGTGTTTGTTCTGTGTATGCTTACATTTGCAGAAGCCTATTGTCTGTGTGTTCGGCGTGACATTTAATTTCACTGCAGGGTCAATCTGCAGAATGTGCTGCCTGTTATTGTAAAAGTCTGCTCAGCAAGTTGCCATTTGTCTTCATATTCAGGCCCCAGCACGACGTGCCAAGAGGACTCGTGTGCCAACCAGGGTGTGTGTCTTCAGCAGTGGGAGGGCTTCAGCTGTGACTGCAGCATGACGACATTCGGAGGACCGCTCTGTAATGACGGTAGGCTTCAACTTTACGTTTTTAACTTGAATGAGTCAGACAAATACATAGAAAACATACTTCATACACAACTTAAAGCATTAGACGTATAATTCGTTCCATCTCTGGAGCTAATTCAACTCGTCCAGGAGATTCTTGGTGTCGGACGTTTAAAGGTGGGTGTTGTCATCAACAGCGTGGACATTTTCATCCTATGCTTTCACACAGCATTGGTGTTCCAGCTCATTATTGTTTCCTGCCCGTGTGCTATATGTATTTGTGTCCTCATGAAGCACGATGGTTGCCAGAAATAAGACAAACTTGCTTTGTCAACTCTCCAATTGAACTAAGTGAAGGCTCTAAACTGTGCTGTGCACTGTCACTCGGTCAATTAGAAGGAATCTTCAACCAACTTCAGTAGCTCTGCTTGAATATACATTGTTTTCACTGAGGGTGCCGAGAGCCGTCTCAACTCTGCAGGGCAGAGTAGTTTAGGATTGGGACATCTGGCTGACGGTTCAGTGAAAGCTCATTAAAGTTTGAGAGATGTACCACTAGAGGGAGCAACAAACATTGTGTTCTGCTAAATAAAACATCAAAAACAAGTCCATCAAGCAAATTAAATAACCATAAATGGACTTATAAATTATTGCAATTTTATGCTGTTGCATATTGCATTGACCAATACAAATGAAAACCTCAAACACACCTTAGATGGGGAGCTTGCTGCATTACCTCATATTTCTCTAGTGGGTAGTCCCGTAACATTCATAGCCGGGATGCATTGTACAGCCGTCAGTCACAAATCATAAGGGAACTGATATTATGTCCTACTGCTCATGTAAATTCTACTGTCTTGATATTTGTGACACTTGCAGTTAATTTATTGTTATCAAACAATGTGTTAACACAGTTTTTGTTATGACAATACTTTAAGAATTAAAACGATCAACTCGACAACAGATAGCTCAAGCCTTTCCTTGAAAAATACAGTTTAGTAAAATGTTAAGTTTATGAATCTGAGCTAAAATGATATGTAAAAAAAAATCGTAAATTCAAATAGCAAAGGTTATCTTTAAGAAAATAGAGAATAGCATCATGCATTTGCGCACTCCACTGTGGTCGAGTGGCTGACACTGTGGCCTCACAAATTAAAACCTCAAACACACCATAAAGATTTAGCTTACTTTGAGCCACATTGTGCAATTTAAAAGTTATATGATATTAATCTCCGTTAAAGACAGTTAAATAGGCGTTTTGTTTAAGGGACTCAGTGCTCATTAATGCTTAGCTTTTGAGAGAACTAGGGTAATGTCTTCTGCTCCTTTTAGAAAATGGGCTACTTCCTTATGCAAAACATGCACTGGGGATTTTTTTTTTTGGTCATTATTTTCTTCTGCAGCGGTTCACACAGTAAGGGGTGAATGGGCAATGTGCTGAACTGCATTAAGGAGAAAAGAACAGAGTGGGCACTCTGGAGATGACACAAAAGAGAGAGAGTAGAGAGCACCATAAATGTTAATGCATTCTGTGTCACTTCTACCAGCTTGGCAAGACCCCATCTTTTGTTATCAACAGAACGTGTTAATAGATTCCAATGCAGCCCCGTACGGCGAACATATCTGCTCCTTATGATAACGCTAAAAGGATTCTTCTGTCCATGAGATGTGAGTCGAGTGAAGCCCGTCCTGATCCTAGCCCGTCTCAGCCCATTTCACTCTCCCTTTCATTTCTCAGACTATGTTTGTAGAGGGATATTTCAGATGGCGAACTCCTCGTGAACCATCCGTGTGCGTTAAAGAGAAAAGAAAAGCAGTTTGGAACTTTCTTCCCGTCATACATATTCATCCTAAGCAGGCCGATACAGCTCATTTCCAGCAGTAGGAGGAGAGCAGTTCTCAGGACATGCACACGTACGTATATAGTATCGGAGCAGAAGTGCTCGTCCTGCTGAGTCTAGTTACTGCAGCTAGTCTCATTATTCCTACTGACCTGACAAAACAATAGGACAGATCAATAAGCAGTCCCGAGGGATGCAATATGTAACCACAAAAAAAACATACTTTCCAAGAATCTCTTTCACCAAGGATGAACTGAATAGTGATGCGAGACCTCCTCACGCTGCCAAGGAAATGCTATGAGAAGGAAAAATGAAGCTGGAGATGGTGGTTTTATCTGTGTTGATGGATTGTCATGGGAATATAGAGGAGAAGGGGGAGCGGCAAAGGAATGAGAGCAGCGTCTCTGAGGAAAATATCACTTTTTTACCAGATATATTTGCATAAGCTGAGGCGCAGGCAATTTACAACAGAGCAATGGGTCTCTGATAAAGCAACCTAAATGGGGAGCTTGCTGCATTACCTCATATTTCTCCAGTGGGTAGTCTGCCCTCTCACAAGGAGAAAACCTCCATTCCTCAGCCCCCGGCCCCGTAACATTCATAGAATGCATAGTACGGCCATCAGTCACAAATCATAAGGGAATTAATATGATGTCTGATAGTACAATACAGCTCATGTGCATTCAAGATGTCATTCATTTAGAGCAGAATACTTCGTATTGATATTGCTGTTTTATTGTAAATTGAGTGTTGTGAACTTCAGTTTACTGTAGTGCACCCAATAATAACTTGCAGTTCATTTATTATAATCAATGTGTTAACACGGTTTTCGTCATTATGAGGAAACACTTATTTATTTTAAGAATTAAAACAATCAAATTTAAAGAGGATAAGTCAAAAGTAAAATATTGTAAGTTCACATATCAGAAGAGTTATCTTTAGAAATGTAGAGAATGACATCATGCATTTACCCACTGCAGTGGTCGAGGGGCTACTAGCCCTGTCGCCTCACAGCAAGAGGGCCCAAGTTGATCCCTTCAGTCTGCATGTGCAGTTTGCATGTTCTCTTCGTGTCAATGCGGGTTTCCTCCAGCTTCCTCCCACAGTCCAAAGACATGCGACTCTAGCCCTGAAAAGGATACGTCGTTTCTGATAATGGTTGGATAGATCATGTATTTAGTCGCTAATCACTAATGTAGCTTCCCCTTCGTGACAACATTTGCATACCAGTTTTTTCCCGTTTTCATTGCATACTATTGCTTTTTGCAAATACCTTTTGCAGTTCCTCAACAGTCTACAATGAGCCTGGCATGTATCCACACGCACTCTGCACTGGGTTTCATTTCTTTCAGAGCAATCCACCGTTTCTTGGCTGTGAATGTGAATGTGTTATGATAAAAGTATTTCAACTTTTCAGAACAGTGCTGCACCTTTCAGTTCAGAATGATTGGTGGGTTGATGACATAGATATAAAAACTATCTTCAGATCTTCTCTTCATCATCTCCCAAACACTTCATCCCAGTGATGTGCCAGTACTTTTTTTTTTTTTTTTGAATGAACTGTGGACACGGAGTGGTATTTTTAGAACCAATTATCCCCTCTGGATACCTGCAGTCAGTGAAACTAGGGTAGATAAAGAAATACAATCCACACTGGCCAAGATGAGTGTCTGTCAGATCCTCGTGCATGTGCGATGAACTATGATGGTTGTGAATGGTGTTAAGCATGCATTTGGTCTCATCACTACAAGCTATTTTTGATGCCAGTAGGAATAAAATGGCATGTCAGAAAGGAGACAAACTAAGTGTATCTATGTGATGAAGTATCGGTACTGTTGTGCAAGCACAAACCACTGCTGGTAATCAGCCCAAAGCAGAACATTATTAGTGTCTTATTTTAAGCTTAGAGTATGAGTTGATATTGCCATATTACATTTTGTCTTCTCTAAAGGTCCAATAGGGTTTAGAAAAACTGCAAGTTTTCATTCAGAAGCTGAGGCTTGGTGTGTGAAGAAGGGGGCTTAAACTCCAGTCTAGACCTCCTGAGGGGGTTTGCCTGAAGTGGTGTAGTATCTGAGTGTAATGTACAGAGACAAACAGAATGATGTTCACTGTTAAGCTAAAGTGGGTCGTAGAGAGGCTTCAGCAAGGGGTGAGCCTGGCCTTCACGCAATTTTAGTATCGCCTGATTGCTCCTCCGCCCAGTCTTCTAGCCAGAGCTATTAGTGCCATGTCAATATTGTATCAACAATGGAGGTTGTATGGGTCTAGTCTCCATTGTCTCTGCCCAAGGGGCAAAAACGAGCCCCTCTCCCTTAATTTCTTATGAGTCTGAGTCAATGCTCATTCTCGTACCTTGAGAATAGTCCGTCTGGGCCCCAGGCTCGGTATCCAGTGTGTGATCTGCATTAGACATGGGTCTGATTTTGGTTACGCACATACAGAGGAACGACAAAGGACCCTGTTTCGGTCATGTGGCCCCTCTTCATGTAGTCTAAAGACAGCTACTCTAACACAGAGGGACACGCACGCTGACATGTTTGTTGCATCAGTCCACAAAAGCCAGAATTCAAATAAATAATAAAAAAAAGAACAGAAGAATCTAAGAAATCTAAGTTCAGAGAATGATCACAAACAATCTGCACACCTTTTCTGACATAGTATTGTATCATAAGTAGCAATGTATCACATCCCAACAATTTTTTGGAGTCAGTTTAGCTTCTTTTATATCTTCAGGCATGTTCCTTAAATTGTCTTTTAGTGTAGCGCACTTGTGTTTCAGTATTGTCGTGATGGTCCTCCAGATTTACGATGCGGATAAGCATGCATGCACGCACGCACACGCACACATGCAGGAAGTACAGCAGACCGTTTTGTCCCTTTCCTCTCTGGTGGCATGACCATAGAGCACTTAGTTTGGTTTGGATCAATACGAGGGGAAACTCGGTCCGGTCGTGAGGACAAGGGGATACGAGACACTGGAGTAAACAGCCTGCTGTCACATGGAAGTAATATCCTCTTTGCCCTGGATCGGGCTTTCTTTTTAAGGCAGCTCAGCGAAACAAATGAATGGGTCTGAAAAATATTTGGACTTTGGTCCAAATAATAAAGCTTGGCCTAGCTTAGAACAGGCATTGTGTCCCGAGATATGAGAGAATCAGTCTTAAGTGCTTCTGTCTTTTCGCTTCAGGAAACATTCCCGCGGATGTGCACATTCCAGGAATAAAAGCACGTTCAATGTAAAGTTTAACTGATCCGTCGTTAGGCAGGTGAATGCTTTTCAAATGTACAATCAAATAACTATTCCATGTTATCAATCTATAATGTTTTTTTAAATAAATGCATTTGCTGACAAAATAAGAGTAAACGATTATGCAATGATGGTAATAATTCATCATTTTCTTTAAGAATAGACATGCAACATAAACCAATGCACTATTTATACATATTACTGTATATCCAATATAGTATGCTCATATAAATAATCTTTCTTCTTGGTGATGTTATACATTCTTATTGTCAACAAATCCCAGGTGATTTGTTGACAATAAGAATAATATATAACCAAAACCAACAATGAATTTATCCTAATAATACTGTCTGTGTTTCCAAAGCACAGATATGAAATGTGTATTGTACTTTGTCATAAGGTTCCACTGATGTCCCAAAACTAATAATAATAATAATAATAATAATAATGTTTGAACCTGGTGTTTATCACATGCTTCTCTACTGAAGACACCCGTTTTGAAATCAGAACTATTTATTAGAAGCTTCATACTTGGTCTAGATCAGTGACATGCGGTGAGATTTGTGGCTGCTGAGACACGGACTCTTTCAGGGTCAGATTTACAAATATAGGAACCCAATAGAGGAGCTTAAATTACCATTCAATTGGCAGCTTGCACATTGACTACTGGTTGTTTTTCATATTTCATTTCAGCATTCTTTACACACACATAAATAAGGTAAATATTTGATTTCACCAATTTATAGCGGCTCAGAGAAAGAGTGCATTTCCTCTGCACCTTCCATGTGCTTTTAATTTGCCATCGCAATTCCACAATTCATCCTCATTCAATAAAAATAAAGAATAGGCTATATAGCCTACTGCAGTGTATGCATGGTGTGACCTCTACTTGTAAATGAAGTCCAGTAGTCTATCCTTCTCGACAAAAATCTCTGTGACTTTGTTGTAAAAGTCCTCCCTATCATCTTTTAGTTTAACGGCAGAACAAGCGTAAACCAAGGAGGCAGAGGTACTGTTCGCCGCTCTGCTTTTTCACTGAGGTTTTATGTCAATCGGCAAGGCAAAATAAGTTTTACACATAAGTGACTTACACTACCTATTCCTATTCTATGGAAAGAAAGGACGTATAATAAAAGTGTCTACAAATATTACAGTGGTGACAAACAATGAGAAAGCAAAAGGCAAGCGCTCAACCCAGTAGGTTAGGGATTGTGCAATCTGAGATGAGGCCAACGTCTTTGCCTCACCTCGTTGTCTCTTATTTTAATTTAGCATTGTTTTTCAGGCCTCCCCTGACCGCACGTCCCTGATCTAGATCTAATCTTACATATTTATAGTATGTGTTTGAACAGTATAGCAGAATGGGGATCTGTACTTATTTTCACACATTCCACAGCTTTTTACTGGTTTGCTGTTCAATATGGATTCTGAGTTGGACCGTTCCTCAATATTTTTATCATTCCTGTGCTATTGAATGAGGCTTTATTTTGTTTGTCTTCAGGTTGTCCTCATTTTACTCTATTTTTCTTCCAACTCAATACAAGTGGTCACTGTCTGCCCTAATTATTTTTCAATAATTTCTTCGTACTGATTGAGTGTCTGAATTTAAATGGGTTTCTGTGCCAGGAAGCAGAGGGTAAAGCCTGTTGGCATGGAAACCAGGTCTCCTTTCCTCCCACTGTGGATGCTGTAACGTGTCTCTAACTTTGCCCAAGCTGTACTTTCCCAGCATGAAGTGGTGGAGAATCACTAACATGGCTTAGATGGCTTGATGGAATACTGAATTATCATGAAGTTGCTTTACACACATACATATACACACACAGACTTGATGGTTCACTTGACTGATGGTGAAACATATTCTCCAGCTGTGAGGAGGCATGCCACATGCCTTTTATGTGGAGCTGGCACCGTGGCATTCGTACAGTATGGAGGAGCAGCAGAGTTTGACATATGTCAGCTTGCTTCATAAGACCATGCTGCTGTTCATATAGTGTGGCAGAGCTCTGGTGTGCACGCAACAAA
The DNA here is from genome assembly GCA_038501785.1 of Myoxocephalus aenaeus. Lineage (NCBI taxonomy): Eukaryota > Metazoa > Chordata > Actinopteri > Perciformes > Cottidae > Myoxocephalus > Myoxocephalus aenaeus. Next base: position 3,566,894 of record JBAMJR010000028.1, on the reverse strand, counting down.
ATAAACTCAGTTGGGGAGAGCACTTCTTGTGCTTTTCAACATTATCTTTGTCCCATTGAACAGTCTACAGTCAGATCAGAGTTGTGCACTAGCATTAACCACATTAAGTTGTCTTCTTTGTAATCTCTGGTGTAATCAGAATCTCATCTAGAGCTCATTGCAGTGCAGTGGTGAGAACCTAATCTTTGAGGTGTTTTTTATTAATTGGTAGCCTGGAGGGGGATGTTGACAGGAAATAAGAAGTTGTTGTTTCTTCACAATACTAATTAAAGGTATATAGAGTATCTGCTAAACTACCCTGGTGGGTAATACACCGACACTGAATATTCCCCTCAGGCTATTGAACATGACACTCTGCAGAACGGTGTCAAGAATCGTACACATCCCTAAAACAAATAAAACAATAGCTTGCTTACTGAAAATAGTGAATGTGAATGTTCTGTGAATGATTTCAGTCGGAAGTAATTTCATTTTAGAGAAAATTACATTTTCAGTTCCGTGAATTACACATTTACACTGTAATCAAAACAATATTTTCCAGACGAAAAGAAAACAAGAACCAATGAATTGTTCTGTTCCAGTTGGAAACAAATGATAGAAATCCATATTATATATTGCATCTCTGCCAGTACATACCTATCAATGAACGTTTCCCCAGGTCATAGTTAACATTACAGTAACAACATGTGCAGAGACGGTGCTTTTCTAATAGCTTTCCATCATTATTGGCTTAATGGCGAACCCTAAATGCTACATTTGAATATTTTTTTCGGACCAATAGCTGTCCGTCGTTTACCGATCAATAACCGATAAATGAAAAAAAGCATTTACATTTGAGACATTGGTGTTGAGTTTTTCCAAATATCCTGGCTTAGTGGACTTTTGTCTTTCATTGCCTTGTATTTCATTACCTTAGCTTGTACCCTGAAGCAACACTGTTTTAGACCAAAATATCCTATTGCTTTGTTTTCTAGTAATTCAACTGTTACTCCAAATTAAGTAGAGATCTGGAGAGTCAGACATGCTGGATAGATACAAATGTTCTACCCCTAAACCCTTTTTTCTTCTTCTTAGTAACAACGCTTAGAAATACACACATATGTACCATGATTGCAATATAGCTACAAGAGCCTCTAGATCAGGGGTCACTAATAGGCGGACCCAACTAGGTTGTCTCTGGACCGAAAACCGATAGATAATTGATCATTATTACAGTGCTTCTATTTTAAACTGCGCAGCTTTTCTAGGTTTTACGGCACTCATTCAGCGGTCCAGGAAACACACCGACTAATTGCACACGTTGTATATCATCTCACATGATCACATAGGTGCATTCCGATAAGTGACGCCCTAGACTTGAGTGCCATATTCACACACACACGGGGGAGACCCAATAGTTGGAAAAGGATGAGAGTCAGAAGTTATTTCACTTGGCGCTCCAAAAATAGAAATGTGGACAGCTTAACCAGAGCCTTGAACCAATAATGGAACCCTGAGGTCAGAGCATAGAACTTGAGTGAGATTTTCACACACACGGGAGCGGCAGGAGTGAGACCCAATAGTTGGAAAAAGTAAGCTTAACCAGAGCCTTTAACAAAGAATGGAGTCATATTTTTCAAAAGCTTTGTTATGTTTTTTTATCCTTATAAAATTGTATTTATATTTATACAATACAAACTCTCCTGTCTGTCTTCTACATTTGAAGGGCAATATAACCTATTGGTCTGTATTGTCCTTGAACTCAACTAGCTTCTAAAGTTTAGATGCATAAAGGAGAAATTTCATGTGTGGCACTACTCAAATCCTCTCATCTGTAGACAGCTAGGCTGGAGACTCGGTGCACACACAGATCACTGACTGTCTGAAGCCAAGTTCACGCCACGCAACCTTCAAATACATCAGACCCCTTGACATTTCACACTACACAACTGGCTGTCTTGTAATCAGGTCTCCTGAAGTCGTTGTGCGTTTCACACTACATGACTGACTGGCCACACACTACAAGATCTTTCACCAGGAGAAATTCCAGATGAGGTTTTCAAACTACGTTTTGTCAAGAAAGAGATGCGTAGTGATGCGCGTTGATGTTGTTGGCACTCTTGTTCAGAAAACAGTCGGTTTCCACACGTCGTTACCGTTTCCCCTTTGGAGATCGGTTATCGTGAATGCCAAAACTACGCAGATTGGTCTCTGATTTGGCGATTTTGTCGGGGAGCTGTTGGCGAGTTAAAAAACCAGGGCGAAAGTCCTTCAGTGTGAACTTGGCATTAGTCAGTCACAACCTGGAGAGGAAACCTGCTTAGTAGGCTTGTAAGATGTTTTGGGGACAGGATATGTGTGTGTAAGGGGCAGCCACCTCATTAGCAGCCTCGAGAACTGAGCCAGTTATATTAGTGTTTCTAATGTGATGTATGCAGACAACTGGAGTCACGCTGCCTCACTCATTTTGTATGTGACACACTTTTCACAAATATATATTTCTTGCTGTCTGTGATTTAGGCCACTGGCCATTCATATACCAATCTTTTACTTCGACATGAATGGCTCTGCAGCACTGGCGGCTTCCTGGTCGCTTTGCATTGGATTTTGTTGCATGCTTTCTGTGTCATCAATGTGGGAAATGCAAGCATGTCTTGTCCTCACGACTTTTCTTGGCTCGGAAAGTATTTGCATTAAATTAGTAGTTGGGGTACAGTAAATTGCATTATGTATGTTTACCAGACTTCAGTTTGGAATCATTACACAAAGAACCTCTGCTTATGCACTCTTCTCTGGGAAGCAGCACCATTCATTTTGCATGTAGTTTTGGCCAATTTGTCCAATTATGTTGCCAAAGCCCCACACAACGACACACATCAGAGCCAGATCCCCTTACAGCCTTCTACATCTACCTGGCAGTGAAAGTGTGTCACCACTGGTGTCTAAAATCCTGCTGGCTGTTGGGATTGCATGTTGGTCCCCTCTGACTTCCTAAAGCATTGGTCTCACAATTTCCATGCTTTTGATGTCATGGAGGACAGTGGCGACACATCAGCCAGCCTTTGCTCAGGTCTCCTCCTCCTCTGAAATACCCTATAAACCAGAGTCAAAAGGCACTCCAAAGATCTTGCCCTTGTTTGCCATGACCGTCTACAGTCGCAGAGAAGAAATCCTGACTGAGAGTGGCGGGGTGGGGTGGGACTGACCCAGAATGTGTTATCTCAGCCCAGCTCTTTCAATTTTGGTTGTTAGCAGGTTCTCCACTGCCATCATCTTTTCAAAACAGTATTTAGACTACCTTTTTATTTTTTATCTACTGTCACTACTGTATACATGACTCTTTTCTAAAGATCACCCTCATGCTTCCCTACCTTGCAGCAGACATTGCTCAGCTCCTCTGCTTTCCCTTGTTCCACCCCCACATGTCAGAATGTGGTCAAAAGAACCGACTTTGATTCTCCTACAGGAACAGAACAGTTTGCCCAGCTCAGCTTTACCTTCTGTTTCAACCCAGCAGGGAAACACTTGTGCTGCGTGCACTTCTAACTGAATGGCTTCCAGTTGGAAGCACAACTTCAGTCTCCTGTGTCATAAAGGTGAAAGCCACGGGGGACCCCTATACTCGTCTCTGAAAGTTAATAGCGTTCACCTGACTAATTTTTCTTGAATGATTTCATGTTACTTGAATGACTCAAACCAGAGATAGGAATGAAGAGTACACAGTGATGAATCCTTGTAATGTATTACAACACATTCCACATAGTTGAGGTTCAATAGGTTAAAGTGCACTGACTTATTAACACTAAACACAAAAGAAGAGCAGCGGTATTGTGGCCGTTGAATGAACTTTGTGTATGATGGAGATGCTTTCATTATATGAATCCATGTAGTAGGATCCCTACTTGACGACTGGCCTTTGTATTTAAACGGCTATAAAACCAGAATATGAGTATTGTTTTGTTTTTTTCAAATGAATACACTTCATTCAAAAGTAGGCAAAAAGCTTTTGAGAAAAAGTGGAAGCGGTTTGTACTTTCATATTTAGAAAAAAAATTACACTTTTTTCATTAAACCTCTTTGTTGTCCCAGTTAGTGGTGCGCTAACAAAGAAGCTTTGGACTCCTGACGGGAGACACAGGCCGTCCTTGACCTGTTCAGGATGAAGCGCTCTGAGAAAGGAACTGATCTACTTTGGACGGATTTTAGGAAAGACGGAGACAGAGACAGTGCCCCGGTGGCCCAATGCATCTTGGAAACTGTCAGAGGAGATAGAGAGAAAGCCTCCGGAAAGCTGCCGACCTTTGAACCCTATCTCTCTCACTGACAGTTAGGATTTAGTTTATGCATTCACAGACACATCGTCACACAAGCACACACCCACTCACTGACACACACATAAATACACAAGTATGTGTGTATGCACACACACTTTATTTGCACTTAGGTTCAAGGCTTTTTGAATGTTATTTCCTCTGTGCTTGATCTTAATGTGTATTTAAATAGATTTATGGAAATGAATAGCACTATTGTGGCATTGTTTATGCATTCGGAGAACAAAAAATACTGTCCATCACATCAGCCAGATTGCAAAGCATCCTTCACCAGCAGACAAACGACTCAATGTGCAATAAAAAAAAAAGAACCCTCCATATATGTAGTTTTGGCCCTGGTTATGGAAGAATGATGTGTGCATGTTGGTATCTGTGTGTTTATGCTAAACAAGTGAAGACAGTATCATTATTTGACTACAACCCTGTCACTGTACTTTTATGGTGATAAATGGTGTACAGAAAAATATTCTGCATTATCTTGATTAGCATACACACACCAAAATAAACGCTGCAGTATGTGAATACTAAAACCAAACCAAACAACTTTAGGTATTAACAATATCAAAAGAGTGTTTTTCAATTATAATTGTTTTAACTTCACTGTAGCTCCATTAAATTACTAATAATGTCAAAATTAGAGGACGGATGAATGAGTTTTAATGTGGAGTTTTTGTTTCTTTGTTTTGCTCCAAGTGAAAATGAAGTCATTCCACCCTGCAGTGCCATTTGTGGATTTGATTTTACAACACTAATTTTGCATTATTTCCTATTAGTGAGCCGTTTTATCAGCTTGAGTGGTGTTATTTATGTAGTCTTCACAGCTTGCATAATGAACAGTGTGTGCAGCACAACTCGCTATGTGGTGCATGAGGGCTGCTGCGTCTTACCTAAACCATGTCGCTGATTATTCCAAGCTGAAGGTGCATGCATCACTGACTGCTTGACAGCGGCACATGCATGAGCAATAGATATTCATAGAAAGAGCTAATCACTTAATGATGAGAGTAGTCGTGACTGTGGTGATGATTTAAACCATAAGCTGCATGGCTCTGCAGCCAGAGATGCTGAGGTGCTGATGATGAATGGGAAAGCATCAAGTCAATGCCTTTTTGACCTCTGGGGGTCAGAGTTAACTTCACCCACTCAGAACTGATACAGTAGCGTAAACTGACAGACGGGCACTCTGATGTAACATCCTCCGCCAACACAAACGGTATTAACACTCTGACCGCCCTCTGTGCTGAAATACTGTACAGCTTGTGTGTTTGTATTGAGTGTTGCCTCCCTGTATCTGTCTGTTCTTATCATGTCACATCTTGGGATGACTAAGACAGAACTCTGTTTCTATTTTCGTACACTTGCATACATTAGCATCAGTGCGCCTGTCTGTCTCTCTGCTGCGATGGCAAAGCATGTTTGAATGCGTAATGAAATGTTTGATATTCACAGTATACTTACAGTTATATAAAAAGGTTGGGTTTAACATGTGTCAATGAATGGCAGGCAGTAATAATGTCAAATAACTCGTCTTTGTGACGAATGACTGACATGGTTTGTAATGTAGCTGTAACCCTCGCTCGTTCCTCTGGCTGTCTTGTGTGCATCAAAAGATACATTTGACACCATCACAGTTGGTTGCTCTTATCCTTCTCATCTTCCCCCTCTTTTTCCTTCCTCTCTATTTCTCTTCTTCTTTTTTCCCTTCTTCTTTGACATATTCTTCACTTTCTCCTCCTCCTTCTCCTTCTTCTAGCCATTCTTGTTGATGTTCATCTTTGCTTCTTTCTCCTTCCTCTTCTTGCTATTCTTCTTTCCCTTCTTCCCCTCCTCCTCTGATAACAGTTCCTGAAGATCAGGTGACTTTTGACAGGTAACTGTGACATTTGTTCTATCTTTAATGCACCATGCTCAGTAGAGTCTGTTCTCCCTGCCAGTGTACAGTACACTCCAGATATAAAAGCCTCCAAATACCCACTTTTATAAGGACACATATGTTGCTGGGCCTGACACAGATGTGTCACAGATGTGTTCAGCACACAACAGGTATACCAGGTTCATGCATGGCTTGGCCTTGAATGCTTAATCTGCTCTGAGCCAAAGGTTGCATCTGATGCACCAAACTGCACCTGAATAGAAAACCGTAAGCGGCTGTAATCCTGGACTTCTCAGTTTGCCGCTGATTGAGTTATTTAAAATAAAAGGTCATTAGAAGTATGTTTTAAGCAAATAGCTTTGTGGCTCTTGATAAGGAGAAACATTGCTTTTAAAGTGGTTCCAAGTGCCCGTTCCTCTCTAAAGAGTCTCTCCATGTGTCATAAAGTGTCGCCTGATGGACCTTTAACGGATTTAAAGGCCTTGCTCCAGTGAGGTCAGACACTCTTAGACCCCCATCCGCTGCTCTCCCTCCACTATTCCTCCAGTCCTCCAAAAATCATCTCATCAGTGGAGCGTACTGTGGTGGTTGGAGTCTTAAGTGAGTAACTACTAGAGACTACTCGTGTCCTTTTATTCTCTTTTGTTCTCAAAGGGATGATTACACCCAAGACCAATTTATCTTCTTCTCGCTGATCACTTACTTCGAGGGGGAAGGGTTTCTCAATCTTTTTCCTCGTTTGCTTTTTAAATAACTCTCCGTGGCTTTTTTTTTTTTTTTTTACCTTCAAAAGAAACAAAAACAAAGAAATTTAGATCCAAAAGGGGGTATGAGCTCAAAGCATCACATCCATCAGAGACTTGCACAATCCTTTGGGTCTTAAATGGAAACAAAGAAGAGCTGTATTTGGCTTTGTGTCAAGGAGACATCTCACTAACAGGAACAAGATTAGGAACACAATGGAAAAAAACTAAACAAAAAGTAATCTAATGGTGAATGTTTAGTTGTGGGAGAGGATTTTCTCATTTTGTGGCCATCTATCTACAATCATCTGGTTAAAGCAGATGCTATTGTAACTGTGTTGAAGTTGGTTTAGCTTTTGGTCCCAGGTGTTTGCTTTTGTGCAGGCTGAAATAATTTAGTTGTGTCTTCCCTTTAGCTGCATGCATGTCATCCGATTGTCTTGCTTCTCATACTTCAGTTAGGCAATTTGTCATGATGGATCAGAGCAAAAGGCAACCTGCTGAATGCTTAGTGACATTATAGTGCAGGTGATCTTATAGGAGGTGATTCGAATCAGAATGATGTATCCGAACACAACTTTCCTTTTATCGTTTGATTATATGAAGTGATTTGATGCAGTGGTGAGGCTTTTATTAATAGTCCTATAATGAAGTCTTTTGTATGCCATGGTGCTCGTGTTGTACTGAATATTTCAAACTTAAGCTGCTGGCTTTGTGTTAAACCAACAGACCTTTTGTGCACTTCACAGTTCCACCACTTGGGGGCACAAACTAACAAGTAACTAATGCTGAACCTGATCAATGCATCGCCTCACTGCTGATGTCATTAACTTAAGCTGCTGCATACCAACAAAGCAACGTATACCCTTATAAAGCGTAAATACCCAGTGAAAACCTGTACAAATAGTCCAACATGAGCAAACATTACTCTTCTTTATACCAGAATATCACATGTTTTTCTCAAAGTTTGCTGTAGAGGACATAGTAAGTCAGGTTGTTGTCCTTGTCAAGCAGCCCTGATAGATTTCCTTATTAGGTGTAATTATGCAAATCACACTGCTGATGATTATAAAAGTGTAAACACATTCAGCAGGAGCTTTCCTTTTCACCAATGCAAATGATAACAGAGCAGTGGTTCCATGCGGCTGACTTTTTAGCACCAGGTGGCTGCACCAAGTTATTGAGATTCTACAAGGTGAGAACAGCACAGTCGCCTAATGTGTGCAGCATCTGTTTTGTACTTCAATCGCATTTTGCTACTATATAGGAACACAATACAAGATACAACAGAGAAATCCTCATCTGTCCTGGTGCCAGATGGCAGATTATATCTCGCCGGTTATGCTCATTTCATACCAATAAAGTTACTGCTTTCATCTTTTCTCTTTTGTTTGTACTAAATTAAAATTTATAAAGCAGCAACGTGAGCTCTCCTTTTAATGTATTTGTACTCAGTAAACGGATCAAGTAAAATGTTCCTCATTTATATTCATTTAATTGGTTCTTCTTTTCCTGAAGGTGTCTTTCATTGTCTTCATGTGAACAGTCAGTGGAGAAGGACACATTATCCTCTGTGTCACGCTAGCTAAGTTGTCTTTCTTTGGGCATGACATGCCTGTGTATTCTCTGTAAACCGTAAAGATCAGCTCAGCAGTGCTTACACTCTCTTTCCCCCCACCCTTCAGCTTAGAACACTGAATTTTGTAGGGGAGGATGTTGAATGGCCGGTGTGCAAACAGAAGCAGGCACACTGCAGCTGAGCCTTGTGCTCTCCAGCCCTGAACTCTGAACACTGAGCACACTTCCCAGCTGAACCGGATTGTGTTTATCAGCAGGGCTTTTATGTCCACATGTTCTCCACATTCCCGTAACCCAGCGCTGTGCACGGAGTCTGCGATCAGCATTCCCCCTCTTGTGCGAAATGGTCTTTTATTAGCAGGCGAGGCAGACTTGCCCAGATTCAGCACCCTCTCTGTGGACAGTTCTCCTCTGCCAGCTCGAGCACTGTGCATGCTTTGTTTACGTGTGTGTGTGTTCTTATGATTGTGTGTAAGAGAGAGAGAGAGAGAGAGAGAGTTGCCTATGTGAGCTGCAGCATCATCACTCTTCTAAAATCTTGCTAGTGACAGACTGCAGAGTCCAGTCAAGAACCTATAGAAAACAGTTTTGCCGGGGGATGGAGAGGCAAGGATTGGGTTGGACTGCTTGGCTTGAATTGTTTATATCCACAGGACTATTATCAAACAACTTCCCCAAATTCAGAGAGAAGAAAAAGGAACAGATAGAAGTAGGGAGACAGGGAGTGGAAGAAAAGGAGGAATCTAGATATTACAGGGTAGAAGTAAAACCAAAAATGAATCGAGCCTGTCCTGCATTCTCGTCTTCTTTTTACTGCTCATGAATGTCCACACAGGAGAGTGGATTGAAAATGACTGAACGGGGAGAGCAGGGGGAGGTTGTGAAAGGAATCAGGGCTGGGGGACATAGCTTCAATTCCTGCTATTCTGCCTAAATAGGCTCTTCCTCTGTAATGCACTCAGGCTCCAGTGATTCGCTATGTGAATGCTACCCATTTGCATAGCCACTCTCGCTCCTGCTTCCTGGCTGGCTGTTGAGGCTCCCCCTCCCTCTGCCCTCCTCCTCCTCCTCCTCCTCCTCCTCTCTCCCCTCTTCCTCTTGCGCACATCTTCTGGAACGGCGCTGCCGACGCTGCCTGTGTGTGATTGTGTGTTCCTGCCCAGGGCTGCTCTCTCAGGTACTGTCACTGCTATCGCTTGGTCTCGCTGAGAGCAGAGATCTCTAGATGGGGAACGGGTGCGCTACTTGGCTCAACTTACAGGTGCAATCACGCCGTCTCCCGCGCGCTGCTGCAGCTGTCCAACTCATGCAAATGAGACTCGGATTTAACTATGGTCCCATTTCTCTGGACATCCTTTGAGACCACTGGAGGGGGAAAAGAGGGGAACATCCGAATATCTGTCTTGATTTTCTGAAGAAATTCACTTTGCACAGGTGCTATCAGTCTCTTGAAGTTGGCTTTCTTTTTTTTCCCTGGCAATTGCAATTTTTGGAATATTCACATAGTTTTTGGGGGAAGATGTTTGATTTTGTGAAGGCTTAACAAGGAGAAAGAGAAACAGAGAGAAATAACGGAACTCGGGGAATCGGAGCAAGCAGGGATTTCTCCACTGCTGTTGGAGGTTGCCCTAATTTCCTGAGTGAATGTTTCTGATTGTTTCTGTATGATGATTTATGATACCTCTTTACCTCCCTGGGTGCTGCTACGGATTTTTTAACTCAGTGGAGAACAGCAAGAGGCTTTTTTTTTTATCTCACAACCGACATTTTGTGTGGTGTCCCCTTTTTCTTTTTTCTTCTTTCACTGTGGATCTGTGTGAGTGTCTCTGGGCAAAGTGCATTTTGGCAAGGTGAAAAGTATGGGGCTGTAAGGCTCACCGAAGTTCCACCTTGATCTGAATCCTCATCTGGCCACTCAGGGACGATGTTTGGTGGCTGGTGGACACAGTTTCCTCCCCTGAGGCCACTAACAGAGCCTCTAAACCGGAATTCAGCCTCAATCACCCACCTGGCCTTGTGGATCACTGCCCTGGCCCTGGGCTTTGTGGCCGGGTCAGAACCAGGTGCTGTGGAGAGTCTCCACCACATTCACCTGTCCCATGGAAACAAGCGTCACCATATTGTGCCTATTGCCATCCACAGATCCCCTGCATCCCTTAGAGCAGGGCACAGTAAGTATTTCCTTGTCTTACCAGCAATACATTATCTGCTTTCAGTAACTTCTTAAGCTGTTATTTTACATGTTGTCACAGTAGTTAACTTTTTGCAATCTTCATTCACTCTTTGGTTAATGTTGCCGATTGCAGTCAAAATATTATTTGATATTGTTTATTTTGTTGTTTTGAAGATTACCCTTCCCAGGACACACAGCGCGTCTAGCTTAGGTCCATCCCCTGTTTTACAGTCTCAGCAAAGTGCCCTCTGTCTCCGTGTCTGAGATTAGCCATATCCCTATCTCCAGATGCTTCTCTGTGTCCAGATTAGACAGGATTAGAACGCTGCAGCGCTCCATGTTGCCCCTGGGTGTTTGGGAGAGACAAAGATGTGTTGCCTCCAGCTCTGCAGGGCGTTGAGCCGCTGCTGGCCTCTGCCCAGCGTGGAGTGTGGATGAGGCCTCTTTACCCTGTTTGGCACGAAGGTTCCTATGACACGGAATTAAAATAGGAGGAATCTCAAGTACGAGGAATTATATAACCTCACCCCAAGTATTCATGGTAGACTGCAGTATGCTCTCCTCAATACAGTATGTGTGAGAATGATTTTAGAAATACTGCAGTTCTTTTTTCTTCACACTTTGGCGGTCCTTGATTTTTCAGTGTGATTTTTTTTTTTGATTTTTTTTTTTTACCTGCAGTTGTGAGCAATGCTGATGTTTAAGATTGAAGCAGTATGACACGCAGAAGTCTTTACTCATCATACTGCCCAAGCGTTTTTAAGTGACGTAATCACTACTGGTGTAACACTGACGTAATGCTGAGGTACCCTGGCTTTCATTGAGCAGACGCTGCTCAATAACGTACAAAAGAACTGCAATGTTTTGGAGTCTCTAATGTTAAAGTTTAAAAGTACAAGGCGTTGAGTTGTGAGGGATAACGCCATTGCAGAGCAGCACTGGCATTTTGAGGATGTTTTTATTGGACACGGGAGCAGCTCAGAAACTTCACTGGTGCCCGGATCACTGGGCAGAGTTAGACCTGTACGAACAAGGGAGTCAGTCAGTGCTCTTCAGTGATGATGAGGGAGATGGGGAGGTTTGCCGGCCTACTGAGACAACAAGAGAGGCAATTAGGCCACTCTGCCGTGACCTGTCTGGAGCGGACAGCGCTCAGCTCGCCTCCTGCTCCCTCTCAGGACCTCCGGGGCATGTGGGGCTTTCAGGCACATTCCAAGACCTAATATCATAGTTAGCGTTGCTGCCTCCACCGTGCTGTTATTATCAGAGAGAAAGTGGGGGCCCGGGGGGGGTAATGAAAAGCTTTCTCGGTAACATGATTACATTTTTGGTTGAACAGCGCACGGAGGGTGCATAAATGCAAAATGGGAGACATGCTGTTCAACATGGTACCTGGCTCCAGGACAAAGCCTGCTGTTGTAAAAGCCCCGGTGATGTTGTCTTAGCTGTGCTGCAATTGGTTTAATTTTCATGGGGCTTGTTCCTTACATGGGGTGTCTTTTCACTGCAGCAATTAAACATGCACAGCTCAATTGTTTCATTTTAATTTGTGAACACAAGAGCCAAAGCCCCTCAGGTTTGATTCTGTATTTTTAACAGTATCTTTTTGGCTTTGTATTTGTAATGTTGATGTATTAAACAACAAAAAGTAGCCTTATGCTATCGTCAATTGTTCTTTCTCACCGTTTCTCTGCCCCCACCGTGCTCATCTCTCTCATAGCTTTTGGTGTCACCGCCAATGTTAAAATCTAATCCTATTATTGTCACAGTGCATTTAACATTGTCTCAAGTGATTAGACCAAACAAAGCTAATAGAGTGCCGACAGTTAGCTCTATATGTAAATTGCCTGCATTTCATGAAAAGGCACTTCTTTTTACTTAGTATGTCGCTAAATTAAACTATTAACTCTGGCTGCCCCAATGGTGGGTTAGCCATCCATTTTTGTCAAATATTCTCCATGACGTCAATTCCTTTAAGTGATTTCATAGGAAAACACACATTACTCTATATATATATCAGAATACTGCAAGCGAAACATGCATATCGAACGTGTATGCCTGTCATTGATTTATGTGGAAAGAAGAAGAAAATTACCATGGTCAGGATGTATGAAATTGAGTTGGAGTATGATGCATTGTTTGTTTAGGGCTAGCAGTAATGAGGTTCAGACAGTATCAACTCTGAGGAGCAGACATACCATTCATCATGAATAGACTCCCCGAGGTGATAGTCCTCTTTCACATAGATGGATATGATACTCGATTTGCCGGATAACAAGGTTATCATATTTCTGTATCTGCTGTTCTTAATCATTGAGACTAGACTAGGAAAAAGTGTTTTACAGTTTAAACTCATCTTCAGTGGTTAATGGGAAAGGAGCATGTCTATGGATTTCTTTGGATTATCTGCTTCAAACTCTTGGTAAATGCAGAAGATGGTGATCTGAAATTCTTGCTGCCTGTCTCAAAATAAACCGTATCTTCCACATTCTCAGTTGTGTTCCCTGTCTGTGCTATGTGGATATATGTCATCCTCTCAGAATCATAGCCCATATGTCTGGGAGGGGGAAGTCAACCTGAAGATCCATGATGACTATGTGATATACTTCACACACACACACACACACACACACACACACACACACACACACACACCACCACTAACACTTGATCCATCGACTGCTGCACAAATGGCTTTTGTATTTCAAAACTCGGGGGTTTGATCAAAGTCAGCGAAGCAATTTATGTGATTATAATCATTTTTAAAGCTCTACACTTTCAGAGCTAATGGTTGAATGGGTTAGGGACGGTGCTCGCCTGTGCTATCCCTGCTGCAGAGAACAGAGGAGTGGGGGAAAGAGAAGGACATAGGGAAGAAGTAAAAGAAGATGAGGAATAAAGAACAATGGAGGTGGAGAAGGTGAAGGCAGAAAGGAAGAGAGCGAAAGAACGAGAGAGAGAGAAGAGAGAAAGTGGATATTATCTGATGTTGCCCTGCTGCCGGTGTGTTGTGGGCTTGTATAATATAATTACTCCCATGTCTCTGAGCTGATGTCATTCTGCGATAGTGTGAGGATGACAGTATCTCTGCTTCTGTGAGGCAGCTGAGATGATAGCTGCCCTGATAAGGATCTGAGTACATGTTCCTCTGCTCTAGAGGGAGCAAAGACAGTTATTGACCCAGGAATGAGAGAGTGAAAACTGCAGTCATTTCATTCTCTCCTCTCTCTGATGTGAGAACACAAACACCCTCTTTTTTTTTTGTATTTGTGTGCAGGTCTTTAACCTACTTGCATCTTATGATACTCTCCTCCTCCTCCCCCCTTCCTTCCATCCTGCTCTCTGCACTCCATCTCTTCCCGACCACTTGGCCTAACCCCCCTGCTCCCAGCCCCCTGGTTGGTCCGCAGAGTCCATCCAAGCAGACAGAGTGGGCAGCCTTTTGCGCCCGCAGTGGTCTTTGTGGTTTGGTGGTGACCAGGCTATGGATGGCATGAAGGGAAAAGAGACCTGACTGTGCATGCGGTGGGCAGCGAGGGGTCAGCTGAGTAATGCGTCTGGTTTCGGTTACAGACTTGGGAAAAAGAGAGGGAGAAAAAGAACCCCCTCCTTTGACTCAACATGCTTAGGTCCTGGACGAGTTTGAGTCAGGGAGCTCTTTACCCATAAGGCACTCGGTGAATCATCGTCAACAGCGTCGTCTACTTTGCCATCTCCCTTGTTCTTGTTCATCCACGTCTATCTGTCTGTTTACACCTATTACACCTAAAGGTATTTCTTTAAAGTTACAAAGTTTGCGAGTGAGTGTTCGTCGCTAGTGTTGCATCCGTTTGACATCGAACAAGTGTGATGGGGAAAACTATCACACGGTCGACTGCACCATTTTCCAGTATGCAATGTTGACGTCACACATACACAGCTGTTAACCCTGCATAATACAATTGCATATTGTGATGGCATAATACCACTGAAACTACACCAGATGCATAATTAATCATTAGATTATATGAGACATTTGTTTCAACAGCAAGACACATCAAAACAAGAGTATGACAGATATACTATATATAGTATATGCACTGTATAGAAAGTCACAGTCAAATTGGCAAGCAGAACTTGGACACGTCAAAGATTTGTGCATTTAGTGTGGCGATGAGAGGAATAAGAAAATGATTGAATGTGTAAGGAGGTTTTGCAAAAAAAAGAGAAAAGCATCCCGTCCACATTAACTGTGTTTGAACCACGTCTGTATTTTTGCATGCAGTCATTAACTGTATGGGAGACAGCAAGCGTGGAGCAGTGATGCATCTGTAGTGCAGGTCAACGTGTTAAAGATGTTAATGAAAGCGCTCAAACAGTTCCCCACAGTCCATTCTGATTGACTCTATAAATGCCTCTCCATTTCCCAGCGGAATGACAAAAGAAAAGAGAAAAAAAATAATAAAGTGGAAATCTAGAATGCAAAAACCCACATTTGTTATTTAAAAAAAAAAAATCTAATCTGAATTGAGTTCATTCACCCTGGAGAAGCCTCATTCTCAGTCATTATAATGAGGCAGCAGCTATCTCTGTGCCAGTCAAGCTTGCATACAAACACACACTCATTGCAGATTTACTCACAAATGCACACAAGCTCACTGCACACAGAAAGTGCAACACTCTCCCGGATCATCTTTCATCTCTTTGATCACTTTGAATCATTGTCACAAGGGTCTGACTGTGGGTAGTAGAAGTGATATGCAAATTTGCACGTGGGGAAATGTTTCATTTATATAGTGTAACATGTAATTGGTTAGTTAGAATTCAAAATGGCTCATAAAGCGAAAAATTGACTTAAAAGATACATAAAAATATGATCGTCCAGACATACCGTAGTTACAAGAGTACAGTTATAACTCCCCTAGTGATGGACTAATTGGGTTCTGGGAAAGGTCATTGGAGTAAAAAAAAAAAAAAACTGAAGATGGAGGGTGAAATCTCTCAGCCTTTTACACCCTGATGACCCCAGACACAGGGGAGGCCGGAAGGGATGGATTTCTGTGGCAGCCAGCCCACAGAAGACAAAAAAGTATAATTGCCATTGATCATGTGATCGATAATGAGCCTCTACTATGTTTCACATGTCTCGTTTTGGGTGGAGAAAAAAAAACTCCATCCTTCTGCTCTCCTACGTGGGTGGTTTGATTGACAGTGTTCTAATTATTCTTAGCCTACAAATCATTACCCAACAACTTTAATATCATGAATGTTGGATTAATGATGAAAATAAAAACAACAACATTAAATTAATGGCTGCCCTGTTACAATAGAAGGCCCCAATAAGAACCAACCATGTCACAACTATTCTTTTTTTGCAATTTACAATTGCTCACCTGCAGCCGAGTGGCAACGGAAAGAAAGCTGCTCCCTAATCCACTCTAATAGGATTGTGTGGGATTTCACCTTCCTCATTGCTCCTTCCATTTCTTAGTGCCTCAGGCCTTCTGGCATGGGCTGATAAAAACACGCCTACCTAAGTGCAAGCTAATATTAGCATATATTTTTGCAACATTGTGCGTGGGTATGCATTGTATTTCTACACTTTTTTTATTTTTTTATTTCTCTTTTATTTGTTGTTAGATACATGGCATCGGTGTAAGATAAAGAACAGCACTGCTCCCGTATGGTGCTCCTACAGAACATTGCCTGTTTATAAAGGGGTGGCAGAGCTGTGTGTGTGTGTGTGTGTGTGTGTGTGTGTGTGTGTGTGTGTGTGTGTGTGTGTGTGTGTGTGTGTATATATGTGTGTGTATATATATTAATATTATAGCATTGCTCGACAAAACCCCCTCTCACACTCCTCGGTACATCTGCACATGCAATGTATATACCTGCTTATTTTCTCCATGTTTATGTTATTGCATAATGTCTTTAAGAAATGCAGCTCATTAAATAATATCTCAACATTTAGTAGAGGCTTACTTACAAAGTGAGGCTACTCAGCAAAGCAGATGTTTAATCCTGCAATTAAGGCCAAGGCGCGCTTGTTCTCTCCTGGGTACGTCTTAGGAATAAACAGTTAAAAACAAGCGTTGTCATGCAGGGACGACACATAAGCAACTCTTTCCTGGTATAACATAAAACGTATAGAACGCATTTTTAGTCATACATTAATATGGGTTCTCTATTATGTGACTATGTTATATACTCCTTGTCAATTTTCCCATTGATGTAAAATGAAGACCATACATGTTGCGCAGTGCATTGCTCTGCTTTTGATCTACCTACTGTGCATCCACATGGCCTTGAGCTAAACGTGATGTGTTAAAGACGAGAGGCAGTGGAGAAGTCTTCATATTTTCTCTCGTTTGGTGGTAGAGATGTGGATGTATTAAATAATTTAAAACAAATGCCCTACTGCGGCACAATCATGTCGTAATTAGGCCGGCCAGCTATATCTTTTGTGAATAGTTATAATGTACGATTACACTCAATAAAGAACAGCAGCTCTGTCTGAGCTGAAAGTAGCTTCTTTGTGAGAGCAGTGTTTGTGCTGATGCAGGTTGGCTGCATATGGTGACGGCAGCCGGAGTTGTCTCTAGTCTCAGATCAGAGCTCTGGCCCTGGACTCCGCTTTCTGCCTCACTTCCACTGTGTAATTATCCCCCACACTTGTCTTTTTCGGTAATTAGAACTGCAGTCATACTCCACATCTGTTGGCTCCCTAATAGAGAAGACAACCGCTTCTAGAGACCATTTGGAGGCTGTGATGTTTGGTACATGCCACGCACAGACACACTGAAACTAAATAATGCACTGATGTTTGATGGCACGCAATCAGTCAAAGAGGCTTTTAACTGTGAATGAAAAAACAGAGAATCGCCTGATGCTTGATTTTATCCAAGTCTAACTTTGATATGTGTGTTCGCTGGCACGCAAATTAAACACTGGATGCAGAAAAATCTAATCAACAAATTGCTGGCAAACAAAATGGCTGACCTGAATTGAGAGAAAGGGAGCATTGAGTCTGAGGAGCAAATGAGGCAAGTGATGATGAGAGAGTAAATTAGAAGCTGTCGATACTGTGAGACACCTCTATCAGAGCCAAGGCTGTTGGCTGGGGAGGCAGATATGCAGCTGGTCAGGGTAACAAAGGGCCCGTTTGGTGTATTGCCCCATTAAGACAGTGGGTCTTGTCAGCTCTGCCTGGATGTGCAATTCTGCTTCACAAGGCAGGGGCTCATGTATCACTTAGGGCTCAGGGGAAGTGAGCATGGCAGAGGAAGGGGCAAAAGGGTGTGAGTGACACTGGTCGACTGAGCATTCATGGCTTTATATTACTGGCCCAGGGGGCAGAACTTTACCTCAACCATGAATTGATGGTTCCCTGCCATGAAGAGTGAGGGTAGTTGGTATGGCTGCCCGGGGGCCCCGACATGGTGAGGTGAAGGCTTATCTCTTCTGAGCAGCGCGAGGAGGAAATATGGCAAAATACTGCAACAGTGTGACGCAGGGGCAAATTTCTTGATTCACAATCTCTGTCGAACTGCAGATTGTATGAGTTTAGGGTCGGATACGTACGGCGCCTATCTATAATACAACATTAAGACAAAACGCTTCCTGTTAGTGGCATTACAGTTTGTTGCCAATGTTGCACCACATTTCATTAAACAATAACCACATGGTAAAGCCTATTTGTGTATACTCCTGTGTGAATTTAATACTTGACAAATGAAAAGTATGAGTATGTTGTTATTTAATTAGTGCAATATAAACGTAACATAAATAAAAGAATAAATATACAATATGAAAATGTAAAATATCATCCATCTTATTGCAGATGCTAACTGCACATATTCCACCTGGGGTAGATCCATCCTTCTTTTAGTTTAGATAAAGGGGGCAACACATGTGAAATTAATCAATACAGCTAATTGATACATTTTAGAGGACAGACGGCAGACATTAAGGCCGATACAAATTTAAACATACACATCTTATATTAACTGCATGCAAGGTTATAATGGGATAGCCCCCAGTATATCATTAGTTATAATAACCCATGTTTCCTATAGAGAGTAGTTTTTTGTAAAGGTTTTAGACCTGCTTTATTTACGGTTGGTGTCGTTGTATTGTACAAGTAATGGACATGTCATGTGATGGTGTAAACTATTCATGCCAATCGAAAAACGTGCCACTACAGAGACACTTTTCGCTGTTTCCTGTTTTTTTTACGTTAGAATCAATATAGAAAGTTCCAATATCAAAGTTGAGTGTCTCATTAGGCATTCATAAAAATGCTTAATGCAACTCCTCTAGTTGCAAAAAGTCTGATTGTTTAGAAATCTTTTCGTTTTCAAGTATTCTTAAATACTGTGTGTGTGTGTGCGTGCACTTGATAAAGTACATAGTGTGATTCTGCTATTGCGCCCTGCAGTATAAATATATGAAACTACTTCCTAATCAACCATTTTTCTATCTTAAATCTTTATCTCTCTCATTCTCCCCCTCCTTCCCCCTTGATGTGATACTGTTTCAGCCTCGAGCTCTGACTTCAGTGCTCCTATGTTTTTTTTCTCTCTCTCTACGTTTTTATTCGATTTCGTTGCTCCTATAATTCTAATAATCTTATACCCTCTAATAAGGATGACCAATCATGGGGCAAGCAGCAATGCTCCACTTTTAGTCCCCACTTAATTTAATTATATCAAATTAGCAAAGCAGGGAGAGAGGACTAATCCTTTGCAGCTTATGAAGGCAGGTTGGACACTGTCAGCTGTACTATGCAGAAATGCTGCTTTGGGATTGTCTTCATTAGAAGGAGCTTAAGGCACATAGGTCACTGGATACTGTTAAAACAATACTGTGGAAATAGCCTAATTAGAATATTTGCCTAGTCTAGCCTAAAGACGAAGGGCAACTGCCTGAGGGCTTTAAAATCCTCCCTGAGAGAATGCAGCTTTGCTTTTTATCCATGTTTGCTTCAGTACCACTTATCATTTACATCCATTATCATCAATAAGTCATTACATTCGCTCTTATTGAAACACATTAAAATACACATACTGTATTTGTGTGTATATATAACTGAATACTCTCTCAGCCGGTGGTGAAGATTAAGTCTCTGAGCAAGGAACTGTAAAAGTTTATATCGACTGTGCTGTATATATGTCAATATGCTCAGACTTATTAAGCCAACACAAAGTAAGCAGGCAAGTCGTGCTCCTGGTTGATTTAGCACCTCTGTCCACTCCGCTTTCTGCTGACTAAAAAGAGACTCGCTCAGCCCCGGCCTTCTGATAACGACTGAAGGGAGGATTTATCGCTTAAAAATAAAAGGGGGGAGAAAGAAGCGTGGAAGAAAGCAAAGCAGGGTGGCGGAGTGTGCAGTATACAGTATTGTATGTTATGGGTTTGTTTCATGACAGAATTGCAGCAGTTATAGCAAAATTGCTCAAGATCCACTCCATTCTCACACAATAAATGTTTTGTGTATAAAATGGATGAGATGCTCAATGCACAATGTTTTCATCTCGTCTAGGGAAACCTTGACCCTCACATATAGTTTAAGGGGTCACATTAAACGTTAGTTTTGCTGTCATTTCAGTAGTATGTTGGACAGCATTGTTCCAGCCTCAACCTGTGATGAAACCTTTTCGTATGCTTGCTAGTTCTGTTCTAACTGCCTTTTCCATTATAAGGGAGGCAGTTGTTTGTGCTGAGAGGATTAAGACGAGTCAACAATCCATTGCCTTTTTAGTCTCCCAAAGGGCTGCTCACACACCAGTGAAGATGGAGAATGGCTTTCTCCAGGAGCAAAGCTTGAGAGCGATGTTTAAATTGTTGAAAGGACCTCGCTATACTGCAATGGAACGATGAACAGATACAGAAATAGAGATTGGGGTGGTGGGGGGTGGCCACGGCGATGTGGCTTTGTCCACTATACCTTGCTCTCCAGTTTTCATTGTTGAGCCCAATTTTCTTCTTCTGTGCCCACTGGGCTTTAACTGCTGACTCCAAACAACTGGAAGAACAATTGCACTCAACTCATCTTTTCAGAGCTGCTGTTGTTCACTGTGCTTATTAACTATTCCCACATACAGAGGCTGCCAGTCAAAGGTGACAGGCAATTAATCACCTCGCTTGTCAAAGCATTTGGTTACTGCTAAATTGACCCTTAACTGGAGGGTCGTTTTTTGTTGTTGTGTTACAGCAGACATATGTTTTTTTATTTTTTATTTTCATGCAAGATTATAATTATTTTAATCATGAAAATGTTAAAGAAAACATTTTCAAATACATTTTCAAATAACAGATAAGGCATTTTGTCCTTTTTAATGTTTACTCCCCATTTAATGACAAAAGCCACACAGAAAATGCATCAGTTAACAATTAAAAGAGTAAATAGATTTCTGTAGACGTACTATAATCACATGCTCCATTTACAATGCCTCCAAATTCAACATAACACAACAGTCACCATCACATTTGAAAGCCTTTTCTAAAACTAACCCGTAAACAATGAAATGACTGCAGATGTCAACTCAGGACAAAAACTGGACTTACAAGGCCATTTTAGTGTTGCAGTCAAAGGTTTAAGAAAATAATAACACGTCTAGATTAATAGAATGTAAGCATAAGGAGCATAAATTGCAATCTTGAGAATATACTTAATCTAACATTGTCACCTTTGAGCAAAAATCTAAACTTAATTTAGCTGAATTCACTTAGAAATAATAATTTGTGACATTTTCATTGAAAAGGTTTTCATCTTGATTTTACCTCTTTTACCCAAAAGTCTTACATTTGCTTTTCTAAATACTGGGGGCTCTATTTTTGTAAGTCAGTGGACACATGGAGGTATGAGTAGTGACTTTTGCCATGACGAGATGTTCACAATGCTTATGTGCTTTTTTTTCTTGGTGTGCGTTGTTGGCAGCAGGGCTAGATTTTTCATCATCAGTCAAAGCAGCTCCCCTGACAACTCAATGTACAGTAGAGAGCGAGGGATCTACTGTAAAAAACAAGCTTGTGTGTCCTTGAGCAAAAGGCAAAGAATTATCAGGAGCAACTGTATCAGCATGGTAGGAGATACCATTATGCTACTGTGCTGCTCTGGAGCGCTTTTGCCAAATAAAACAAATGATTCTTTGACATTAGGTGAACAGCCAACAGAACTGGCAGCCAACTACAGTGGCAGTCTGGCAATGGAAGAGGTGCATCCTCCAGCCTGTTCCTCATCCATTGTACAGCCACATGTAGATATACTTGGAATGACAACAAAACAAATCTTCTTCTTTTTTTCCTGCTTGAGGGAATTGCATTAATGTCAAATTGGCCTACATATCCCAAAGCATACTTTATAAGCCTATGATTAGTATCCGTACATGCACACAGTAATTGGTAAAGGCATGGAAGTAGCACAGAACACAACTTCAGTGCACCACACTCCTGGTGCGGGAAAAGCAAAAATCCCAGGTGATTCTTAATACCACGGCTTCTCTCTCCCTACTTTGGAGCAGTTAATTTCCCAGCATGTCGCCAGAACACCAAACTGGCACCGACAAGAAAACCCGACAGAAATGTCACCTCGGCAACACAAAGCCCCTCGGTGCACTGACAGGAAAGTACAGTCTTCTCTAGAAAAGAGATGTTTTTCATTTATAGCAGCAGCAGCAGCAACACTGAACAAATGAGAAATAAACGGTTTTAACTGACACAAATGTTTACACTAAAATGGGGAAAGTCATTACTGTAGCTGAACAGACAATGAAAAGATCAGTAGAGAAATGTCATAGTAATCAACATAAAATAACATAAAAAGCGTGTTCTTTTGATTAAACCGCATAAAACCTATGAGCTCACCAAAATCGCACAAACAGGAATTTATCTAGCCCACATCGACATGGACTAGCGGAGGCGGGGATCGAACCGCCAATCCTCTGAATGAGGATCTGCTCTACCACTGAGCCACAGTCGCCCTGATTATATTATCATATAATATTGAAAGGTTTGAGATGTAAAACCCTTTTCTTCAAAGAATTAACTAAATAACGCTTAATATTTTACAACTGTGAATAATAATGAATATGTTGACAGAAATTAAAGTAATTGATAATTAAAAAAATGTTTTCAACATTGCTGGAAGTGACTGTGTAAATGAAGCCTCAGCGTGTTGTCACAATCAAACATGATGCACAGACACATTTTTAAGGTCCTTGACATCAAAGCTGAGATCTTTGTTCTGCAATTATTTTGCCTGTTGAAATAACGAAGACTGGCTAACAGGAAAAAAAATTAATTATATATCTAAAAAATATATATTAGTTCCATTGAAATTTAAATAATCAAATTGTGTTCCCCCGCCCCTTCCATTATTATATGTCAAAAGATGTTTGAATATTATTCATAATTATGTTTTTCTGGCAAGGAAGTCTAGTGGGAATGATACAAACAAACAAAAATCCCTTCAATATATATAGACAGATATCACTTTATTGGCATCATTATTTTGGATCACGGGGTGTGATGTACCATTTAATTATACACTGAGGCTATGTGAACGGTGCCCCTATTTATCCGTCTCTGTAATTCACAGCTTTGTAATCGCTGCCAAGTTGGAACATGCCGCTGAAAAGAAGAACGTTTGAAGAGTTTTGCTCATAACCCCACTATCTATTTACCACCTCATCTCCTCAGCCACCAGACCTTTTAATTGTCCCAAAAGGTAAAATATGGTGACAAGGGTAGATCAGGGGGAAGGAAACATTTTTTATCAAGTTGACGCACAATTTTCCCTCATGGCACAAAATCTTAAGGGGCATTGATCGGAGATGGCTCCTTTACCGGATACCGATCGTGTTTTATTAGACAATGGTGTCCTCATAAATCGCTGTAATGATTTCTCTGGAAACCTAAAATAGTAATCCAATAGACATCATTAAGCTTTTTTAAATTGTACGCCTCCCTGTGGGGGGCACAGACCAAAGATAAACCCAAATTATGTTATCCTTAATATAGTTTTGTCCTTTTAAATGGTTTGGGGAAGAGCAACGTTTAGCAATTTATGCAAATGTTCACCTAATTATTTCTGTCCCAGTCTTAGTGGGTTTTAGCGTTTCAGATTATATACAGTAGATGTTCTAAGATGTATAGGATCTATGTATATCTATATAGGAATTATACAATCTGTATAGGTATAGGATATATATATATATATATATATATATATATATATATATATATATATATATATATATATATATGTATATGTATATGTATATATGTGTATATGTATATATATATATATATATATATATATATATATATATATATATATATATATATACTGTATATACCCAATGTGTAGGATCTATACAAGATATATAACTTTAACATTAATAAAAGATATATATACGAGAGATGATTGGAAAAAGAGTTTATCATACTTTGAAATTCCATTGAACAGATGCATGAAAAGGATTTTAAAAAAAAGCTATTCTATATGCCACATCTAGAGAAATCTATTTTTGCACACCAGTCATTACGGGAATCCTTGGCAGCAAAAAGAGAGAAACTCAAGTGTTAGGTGCTGACAGAAAGCAGATCCATAATGTCATATCTCCTTTTCATATTTTCATCACCACTATGTAATTATGATTGGATTCCTCCTCAGTTTCTCGGCAGAGGTGGTAATATGAGGCTCGTTACGATGGCCGTGTTGGAGGTCAGAGGAAAGACGGTCTGGGAGCCTGACCTTAGCTGAGCAGTATAAGCTTTGTTTGTTTATCCTAACCACCCCACAACGGCTACACTCGGGCACAGAGCCAGTACGCTTTCCTTTGCTCGCACACATCCGCCTCTTCGCGTGACACTGCGGAGTAGTTTGCTATATGCTCCGGCTTCAGTGGATATGGACATTGAGAAGCCAGTGCCAAGAGGGCTCGAGCACACAGGCCATGCCCGCATTGCTATGGTCTACTGTCCCACACACCTCTTTGGCCAAATGCATTGGAAGGATGGATGGTGCTACATTTAATGAAAAGCAGAGTATTTGATCTGCCAATGTGTAGCTTCTTTGATGTTAACAGCCAGCTCTCAATGTAGTCCAAAATGAGGACAGATTAATTCATTATCCTTCAACAGAGGAGACTTGTGGGTGAGGAGTTCATCCTGTAGCTCTCATCATGTAATAGTCTTGAGTAAGACACACCAATGCCTTCTCAAAACACACTGCCGCTTGGATTCTGCACTGTGACCTCTCTGGGGAAATGCATATGAATGTAGGAGTTACAAATGGGATATGTGAAGCCATACAATTAGAATTTACATTGGCTTTGTGTTGGGTAGTGCTACACCTCGAATCACTTTGTATCTCAACCTCCCCTCATTGTCCTTTCATTATTTTTATTTTTTTAATTATACAGTGGATGCATAGGGAAGAAACTGAAACTCGGGTCAAATTAACAAGACAACAAACAGCCAAGTAATTCCAGGTCCCCACTGTATCTAATGACTACAACAGATCCATATCGGCCCCTGTGTCCCGGGAGAGCGCACAAATAACAAATATGGAGCCAGTGCATAATTACTCCCACCACTGGAATCACACAGGCACGTGTCTGCTGATTTCATGCCACTGCATAACTGTGTAGGTGTGCATTAGCCATGTTTCTCCATGCATCTTAATCCTCAACCGTCCCTCAAGGAGTCTTTCACTGGTCCAGGGTGCTTGCATGGATTTTAGACTGCTTTACCACATATCGGCAACCTTATTATCGTCATTCTCTGAATCTTCTTTTTGGAACCATTTATATAATCTACACATCACAGAGTAGTTAGTTGAGTTGGCTTTTGCTGCCTTGACATGAGGGCCTTGCTGTTCATCCTTTTAGCTTAAGGGTGTCAGTAGCAATATCTGCATTCCAGCCCACTGAAATGAGCAATCTTTATGTTATAGTGGTGGGTTTCTTTTTTTTTCTTTTTTTTTTTTGAGGTCACCAACAGTAAATAAGCTGTCAGTGGGATGAAGTGGGTGTCAAATTGTATGAATAGACAGAGGGGGAAATGGCCGCTTTAGGGCCCAGTGAGTTCCCACTCTGACATGGTTTAAAAGAGCTTAATTATAATAAGCTGGAACATGGAGCAAGTGTTCGATGGCTTGGGGGGGGGAACTTGGAGACAGTGACAACAGTCCAGCGCGAGCTACATGAATTGGAGATTGCTCTGTGAAGGGGCCAACATCAGATATGCATTAGTGGAACAAGGCAGGTTTTCAACAGTAGCCGCCAGACTTCATGAAAAAGAAATTATGCCTGCCTCGCAAATATATTACACATAATGTATTTTCCTTTGTAGAAGTCATCAAGCTTCATAACGCTTTATCCATTAGACGAACATGAATGCTTACAGTGTAATTTCATTACGTTTTACAAATGCGAGTTATTCTTTATGAAAACAATAAATCCCGCCATAGATCTGTATGTCGCAACGTCATTCATTAATCACATTATTGTTAATTAATGATGCAATTCTTTTTAGCTAATGGTTGACACTGTGTATTGACTCCAATGAGGGAGTGAAATTGGAAAAGGAACTTGAGAGCAGAGTGACGCGCTTTAATCACTGCACTGCCAAGAAATGCCAGAGGGAGGAAAACAGAAATAAATAAATATATGCAAAATATATCGATAGTTTTATATCCTCGTGAACTGGTTTACAAGAAAATATTGAAATTACAGTCAGAATGATTTATATTCTATTGTTCAGGCTCAGGCTGTTTAACTCCCTGTCGCCATGAATATTAACACACTCGCTCGCTCTCTGTTTCTCCTTCTCACTCACACACACATGTAAATGCACAACACACTAGCAGATCTCCTTGTCTAATTCTTCATGAAGATATCTGTTTTTATGCTAATTTGACAGCTGCATTTATTTTCAGCCTTTCTCACAGGCATTTATTTCCCAATGCCATACTCGTTCATACAAACTTGCACACACACATATACACACTTTATTCCACAAGCATACTTTTTAAGTCCTTCCAGAAATGAATTCAAACTATATCCCAATGAAGGTTTCTAATTGGGAAGAAATAGGAAGTTATTTGATTGCGACAGCTCTGGCTGGTTGGTAAGCAACACAACCAGAGATGTGGCTTCATACAGGACCATGCGCCCACTTTTAATAGACCACTTCCTTCATTAGGCGAGACGGACTTATTTCCAACTGTCAATTTGACTAGGTCACTGGAATAATGCCGCAGGGCTCTTTCTCACTGAATAGCTACGTAATTAGAACTGCTCTCCCATCTACCAGGTCATGTTCAAACCTTTCATATGGCTACGACAGACAATGAGCTAATGCAGTGAGACAGGAAGTAGCTGGTTTGGAGGTCACAAGGAGGGCATAATTGGACCAGTCAGTCAATAAGGCTGCCGGCTGAGTCTGCCTTTGAGGCTGCTAATGAAGCGCGAGAGACGGGGAGGTGCCCGTTTGGCATGCTGGTTACCTGGGCACCGGGGACATGACTGCAAATTTGCTCGCATTCACTTGTGTCTCTCCCCTCTCGAGGTGAAGCGGGCGATGGCAGTAAAACTGAGTAATTGTGGGGCATTATGGGGAAAGTGGCACCAGTACCTGCCTCTCTCATTTCTGCTGAATTTTCCTGTTCTCATGAATTGACATGAGTGTACTTAAACCCTCAGATGGGGCTGAGTGCTGTTCAAGAGTGATGTGTTGCTCAGTGCTTTGCAAAGTCATTACTCAGCACAATGAAACACTTCAGACTGACGGTCCTCTGTACACATGGCATTGATGGCGGCTTTGTTGTGTTTATAATCTTGTTGTGTTGACAGTCAGTGGTTCATGCCTGGTACATGATTGTAAGGGTGAATACGCTCTCAATGTCTTATATATGTTATCTCTGCTTTTTTTCTCTCTCTAGCGGGAACAACGTACATATTTGGACGAGATGGTGGACTGATCACATACACATGGCCTCCAAATGACCGTCCCAGCACAAGGGCAGACCGGCTAGCCATTGGCTTCAGCACGCACCTGAAGGATGCTGTCCTGGTGAGGGTGGACAGCTCCTCTGGTCTCGGAGACTTCCTGAAGCTGCACATCGTAAGTCAAAAACTGTTTAGTAGCATTCTTTCAAGTCCAAGTGCAGTACACTCCAATCAAGCACACGTCACTATAGATGTATCATGTTAGCATAAAGCCATAAACTCATTTTCTCAGTCAGTTTTTTTACCACAAATTGTTCTATACTTCTACTGTATTTCTCGATTTTCCTACTTATTTGCAATGGAAGGGACCATTTCCATTCACCAATGAGAATTTGGCAGTCAAATTTGATCAACCCACACTGTTCTTTTTCAGTGGTACTCTCTTCACAAATAAAACCTAAAAACGTTGTTGTAACGTTGGTTGATTTCATGCCAATTTTACAGGGCTTTAATGTTAATGGTGGTGGCTATAGTGTTCAACCACATAACTAAAAAAGAATGAGGAAGACATGATTTGATGGAGAGTATGACATGCATGCCATCAGTGTGTTTATCTTGTGTGTGGTAAGAAGGAGCTTGCTCACCTCGTTTGGTCCCGGTGTTGTGGCCGCTGTGTTTGTGCAGCAGGAACTGAGGGAGAGGGTGCAGTAATAAGGGTCAGTTCCATACAGTGCATATCCAACCTGGATACAATCATTTTTTTATACCACATGACCTTCCTCCCGCTAGCACCCTCTTACTGATAGCAACACTCATTAGCACGGGAATGTTGGTGCTTTAGGGAGTGCTGCCCCCTAAATATAATATTTTCTTCATTAGTAATCTGTGATAAACATTATTTATCTGACTCATTTCAAGTGCTTGTGGATGATTTACTTTGTTTGAGCTCAAGTGGGAAAAATATTTTACATTGGAAGTATTTACACTGCCTGATGGCTTTTTGCCTGCATCACTTTCTTATTCTGTTGACACAGAATACCCGTGTCCTCTCAGAGCTAACTAACCTCTATCGACTGGTGGAAGTAAGGTTAGATAAACAAATGCCCTGCGCAGAGAAAGTACTTACGGGTGCTCAACCTGAGTGTTGGCAGGATGGACATCTGTCTGAAACATGCCGCATCAAAGATAGCATACTGAATGAAACACAAAAGTAAGTGGTTATCAGCCTCTTCTTTAGTGTTTTAATTTTGTATTTTTGTTTCATATTAATTTGGCAGGTTTGACCAATGTTTGCTGCATGTTCAAATAGCCTTGATCATATGGGTAATATTGTTTTCTGCTGTAATACACGTAAGTTTCAGATTCAACTTTAGAAAACGTAAAATGTACTACACCTGTCTATCCTTAACATTAATACGCACGTTGTACACATGCACATATCCAGAGAAGGGACACTGATGCTGGCCAGGAGCATACGTGGACATTGCACATACAAACGCAGCAAAGTTACAGATCAGCACACGCTCACAAACATGAAATTGGTCTTGAAGTTTGCCTCAACCTCAGCTGCCCACACACCGATATTCACACATACAGTAAGCACACAGTGACATAAGAAGGCCTGTCCTGCGGACTCGGAGCTGCCGTGATGTTGGTCTTATGAGACAGCGCCGTACTTGCTCTACGTGGATTTGCTTTTTTTTTCCAGGGCCAAGTGATTTTTAGCCCCTAGTTTTAATCCAGGAGTTACCGGCCAATTTAAAAGGATTTCAACCTTTTTCACGCACATCATTCATCACCAATTGCCACGCAGGGACACCAACAAGATGTTCAAAAGAACATAAATTGGAACATGGGTGTAAAAGGACAGATGCGCTTTCTCAGATGTTCAAATGATCCACTAAGACCCTCGTGCTCTGCAGCTTTCTGGGCTCCTGTCCACCTGCATGAAACACCTGAACGGGGATGAAACAGGCGAGATTTTCTTTATGCACTATTTTCATGCGAGTGATGAAAAATGTCCTCTCCAACAATTTGCATAGACAGGGCACCTTTTTAAATTAAATGGCACAACGGGGCTTTGTTTGGTGGCTCATCCCAATGCGGCTCTGAATTAATATACATACAAATGTTCTTACTTATTGCTGAACAATTCCCACACTTTTGCATTTGATTTAAATATCATGTAGCAATTCATTATCGCCAGCCTGACCAGAGGTAAAGGTGAGTTCCTAGGAACACTCGGGTTTGCAGCTGGTGCCCTGCATACTTACTACAAATCTGTAGCCTGTGAACATCTTGAAAGATGTTTACGTCATACATTGCTGTATCTCTGTGTCTACACTAGAGGTAATACACAAAGAGAAGTTTGCCCAGGAAAGACACAGGGCACATCTTAGTTGAAACATCTTTTAAGAAGACAGTATCAGGCTGGATGCCAGCTTTTCAGTTCACTGATGTTGGACTAGCGAGGAATGTTAGAGGTTAAGAGACATGAGCTGCACCGACAGGAGAGGTGAGAGAGGGGAGCTCGCATGGTGTAACAAGGCAGGGAGATCACGCCGCTTACAGCGGGTACATGCGCGCAGCCTTGTTGATGACATGTGTAGCATTCTATTGACATTTTACGGAGAGGAAATGTTGATAAGGAATGTTCTTACAGCAGGGGCAATGTGTCTCCACTCACATCAGCAGTCACTATGAATGCTTCATATTTATGTATGTCTGCACATTAATCTGGGGGCTTTGTGCAATGTTGCATTTCATTAGAAAACGAGAGAAGAGTGAGAGAAAACACAGAAGAGGTGCATGAAGGTCATACAGATTTTTGTTCGTATAGTTCTTTTAGCTGAACCACAAATGCCACAGAATAGAAGTGTATTACACACTTTTTTATTCTGTGCAACAGTGTTTTTCCAAATGCTATCAATGAAACACAAGATTAAAATATCTGACGACATGCTGTCTGATTAAATGATTGTCATTATGTTTAAAGTGTTATAAAATACTTGTACAGTATGCTAACGAAACATAATTGGTTGTGTTATTTAATTGTCATAAGGGATATTCTCTAAGCTTTGTGATGCAGCCAAATGGAAGAATAGCAGGAAATTAAATCACAATAATATTATGAAATTGGAATACTTGATACAAACCCTCTAGATATGTTTCACGCTTCTGTCGTCTCCTCATTAATTACAATGGGAAGGATGTGTTTTACAGCACCCCGTTAAACACAATGAGCTGTGTAAATTTGTGCCACGTTGATGCGATTCTTTTTGCAAGAATAGCAGCACCACCTGCAGAACCATATCTGGTTGAATATTACCCTTTGTGGCTCACATTGTAGTGTGAAATACCATTACCGGTACATAAAATGACTGGCCCATTTTTGTCTAACATTGTATTGAGTGAGTTAGTTTCACTAACCATTTTTATTTTATTTTCGAAAGTAAAACAAGCATACACATTTGAGAAGTGTGACAGACTGTTGAGTTCCATTATTAAATCTAAACAAAATATGGAGTTGTTAGTTTATTCAGAAAAGCACACTTTCCAAAGAATACATTATGAGGCTGATTCCCAACGTTATTCCCCTCATTCCTTCCAGTTACCTCAGCTCTGAGCACAAATGTCTTAGGAGGAGTGTATCTTCAGCTGTATGAGATGGGATTAGACCAGATTTCAGTATTTAGCCCCCTCCTTCTCCATCCTCTACATCCCTCACCCCCCTAATCTCCTGCTCCCATTTCATGATGACAGGAAACCCAGCGGGGCTTGAAGGACGCCATCTCAGCTCACACTCTCAAGAGGGAATTTTCTGAGTAATATGTGGAAACTATGATTTAAATGCACCTCAAAGGAATTGCGATCCTTCCCCCGCCTCTCCTTTCTATCGAAGATAAAGACAATGACTGTGGAGTCGGTGAACCATCAAATGTACGACAATCACTTTCTTCTCAGGCTCATTACTGCAGCGCACATGGAAAGAGCACTAGATTCATAATAAGGCCTCTGCCATTTCTCCAATTATGATGGTTCTCCACAATCCCTATTACTTTTTCGAAGGTGCCGCATATTCATAAGGCTACTTTGACAAGTGTCCCATGTGGATTGAAGACTTGTCTATGCATGATAGTATGCCCGGGCAAAGTATCCAAGTAATATATAATTAATTAATTGCACTTGTAGCTAAAAGTCAAATCCAGGGAAATATTCACAATGACATTATGCAAAACAGGGAATTATGGATGTAATGATCCCGGGTGTTTGCACCCCCGTAATCCTTGCAGAAGAGGAATTGAAACAAAGTTT
Source organism: Myoxocephalus aenaeus (assembly GCA_038501785.1). Classification (NCBI taxonomy): domain Eukaryota; kingdom Metazoa; phylum Chordata; class Actinopteri; order Perciformes; family Cottidae; genus Myoxocephalus; species Myoxocephalus aenaeus. The sequence continues at coordinate 3,534,969 of JBAMJR010000028.1, read as the reverse complement.
ACTCAATGTGGGTGTGCAGTACTTCCTCTGTTCAACGTGCTAATATGTCTGTGTACATTAAGAATTTAAAAATAGAGGCGGATTCTACTTGTGTTATGTGTTATCACCCACAAAGGAAGTATCATTCATTTTTCCCCACAAACAAGGGTGGATGTCTGTTATCGGAAATCCATCTGTACATTTTCAGGAAGCCATTTAGTCAGTGAAATGGAGGCTTTGCTGTTGTTTTCTTTCTTTTTTGTTGTCAATGAGCAGCGGTGACAGCGACTATCGGAGGCTCTCCTCAGTCTCAGGCAGGGCCTCGAGGGGCCCAGTGAGCTTGTTGTGTGCTGGTACTCAAGCTCTGTGTGGGGGTTAGGGACTATTCCAAGCACTTTCTTCTTTCCCTTCTTCTAATTGCATGCATCCCTTTAAAAAAAAAAAAAAAAAAGCAATGAAGGCACTCTGGCTAAGACAGCAAAGTTAATGTATTCCATAGAGCGGAGGGGATGGTGGAGAAATAATGACTTCTCTGGTGGAGCATGGCTCCCCTCGGTCCTCCTTTAGCTGACTTCTAGGAAGGGGGTTTTCTTCTGATGGAAGACACCTTTAATTGCAGTTTCAGCTCTACTTTCTCCCCTATTAATCATGTAAAATGGCTTGAGAAGAGCGACTACCAGGCCAACCGTCTGAGTACCTCAAATTTCAAGTTAGAAAATGTAATCTTTTATAAGCTTTTGCAGTTCACCTTACTCATGCACAATCGCGTGCATCATTAAGTGAATCCTGTACCGTCTGATTTGATGCTACAGGTGAGATTGTTACCTGGGAGAGAGGCTGCAGGTCTCAGGAGAGAAACAGAGTCACGCTATCCCCTGTACTCCCATTAAAACACCTGTCCAGGGAAGGGATCTTATTCTCAGCCACTACTCCTGTTAGGTTTCAGACCTAGTAATTACCTCTCAGGTTTGCTCTGCACGCAGACACAGAACAGACCTGCATGCAATACCCCCAGGATTCACTGCTAGGCAGTTTTCCTGTGTTGCTTGCTCGGTCAAGGCTCATCAATGAGTTATTAGCACACATCTAAAGCAACGGACACATACAATATTATTTTTGAAATACAGTTTGTTCATATCTTTGCTAAAAACATACTGATGCTAACCTATGTGGGGAGGTAAGGGAGTTTATTGTCATTGTAAAAACATACAACACAATTAAGTTGGCGACTCATCAGTCAGTAAAGCAGTAACAGGTAAAAGCATGTATAAAAAACATTAAGACAGGACATTCTAATTTAAAACAAGACATTTCAAAATGAATAAAACATAAAACACAGGCATCAATGGCTTAAAAGTGAAAAAAATGTTGAGTTATTGTCTATTTTTGTCCACTGCAGCACTGTCCGGTGTGAGCTGGGTGGGGTGGTGGGTGTGGGGGTGATGGAGGAAACCGCTCTGGGGAAAAAGCTGTTCCTCAGCCTGTTAGTCCGGGTTTTAATAGTCCTGGAGTGATTATGTGTTTGATTCCATCTTCAGCTGAACGATTTTCAATATTTTCTATTTGTTGGGTATCATTGTGTTTGGACAGTTTGAAAACCCGCTTTTTCCCCACTTTACTTCATCAGATGTTGCTATGGTAACAATCTCAGTATAAGTGATATGCATTTTGAGCAAATCCTGTTTGCAAAACCTAATGGGGGAAAATAAAACCCAGACCAAGCCACGGTTCTGGTTGACACCTCAAGCACAATAAAAAATAAAAAGTAAACATTTTGAATGATATGTATGTAATGATATGCAAGGCCTGATAAAAAATCTGAGCTGAAGTGCTTTAGTATTAAAGAAACGGTGTCCAAACACAGATGTGTTCCCCATGACATTATTCATCATTGAACTGTCACGCTCCAATGAACAGAGGGTAGGAGTAAACACATCCATCTCACAAGTGATTGAACTTTCCACGCTTTGTGCTGACACAAGTCACTCTTACTTCTGGAGTTTCCCCGGCTCACTGGTACGATAACTTAAGACAGCCGGGAGCTGCCAACCTTCCCCACTTTTGTCAAAAGGTATAAAAGCAACAGAGCATGTAATTTGAGAATCATCAGTCCAATATCATGGATGGTAAGGCGCTTAATTGTAATTTTTGTATTCTTCTGTTTATGCCAGTTTTATTCAGTCTTTCAATTTGTTCCCACTTTTCTCTTTACTCCTTCTGTGGGGTCAATCAACAAAGATGGAATAGCACTACTACACGTACATGTACCGGTTACACTTTGCTCTCGTCGTACTTATATACAATAAACAAGATAAATATTAAAAAAAAAGACATTAAAGACAACAGAGTAGTCAGAGTAGTATATGAACAAACTTCCCAGCTCTAACCAGCTCTGCCACACATACATTCACAACCAGATGCCATTTACCTTATTCCCCGCTTACACCTCATTTCACTGAGTGTCAGTGAAACCAGAAGTGCCATTTGCTTGTCAGTTTGTTTGGCAGTTTGCAGTGCAGTATGTGGCAAAGCTAGGCTAATGGCACCGTAATGCTGAGTTAATAGCTGACCATGATGAGGAGATATCAGTGAAAGGCATGGATGGCGGAGCTTCATTGACCTCATTTAGTCCCTCAGTGTTGATTTAGTCCCGCAAACGTGAACCGGGAGGAGACGGCAACGATAAAGGATAATAGTCTGTAACTCTTAACGTATTCCTTTGCTCCTAATATGGACGTACAGAACGTGTGATGGCGATGAATAGTAATAATATGGCACTGGTAAATATAGCATTGATTTTATGTCAGCGACTGATTGTGGCGAAAAGCTTGTATGTGAGAGCGAATGGCCTCCTATCTCTTTTAGTCATAGACGGGGCAGCCACTCAGCTCGGATGATGCACCTGACCTCAAAGAATCAAATCTCATCATCTCCATATTGAGAAGGGACAGCGCTAGAATCACCATTACTCATCTTTCAATTCCAATCATTTCTCAATTTGTTCAAGCTCTTTGCCACTACAAAGCCAAGTGGTCCATGAAGAGGAATGAGTGTGTATGTGTGTGTGAGATGGGAAACAAGAGAGAGGAGGATGTGTGTGTGTGCATTTGAGCTGGCAGGACAATAATGTGTCTTCACTTTTATTAGTGTAACAAATCACAGTGAGTACAGCTTGTCATTCTCAAAGCTGTACATCAATACATTATGGGCTTGCCTCATACATAGCAATATTGCCATGGCTAACATGGGGTAAATTTGATTTCATTGTTAATGTTACACTGTCGGGCGTGTTCACTTTTCTTCAGGGTTACAAGGTTAAGAGCATTGACTTTCTATTTTTTATGAGGGTTCAAAGGATGCATTCAGTCTGCATTTGCTCAGCCTTTCCCCTCGATTTTAGTTGGACATGTTCCTGTAAATGAATTGTTATTTATTTTACTTTTTCCACCATTTCACATTTTAGGCATTCTTTAATTTGATGTGGTTTTAGTTTAATTTGAGAGATAATGTGAATGGGAGAAAGCGTTTGTGTGCTTTTGGGACTGAACGTCGCAGCATGGAGTCACTATAGTTGTTGACTTTTGACACAGCTGCCCCAGCCCTCAGGGTGGGATAAAAATAGTCTCACTCTGTCTCGCTCCATTGCAGTGAGCTGAAGTACATCATCTCCCAGCTAACGCATATGGAGCACATTTTCTCTCTAAATTGTTCTGTACAAATATTCTTCAATGTTTCTCAATTTTAAATATTTTTTTCCCATGTCAACGTTCAACAAATACTTGTAATATTAGGGATAACATGTTAATGTAATTATATTGGAATTGAAATTCAAAATACATTTTCTTTTTAGTTTGCAAAATGGATTTTTTTTTTACTGATCTCACCCCCGACATTACTGTTCTTCATGGGACGTACATTTTCAGTTTGGACAGAAAACATGTTGATACTAATAATTGGATTGGTTACTGAGATTATTTACCATCAAATAACTAGATAGATTCACAGTCTATAAAATTCCCCAATATGGACCCATGAAAGAATGACGGCTCATGTTAGCTTAATCTCAATGCATATTTTGTGCAGATTCTGCATTCATATGCATTCTGTTGTCTACAGGAAAATATTTTGGTTTTGGAAGCTCTCAGTTTACCGTTTATTTATATATATATATATTAGCCCCATGCCCCCAGAGGCTTATCTGTCATCTGATTAATAGCAATGGGTTCAGAGATGGATCATCGTTAGATGCAACAGGTGTTTGAAAAACATGAATGAAATGCAAAGTCCAGTAGTGGGTATCACTGCCTCCATGAGGGAGCTAAACTAACTAGCTTCTACATTCTGAGTGGAGGCTAATTAGCGTAACTTCCACTTTCTGACTTTTCATTTTTATTCCAGCTTGCCAGATTCCATTTAAGATACAAATTAAAAATGGACTAGAAAGCATGTCAGTTAACAGCTGCCATGAAACGAACCCAGAGGCTCGACGCTTAGAAGCTGTTTTCAAAGAAAGTTCTGAAAAATGGTTTTATCTTCTCGTGAAAAATAGAGAAATATGCACAATAGCTGCAGTATCATTTCCTCACACAAGAAGTGAGAATTCAAATTTCAGTTTGACTTTTACACTGGAAGGACGTGTATTTCCTGCAAATCCCAACATAAAGACAAGAGTAAACATACATGTTTGTGTGTACTTTCACATGTACTACCACACATACACTGTATGCCAAGTGGTACCTGCTGGTGTTTACCAGGGTCAAGCAAAGTCAACTTGGAACAGGCCAAGTCTTAAATGACTTATACAATTACTTACACATATCCCCAGCAAAGAAAAATCTTCCAGGGTGTTTCTCAGCTAATTATTTCCTAATTGTTTTCGGTGCCCTGTTGTTGATGGCTTCCACAGTGCTTTGTGTGGGGCTGCATGAAATATTAAACAGACAGGCTTGCCTTGTTCTGGTCAACTTAATTACCTTTTTACTGCTGCACAACTCTCATCTCCAGCCCCTTGTGCTTTCCTTCGAAAGCCTGTTGAAAATATAATACACATACAGGCACGCTGTTTTTAATTATGTGCTGCTGTGGAAACATTGTCTTGCGTGCCGCAGTGAGTGAATTGGTGTACTCTGTTTGTGGCCTAGCTCGGTTAACTTTATTCCCCGATTTTTTTCTTTTTCTTATTTTTTTTTTTCATTTTCTTTTGTTTCTTTCATAGAAGACAGTGTCGTGCTCTTTGTGTCTTCCAGGAACAAGAGAATGATTGCTCTATTTGTACGATTTGCTTTCACCCCAAAACCACACAGACTCATAAAACATTAAGAGTAAATGAGCAGCAGGAAGCTGCAGATTGAGAGGCAAGACGTATCATGTGGATGCACGGAAGTCAGCACAACTGAAACCAATCGCGACTGGGGTTGGCGAGATGGGGAACTATATCCGCCTTTAAAATGTCTCTTGGCTTCTGGGAGAGCAACCACATTGTCAGCAGAAACACTCACACCTCCTCTTGTCCCTTGTTTATGAATAATGGATACAGTGACCCTCCCTATATCCTCCATAGCTACCAGTCAATATTACTCGGGTCCAACTGAGAAACACAGATTTTAACTCCAAGTTTACTTCTGAGCAGCACTTGACATTCAAGTTAAATATCGCAAGACCCATATGTATTTTCTTCAACGTTTTTGCTCTTAGGGCAGACTGTCTGGCCAGAGTCTTTCAGCTACAAGAGACTAACATTGCAGCCAAGCACTCTTCCAGAGCCCCTGGTCTCAGATAGCTTATTCCACAGCCTCATCAAAGGAATAGGTTGTGCGTGTGTGTGCACATGTGCATGAACATATTCCTTTGCCTCTCTGCTATAATAAGAGCTGCGCTCCGAAGGCCGGCAGTGCTGCCTGTGCAAGCGCAAACAGCCCATGACGTGTCAGCAGCCTACATGTGCAGCGCACCTCTTACAGCGAGATCAAACGGACAGGCACATGTTGTTCCTTTGTCCTCTTCTATCCCTCAGGTAAGCACATGAGGTGAGAAGAGCACCCCTGGATCAGTGGCATCATTCTGCTCAGTTTATCAACCATGCAGCGCACCTTTCCTCATAGAGACGTTGCAGGGAGAAGGTTTTGTTGATGTTGCGGTAAATGTTGCACCATAGAAGAGGTGTTAAACTTCATGGCTTATTCTGCGGGTCTTCTAAGTTGTTGGTATGAGTGATGGTTTGGTGTGCTTTTCCCAGAAGGGTGAAGCAAACACCTTGACAAGAGTAATTAAAAGTGCATGTGAGGCCTAATTCATTTTCTCCTCTTCGTCTCCTCCCTTTACTTGGCCTAATACATCAGTCATGCTTGAAGTATCTGCCTCTCCTTAACTCTTTAATTCACCAGTGCACTTTGTGAAATAGCCTTGTGTCTGACAAGGAGCTGCTATAATAGACTTTGAAAATTGTTGTGGGAATTATATGTCTCTGCTGGATCCAGACTGAGCTTAACACTCAAGTCAAAGTTTTAATCTTCCTTCACCGCTGAAGCATTATAATGTCTGATCAGGTATGAAGCCCAAACATCTACAGTGTATACCGTACAGCTGAGGGCTGCTATGGGTTATGCGGGCATTTTGCATTCGTCAGCTCCGTATCGGCTTCAACTCTGGGGGAAATTAAGAGACTTGCAGTGAAGCAGTCAAGGACAGTCAACCGTGATGAAATTAAAATATGTTTTTTGAGGTTAGTTTAAGATAAGGACATATCATCAAACAAATGCCACCTTTATTGTAATAGATACTCTGTCCACTTTTCATCCATGTCGTTAATTGCCAGGCAATTAAGGGACAGATAGCCACAGTTATTTATATGAAAATGTTGCCCTTTAGTCAATAGCAACACAAATCGATGTCCGGCCAGCCAGTCAGACAGTCTATGTGTGTTTGCTTTTTAATCCATAAACATCCACTCCGTAAAGTCACAAACCTGGGTTGCCGTGGCCATTATTATGGTATTTGCGAGCTGGAAGTAATTGTATAATCATTACCACTTCATGAAATCTTAATAGGCGCTGAAGATTAGAGACACCGTAATGACATGAGCCGGGGACTCGGTGACTCCATCAATAGTAAAACAGATGGCGGAGAAAAGTTTTTGTGTCTGTCCAGAACTAACTCTCTGTGCTCCATTAATGCCGATGAATGCTTTAGTTTTACGATTTGTTAACAAAAGTCTCCACTAGATGTAACTTTTTGCATGTCAATAAGGCCGATTGCAAATTATTTGATCAAACATTTAAGGTTAAAAAAAACATACATGTTGTAATTTACAGTTGTACATCTGGTAGTGTGTAAACACTTCATATCATCAGACATTTAAGTCAATTATTGAACGATTTAAAGCAACGCTACTGTGTAAATGAACATTTACATGTAATTGCTTGTGTCAAGGAGGGTGGGTTGACATTTTTTCAAAGGTGGAACCTGACAGGTTTGATAACTCTCGGGCCCTCTGGGAACTTCCTAACACACCGTGGAAAGAGGAAAACGCAGTAGGGGAGGAGAGAAGCAGCAGTGAACTACTCACCCACAAGGCCTTATCAGCCTGTCGTATTATTTCAACACAAAGAACCACAGAGGGCTTATCTCACGGCCATCTCAGTGATAAGGTCTGCTGCCACAAACAAAAATAAAAGACAAAAAGGAGTGTGCGAGACGGCAAAATGACAAAGCGAAGCAAGGCTCCCTCAGTATGTTGGCCTTTTATTACCTTTCCCTGCAAGATGACTGATAAAAACCCAAAGACAATGGAGGAGGGAAAGAGAAAGGATGAAGCTGAAAAGATAAAGAGTAAGGACTCAAGAATTTCATTAAAGGAAAAGCCTGATGTTGGCACAGAGGGATGAGGAGGATAAGATTAAATGAGGGCCGTAGTTGGATTAAGTCTGTAAAAGGACACGAGCATAAATGTGCACATTTCCTATCCATCCCCTCTTATATACGGCCTCTGTGTTGTCTGTGTTTTGGGAAAACTACTGACAGCTTGTCAGGTACAGCCTGGTCCTCAGAACCTCTGTGACCATTTGTTGCAGGCCGCCAGACTCTCGGATAAACACCATTATGCATGTATGAGTTTGTGCGTGCGCCTCTGTGCGTGCACGCTCCTCACAGTTGGACGTTGTTCAGCATGTGTGACTTTTATTTTTCCTTTTCATCTCTTTATTTTTTATTTTTTTGGAGATAACATGGCATGCATGAAATATCTAAGTCTGTGTAGACGTCCGCTGCGGGGTGGGTGAGCCCTATATGTTACTGGTCCAGGGACAGCACTTCTTCCTTGCTCTTTATTCCAAAAGGCTCTGTTACAGTCAACAGCAAGAGTGACAAGAAGATAAAAAAAAAAAGAAGTGTTCAGGAACAGCATGTCAAACCTGCTTCCTCTTCCCTCCCTCAGCTCTGTGCTCCACTAGGCGGAGTAGCAGTCCAGCATGGACACAGAGGTCCAGACTGTTCTAATGCGCAACATTTATCATCATGGCAGTACTGCTTGCCACCCTGGCCCGATCGCTTCCCCGTTATAAACCACAACTCCGGAAGAATGCTGAGTCAGGACTGAGATCGGATCGGTACACTAGCATATGGCAAGAGATGCGTTGGCTGAATTTCTATTTCACATTGTTGGCCCATTTTGAGTCACACAAGTGTACAGTAGAAGGCAAAAACAATATGGAAGGACTTTACTTACTTTACTATTCCGATAATTGGTATTTGTTTTAATTGTATCTAGACAATAACTACGATTACAGGACACATCTTCAGAAAAGCCTGGCAGTTTTGTAAGGTTTTGCAGGGAGCCATTTCAGTCCCCATGAAATCTTGATTTATCTGTGGTGGTTCTGTGGGCAGCTACTCTTCTGCTGCCCGCCAGCGATGAGCACCATGAATTTTCAGCAGACTCCTAGAAATCAGAGTTATAGTTGGCCGTGAAGCACTGATCACATGGCAGGGTGTGCATGCATGTGTGGTGTGAACACACTTGTGTGCGTCAGTGAGTGTGAACTGTTCAATAAACTCATCACTGGCCTCATAAAGAAAGCTGACATTTACAGCAAAGTGCAAACGTCAAGGGGTTGAGTCTGATAAGATCACGATGGAGGAAATGCTGTTTTAGCCCAGCCACCTCAATAAATGAATAAAAGAGCGCCAAAGAAAGAAAAAGGGCAAGGGAGAACTGCAAACAGAAAATAAGCAGCAGGGTAAGATTAATATTAGCCTATGGATATAATGCTTCACAAAGTGCAGATATTTAGTGCTCACTTAGACTGATGATTTATAATGCATCCAAACAGTAACTGATTGGGCCAATGCGGACAGACAGTCGGATAATGTAGATCTAATTAAAACTCCCAGAGTGGGACCAGAGCGTATGTCTCTGCCGACCCACACACACACACACACACACCGGGCACAGCCATGTCCTCATTAGCACCAACAATGTCACCGGGCCTGGCCGACACGCTGCCTTAATATGTGGTAGAGAACAGAACGTGCCCTCGCTCTGTGTGCTATCCCGGTGCTTTGAAGCCGTCCTGCTTTCTAAAATCCGAGCCCCGATTGCCGCGTCGAGAGACAAAGTTAATGAAGACAGTAACGTGCAGGGGAGGGAGTTATAGGGCTTGAGTCTTTTGAAAGATTCCCCGTTCTGTGTTTTGGGGACTGAACACGTTGCCAGATTGGCAGCTGAACCTCATGGGCCTCTCGTACCTTTGATGAAACACTGAAACTGGTGAGGAGGAGCTGTCAGGCACACTCCCTTTGGCCAAGTCCTGTCTTCTTTTTTCTGTATCTCTGTTGTCAGACTTTGTCAGATCTGTGAATTTTTTTATTTGTGTGTCATAAAGCAAGTAAAAGAGGGCGAGAGAGATGAAGAGACACCGTGTGTGTATCTATGCTCCTGCGTGTGTTTCTGGGTGAGCAGTCATCTGATGAACTACCTTGCTACGACCTGGGCTTGTGTACGCCCAAGCCAGTGAGATCCTGCTGTTGTTGTTGTGTTGGTTAACAATGCTCTCCTCCAGCACCACAACTCACAGAGCTGCAGTAAGAGGTTGGCAGACCCTAATGGAAACGTCATCTTCAAGATGAAAGATGGCCCTGCTTTGATGAGAGGGGGAGTTATGGGAACTGTATAATAAAAGAACCATTTCCAATTGGTTCTGAAGCCAATTTAAGAGCGCTGAATGAAGACAGACGCTGTCATAGACAAACTGAAAAGCCGACTGTCACTCGTAGCACTTCCCCTGTTTGTCAGGTAGAGGGACCTTTCAATGCAGTGCTCCATACTCCTGCCTTGGATGGGACAGGCAATAGCTCAACCCCAAAGCTTGATTTGGGAATCAAAAGCTGCACTTTTATCAATGTTCCTCCTAAGTTTTCAGTCAAACTCGGCTGTCCCAGCCAGCATGTCCATGTGGGGCCCATAAGGTTTAAATTTGGGCTGCCGATAAGGGTCCCAAGTGGGTTTGTCCGCAGTTTCCACGGTGGCCTCACCTGTGTTTGCCCATACTGGGTTTATTCACCGGTTTATTCACCGACTTTAAGAGGGATCTGACTGGGCTTTAAGTGGGACCCAAATTGGCTACAAATTGGCCTCACCTGTGTTTGCCCAGTATGGGCAAACACAGGTGAGGCCACCGTGGAAACTGCGGACAAACCCACTTGGGACCCTTATCGGCAGCCCAAATTTAAACCTTATGGGCCCCACATGGACATGCTGGCTGGGGTGATGCTGCACTCACGCTGTGAATGTTTTCCGACTGATTTCGTGCTCGTAGAAAATAATGCAATCTATTCATGATGTTTTTCTAACCCAGGTGGTACCACTTACTGTGAGAGTATAGCGATAATTGGTGGAAAAAGTGAGCAGTGCTCAGTATTATAACATTTGCTGTAAATGGGAAAAATATTTTACTGCATCAGCTGTATCAGGCCACGTTAAAAAAAAAAAAAAAAAAAGCAATCCTTTCAGGCCTTTTGATGGATCACTGGAACCATGTTTAGCACAAAAAACTGACTCAATCCTGGCAATAAACTGCTGTACACTGGTCTCATAAATGCTGGCTTTAACCAAGGATGAGTACTAGGACAGGTGTTATCATGTTTTGTGTTTATTGCTCGGTAACTCCCACATCTGGTTATGTAATTGCTCAGCCCTCAAACTGTGGCTTTAAAAACATGGCTGGATTGTATAAAAAGTCTGCCTGGTATTTGATCCAAAGGCAACACCGACACAAAAAGGGCTACCTGGTAGATCCGCTCGCCTTTAATCTCAACATATCCCTCCTTTTGTCACTATCTCAGACCACCGGGAGCCAGCGGAGGAGCTGTGATAGCAAGTCAAAGTATTCTCTGTCACATTCCCCCAGTAATATACAATAAACATCCAACACAAGCCAGAGGAATGATTATGGTGATGTAGGCTGTACACGTAGGCATAATGCCTATTTTCCATGTGCCAAATATAATCGTGTTCATTAATATAAGCGCGACCAAAGAAGGAGTGATCAGTGTAATGTGCAAGCCTGTTCACGAAGCAGTTATTTTTCACATTCTGCTGTTCATATTGCTTGCCTTCACGCCATGATATTTTTTAAGGTGCTTTTGTTGTCTATACATTTTCATTTTGATTGCCTTAGGCTCCTGCATAAGTGATATTCCCTTAAGTGTGCAACGTAGACAGGAAGGGCTTGTCAACATCTCCTCTTTGAGGGTTGTGATCGAGTTGTTCACTAAAAAAGATTAATTGTACTGATCTGAAAGGATTAAAAAGAGTTCACTAGGTGGCTTGTGTGGAAAAGTAAAACGCAAATTATGTTTTGCTTCTCTCAAGTAAATGCAAAGGGTTTGACACTTATGCCCATTGTGTTAGAACAAGCTCAGGTGGTGTCTCAATCTTCAATTGAATTGGGAAATTGTCTCATTATTTCTATTTGTCTGCCTTCTAAATTCCCCTCAACTTCTCAAAGATGACATTCTCCATGGCCTACGTGTCCACTTTCCAATCGAGTTGGCAGTAACTTCCCTTTTATCTTGTATTCTGATCTTTATTTCTCATATTTATGGAATCCGTGTGATAGTTATTATCATCCTGTCAAGCAGACTGAGGAGTTTGTCAAAGAGACGAGCGAGGCGGGAGGGCAGGAGACGATGCTGCAGTGAGCCGCCATCTTACAGAGGAGCCTTATCAGTGCAAATGCAAAAATGTGTACGAGTCACAACAAAGACAAAAAGTGGCCATTTTCATCAGCCTTCCCGTTGCTTGTCTTCTCCTCACTTTCTCCGGCCGGAACATGCAGTGTAATACGGTAACTGAGTTGCAACGTTCTCTGTCGCTTCCCTTCTCTGTTGCTGCGTCTCCAGTATCTGTCTGTATCTCTCTCTGGAACTATTAGAAGATTAATCAGGCTGTCTTGGCTCTTCTTAGACACTCTCTGCTGATGGTGCTCTTCCACAGGAGAGGCTTGTGGGTGGGTGGCAGCCATTAGAACATGGTGGCACTTTGATCTGCTGGGCGGATTTACTAAATTGCACTTCTAGATCCTTGTTTAAGGGGGAAGGAGTAGAATGAGAGAGAGAGAGAGAGCGTTGTCGGGTGATTTTTTTATTTCTTGTTACAGCCAGTTTTAATGTTAAACGTGGCCGCAGAGCTTCTTGTGTTATGCTTTTTTTTTCATCTTTTCTGAACAAATTCTTTGGGGAACCACATAATTTTAGGGCTGGTAGAAGTCCCAAGTACCGAGTCAGGTTGCCTGTACTTTCCGACAGGTGCGTCCTTCATCTCTTCATGAATCTTTGAGCTTCCTCGGTGAGACACAAATAAGAGATCTGACTCCTACATGCCCTCCACATCGTCAGGGTAATGACTACAACGCAATATATCTCCTGTAACTGCCACCTCACCACACACACCTTGCTCTGTCAACTCTGGTTAATTAGCAGCACATAACGACCTGTAGTGAATTATTGTTTTTAATTAAACAATTTTACCGCCTCTACAAATAAGATCTGTGTTTATGGCTTTGATGAGGGGCAGTCGGCAAGGAATCAGTTACCGTCAATTTTCCCCTCCAAGCTGAAGTGAGGGTGAATCAACGTGCCGCCGCTGAAAAGAGAGAATTAAATTCAATTTCCATTACCGTGATAAAGTGATTACATCACATCAGCAAGGGGCCCCAGAGCAAAGTATGGAAATCTGAGCACATGCATGTGCAGACCTGCCTTCAGCACCCTGTGAGAGCGACGCATGTCTCTGTGCAAATCAAGTGTGCCACACACACACACACAGACACACACACTTGCCCCTTTCTCGTGTGCACCCACTAACCGATACATGCCCACATACACACATGGCCATAAAGAGTCTATTGAGCCATCACGTACAGATTAATGTCTGGTAGAGTGGGCTTGAATTAGCTCTCGCCATAACAAGGCTCCAGCACTCCCCATCTACTTGGGTATCCAGCCTTCATGGCCATGTTACACCTGGGTGGCTCTGCTAATGAAAGCATTTTATTAGACATGCATACAGGAGGCCTGGCACAACCATCTTCTTTTTTTTTTATTAGCGCAGCCCTATTTCCAGATTCCATGCGCATCTTAATCCTGTAACCCCTCTATCAGGGCAGCGCACCAACTCCCCTGCACACACAACGATAGAAACTCTTCTGCATGCTTGAGTATGTGCTCGAGAAGACATTTATATGTGCACACACTGGCACTGCAGATGCATTCGGTTGTGTTTCATGCTGCTCATGCTTTGCTGTCATTTTCACAGAAAAGCAATATAACCCTATCAGTCTGTATTAGGTCTAAAGGGGATTGTTACAAGATGATGTCACATTTCCTCTATATGTTATATTATTTCAAATCAATTTAATCACCATTCAGAAATACGGTTTGGTATTCTATTTATATTTTTGCAATTGTTCAAATACAAATAGCATGCATGCGATGGGTGCCCTGTTCCGAACAGTGAAAGCACCTCAGCTGAAATGCTTCTAATTTGCTCGACAATTTCTAATGTGCGATATGAATGAAATGTAATTGTGCCTCATCCTTGCTGAATAGACTTGCTGTTTTGTCAGTAAATTGCAGTGAATTGGAAATCTCGTCCATGTACTTCGTGATATGAATCGGCATCCTTGAAGCACATCTTTTCCCGGTCAAAGCAGATCACTCTCTAATAGCTTTTTGCAAACCAGCCCATTGCTTTGAGTAGCATGGAGGAACAATTCCTGGGGTCTACGGTAAACATTGTGGGGGGCCATTCAACCAAATGCAATATGACACAGAAGGGCATCAATGGAAGTATTTATTTGAAGAATTGACACAATGGGATATTGGAACACAACCGTTTTGGCTGTATGTGTCTTCTCACGTGTGCATGTATGCTGGCACCACAACATAGGAGTGGTTACATAAGGACCCCCACGGATCATTGCACACAAAAATGTAGCAATTATAAGTCAGCCCACTTAACTTGGCAAAGCTTCTGCTGCGACTAAGTCAACCCCTACCACCACCTCTGTGTGTGTGTGTTTTGTTTGTGTCTGTGTCTGGAACAGCTGGATGAAATGTCTGATGCGCCATCGCCAAATGTCACAAGTGGTCCATCCTTCTGGGGAAATAAATTGGCTCTCCCTTAAGCAGAAAGTATGTCGACAGGAGCTGCAGCATATGGTGGGAATCGGACAACTGAAGACGACAGTTTCTGCTCCGTTTTGGCTTTTCTCATTATGATCTAGACAGCATCTTGATGATGAATGTGTCTTTTTGTAGAATACATTTTGGGGATAAGATGGCTGAGGGCAACTCATGAATCTTTAATGAGAAGCAAAGCGTCATCCGTGGCATGTTTTGTTTCTCTTTTTTTCTCTCTTCAGGTGATTCTTAATGTTCATTTATCTGAGCTACGGATAACTGAGATATGTAATACTGTGTTATGGTAAATGCTAGCACCAGTATGCTAACATGCTACAGCTTAGCAGGTATAGTGTTAACCGCAACCCACCTCATTTTAGTGTAGCTAAAGCTAGTGTAGTGGGAATGTCTTTCGTTTTGAAGAATGTTGTCAATAAGTTAAAGATAACCAAAGTTATTACAATTCATCCTGCGGGGGACATGAATGTCTTAACATATTTCATGGCAATCCTGGTCACAATGAAAGTTTCTACCAAATCGCATGGCAATCAATTTGATAGTTGTTTAGATATTTCAGTGGTAGACTGACCAACTGGCATTGTCTTCTCTCTCGAGCTATTCTGCTAAATATTCATAACACTCCATGTTCCCTATTTCACTAAGGGAAATGATCCGTTTCCACCAATTTGCGCAAAGTTTTTAAATGCAAAGATATAAGATCAGGGAAGACAAAAGAGAAGGTAGAGCTAATATCCCATTTTAGGGTTCAGTGTTTCTATGATGCTCAATATTTCATAAATCCAGATAACCCATGAGAGCTTTCTTCTTGCCTCATGTGGCACACATGACAGCCAGATTGTATCTACACTAGCACTGAACCTTGTTTCTTTGAACACTGTTCATTTTCTTCACTCTAAAAACTTCTGATTTCATAATATAATATGGGTAACGCTCCTCCATCAAAGCTTTTCACACTGGGGTGGCCTCGTGCCATCACCTTCCTTGAGAGTACGAGGTTGGATCTGTTGCATCCATTTCTCATCTTTTGCTTTTTCTTAGCACACATGCAGCAGCGGTTAGTAAGCTCTGCTCAAGTCATCCCAGCAGTTTTAGTGGGCTTGCCACGCTACCTCCCTGTTGGGTTCAAGGACATATGCCTGTTTCTTATGGCGGAGAAGAGTGTGACCAGTGAAGTGTCCCTTTGTTGCAGTGTCTGGAATAGAGCTTACAGAGCCTAAGGAAAGGACAAATAAGTAAAATTGTATTCGTTCATGTTTAGAATAAACCGTACATTAAATGAATGTGCACAGACAAGAACTTAACATTTAAAAAGTCAAGAATATTGTCTCTGTCCATTAGTTGTTTATGGCTGACATTTGTACTGTCAGACTGCAGTCTTCTTCCAAATTCAGTGTTTCATAATATAATATTCATTGTTTCTTTCCATTTCCCATAAATATTGTTTCATGTTTAACATACTTTGTGAAGGAGGCCAGCTGGGCCTGAAACAGAGTTGAGGAAAGGCACAGCTGGGGAACAGCACTTACCAACAGAAAGACAAAGACCAGCCTAGATGGAAATAAAAAATGTGTCCATTTACCCAGCCTTCCCCTATGTTAAATCTGTATACATGTGAGCGACTAACAGTGTGCGCTTGTGTGCGTAAGCTTATGAGCATCATGGGGAACTGGATGGAAAGGGGTGCTGTATGGATAGAAATAGAAAGGAAAAGACTGATGGCACAGGCAAAGATGTATGCTTGGCTGGAGAAGTTAATAAAATTGAAGCTGTGTTATGATGAATAAGGAAAGGGCCATAAAAGAGAATGTATGTAGTGAATCTCCCTGGCGAGCAGCGCTGAACAGCCTGGTGAGCACACCCAGGGGAAAGCTTTTTAATCTGCAGCCCTCCCCAACATTTTGAGCTGCACGGGGAAATGGGCCCACATTCTGTTTGAGCTTCAATAAGACAGAGATATGGAAACCATGAGCTGGACACCGACAGAAATAACAGTTGAAGCCACGGTAGAATAGCAGGCAATTGGAGTTGTTGAATGCACTGTTGCCACATGGCAAGGCTAATTATTGTCTTACAAGGGAGTTTATTGGATGCACCAATGACACATACACTGCTCTCCTGCGGTAATAGAACAGGCATCTGGTTACCAACACCTGATTGATTCGAGGGACACGTACATTGCTAACGTCTTTGTGATAAAAACTCAAGAGCAATTTTAGTGCAAGAGTCTCAATGTGCATACATACAGCTCTTGTGATAATGAAGCCATCCAGACTTTAGATGAGGCTACTGACGCACAGCCTGCAGAGTGAAAACAAAGTGACAAAGAGGGGAAATTGTCCTTTAAGAAGAAGGAGGACACATGGCTAAAACATCCTCCTGTTCAAGTAGTCAGACTGGAAAGCCACTCTTTCAAGCACATCACAAGACATTTAGTACACATAGCTAGTTCTGCTATACATAGTCACGATCTTGCAGTCTCTGAATATCCACTTCCACAGGATTATTAGCATCTCTTTTGCAATATGTCTTCACCAAACATGTGATTACTGCTACACCTGCAGCTCTTTTAAATACAAAGTATCTTCTTTTTTTTCTTCATATCACTGATTTTCAAGTATAATGCATTTGCAATTTGAGTAAAAGGAGACTTCAGGCTGATTCTCGAAAGCCAGTCCTATACCAGCTACCTAATTAATGGATGTGGTAGAAATTGGAGAGGTGAAAAGAACAGTGTGTCAATGGTTTTTGTGTTGAGAAGAGCTGGTAGCATTATTAATGTCATATCATGGATTTTGCATATCTGGGTGATACAGTAGGCGGCAGATTATTCAAAAATAGATGAGGTTACTCCTCTTTTTTGGCAGCTTTTCTATTTTTTTCATTTCTTTATCTCTAAATGTTTTTTTTTTTTTTTTCAGGGATATGCTGTCAGAGACAGATTTCCATAAAGCAGGAGATTGTGAATGGTCAAAGCACAGAAAATGTGCATCCCAGATTCTGTTTGAAATGTTTTTGTTTCCTTCCTGCATACCGTATGCGGTTTAGAAGCCCTCCATTTCAATATGCCATTTCCCGTCAGAGAAATATGTCCCTTTGTGAGTAGTTATGTATTTGAATGACAATATGTCTGACTTGTTTCCTGTTGCAGGGAACTTATGCTGGTGAAAGGCAGAAAGAATGGTGGGGTCTTTGTGAGCGCAGCCATGGCAGCTGTTCATTTTTCGCCTGAACTGCTTTCAGAGAAGCCAGTTACCTTGCTGATGATAAATGCCTCTGTACGGTGAGCTGTCTCAGAACTCAGCAGCCTTTAAACCCTGACAGCCTGTGCAAGCTCAGCCCCACAACCTCAGGCCTCCAACCTCAGCCTGTCCTTCAGCGTTACAAATCAATGGCGGCCTTTCCTCGCTCTCGCCAGCGGTCGCTCCAGCCACAGCGGCCCACGCAAAAAAAAAGAAGCTACTCAGTAATATGGAAGGTAATGCTCATGTGCAGTGACAGGTGAGACCTCCATGACAGTGTGATGTCCGAGGGATCATCACTGAGGCAACGCATGTAGCCGGGAAGCAAGCATCTGTGGTTGAGAGAGAGAGTAATGGGTAGTGATTGGGGAGGTATTGGGATGACAGTGATTGCTATCTGCGTGTAGACAACCAGACATCTGGACACGATGTAATCTCTGATGGAGTGATGAGGCCGACCTTATACCTTCAGTCCAGCCAATTCTCTGCAGACCAGCTGTTTGCCTTAATACCTCGAATTCCCTTTCTCTCAGCTCCCGTCTTAGTGCACCTCCTCTATACTTTTCCACCTTCTCTCTTCCCTGTTATCAAGTTTATTCTCTTTCCAGCCTTGCTTTGATCCGTCTTCCTCTTTTTTCCCCCTTAATTCACTTCCCTCATTCACTTCTTTTTGCTCTATCGTCTGCTTCTCCTCCTCTCCATCACCGGTCAATCCCTGTGAGTCGGCACAGAGGCAAGCGATAAATTATGGTTGAAGTGTTGGCAGTGTCTGATATGCTGAGTTTGGTTGTGGTTGTGATGATGACAGCTGGAATTGCTCTGTAATCATTAAATAAATGTGTTTAGCATACAAATACATGTACAGCAACTATCCATTTAGGACCTAATAAAAGTTCTGTTAAATCTCACAAAACCAAGAGCTACTGACTCCCTCTTTAAAAACTGCATTTATGAAATGCAGCTGAATCATTTCTATATTACTTGTCACGTAAATAATGTCTTTCTCACACACGGATTATGGTAATAATGATGGTAGGCCGGGTCTGAAATTAGCACCCGCCTTCTGCCAAATGGGGTTAAATTGTTTGCAGTAACTGCAGTAAAATCATCAGGCCATCCGCCCTCTGACAGACACACAACAGAAAGAGACGTACATGTGAGATGTGCTTGCAACCGCTCAATAAATGCAACGCTATTGGCCTTAGAACCTTAATTAGTTTTGATTGCCACTTAAATCAACCAAATTCTATTCAATAGCCATCAATACAAAGACACTCACACATGCACACATACATACACGTTGATAGTATATTTTAGACAGAGGAAGATCATGTATGCGTTTGCATGTGTACAGTACCCTCCCACCCCTGAAAAATAGGGCTCCAATAGCCCGTTATGTTCTCTTACATTGAATGACATCATTCTTTACATACAAGTATCGTAATGTTATTCCTTTTTTTTAATGTTTTTTTAAATAGCAGGTCAAATATAAATAAATACAAACACTTAATTTCACACCGTTCAAGCTTGCAGTCAATTAGAAAAGTGTCAGCAGCTTTTCTGTTATATTTATTTCTGACACATAACACAACTGTAGGTGTCAGTGCCAGTACTGTTAATTACACTTTTCATCATAATTTTTCATTAACTTATTATTATTTTCATTTATTTCACTTGTTTGTTTGTTTTTTAAAGTGAGATTACTTAAGAAGGGATAGTCTAATGAAAGATGCTAATATATTGCATTATGAGAAACGTAGGATCCGGTGGTTTGGAACCTTGGGTCTAAATAAGGGATATCTCAGGCTCTGCTGCTTCAGTTTTGACAAGTCTCTGTTTTTAATGTCCAGTCCTGTGTCTGTGAAAGGGAAAAACTGTATTGGAGGTTGAAGAAAATGCTGAACCCAGCTTATTTATTACCTTGTTTGCATATTCATCAAAGTACACAACCTTTCCCAAACTCGTGCTCCAGAGTTGCACAGGTCATCTATTTAAACAGATGAATTATGGAAGAGGACGCTAAACCGGTGGTATCAACACAATGTCACGGTAACCATCCATTGTTTCTTTGCAGTTCTTTGTGTGTTAGCATGGTAGTCCTATTAGTGTTACAACGTTGGCATCATTACAGAGGCTTCTCTGTCCCGTAAGAGAGACAGCCGAGGCTTGCAAAGTTTGTGTAGGTGGCGGCTTCAACATGAGAAGTGTGCGTCGCATGTCTTTCTCTCTCTGTTTTTGAAGTCCCAGATACCTTCAAGGTAATGGAGACTGACAAGGAAAGGATAAGAAACATGTAAAATGAGATTGAAAAAGGGAGAGGGGGAATTGAGTGGGAGGCAAAATCAGGGGAAAGTAAGCGAGGAGTGGGAGAAATAGGACACAGCGAAAATCGAAGCAAAGTGATAGAGCAAAGCGAGGGGGGGAAAGAGTAAGAGCCTCAGGCTGAGAGGCACCAGCCCAAGTATCATAGTCAATTAACATCCCAGCCCAGCACTAATTCTCAGTCTATTTCAGACCATTAATTATGTGCACCATCAGTTCCAGCTCACTTGGCCTGACACAAGTCTTCATCACTTGCCTTGGCCCCTACGGATCCTGTTTTACCGGAAAAATAGCTGCAGTTTACATATTCATGCTGAAATGGAGATACAAATTGTACGGCTCAAGCCCACTCTCTGAATCTCTCATTACTGACCACAATATTAGTACTTTGTAACTAACAAACCATTGTATTTTAGGTGATGCTTTTACTACATGTCTATATACTCTGTAACCAATTGAAATGCTCGAGGTGATTTATTCTAAAGGTTACAGAGGTCTGAATAGTTTGCTTACATCAATAAGGCTTCAGTAGTTATCAACAGGACTGGGTGGTACTTTGTGGTGAGAGATATCAGCAGGCCCAGAAGGGACTCAAACCAAGTCTGTACTCTCTCAGCAGGCTGAGCTGTGTTCCTATCTCTGGACAGGTTGGAGAAATTGCCCAGCACGGAGAAATTAGGTTAACTGTGGAGGGAAAGGGTATCAGCAAATTACTTTTCTTCCATAGCCTGACCACAACTTCTGGAGCGGCCTCATGAAACGTGCTGGGCTTTCTGTCTGACAGGTTTTAAGGTGTACTGTAGTAACACCTGACTGCCTGTTCTAATTTCACCACCAGCAGGATATGCCATAACCAGCAGACCAGAAAACAATGGACCACAGTCCAGAAAGACAGTCTACCAATTGCAGTATTACTAGAAGTAGTAGTAGGGTTGTAAATGGATTTTTTTTTATTAAACTAAACAAATAACAAAACTGGAGGAGTCTGCAAAAAAGGATGTGACCAGTGTTATCCTGTTTGATTATATCTTCTGGCTGAACCTTGACAGTCAAGTTTGAGAGTTGGCTTTTGGGGTCAAAATCTGAGAAAATCAATTACAGAATAGAAAAACAACATTATTTTGCAAACAAAGCCACTGGTGAGATGACATTCTCATTAGATGGTGCTACATAATAAAAAAAATAAACGACTGTGCTCCAAGGATCACATGCTATTCCTCCATCAATTTGTTGTTGATGCAACCCAAGAGCCTGCCTTAATCAATGTTGTCTCGTTAGGGCAAATGTAATTGGCGTCCTCATTATGCAACTTTTAAAATGTGTCAATACCCTGTTTAGTTGACCATTCAATTGCTACACGGTGCAGAGTTACAAAGTTCAGTCACACTAATGATAAACAATTGACGAATATCAAATAACCAACATGGATTCTGTGAAGACGAATGAGACAGTGGCATAGGCAGCCACATCTCAGGGGAGCGAGTTAGCCACTTAGCGCCATTGTGTTGTCACCAGTAGCAACCATTGTACACTGCATGAATCGATCATAGCTGCATTAGATTTTTTCAGAGCAACAAACGCACAGAAACCGCTGTTTAAAAAGGCGTAGATCATTTTGAAACCTTCTCGTCTGTGCTGCACTAGTCACTTCTATTCCCAGCTAAACCTCTATGGACCACTATGTTGTAGCATCTGCACATACAAGCAAGGGGGGCAGAAACAAGTCTGCACCACAACAGTCGTTGAAGTCGGATGAAAGTGCCTGGTCAGCTCCACAGCGATGACAAGCATCCAAATAGCTGTCACATGGTGTCTACCTGTCGTCACCTTCCAGAAGGGCTGTCTTTACCACTGTCGGCGTTTCCATCTGTACATTTTCACCCAAAGCCATTTGTTGGGTGTTCCTTACCCCGCAATAAGTGACAAGTGAGAATAATTGAACTAAATCTTGAAATTGAGTGGGTTGGATGAGGCTTTTTTTTTTTTTTGTCGAATCTTGAGAAACAAAACAACGTATTAACAGTTGTGGCATCTCATTCTTGATTAAGGGGATTGAGATCCATTTAAGTTGATGCTGATGATTGCAGTGGGAGTGTGTTAATTTGGAGAATGTAAAAAAAAAAAGAAGAAAAAAAAACTGCTTCTGCCATTTAATGAAAATGTATTTGGGTTCATGACTAGCTCATAATGACGGCTCCTGGCTAGACTTGTCACCTTGCTCTGTGGCCCTAACAGGCATTTTCTTCGACACCATAATGTCAGCCTGCCACAAGACGAGGAGAGAGATGCATTTTAAAAACTTGTGTGCAGAGGAAGCTGGCAGGTGTTGATGGCCATTCACTCAGTTTGGGAAAACTGAGTGAATATATATATATATATATATATATATATATATATATATATATTCAAAAAAAGATTGTATTGATAATGTTGTCCTCTTAACTTTACATCCATGTATTGTATTGTTGAAACCTACTGTCCAGCCTAGCAGACAAATCAGAAATACAAGCTTTTTAAATAGAACATTTTATGAAGAAACTTTTTCCTACCAATCCACAAATTGTAAAATATGACAACCCAGTCTATTTTTTGTGCTGCCTAGATCAGAAAACATGTGATTTAACAAGCCATTCAGATTTGGTTCCCCTTCATCTGTCACATGCTGGCCGATTATAATATACTCCCCCCATCTGACTATCTCCACCCACGGCTTGAAAACTGCTTTTGCAAAGATGCGCCATATTATTCTTGTTGTAAGTCAGAGCAGACTGTTCTTTTCTTAGGAGGAGGGCTTAAAGAGACAGGTGCTGAAACAGAGGGTGAATACAGCTATATGAGAAAAACAATGTTTTTCATGTTAACATGTTCTGGTATAAACCCAAAATACAAATATGAACCTGAAAATGATATGTCCCCACTGAGGTTCAGCGGCTGCCTGTAATTGGCCAACTGCAAAAAGTCATTAACTGAGGGGAAACCAGCTTTTGTGTGTTCTGAGAGAATCATTGCTGCCGTTACTCAACAGCCTAACAGAAATTAGATGTCAGTACACAAATATGGCAAAAACTACAACTCAATATACTCTCTAATACACCTGGTTCAAGTAAGGTAGCCGTATTGTTGCCTCACAATCTTCAGCAGTGTGTGACTGCATCCATAAGTAGAGAGCGACTGGGTCAGGTTCACTCAAAAAGAGCTGCTGGACCTGGGGATGAAGACAATAATCCTATCCCATCTCTTTAGGGTGCTTTGTCCAAGTATCAGGCTCCCTTGTGTTTTGAAAAGATATGGCTCAGAGCAGACAGGCATTTGAGGACGGTAGGCAGAGAAAAACTGCATTCAGTAAAATCACATATACCGCAGAAATCCCACTTTTCACGCCTTGTCCCTCCTGATAATTTTAATGTGTTTTCTTTTCGGTATAGCAAATCTCTTCTTTGTTTCTTAGTGTGAAGTAGGACAGCACTATCCTGTGCGTCTGACTACCGCTGTTAAATTATTTTTATTGTAGCCAAATAGTATACATGGGAGACAGTTGTAGTCAAAAGTAAGGATTGGCTTGATTTTGTTCTGTAATAGGAATCAATATTACAATATTTGTTTTTCTATATGAAGAAATGAATGATTGTCTTTTTCTTTCCTTCTTGCAATGAATTTTCTTTCAAAAATGCACTGTTAACTATCTTACTAAGGATTAATATTGCATCATTCATGTGCTCAG
The DNA here is from genome assembly GCA_038501785.1 of Myoxocephalus aenaeus. Taxonomy (NCBI): domain Eukaryota; kingdom Metazoa; phylum Chordata; class Actinopteri; order Perciformes; family Cottidae; genus Myoxocephalus; species Myoxocephalus aenaeus. The sequence continues at coordinate 3,511,011 of JBAMJR010000028.1, read as the reverse complement.
CTTTCATTGATTGGAGTAAAATGATTAGATCTCACCTCACCCATTTGCCTGCAAGCCGAGCATCCTTTACAGCGAACAGGGAGGCTTGATTCTGTATCACAAATACTTCAACATCAAATATATTTTTACTCTCAGCTGCCCCACATTCGCTGAAGCCCTCCATCTGCCAGGCATTGTTCGAAATGGAAATGGGGCCTGAGAGCTACAATGGTGTTGAATTACATTTTTAAAATATTGTAAAAGCAAACATAGCCCTCCATAATGTGAAAAATCTAGGGCAAGGTTCATTCCTCTGAGGTTTAAGTAAAGCATAGTCCTTGTCATAACTTAACACCTCTTGTTCCAGATCTTTTAATGTACTCCTCTTCTGAGATGAACTTGCTTTCAGAGTGGGAATAGGAAAATCAGTTTGAGCTAAGTTAACATTAAAAGACAAGGAAGTCAGCGGACATGAATAAGTGAGAAGGCACTGAGGGACTCTTTTTTTTGTCTATGACGCTGGAATCAAAGAGAAACTGGGCTGGATAAAGGAACAAAATGGCACAATAATACATGGGCCTGATGGGGAATAATGTTGGAGAAGTTGAAAAAAGTCATCCATGAAATTGCTTGTTGCATCCCTTAAAACCTCTTGATTGATGGGGGCAATTTTAAAGCTTGGCAGTTTCCCAGTTCAGTGGAAGTATTAGAAACAAGTACTCCAGGGTTCTCATAAAGGAAAAGGCACCCTTTAACCCAGTTAAATGACAGCCAATGGCAATATACATTTATGGGCGGTAGATATTCGGTATGCAAGATAACATTAACCATATGTTTCTCTTGTGAGTGTTATGCTTATGACCGTTGCTGTAACTGCATTTATACTGTCCCCTCACTATGGCAACAACCTTAAAAACCTCTAACATGTATTACTAATCCTTCTGTTTGTTGCAACAATAGCTTTTTCTTTACAGACAGTTAACTCCATCAATAGCGAATTAATCATTTATGAATATATTTTACAGCACAAACAACAATTATTGGGAATTTGTATTTATATTTGTACAAACTGTTCAAAGTTATGAGGTTAAGCATAATGTATTATATTTCATACAAATACATATAGTGATATGTTCATGCCTCAATCCAAGCTGTTTTCGCTTTTAAAGGGGGGAGGCTCTAATATAACAGGGAAGAGTTTCTAACGCCTGGTGCCAAATGTAACTGTTACTTTACCAGCTAATGGTGGTGTCCAAGATTGTTGGAAGACATCCACTGCTCTAGATCCAACAACATGGTAGTCTTATTCTCAAGTGCCTATAGTGGAGCATAGATCTACAGTATGGGGGCTGTGGTGTTGATTCACAGGTCACAGTATTCACGCTATTTTTGTTTCACTCTCGATTCGAAGAAACTTCTTCTTCCTCAACGAAAACAAAAGTGTCTATATTAGTCTATGTAAGGGTATAAATATAGTATATGGGGAATATAAGGATGTATGACTTGGTAAACATGGTACTTTTGTAGGTGGAGATACTAAAAGTGGTGTGGAGTGTTGTTTTTTTAAAGTCTACTGGGAAGCTTTGCTGTGATGGTGGTGTATTTTTTTTCTTCTGTTTAGCCAATTCTTTTTCAGGCCGTATCAAACCAATACGTTATAACTTTTGCGTTTGTGTGGAGTATATATATACAGAGTTCTCCTTATGAGCCAGATCACACAGGTGAAATTGATAACAGATTTAAAGTTCTTATTTCATGCTCGGAGTCCATTTATTTTATTCTACCAGTATGACTGATGTGCTATGAGGAAAGACTTGAGCTCTGCTGGTTGCATTAGTTCCAGCCAGGTTTTTTTTTTTTTATCTCAAACTGAGCCAAAAGCTATGAGAAAACTGAGAACCGTTTTGAGTGTTTAAATGTCAGAATGAATGTCTACTCTCAAAGAAAATAGTCTTTGGTTGGACTCTATTACGTTCATACTTACGAATGTATGACCTCAAATCCATCGATGAATTTTTTATGCCAGTCAAGATGACACATTTTCTGTGTTATGAACTCATTGTTATATCAGTCACCCAAATAATGATATGGTTATAAATTGAAAAGACAATGCCATGATTATGGAAATGAGACATAATTTATCTGAACTATGTCAGGATTGCAATTCTGCCTCACTGGGGTGAAATGCGTGTGACACTTTTTACGAGATTAGCAAACCTGTCACATAATTACACGAGGAGCTCCCACGGTGAGAAAACATAGTGGAACTGATCTCAGTATAACAAGAAGGGATTGTATATTAATATTATTAATCAGAATCAGAATCAGAAACCGTTTATTTGCCAGGAATGTTTTCACACAAACGAGGAATTTTTTGAGGCGGAAGGTGCATACATTGGGCATGGACATGGGACGTAAGACGAGACAAACAACAATCAACAATCAACGAAAACAACAGTGCAATTGGTATTAAAATATGTGTAAGATAAGCAAGTGCTCAGTCAACAGATACGTTAATGTGAGTGTACGTTAAAGTGACGTGTATTTAAGTTAAAGTGTATGTTAAAGTGACGAGTGTTTAAGTATGCGGTGTGCAGAGGAGTGAATGGTAAAGAGAAATAAAAATAAAGAAGAGAAAATAAAAAATAAAAATAAAAATTAAGAGTTAAAATAAAAAATAAAAAATTAAAATAGCTGGGGGTGACAGAGACAGTCAGTGGGGGACCCGAGCCCCATTGATGAGCCCGACTGCTGACGGGAAGAAACTGTTTGTGTGGCGTGAGGTCTTGGTCCTGATGGACCTCAGCCTCCTGCCAGAGGGGAGGGACTCGAACAGGATATGTCCAGGGTGAGAGGGGTATAATCTTATTATAACAAGAAACCTAGCTTGGCGAAAACCATCAAAATAATAGCACCGCTTCTTAAGGGCACCGTTTATGATTTGGAGGATTCAGTGTATAAATGTTGACATGCAGGACTTACTCATCTGTTTTTTTTTTTCTTCTCCTGAGCTAGAGATGACCCGAGTAGACATGACAACATGTCTGTCATGATGTGTAGCCTTATCATGTCGAGTGTCTGGGAGTCTCGGCCTGAGGAGAAAGGGTCAGTCATAGCATATGTCCCCTGCCTTCAGGCGTATGTCCCCAGCTCTACCTGAGCCTTTTCCATTCCTCACTAAGGTGGTTGCACTATCACCGTTCTCCCCAAACTAGCCAGGGAGCCGTGCTGTATGAATCGTACAGATGAAGTGAGCTGGACTCTGAGTGTGCTCAGAGGGGCGCAGGAAGTCCTGGCTGAAGGTCAACTCACCCCAACTGCGGGCCAACTGTCACAAGAGGACAGACAGGAGAATCACCTGAAACCTGAATTGATTTTTTTGAGTGAGAGAGAACACAATTTCAGATATCGGTTGACCTCCCTTGATGGAATGTGTCAAAGACAGAGCAAGAGAAAGACTTTCGACAGACAGCAAAATGTCATTTCAAGGGAGAAAAAAGAAAAAAAGAAAACGGCAGCTTTTCTAAAGTGCCAGTGTCCAGCTCCCATTATGGACAATTCAGACTGAATGTGAACTTCTAAACTAAAATGCTACAGTAACACCAATGAGTAGAAAACTGTATTTTGAATGCAATCATTCCCCCTGTGTAAAAACACTCGGAGGTTATGTATATTTTCTTGCAACATCTCACACAGAAAGTGCCTCTTCCACATAAGAATGAATGAATGTTTTTGTATTATTTCACTTCATAACGGTACAATAGAAGTGTGTCTCTTGGAGCCCTCCGTCAAACAGCCGCTGCGGTTGACTTGATGATTTATTAACTCGAGGTATTTGATGAAGCTCTACTGAAGAAAGCTACTTGAGAGAGTCTCCTAGCAATGGAAACGATTTCAAGCCAACTTCACAGATAATTAGGCACTTTAGCCGACGGACTTGATTTTGAAATAAGCTGAGCTCCCAGCAAACTCACTTATACCTCACCCCAATGGAAACGCTCCAAGGCAATAGTGAAATGAAGTCGAACAACTTTGTTTTAGAACACGTTTTAAAAGTTGACTAACGTGCAGCTCAGAATCCATGGACATAGTTTTCTAGTTGTGTCCAAGTGTTCTCACAGTAAATAAAGACAAGAAGTAAGAGATACATAAACTTGACCAGTCCTTGCAAAACATGCCAGTGGTTTTAGTAATCTCCAAATTAATCAATTTATATTAGGGCTGTGTATTGGCAAGCACATCATGAGACAATATGTATCGCGATACACACGTCACGATACGATATATTGCAATATATTGCGATACGATACATTTTGCAATACTCATTTGAAAATAATGAGAGCAAGTTTTATTTTGTGACACAGTATATGTAAGTACAATAAGGCTGTCCAGCAGGTATAGGCCACACACACGTGTGTGATTTTGTATTGTGTAATACAGATTTTTTTTAAAGATTTTGAGCTTTAATCGTTTACTAGATGTGTGAAATACAATTGAATATAGGCCCCACTTGTTTCCCATAGATATATACTGTAGTTGTGTCAGTCCATAACATCATTAAGTTGTTAGGAATATTATGCAGTTAATGTATCGTATGGCAATACTAGGCTGAACTTTCATTTTCTGCAACCCCATAGAAGTGGTTTTATACTGCCTTAATGTTTGTTATGAATTTTGTCTGAGTGACACATAAACACATGTTTGCAAACCCATAATTGCAGGTTAGAGATAAGTTACTGCACTATGTACAGTTTATGGACTACGTGCTGTAAGGGGGGGAATCTTTCTTCTGATTATTCCATTACTTCTGTAATTTCATTAACTAGGCTTTTGTAAAAAAAAAAAAAAAAAAAAAAAAAGGAGAAGCAGAAGACTGTCAGAGGTAATTAAAAGATAAGGTGAACAGCAGTCTGCTGGCCCCAGCTACATTAAGACGTTTAGCTTCTGCAGCGAGAGCTCAGTATCCCCTCAATGCGCACACACAGAGACACCCACGCGTAGCACACGCTGAATGGATGACGGAGGTGCTCTCCCACCTGCCAACAGACCCCTCACAGACACGTTCACCGGAGGGAGATGTGTTGCAGCCCCGCGGCGTTGTACTGGTGAGATATGAAATGTGGCGGGTGCACAATGGTTGTCAACATGAATGACTCGTAAACAAGGAAAACATTACAGCCTACACTGCGTGTTCATTTTTCCAAAGATTGGAGAGGATGTCCGGCACCACTTCTCACTCTCTCTATTTTGTGTACGTAGTCTTAACGTGGGCAGGGGAAATATGCTCGCTCCAGTAAACCATTCCAAACATGTGGATCATTCAACTCGCTCGGTAACTGTTTTGCACTTGGTTTGTTTTAGCCTCAAGCAGATTATGAACAACATACCATAACAAAAACATAAATACAAAATGTTGTATTTATTATTTGATTTATTATTTATAGGACCGCTGTTATGAAGAAGCTCTAAGTAAGTTTTATCGATATTTTACCACCTAAATTGTCATTAAGGGAATTCTATTGAATGACTTTAAGCATTTAATACATATGTATTCAAACATGGTTTTGTTGACATGATTAAAAGAACGATGCTACTCAGTGCTCCTAATAATTACAGAAGAAGAAAAAAACACTGTCTGCAGAGGCTGTTTTGCGGCTTTATAGCTAGTAAAACAAGTATCTCTATGGTTGCATAATGAGTGCAGATGGGGAGTTTTAACGAGAAACTGACACCCTGAGTATTGCGGCAGCTACTCCACCCTCCAGCTGCAAGGATGAGAAGCATAAAAAAGAGCAGATTAGAGGAGAATGGTGGATCAACTTCATCAGTTAATTAAACTCTATTGCAGCTTGATGAGCAATTAATCAAGGCAGCGTGCGGAGTGTCAGGCGGGGCTGAGTTCTTCGGGTGCGGTATATTTGCACCATACAGTATGTTCCCAGGGGCGCAGCCCTGTGGGGAGCAGTCCTTACCAAGTTAGCAGCTCTAATATTGTACAGGGTGCACTGGATCAGGTTTATATAAGCAGCTATCAATCACACTCTGACATAAGTCGCATCCAATTAGAGCTCCAGGATTAGGCTCCTCTCTGTGAGAAACTACTTGTCTAAGTAGATCGAGTTTCAGGAAATGCTAAAATGTATAGGATTATTATTTGGAAAAAATAATATTGATGTTTAAAGCAAAAGTCAGCCCTATCTCATAGGGCAGAGGCAATAACACTCAAAGTTAATCACGTTAATCTGGGAGAAACATGTCAAAAATGTAATTGTGTTTTCTCAGCCTGAAGATTTAGCTCTTATCTTTCATCTGATATCTGACTACCTAAATATGATGGCTTTTTGTCCTTTGTCTGTCTGCCTCCCCTTTCATCTACCTCTTCATATCTTTCAAGATTGTGAAGGCTTTTTTTTTATGCTATGGAAATTCGAGTTGGCAGTTTGTGACTAAATGCAGTAAATTTATTAACGAGACCATGGGGAACATTAAAAGTCAATTGAAGGAGGCTATTAAAAGCAGGATTTTAATTGGGTTGGTCCCTCCACTAAACCTTTTTTTCTGTCTCTTCTTCTCTTCTTTTCCAAGAGCAATGGTACTAAAAAGTTCTAAATTAATGTGTTCAGTGTGTGGTAGTCCTTGAAAGAAAGTTGCCCTTTGGAACCGCAGATTCTAGTCTCAGGTAGAATCTTACTGTATAGTCAAGTACTTCAAATATAATGCTTTTTTTTTTGTGAAAGTCAGCTGTGGTGTGAGGTCAGATGATGGCAGGGGCTCTGCTGCCTCTGGCTGCAGTTAGTCTTGCTAAAGGACCTGCTTGATCTGGCTGAAGGGCTTCAAAAAGAAGAGGGTAACTCTTTTAACCTGAAAACAAGGCTTTACTACAAAACCAGTGTCTCTGCAGCATCCACTCGCCCATTCAATTGTGGAAACCTGACATGAGCACTGTAGCCATCTGCTTTTTATTTTTGTTGATTGGTGTCTGTGCCCCCGAGGAGTCAGTAAATTGTGTTAGTGTTGTAGCTTCAATGCATCAGATTATATAATCTGTTGAAATTACATTGCAAAGCATACAATTGTCCTAGTTTTGGTAACATGGTGTGACACATTACAAATGGTTTTAATTGCACTGTAGCTTGTGGCTCTTGAGACATGCTCGACTCATTCTGCACTTTAAGAGAACCAGAGCGTGTGCGTGTGTGTGTGAGTGAGTGTGTGTGGCTTAAAAAAGAGTCTGTGTGTGCATATGGGAGCATCGGAGAGAGAGAGAGAGAGAGATGTAGTGTAGTATTGGCTGTGCTGACTGGATAATGACATGCAGAGTGCTGCGCTGCTCCAGTAGGTTGAGCCTCCAACCAGATGCTGCTTTCACTGCAGCTCATAAGCAGAGAGAGAGGCTGCACCAACATCTTAACTGCAGTAAGATTCCGAGTCGGCGATCATATCCTGCTAAAGGAGCTTATTAGAGTAGATACCCGTAGCATATGGACCTGAGGAGACTGAGGCTAAACTGGGTTCAAACGTCCTGTGAGACATTCTCTTAATGTTCCCATGCTTATGTTTTTATGCTCTCTGCGTAATGATGCCAGTATTCACTGCAGTTTAATCATTCTGTCTCACACAAACTGCTCAGATTCAATGATATAATTTCTGCGAGCTTTGAAGCTACAAAGCAATTGACGATAAGGATGTGTCTACAGTATTTTGAAAGGGAGGCGCAGAAGCTTGTGTGTGTGTGTGTGTGTGTGTGTGTGTGTGTGTGTGTGTGTGTGTGTGTGTGTGTGTGTGTGTGTGTGTGTGTGTGTGTGTGTGTGTGTGTGTGTGTGTGTGATAGATGACTGGCTGAAACAAAAAAGGAAAAAAAAAAGATTGCACTTTTAAAGAACCAGATGGCAGCATCAGACAGAAGGCCACAACAGGTACATCAAGCACTGGCGCTCGAGGGATACTCCTCACCACTAAGTATTTAATTCATTGAACTGAAATCATAAAAACAATAAAGGACCAAATGCACAGTATCCAATGCTGTTAAATGTTTTTTAAGATATATTTATTTTAAAGAGCAATACCATGTTTAAGAACACATACAGTATGTTAAGTAGAGCTTCCAATCCAAGGCAATAATCTATACAGTAATCTGCTTGGTTGTAGGTCCTGGTATGTTTTATATGCATTTAGAATAATATCTAACGCAGCAAAAAAGAATGTGATCGAAAATATTCCTCAAAGAGAGCATATGTTAATGCATATGTGCCTTTAGGGCGCGACAGATGTGAACCCCACAGGACCACAGCAACACCACATAGAGAAAAGAGCAACACTAATGACATCATGTAAAATGTCCTTCCTTTCATGTATTTTGTTTCATCATGATTTTGTGGACTATGTTGTTTAATTTTTTTTTTTTTACAGTTTAAAGACTTTTATGATTAAAATTACTTTTTGTTTTGTCATTTGAGAAAAACAAAATGATGATTACAGTATGTTTCGACCGTGGTCCTCCTCTGGACGGGACAAGCGTTGTATATTTAAAATGGGCTCCAGGCCAAAAAGCAATAACCATATGCCTCCTTTCATTAAGCTGGACTTTAAAAAGTGTGGTAGAGCTAATGCACAATAAGTGCTGTATACAAACTGACTTTATTTAAAAAAAAGTTGTATAATTCAATCATGCTTATTCCATTATTAAGTCATCAATGCAGTTATATTGCAATAAGTTACCACTGACCTTTCTCCTTCTCCCCGAATTACTGAAAATAAAAATGTATATTTAATCATGAACGGAAGCAAAACGAGGTGCATCTAAAATAGATGTTTTCTGTTTAGAAATAATAACTCAAAGATATTATTAAGGTGTGTGGGTGTATTTGTGTTCTGTTTACTAAATACTCCAGAGGTTTTTTATTTTTTTAACCAAGAACTGTCACGGTGACATGATATGACACATTTTACCTTATGGTATTTCTGCTTTGTTAAGATGCAGAATGAAGTGAAGATTGCACCTGCTAAAGGATAATATCTAATGGCGTGATAAATAAATAACAAGGAATAACTTTTGAGCCTCCTCCACTGTCCCCAAAAACGTTAGACGACCCTTCCCTAAGCTAAAAAAATATAATAATTTACGACAAGTCCCTTAGCAACACTTTGCTTTTTAAAGCAGTCATGTTTATTGTCACTAAAAGCTTCTTCTTTTCTGTGTTCTTCTTTTTTCAGGAAAAAGGAAATATTGCCGTTGTGTTTAATGTCGGAACAGATGACATTAATATTGAGGAGACGTCAAAGTTTGTAAATGACGGAAAGTACCATATAGTGAAGTTTACGAGGAGTGGGGGTAATGCCACTCTGCAGGTGGATGACCTGCCAGTCATTGAGCGCTACCCCACAGGTGAGTCACCCACTCTGTCTCTAATTACATCTGCCACTGATAAAAAGAGATAACATGAAAAAGAGATTATCAAGCCAACTAGTAATGCTTTGTCTATTAGGATATTTTCATGTTGAATTGGCATGTGCTTTAATTGCTTTTTATTTTTCTGTTTCCAGCAGTTCTTACGAATAATACAAGTGTTGTTGAGTTTATTTCTCATCTCTGATGTTTATCACTTTACATTAATCAATGCCGTTAAACAAGCCGGGTCTGTGTAAATGGATTGCACTTAAGCTCTCCCATAGTCTAAAATATAAACTGTATAAAAGGACATCCACCCACCCTGTCAACATGTCTGCATTATAGTTCCCATATAAATAAATCATCCACCTACAGTTTATGCTCACAGAACGGCAAATCAATAGACTATTTACAGACAAATTACCACTTTTACTGTGGCAAGTAATCGTGTGCCTGTTCAATATTTATTTCTTTGCCAATACAGAAGATTGATTGATTAAGGCAACAGGGTGGACAAACCTTTAATAACCTACTCAAACTCAATGAATTCCTTAATTAATCTATTGCTTACTCAGAAATAGATGGCAGATGATTAGTTACATTTAACCATGAATATGCACTTACATGTTTATCACAATTACACATTGACAAAAATGAAGTTGCATTGGTTTTCTCTGTCATTACTAATGACTCGTAATAATAATCATATTCATTTGTGTAGCACTTTCCATACACACAGTTTACATGACAATAGAAGATGAATTCCTTTATTACTGCCCATGTAATGAGTATTCAGTAATTTAATTGAAAGTATAAAATATGTTATAAGTTCCACCTTTTATCACTGAAATACGTGTACTGGCACTTTTTTTCTCGTGTAGTGGGAACTGGCAAAGTATATAGATGGAACCATGGCTCTGGAAAGTGGAGATTCATATTGGGGAATATGCAAACTATGTCATTATTTTTTGGGGGGGAAATATGAAGTAATCTACTGTTGGAAATGGAAAACAACTCAGCAACACTGGTATGTTTCTGCAGAATGTCAAGATGTTAGTAGTATGATGGCTTTCAAAATGAATTTAAATGCCACTGCTTGTGTTGTTAAAATTGTCCATTTGTTTAACTGCTCAAAGGCTTTGACAAAACCTACAGAGTATTGAAGAAGTGTGACTATTATGTGACTGCATAGCAATGCTTACTCGACAAGCGTAAGAACTGCACCCCCAAATCCAAATGTGTTAAATTGTAAGCATGCATCAAGTGACTGGGCAGCAGGACAAACGGAAGACAAATTCAACCTGTTTCTACCCTTTTGCTTAATGTTTGGTGACCTTTTTAGCTATGACCAGTGCATTCATCCAAATGAAAGACGGTTTTATGACTGGGACTCAATCTTTGCTGCTTGCCTCAGGTGAAAATGGAAGCTAATGGATTTTGACATGTTGTGGACATGGCAGAATGCACAGCAGGGTTAAATGCCTCGATGCTAAGATCTCAATCTTCAAACAACAAACACCCTCAGTCCCCAGATGCCTATAATACATCCAGATGTGCTGCTCATAAACTAGATAAAGTTGATGAAAACAACTTTTTTTTTAAACATTTTTAATACACGAAGGTGCAACACTGAAGTTGATGGGATACATAAGTGTCTGTTATTAAAGATTGTAATACTTCAGTGGGAAATATGATGGAGTTAGCTTCAGCTCAATAGAACATTAACCACTTGGTAAAACACTATCACTCAAGATCACTTACATCCCGTAGCTTTTAAAGTTAATAATTTATTGGACTATTTAATGCCTGGTAATTGAAAACATTACGCAGTATATCTTATCTTGGTGGTGAACATATTGTAAGGGAACAGTAATCTCTGTATTTTGAATTATTGGTCAATGTATTGTGAAATTTAGAAATCTATATAATTAATTCCTCTTATGATAAGTGCTAAGTTATAAATGCTGCAGGGGAGAAATGACCAATCTCATCCTCTCCAATCATGCATCAGTGACAATGCCAAGTCCAGCTACCTTATTAGGCTCGTAGCTGACTAATTACATCCAATCACAATTACTGCGCAGTTACTCCCCTCACCCCCAGCACACAAAGCCATTATTCTCTCAGCTCGCCTGTAGTTTGATTAGTATCCATGTATGCCTCTAACGCACTCATAATAGCAGCTCCCAGACACTCTTAGGCCACTCACAGAACAACAGTGATTATAATAAAAGTAGACAGCAAAGATAAAATTGATGGCTAGAGAGTGAGAATGACAGAGAGCAGGAGATTATATGAGAGGGAGCGATCATTCTCAAAGCAAGGAAATAATTGCTTCAACCAGGGCCTATATTGCTGCCCTCGTAATCTCATTAAAAAGTGTCGTACTGTTGCATACTTATGGCCCATTAAAAGTCTTTAGCACAATTACTAGGATCTAAAATTGCTAAACGCAGACGCATAACCAGCCTTGTGTTTGTTGTAGTTTGGTTCTCTTTCCTTTATTCTTGCCCCGCTTTTATTTTGTAGTGCACACAAAAGGCGGGGCAGCAAAAAAAAAAAAAGTAGCCCCTTCTCCCGAGTCTTAGCCATGGAAGTAATACCATCACAATGGCGCTGCCAGGCCCGCAGGGTACAGCGCAGTATCCTATCGGAGCACCCAATGAACACTCGCTGCGCACAAAGATAATGGAGAAGTCCCTGGCCTTATTCTTTTACTGTTATCAGAGCGTGGTGCACTTACAGAGCTCTCTGTCTCTCCCTCCATTCCCCTCAGTTCCGTCTTTTTCCTGTCCTTTTTACCCCTATCTGTGCAGCCCTGTTGATCACCCTCTGTCCTGTTTTTCCACCTTGCAGTGTGGAGTCTGATTTGTGGGATATGAGGGGAGGAGGGTAAGCTTTATCCATCACAGCTCCATCCTATCTGCTCGGGTTTCTTCTGTGTTTTAGCCATCAGCCTATTCAGCCCATTGTGCACGCAGTCGTCCCTGAGCATGCTTAAAAATGGTGCAATGGCTGCCACAGCCAGAGTAAGGAAAAAAGGAAACAGAATAATAGAAATTAAAGTGAGATTTGTGTAGGTTCCTCCTTCTTTAATCCTCCCGGCTCCATGAACAGAGGAAGCATTTGCATATTTGTTCATTTAATGTGGCGAGTGTCCAAGAGCTTGTAATGAGATAAAGCTCCCACCTTATCTGACCACTTTATTAACAAAAAAGAAAACAAGTGAGTGAGGGCAAAGCGGGTCAGTTGGGACGGCTCAGCTGAATCGCTGCTGTCTGGCGGAGGAGATAAGCCAGGCTGTCCCATACCAAAACCAAATCACCGCTCAGCAGCAGTCACCGCTCCGCTCGCAGGCAGGATGAATGGGCTCTGCTGCTGCATCGAAGCCCAGAGGATAGCATTGTTTAACACTCTGGTGTCCCATAGTGAGGATCAATACACGATCAGACCTTGATTATATCCACACTTAATTAACCTCGGAATAAGGATAGACTTAGCGATAGACTTAGCGTTCCACGGGGGTGCACAGCCAAACGGATAAAGCGCTACTGTCTATGAAAATGGAGCATGTTTCTGCACAAAACTAGAGGATTTTGCCACAGCGGCACGCTTTGTGCGAGGATAAGTGTGTGTTTACTGTATGCGTCTGCACCTGCCCGTCTGAGATTGTCTTTCTAGTAGTAGTACAACATGTTCAGAGCAGCATGTCGTGAAACACAAAAAGATGAACATGTTTATACGTTGCGGCTTTTACGGAACAAAGCAAGCAATTGTATAATGAAATTCACATGAATGAATAATTAATTAGTCAGAGAAAAAGCCATTGAAACGAGGGTTGCTCGCCTTCAGTAGTAACTCATGTGTCCTCCCTGTCCTCCCAACAGCTGGAGGCTAACTGTTCTCCTGAGCTCAGTTTGCTGGTGACCTCTCCACAGATAAGGTGTCACAGTAGCCGGAAACAGAGAGGTGACATAACTAACACCCCATGACTGACAAATGGAGGTGGCAGGAATTAGCAAAGCCCATAAATACTCCATGACAACAGCAATTAATGGATTACTCATTAAATTAACACATTCACAATATAAGGAAGTGCAGCTGTGTGTGCGCGCGCCTGCTCGTCTGTTTAGGAATTTGTTTGTATGAAATATTTCCATCATGCACAGCGCTTCGGAGAATTAGGCGGTGCAGAGCTCCAGGAGCCTTGCATCAGGGAAATCCAGTGTGTGTTCAACAGCAGGCAGAATGGTAGACGTTACATAAGCTGGAAGCAGCTGGAGGCTGGTGTGCTTTACATCCACGTACCTGGAGGAAGCTTGGTGATTTTCCCACTGAAGAATGAATTCAATATAGTATTCAGTTATTCTTAGTTACTACAATACTGTTCAACATCAGACGTTTTGTTTTGGTTTCTGGTGATACGCTAAATTGTTCTTATTGTTAACAAATCCCATGAAATGACCAAAAACAGCAAGGAATTGTTCCTAAAAGTATTGCCTGTGTATATTCAGCCTGTTGTGATTTACACCTCTGGGCCACGGAGCTCAATTGTTGTCTAAAAACTTAAAAACACATCAATAAGATACAGCGTGCACTGGGTGACATGTTCCCCATTACCATGAGCCAGCCTGGGCAGTGTAGTTTATTTTACTTATTTTAGTCAATCCCACAGACACCGTTCCGCTGCTGTAAATGCTCACTAGAGCCCCGCACTTGAATTAATCTGCAGCTGAAAATAGTGAACCAACAAATGCACTATTGTCTCATGTTTGAGTGACATTTGCTAAAAACTATAGTGCCCAACTTTGTGAGGAAATCATTAAGTCTTGTATATTTACATCTTGAGCCTCACTTTTAACCGATTTATGTTGAAGATGACATCCATGTGCAGGTTTAAAGGCTGAGTTCGGGTTGCACTCGATGCATTGTTTAGCATGAAGTTGCTCAATTTAATGTGGCGGGAAAAGTATAGATGTATGAAAAATAGGTACACTCAGAGGAACGTGTCCCGAATGTGAAGCATCACATCAGAAAACTGGACATTGTTTCAGAAATGTGGAGCCCTAAATAAAATTCTGAAATCCACATAAAAATAGTATACCCGGTTTCGCTGTGTGGCTTTCTTGTAATGCAGAACGCATCCGTCTACGTCAATGTTGAGGGAGAAGTGTTCCACTAAATCTCCTTCACAAGCCTTTGTGCTCCAGCCGGGCACAATCAACTGCAGCCAAATTCCATGAGCTGTATAGCCGAGCTTTAAACCCTTTTCTGGTAGCTGATCCTCTACAGTAATTCAACCTGATGCGATTAAAAAATGTCTTTTTATGCGTCTTCTTACCTCTAAGACCTTTCATCAGGCCAACTGTGTGCATCTGTTACAAAGTTACCTCCTTTCCTTCATGTCTCTGCCACTTTTTCCCCTTCGAAGCTATTCTCCACCGAATCATTGTTAGCTACCGGATCTTTTATCTGCCAGAACTGAATTAATATAGTTGATGGGACAAACATTGTCAATCTGCCGGAAGAATGGAGCTGACTGAATTCAATCTCTGCAGACAATGCCAGGGGAAAAGCTCTCCGAGACAGTGCCACTTTGCTGAAAGTCTTCTGTTCTGGAGGGGTTATTGGCCTTGACAAAGGGGTGATGCAGAGTTTGGCCTCATTAATGCCGAAGTGCTCCTCCAATCTTGGCGTGGAGTTTTTCTGGAGCTGCTCTTTCTGTCGCACTAGTTTTGGCTTATTTTCTGAATACTTTTGGAAAACTATTTTTCCATTAACTCTGACGTCATCAATGTGCAATATTTAGACGTCCTTCCTTATGACTCGTAGCTTTTGTCAAAGCTGTTTTATTGAAGATTATACAATGTATGTGCCTACTTTGACATTGTCTTCTGACTTTTCTCTGACCAGATGCTGTGATTGTATACAATGTGTATTGTTGTATTGCAATTAGGTCATTATTTCTTGTAAATTAGGCTATTTATAAATGGGGGTGGGCATTTGTAATATGTTAAAGTTAAATTGTCCTTTAAACCATAAACGGTTGATTCAACAATAAATTTAAATGATGTAATTAATTAATTTAAAGGCCAGTTAAAAGGGGATGGAAATATTTGAGTAAAGATTGTGCAATGGAAATGTATAAATTTGTGATTTGGGTTGGTTGATAACATAGGTCTATTAATCTAGATGAAACATGTGCGTGCTAGTCCACTTATTTTCAATTAATATAGGCCTAATTTGTTGGCTAAAATAAAATAAAATGAGTGAAGTTTGTTCAACTAATGTTTTAGTAAAATTGTTTTTTTAAATATATAAAACGTTTTAAATATAAAAAGATTGTGCAGTTGTATCGCTCCAGCGTATATGAACATTTAACCTTTGACCCTACAGATTGTAACCACTGAAATGTCTCTTTAAACTTTAAAGGCAACAATGATAACGAACGCCTGGCGATTGCTAGACAGCGAATCCCATACCGACTCGGTCGAGTAGTTGACGAATGGCTACTCGACAAAGGTAAAATCACTGATTAAAATTTCAAATAAAATAATTTGATAATAACCAAGTTTGCAATATTTTGTAAATAATAAACCATAAAAAAATAAATGTTCAGTAAAACTTAAAATAAAATGATTTGGACAGTTAAATATAGTTTGTAGTGTTTCATACTTTTCATAATAATGTATTTATTTTATAGATGTCAGCTGTTTTAATACGTGTTTATTGTCAAATTAAGGTTAAAGGGACTGTAAATATGAATTTAAATCCACTTAATGAAGTAATATCAGCATTGTTAAAATGTCTATAAATTACTGTAGCATTTTGCTGTAAAAATCTAAATGATAAATGTAAACGTTCTTGTTTAGTTATGTATAAATTGCCAAGTGTTTTTTGAAACACTTTTGGAAACATGTACAGTAATTGGTGTCATTTGATCTGTTCTGATTAAACTGTTAGTGATAAATAGAGAGCAATATGAATTGGCCACAGAATTCTGAGTCCCTTTAACAGACATTGTAAATATGTATAGGGCATTAGATCAAGGAACTGTAATATAAAACAAATTGAGTGCATGCTTTGTTTTTTATAGTTCAATACCTTATTAACATTTTTCACTTTAAATGTGAAATAAGCCCTATCATTTGTATATTTCGTTTGTTTGTCTTCTGTTTTGCGCTATGAAAGTGCTGTCATCAAATATTTTAATTTTTCATTAACCCAACCATATTTGCTCTGTTTAATTTCCCTTGGTTGCTTTTGCTAAAAGGATGAATAGATTCAAATTTTCTGAAGTGTGTCCTGCTTTTTGTGAGATTGCACACAAGAAAAGTCCAATCCTCACAAACCCTGTAGCCATTTTAGATGATGTTGGGGTTTTTTCATGCTTGCTGTGTACCAAGTTTGCAAATCTTGAATTTAGAATGAAAATTGCAAGATAACAAAGGCAAAGCATAATGAAATAAAAGCTTTTTAGCTTTTGTTAGACAAATGTTTTATTTATTTGTCTTAATTCCCAAGCAATTTTCTGCAAACGAATTGTCCTTTTTATATTACTTTCAAGATTGTTATCTTTTTAAATGTTTAAACATTACTACTTCTGCTTAATCTTTTTTCTTGTTATTTTAGGTTAGACTGCCCTTTTAGCAAAGCTGCATTGATTTTCTAAATCCTGTGTTTTTATTTTCCATGTTTGTTTGTTTTGAACATTTCATCATTATTTCTGCAATAAATTACCAGGGTTCGCCTCTACAACCCGCAATTTATTGGTCCCATTAGCCACTGGGCAAATAATCTGTCTTTCTGTGTGTTTTTTTTTTCCTGTTAAGTAAAAGTGGCTGACTCCACAGTCCGACATTCTTGTATATATGTAACATTGTTTTCCCACAGGGCGGCAGCTCACAATCTTCAACAGCCAGACCACTATACAGATTGGGGGCTGGGAGAGAGACCGAAGTCGATCCTTTCAGGGCCAGCTTTCGGGCCTCTACTATAATGGCTTGAAGGTGTTCAACATGGCCGCAGAGGGAGATCCCAACATTAAGGTCCAGGGCAGCGTGCGCCTCGTGGGGGACTCGCCCTCCTCCATCACGCCACAGTCGAGCACCACAGCCAATCGCTCAGAGACGTCCACGTCCATCATGGAGATAACCACCACCACGGCGTCCAGCAGGCGGGTCAAACAGACTACGCCACGAGAGCCTCAGCAGGTAAGATCATCTTTAAACTCGTGTCATTATTGTCTCAACTTGATCTATTTTGAAATGCTCACAATGCACAGCATGGCGTTAAGCACATTCTGGATTATTCTATTACATTTCATCATTATGCTCTTATATAGTGGAGTGTTTGCTTTACTTAATTGTGTCATGCTTGTCTTCTCCTCGTATCCTGTGACCTAAAAGCTGAAAGAAAATAAGTGGGTTGTTCCAGCGCCACAGGCACACTGTTGAGCGTTTCTCCGTGTGTGTGTGTGTGTGTGTGTGTGTGTGTGTGTGTGTGTGTGTGTGTGTATGTGTGTGTGTGTGTGTGTGTGTGTGTGTGTGTGTGTGTGCGTGTGTGTGTGTGTTAGAGTGATAACCATCATCTCTTGGTCCTCCATCACCTTTATCTGTCCTGCATGAGCGGGGCAGCATCTGCAGCAGCATATTACTTCTCAGATGTCACAATGCGGGAGTAAACAATGCAACACAAAACCTTTGCTCGCACAGTCCTTTCCAAGAACAGAAAACTACTAAATAATTATTGAGCCATTTCGAAATGTCTTTTCGCGTACAAGAATCAACTTCCTAATCAGAGTGTAACTGATAAATCCTTGAGGTTCTCAAAAGGTAAATAGGAATGTAACAGTTGTCTTTATTTACTTGCATCATTGCATTGGGAATTAGATGGCAAAAAAACATGCTGACAGAACTTCATCATGATCCAGGAATTCCTGAGCA
Organism: Myoxocephalus aenaeus; assembly: GCA_038501785.1. Taxonomy (NCBI): domain Eukaryota; kingdom Metazoa; phylum Chordata; class Actinopteri; order Perciformes; family Cottidae; genus Myoxocephalus; species Myoxocephalus aenaeus. The sequence continues at coordinate 3,492,699 of JBAMJR010000028.1, read as the reverse complement.
GAGGATGGTGTTGACGCTTTTAGGTCACAAAGAAAAAAGAGTTACAGTGTTTTCCATCTCAACAAAGAGGAAAGTCAGAATGTAGGATTGATTCATGGGTTGTTGGTACAAAACAAAAACGGAAGCTTCATGGCCCACATGAAAATGTCAGCCTGTACACACGAATCAAAAAGCTACCTTATTGATAAGAAAGGTGCTTTAATATTTATGGAAACAAAAGCTATTCCGTGATGGCATTCAAAACTGATGAACAGCATTTTATCTGATATGAAGTCAAGTTTATCAACGAAGCCTCGATTGGAAGCAAGTAATATGTTCAGTAATTGAAACCATGAAGATACTGAGAGTGATACATGCAGGAAGAACACATACAAAGTAAAAAAAAATTCAGAATTTCAAATATTCCGTGAGTCAGTTGAAGGGAAAGAATACGTAGTCGTGCACTAAAAAGACCCTTTAGTCAGGGCGTAATCAGGTCTGACAAAAAATGTTGAAAATCATTTTGGATTTAACTCATTTTGGATTAATCAGATTGGGTAAAGAAAGATTATAGCATCTCGAGGAGGGGGTGTGTTTCCCTTCATATTGAAAAATATAAACACAATATAAATTATTTGATTTTGATTCCTTTTTCACTATAGGTATGACTTTGTATGCCTTCACAGTCTCATTGAGACAACAGTTAATGCACATGTCTCTATTATTATTTCAAGATAAAGGTATTTCAAGAATATTAGGAGAAGCATTTCTGTGCCTTCGAAGTGCAATGCCGTGTTTCATTGTTCAGAAGAAAACTAAATTTGTATTTTCACATTGTTGCTTCAGAATGAAGTGAAAGCATAAAATATGCCTTGAATGTTGATGTATCTTTGAAGTCAGGCTTAAGCTTTTATATAGAGCTTTTTAAAAAGATCAACTATTCAAAGCAAAACAAAATGTCAAGTTTTTCTTTGAGTTTAGCAGACTGTTCAAGCGCCAGTTCTTATTATGAAAAGATCCACGTAAAGTAAAGATCCACGTTACTGTCCCCTAACTCCGTCTCACACTCTATCTCTATATCTCCGACCATTTAAACCGTTTGTGTAAGGTCTGCAGATGCTGACAAATAATACAATCATAAATATTGATCCAGTGGAATGGTTTTCTTTCAGACTCAGCATGATTCCTGAACCGTTGCAGGACCATGTAATGCAGGCAAAATATCAAACAATAGACTATAATTATATCCCAGCACCATGTGGTGTTATAAATTGCCACCAAGGAGCCATAAGATTGGCAGAGAGGAATATGCTTGATGAGATGGATGCCCTCCTTTTTCAGGCATTTTCATCTGGAGAGAAATAAAGTGATATAAATGGCCATGATCATTTAGAAAAGCAGTGTATTACAGAGATATCCACACAACATAGTTCATGCTTTAGATATGATCAGGTGTTTGGATACCTGACATTATTATGCTCTAAGCAGATTCTGATAGTTATATGGAATAGTTTAATCAATAACAGTTTGCCTCATTGCGATCATGTGTAGAGCTATTGGTTTTGATGGAAACAGTGCAATGTACCGTGCAATTATTTTTCAGCTGTATGTAGTTATTTTGGGGGGGGATCTACTTGTGCCTATTGTTTTAAATGTTAGTCGTGACCAGTAAGGCTTCAGGTTAGTGGTGATACTGTAACAATAGTTTTTGGCAAAATTAATTTAGAGGCGGCGTTCTCTCAAGTTTTGTTGCAAGCTCACCTTTAAAGTGCCTTTTTAAAGGCTTGAAAAAAGGAGATTAGTCGAGGCCAACTGTGTTGGTTTAGGTGTTATCTAATGCATTCATACAGAAAGAAAGGTCATCGGATTAAAGAGATGCTCTGTGATGTAGGCGGAGAGATGAATGAAGCATGCAGAAACGTGTGCATTGGGAGATGTCAATGCCTTCAGTTTGATTCAACTTGACGACCTCCCCATGGAGACCACTCGCGGTAGGACATTGCTGTTTCAGGACACTACACTTAGAAAGACATTGTGTCTGGCCTCTGTAAAACGAGATGGTGCAATCACTGTCTCTCACCTTGAATAGTCAGCATTTTAATCGTTGTCCAGCTGTTCAGTCGCCACTCTGATGTGAATGCAGTTCATTGAATTATTTTATATCCTGAGATCCTTACATTACTGAGACACATTTTGAGAATGGCCGGCCCCAGTGGAGATGGAATGGCTCACGTCTATTGCTTTCAGTATTAGCATTTAAAGCACCTATAATCTAATTTGTTTTAATAACACTGGATCACATTACTTTGTTTGGTAATGTTCACTCGTATTGAGGAACCCAGTTTAAAACAACAATTAGCAGCTGTAACTAGCTGGTGAACATAGTGGAGTATTTAGCAGCTAAGGAGCCAGATATCTCCTTCAGAAGTTAGTATCATGTTCAATGTGGTTTAATATGAATGGTTAACTACCCCACCCACAAAACATAAAACCAATTAGATGGATACATGTGTACAAACACCCCTGCGTGCAGGAAGTTCGACAGAGAAAATAGAGGGATTTTGATGTTTTGAGGACAATATGATGTGATTGTTATATCATGTTTTTAATGCACAAATACACTTGGAACATTATTTATACATGTTTTGAGATACTCAATGAAACGGATCTTGATCTTAGTAATCAGTTGCTCATAAGTTTACATAATCGCTAGTTTCTTATGATTACTGTTGACGCACGCCTTCAATAAAAAAGAAGTTAGCAGTCAATACTGCTGTCTTGCTGTGCTGACATGGTCAAAATGCCAGCACAATTAAATATTTCAGTAACTCTGGCTCTGTAGCTGTAGGATATGTCTTCGTGCACTAGCCCACTTATCTCCTAAAGGGTAAAGTCAGTGCTAATCATCCATAGCGTAATGATTTTAAAGGGTCTGGGGGGACTCTGGCTTCTCAGGTGTTATTTAAATGCTCAACTGAGGATTTATTGTATTAAATACTGTGGGCCTTGGCTTATGGGTAGCATTACATTAATATCATTCTTCTCAAACCACTGGGTGTCCTCATGCTTTATTAAGAAAGAATATTACCATCTCAGAGCTCACTTGTCTAATCAGGGCAGAGATGCACCATGGGAAAAGCTGATGAGTCAGAATTGTTATTTTAATAGTTATTAGAATTCCCCCTTTACTTGAGGAATACTGGAGTGATTCAATTTCTGGACTTATAACCCACTCAAATGCAGAGATACTAAATGGGCATAGTCTTGATGTTACCTTTATTTTAAATAATATCTTGCGGTTTCCCGACTAAAGGATTCTACAATGTGTCAAATAGTCTTTGAAGTGGCTTCCTGCTCTACGTAGAGAAGGTAGCTTACTGTATGAGGCTGACTGTCATGTCTTAATGAATTGTCTGCTCCCTGAAGCGGGGCCTGGTCACATCCAATTAAACCTCTTCTATGAACCATCTACTTCTGCATGCAGTCACAAACAAAGTACCAGCTACCGTACACAGACACCTAGAAGGGCTTCTTGCTTCTCTTGTCGACAGATATGTTTTAGACTATTCCTACCTCTGCTTTATTTAATTGCTTGGGAAAATGTGTGATTCCCCAAAGTATACTTTCTTTGTGCTAATTGGAGAACACATTGTTAATAGCCGGTACTATATCTGCTGATGTAAACTTTTAACCCAAATTATCAACCCACACAGGTCTAAAGGCAACACTAGCTGCCTCCTTTACTTGAGTAAAAGTTGAAATACCACAGTTTAAAAATACTTTTTGTGAAAGTATGGAAGTATAATCAGAAAAACATACTTTAGGTATCCAAGTAAAAGTACACATGTTCACTGTTATATTTTTCTATGTAATACTATTTGTTTATTATTACAAATGCATTAACATGCAAACAGCATACACAATTGAAGCCAACTGAGCTGATTTTATTAATTTTATGTATATACTATAGGGTGGCTTAATTTACTTTATAGCAATAATGTATAGCTTTGTGTTTTATAAGATCATTATGGGTTTTTAAATCCTAATATGAAAAGTGTATTAAATGCAATGTAGTGCAAAGTACAATATTTCCCTCCGAGTTGTAGTTAATTAGAAGTATAAAATAGCACAATATTTCAAGGACAAGCACCATAGAACTGTACTTAAGTACAACACTTGAATGAATGCACTTAGTTGCATTACACCACTGGCTGCCAATGGTCAGGCACTATTAGCTTAATGGTGACCAAGCTCTTGTTAATCAGCCTCCATGGTCCTTAAGCAAATGTTTTAATCAGTTTAATTTGTGTGATAGCAAAATGTGTATGGCCCTGCGTCCTATTGTATGGCGCTATCACACTAATAAAAACAAAAAATATGATTTGATGTTATTGTGTTTATACAGATGTAATTTATAGCGCCATTAGATTTCTGCTAGACCGCCCAGTTCATTCAGGAGCTTGCCTGCAACAGTTATTGACCACAGTGACAACTTTTGTGTTTAAAAGGCAACAAATGTGGATTGATGCAGAATATTTTGTTCGAAAAACATATTGTTAATTTTCAATATATTTTGACTTTTGGAGCTATTGAAAATGTTTGGATCAATGTAGGAAACAACACAGCCAAAAACTGAAATTGTATTCTTCAAATAGAATAAAACTAATAATATTGTGTAACCTGATCTGTATCTGCAAGAAATACATAATTAACAGAATGAAATGCAAAAATCTGCATTCAGCATTGTAGTATTTGGTACAGGGCTTATATTATTATGAAAAAACCTCTCTGTGAACGTCCATGCTTGGATGTCATCATTTCACCCTCATTTCTTCGACATATCCCCATATGGATGTTTGTCCATTAATAACAAGGAGTCTCTCATCCTGAGCTGACTAATCAGATGGTGCTTGTCCTCCCATCTGTTTTCTTATTTTTCTTCTGGTCTGTTCATACTTACTTTGGCATAAACTTAAATATCAAACCATTATTTATTTTTTACCTGAGCTACAATCCGTATCTTAGGGGACACGACATTTACTGCCTCGCAGCACAAACCTCTTTTTTGTTTAGTTTTTTTATCCCTGTTACCCCTATGGAAGAACATCAGAAAACTGTGCCTTTTCTGCTTTCCACCTCGGACACTATTGTCTCAGTTACTTGTTTCAGTAGTTGTTTTATATTTTAAGTAGTGGCGATGATTCCCTCATTTACAACAATGTAATTGCTTTCTTCTTATCAAATCTCTAGGCAAACATATTTTCTTCTATTGAGAAATGGGGATATGGCAGTATGCTGATTGCCAATAATGCACACAAGCCTGTTAATTTAGAATTATTATGATTCACTAACAGAATAAAATTGGCTGGTGCGCACATGTCATGAATCCGACGGTAATCCAACACTTATTTTGTAGGTGCACAATGTTCTTGCTTAGTTTTGAAAGAGAGAACATTTCTACGCAAATATTAGTAAATGAGGCCCATTATGTGTTTGGTTTGTCCCTCCTTACCGTGTCCAACTCGAGAAAGAACTGATTCCATTTCGGAGGTTAAAGGTTAAGGTAATTTTTTGCGTCGATTTTTCAGGCACGCCTTGAAGTTTGTTGCAAACGTCCACATGGACTTAAGGATGATGGGATTCAAATTTAAGGATCATAGGTCACTGTGACCTCTCAACACGTCGTTGGCCGTAACTCAAGAATACAAATACTAATTATGAAAATTTCACACAAATGTCTATTTAGATAAAATGTAGCGATGATATTTTGGAAAGACATGAATGTAAACTATATGTCAGAAGCATAAAACCGCAAGGCGGTAATTCTTGTTTTTCAAAAAAGTTGTGGAAATTTATATATTTAGGTAACACTTGACAACTGCTGCAAATGTGCAAGTGCTGAATATCGTTGTGATGTATTTAATAAATACCTAACACATGGAAACCAAAGCCAATACAACAACATGTTGTGTGCAGCTTTTTGAATTGCTGGTCAACAAAATGGAGGGAAATGTCAAGCTGTAGAAAGATAGCATTTAACACCCGATGATGCTTAATCAAAAGCACTCAAGGATTAGAGATGGCGACCTATGTAGCCGTTACCCTCCCAGCTAAAAAAAGACGAAAGCCTGCTATCTGGAGGAGCAATTGAGAGCTCTTGACAGTGATGGATCCTCACCTGCATCGCTCTGTATTATGAACTCTGGCCAGCAGACATACAGTATATAAATCTGACAAGCGGCCATAGTGTGAGGCTGCCATCCACCTCCAGTGCTGTCTGCAGCAACACCCTCTAAAGTTGGTGTTGGTTCGAGCATCATGGAGAGACACAAGGACATACATGTTGTATTATAAGGTCTTTCAATTCAATTTGTATAGCCCAAAATTACAAATTACAAATTTGCCTCGGACGGCTTTACAATTTGTACACATAAGACATCCTCTGTCCCGGGACCTCACATTGGATCAGGAAAAACTCCCCCGAAAAAAATTTACGAGGGAGAAAAAAGGATGAAACCTTAAGGAGAGCTTATTTCTTCTTTCTTCCTTTTTGTTATGTTAGAAAATGTGATACACAAATAGTGTACATGGTCATAAGAATGTACAATAAAAACAGCCACAAACAGTAGTTTTCAAAATTAACTCAAAACCAAAAACATCAATCTCAAATTTGTGGAAGAGGAAAAGTCAAGGGATCACCAGTCAGGCTACATTGTCCGGCAGCCATGACGGTACTAACCTTTGTGTTAATCATTAATTCATTAGATGTCAAGGTATTTCCCTGAGAAAATTTCAACTTTCACCTGCTGGTGGCACTAACTTGAAATTCAGAGGATCACCAAGATCATTAGCAGTTTTACTCTCCGGCATTTGAATATCAAACTCTCACTTTTTCGAAGCGTTATCTAGTTTGGGCCAATATAGTACAGTATGCCTTAAACACAACATACAGTAGAATCGTTCTACTAACGTTTCATGCTTGCCATAGTCCTTTCGTAGCCTTTTTGCAGAGTGCATTTTCTGTTTCGGAGCTTGTTGCTGCTTTCAAGAAATGCAGATTATAGCCTGTCCCTAGAGGGAATGAATGGCCACGATGTCACATCATTGCCACCAAATAGCCAATTGGCCCTTCTATTTCTGAATTAACCCTAGGTGAGGTGGGTGTAATGGTCGTTCAGGGGTAGTGAGGAACATTCAAAACGCATTGTGAGGGCCATTTAATTTGCACTCACAGCACATGGTTCAGTTCCGGCTGATCTGGTTTGTAGTGGCTCTGTTTGTCTGGGGACCTGAGACAAGGGGCTAAAAACCTGGCCTCGCTATAATTCACAGGGATAATCGAAGATTGGCACGCTGCACTGCTACACTTTCAGTGCAGTGTTTGAATACCCTGTAGCCTCTTCCCGGGCTCTTACAAAAACACTATAATAAATTTAGCGTCACGGTAATCTTGTGGTGAAAAATCTTCTGCAACTTAGTATCCAATAACTGCTCAGTTTGCAGCTTCTCTTCTTTTATTATCATCCATGCACTATGTCTCTTTTTTCTATCTGCTACTACCTTCAGGCATTGTTGTGATTGTCTTGATACCAGTAGGGATTATTGTTTTACAAGCTAAATCTGCAATAAATCTGCACAGCCTAGATTTAATACTAATCCTGCATGCATCGATACTCAGACCTGAGACTTATCTTGGGTATTAAGCACTACTCAGGCAACTGCTCTTATGCAGTGCAGGTTCTTTATTTCTGCTACATGATATGATACTTGGATATGATCTTAAGGATGATTCAGTCTTTATTAATTTTAGATACACTGGATCTACTGGTACACTTTGAATATGAGCAAGTCAACATCAAAACCAAACATCTAAAACCACCATCCAAAGAAAGACAAATCCTGCAGATTCATGTTCTACCTGTTGTAATTTAATTTAAACGTTCATAGATGTACAGTCGACTGCTATTAAAAGCCTTTTTGAAGTCACTTATGATTAAACAGAAATTTAGATTTAATTCAGTTCTCTTTTCAACTGTACTAATTCTTGTGTAGCCCTTTTCACTAGCTTCCCATACCCTGAACTTGTAAGTAGTACTGTAGTTTATGTTCCAGGTTATGCATTGGTTTCCACTGTGTTTCACTGAAAAGGAGAGACAGAGGCCAACGTTGTCATTTGTATCCTCTTTTTGGTAGTCGAGAGCAGTTATGCTATGAAAGAGAAAAGATGGCGAATGGATATTTTCTTTTATATTTACATGTGAAGACTTAAATGTCAGTAGCATTAAGTTAATTGAGGAAGCCCCACCTGCAGTAGGAGGTTGACAGAATGGAACAAGAGACCCCCCACCCTCTGACCCGCTCTCCAGAGTCAGGTGTATCCCTCAGGTCACCGCCCTGGAGGATGCACCAGCTCTCTCTCTCTACTCCATACGGTCAAAGCAAGCGGCTGCTCTATTTCCTTCCAAATCAAAAGATAGAAAAGTGACAATCATTTTCAAGCTTTTCTCTTCAAGAGAAAATAAGATATAGAAAATGAGCGATTGGTCACACTGCCCCACTACTACTAAGAATGGCTCACTGCCACTATAGGAAACCTTACAAGATTCTGAGAATACCGATGCTACCAAAAGGTTATTGGGAAATTAAACTGGGGACGCACTATCCAACATCCGCCATCCACCATTATAAGTCAGTCTAATGTCTTCATATAGCCTATGTATGTTATATATGTATTCCATATATAATTGTAAGGTATTCTACAGCAGATAATGTTAAACATATCATTTCATTATGTAGTTGTTGTCGACAGATGTTCTCTACTCCTCTGTCTGCTTATGCCTAGAATGCCTTTGCGTAGATCCGGCTCTGCTTGCACACTCTTCTGGTCGACCTTGGTTTTTGTTCAAGATAAACCATTTTGGTTATGTATTTTGGCTCAGAGCAAAATGGTCACCAGATCCCTTACATTTCATTTAAGTTTGACCAAGATTTTAATACACAAACTGCTCACAATAGTACATTAAGTTGGTTTTGATTGACAGGCATATTATTAACTATTCAAAAGGCCATTTTCTTGTCAACTAATGGAAGAAATGCAAGCATTTAACAAGAAAGGCAGGACTGTGTTCTGAATAGCTGGCAGTTAAGATGATGGTTCCTGCTCATTTTATTTCAGAATAAAAAGCATGGGTTTACTTTGCTTGTTTGTTTCATGGCATTAGGAGTTGTACCCATCTGTGTTTGTGCTGGTGTCAGTCATGTGATCACGACTCACATACAGTACACACCATTCTGACTGCTGAATTCTGTGAAGGACGGCTTTTATTGCTTTTTGGTTGAAAGTCATAGAAACAGAAAAGATACCAGGCTGCTGAAGGTAAATGGTATTCTATTTGTCCACCAGCGAACTCGGATGATGGTTAAATGAAATGCAGAGTCTGCCCAGCCTATCTTCCACAGATGTGGTAATAACCCACCTGGAGCCCAATCCCCTTAGAATTAAACTGTAATGAAAAAAAGGAAAATCATGGTTTTTAAAAGTCAAATATCAAACTATTCCTCATCTCTTTTTATCCTCTTTATTTTTATTTTCTTATTTTTTGGTTTGTGAAAATATTTGGCTTGGATTCACTTGAATGTAAAAATGTTGTTAAACAGAAAAAAGATTACAGAAAAAAAGAAACCGTAAAAATGTTGAATCAAGGAAGTGCCCTCCTGAAGAATTACCGAACATTTATTGAAGTTAGCATTACTTTCAGATCAGTCGGACCCTACTTCATTTTCCTTATTTCACATGATGACAAGATCAAATCAGTTTAAATCTGAGCCAGATTTTAATATTCATGCCTGCACCAAGTGGAGCTAAATGGGAAATTAATTGATTTGCAGAGATTATTGTTTTTTTCTCTCTCTTGTCTCCTATTTGTATTAAAAGGAATAGATGTCAGATGAAAAGCAGACACACTTTTGTTTTCTAATTTCTACCTCTGTATGCTCACCAATTTGAAACCAGTCACATGCACGACTTACAGAGAGGTTACTAAGGAAACACATAATGATCCACATTAACAGGGAGAAGGATTCAGTGATGTTTGATGAGTCCTATTCTACTCAGGATAGTAAACCTAGCTGTCTCACTGACTGCAGTGTTTATCTTAGTGTCACTGCCCTGTGAGGTTGTGGTGCCTTCAATTATTCACAGAAAGAAAACATCCTCGGGATAAGATTTCCTCTGCAATGCAGATGTATGTGATTTGACCATCATGCTACTGAGATGCTCTAAGCTTCAGGGAAAAAACATAAATTTATATCAAATGGCTTGCTTCACTGACGGATGCACTATTATGTTTTTTGTTCTAGGCTTATTGTTATCATTGTCATATAGTCTGTCGTGAAAGGGCTTGGTGTCACCCCCTATCCAAGCCGAAGAAACTGAAAACCATGTATTCATGTGTAACGATCATTGGATGAGAGCAGAAACGGGTTGAATTGCCTTGTATGTAGATAGACAGCTCTCCAGTGCAGCACTCGTCTGTCTCGCTGACCTCCCCACCTTGTCCCTAAAGTGAGGTGTGTGCTGTTGAAGGTGGTCCTGGTGTGTACTGCCCCAGGCCCAATTCATGGGTTTATGCCCACCCAGTGCTGACAGATGGCAACGAAGGTAACCCCACAGACCCACGGTGGCCCCACGGTGGCCCCAGGCTGCGGCGTTCACTCCCAGCGACAGACCATATCCATCATCTAAGCCTCACCGGGGGCCATTATGGAAACTGCCCTTCAACACCGTGTTGTACACATGGAGGCCATGTGACTCGTTGATCCAGTCCACCTTGGCAGGGGTTGAACGCATGCATGCCAGTGTGTGTTAACATGCGTTCACCTGATTTGTTGAACGTCTGCAGCAGGTACAATAATTGAAAAATAGCCGACTTAGGGCCCCAGGATGCCTTGTCCTCATTTGGTGCTTAATTTCCTGTTTGCTTGTTTTAAAGGATTATAAAATTGTTACAGCCAAGTACTTCATATGTACTGCCGTTATTAAGATAGTCAACAAAGAAGCATCTTTGCTTCTGCAGGTTGTGCACTGCTGGCAGCCTTACAGAGGACTGATCGTCCCACTAAGTCTGTTTGGATGACAAAAATGAAACCTACGCAGTGTGAATGTTGTGTCTATTTCATAAAGTGTTGGATTGTGCATAGAGGAGATACTGACAGCTTTACAGCATGTTTTATCGACCATATTGTTGTCTCAGGACATGTGCTGGTACAGTATGATTTGTAGAAGAACAAAATAGCCCTGGCCCAACTGTTGAACATAAGATACAATTTGTCCTACGGGGCATTGCTCCCACCTGCAAGATTCTGCGCTCAGCTGGTTTAAGCATCACATTCATGAACACAAGCTTTCTGCTAACTGCTCACTGAGCTGAGCTCTCTTCACTTTTAAAAATATGTTTCCCCAAAAGCTGGTAGAAAGTGTCAGGCATAAACTGACACAGGCATTTAAAAGCGCCTTTATTTATGATACAAGCAATGCCTGTCAAATGTATCACTTTAGTTCTCACCAAAACCGACATTATAGTCTTGTTCTATCTTCGGATAAAAAATGTATTTGGTTGGAAGGAACATTAGTAAACCAGAAGACCTTGAGCTGAGTGTAAATCTACGCTCATCTATCTAATTTTCTGTATCTGGAGTTGCATACCAGTGTGGCAACTGAGTCTCCAGCTGAGATTAAGATCGTACTGTACACATATCAAGATGGCTGCTTCTGTTCAGGGAGCAGCCATCTTCTGATGTTGAACACCAGATCCAGTGCAACAAAGGCAATTTCAGGGATGGAAGGCGGGGATAATATACAGTAATGTCATTACCACGTAGATTAAATTAAGGTAAAACACATTCCAGGAGGTACAGATATGAAATAAAGACATCCGCATGCCAGCAAATGAAGCCGGTTTGTTTGTTAGGCAAGTGGACGAGAGAAGAGAGTAATGGACAAATGACCTCGGGAAGGAATGTAACTCAATCAAGCCAACGAGTGCTTACAATTTGAATCTAACTTTGTTGAAATGAAATATTTTCTCTCTTGCCAAGAGTTAGATGTTCAGTTCTCATGTTTGTACAGTAAATATGAAGTAAGCTTAGCTTAGCACAACGGCGGGAACCAGCTAGCATTGGCTCTGTTCAAAGATAACACTGTATGCCTGCCAGCACATCCGCAGCTCACTAATTAACACGTTTACTCGTCTTAATCAGTACAAATACATGTGTAAAAAGGAGATTTGGGGTGGGGGTTTGGGAAAGCGAATGTGTTTACACTTTTGTTTTTGTTCGGATTAAACATTCAAAATAAAATGTGAGCTGTAGCAGTGCTGGTAAGTGAATTTATTTATCTTCGAACAGAGCCAAGTTAGCTGTTGCTCCCAGTTTCCAGTCTTTATGCTAAGTTAAGCTAAATGGCTGCTGGCTCTATCTTCATTTTAAGCATACAGACATGGACTAAAGTGGCATCAATGTTCTCAAACTCTTGGCAGGAGACCCAATAAGAATATTTTCACAAATATCCTTTAAAGATAGATATGATCAAATAAAAAAAATAAAAAGCTGTATGACAAGTCAAAAAATAATAAACTATCTATAAATAATTAAGAGCCGATCCAGTCAAACGACTCTCGTCTTGCATTACAACACTGCCACAGGAATGGATTAGTGATGAAAAATATATTTTGCTTGAGAGACACCATAAATTCTGCGAATTTATATTACTACAATTTTAGATTTCCGCTTTGAAATGTAATACTGTGTCTTTTGTCACGTCTCTTCTGAATATCATTGCCCATTAGTTTTTGGCACTGACAGATCGAGGCACAGAGGACAGGAATCTGATTATGAAGACGCTCTGTGGGAGCTAAAAGGCGACCTGGTCTGCTGTTGTAGGGCAAAGCTTCTCTTCCTCTTTCTTCATGTCATGTTTTTGCAAACGTTACTCACGGGACTGAGACCCGCTTACATTCATCTCAGCAGTGACGGCATCTATATTAAGTTGACAAATTTGTTGCTGTCACCTGATGAGGGACTGGGACTGCATGTCAAGACGCAGGTGTCAGGAAGACAGTGATTTGTGGACAAGCTGCACATATCTTGCTTCCACCGCTCTTTCCCAAAACACACACAGACGCATGCCTATATTTGTTAGCTATTTTTAGCATTTTGAGGAAAAGGAACACGAAAAAGAAGAATTTCATCGTCACTTTGGAATGAACCGAACAGTTTCCCCAAAATGACAAATGTGATGTATGTTAGCATTTATATAGAAAGCGCCATGATTACAAGTCATTCTCTGGTAATTGTTATTCCTCCCTCACTCGCTAGCTTATCCTTAGTGTATGATATTCCTGCAGGGCAGTTCTCTGCTCTCAGGCCAGATTACTACCAAGGCGAGCTACAGACGTGCACAGAGCGCCAGATTCGATTTCAGATAAGGAAAATATCAGGGCATCCAGAGGGGAAAATGCTTCAATGCAGACAGATTTCATTTATCTGAGAAGTGTGAAAGCAAGGGGTAAGGGGGAGGGACAAAGTCGACCATGTAATATACTTCTATGCAGCCGTGTTTACGCATAGGCAAGAGAAAAATAAATGAGCGAACAAGAGGGGGTAGCGTAGGAGGTAGATGGAGGCAGATAGTGTTATGAATTTCATATTAAGATTTTATCATTTAGAGCATGTCGCTAGCAGAAGGCATCCAGCCTTCGCCTGTGTAATCTGCTTGAAGCTGTATCTTACATGGCAGCCGCTCAATGTGCTCTCTCTGCGCTGTGAGGTGTCTACAGGCACTCGTCCATATTGTGTGTACATTATTTATGTGTCCCCAGTAATACATAATAAGCCCCCTGCTTAATTAGAAATCAAAATATCAACTGTGTGTCATTAGTTGCACAGAATGTCTCGAGTCTCGGGTTGTATGAGGGGTGGAAATGGGCACCGGTCACACATGGTTCACTCTGAGTCAGTGAGTGACATGGTGATAGTTTGACGCAGGCACTGACTGGGAAATGGATTGTGTTTCCTCCCACGCAACCAGACATCTTTCTTGGTTACCTCGGTGCCTGAGCCGCATCACACACTTTGCTAAGTGTTGAATTTTCATTAAGGCCATGCAGATGACTGTTCCTGGGAAATAAGTTGAGCGTGGTCCTGCGGGGGGACTCGAGAAACATCTACAAAGCGGCGCAGCAGTGCCTTGAAGCCGCCACATTAAAAGGAGTCCTCACACAGCAGTGTTCTCAGGTCCCAGAGAGGGACTGCATTTAATGAGGGCACAGGCATGTGTACATTTAGAAGCAGCTCTCTATTTACATCATCTACAGCCACTTGTACAGTACACCATTACACTCCTACTTTACCCCCTACCTGTCCCTTTGTGTCGCTCTCTCAAAGGCAGCCTTTCATTTGTAACAGGATAGCTTTTCTGAGCCCGTCCACCCAGTGGCGGTTCTACATGTAATTACGCCCCGGTTCAATAGAACATTTGAATAACACACTTAAGAGAATCAATGCACACAATTGATTAACTGACTTAAGCCCACTAATTGCATTAGAGTATTGCTCTATAGCAGAGGTGGGCAAACTACGGCCCGCGGGCCGGATACGGCCCGCCGAGTATTAATATACGGCCCGCCGAGTATTATAATTATTATAACATTAAAAAAAAATATTAAAAAAAAGTTATTAAAAAAATATATTAATTTTTTTTTTTTTTTTTTAATAATTATAAGTTATAGTAAAGACCGCTTCATGCTTATTTATTGCACAGCGCTCTTTTAGGCTTTTCGTGCGTGTTCATATTATTATCCGTAGTCCCACAACAGTGTCTGAATGACGGCCGCTGCCAGCGCTGGTTCAGACGAAGCAGCAGCAGTTTCATTCAGGACCGGCAAGACGGCGGTGGTGACGGGCGGAGCTTCTCAACGCTGATTCTCAACGCTGATTGGCTGCCGCAACTTTGCGTCACGCGAATTCTCCGCTGGAGTTGGGAGAATTGAACTCACGCGAATTCGCGCCGCGTCCTTCGCTCTGTTCGCCCCTCGTCAAACGCTCTGTTCGCGCCGCCTCAAACGCGTCTATCGCGCCGCCCCGCGAAAAAATCGCCGATTCGCGGGGCGGCGCGTCTGTGGATTGACTTTGCATGTAATCTGGTCGCGCCGCAAATTCGCGCCGCGTCCGGTGTGAACAGGCATAATGCCGTGTTCACACCGGACGCGGCGCGAATTATCGCGCCGCGTTCACCGCGGAAGTTTAGTCGCGCGAGTGAAACGAGGGTGTTCACACCAAACTCGAAACATCGCGCCGCGAAAGGGGCGTGGCTTATCTCAGTCACTTGTCTCTGTGAAAGGAGCTTTAATTTCCGCTATCGACCATGGAATAAATAACCACTAGTTTTGCTTTATACTTGTTGTGGAAGTTCCAAACATGTCGGAACATGAAACGCCCTCGTGTTTGGGTTCATAACACCATCCATAGCCGCACACAGCTCGGTGAATTTCTCCGACTCCTCCAGGAAATGCGTCTGGCTTCTCCGTAAAACGGATACCGATTCTGCCACCCACCATGGAATTAACCACTAGTTCTGCTTTATACTTGTTGTGTAAACTCCACATGTGTCGGAACATCAAACTCCATGGTGTCTGGGTTCATAATATTATCCGTAGTCCCACAACAGTGTCTGAATGACGGCCGCTGCCAGCGCTGGTTCAGGCGAAGCAGCAGCAGTTTCATTCGGGACCGGCAAGACGGCGGTGATGATGGGCGGAGCTTCTCAACGCTGATTCTCAACGCTGATTGGCTGCCGCAACTTTGCGTCACGCGAATTCTCCGCTGGAGTTGGGAGAATTGAACTCACGCGAATTCGCGCCGCGTCCTTCGCTCTGTTCGCCCCTCGTCAAACGCTCTGTTCGCGCCGCCTCAAACGCGTCTATCGCGCCGCCCCGCGAAAAAATCGCCGATTCGCGGGGCGGCGCGTCTGTGGATTGACTTTGCATGTAATCTGGTCGCGCCGCAAATTCGCGCCGCGTCCGGTGTGAACACGGCATAATGCCTTCTGCTGCGCACACGGCTCTGCTGCAGAAGAACACACACACGAAAAGCCTAAAAGAGCGCTGTGCAATAAATAAGCATGAAGAAACATTGATGCTGGTCTGTTGCCATCATTGTGCTTTGGGAAAATCAAGTCGGGAACAGAGAGGCGTTACAGCAGTTTTTACGTGCCGTGGAGACCGCTGCCTGCCGTGTTCTGCTGAACTAGAGCGCACACACAACACTTGCAATTCCACCCCTCCCCCACTGATCCCACAGACAAAAGCTCCACTTCTTAGCGGTCAGAATCCTTTTTAATTATGTCGTAAAGCGTTAACTTTAGAGGAATTACAGTAATATGAATCACTTTCTGTCGCCGGAGACAGGGTTTGTACTACAACAGTTTTAGAGTTGTAAAATCTCCATCCATCTGATACTGGCCCGGCCCGTCTGTCAAATTTTTTAATTCAATGTGGCCCCTGAGCCAAAAAGTTTGCCCACCCCTGCTCTATAGCCTACAGTGGATCCCCCTGTTCCCCCCTTTGTCCGTTCCATTTGGGAGACCCAGAGGTGAACTATTCCCCCTCCCCTTCCCCCTTCTCACACATGATCTGTAGACGGTAGTGATGGGAATTCCGGCTCTTTTTAGGGAACCGGCTCTTTTGGCTCGGCTCACTAAAAAGAGCCGGCTCTTTTGGCTTCCAAATGGCTCTTCAGATTTTTTGGTGCTTAAATTAATGTATTACCAACAACAATGTAAAATTATGCGCAATATGAATTACTAATGTAAAAAAAACATGCACTATATCAAATGTTTATTATATAAATACATTTTTATTTATACACTCTACAGAGTGATAAAACAAAATTAGAAAGTGCAAAAACAAACGTTTAACTATTTACAAATGAACTTAACTAACTTTTAACTATTTTAAACTTGTAGCTTTTTAATACTTAACAGATTTAAAGTAAAACAACATACAGAAGCTTACAGAATCACACAACAAAATATAAATTAAAATGTGTAAAACAAAAAGAAAAAAATCAGCATCCAGAGTTTTGTCCTTCAGTGAAGATTCACATTGAGAAAGACCAAGTGCCTCAGCTTTGAGGGCTGATCCTGTTTCTTCTCTGTAATGATCTGCCCTGTTTTGGAAAACATTCTCTCTGAGGGGACTGAAGTTGCTATAATGCACAGTCTCGTGACGTCACATGAACTGTGTAACCCCGCCCCTCTGCTCATCGCAGGCACAGAGACGACGCCACACATATTGACCAATGAAATGCGGCTTGAGAGAGCGAGAGAGAGAAAGAAGAAGAAAAAAGCCGGCCCCGTCGTCCACGTCAAAGAGCTCTCAGAGCCGTTTCGTTGGCGACCGACACATCACTAGTAGACGGCACCTTCTTAGCAAGCAGGGGCGCCTGCCAATTCCCCACACAGTGATATGATAGATAATGGAAAACCGCTTCGCGGCCCAGATGATATATATATATTTTTTTTTTTTTTAAGTGGTCGTGCCGCCCCCAACGTGTCATGAAAAAGTGCCGCCCCGGGCGGCTGCCCGGGTCGCCCGTGCCCAAAACCGCCCCTGCGTGCACCAAACCAGCAATTGCCCTGTCACTGCTCACTCATTCTCAAGCCTTTTTGTTCGATTCTTTTTCATTTTTAGACACAAAATCTGGACGTTTTTACTGTATTCATTCCTTTGACTTTCCTCCCACAATAAGAAATGCATCATCACACAGTTACATTAGCAACAACCTTTACACACATCAGTAATAATGAAATCCAGTGCTCTGTTGAGGACATACACATTAACAAAGAACTGTTTCTTGAAATATTGAATCCATCAAACTGTTGACATTTAAGAAAAATGTAATATCATTACCAGTTTTGGCATGTGTGTGTTTCTGTGTGAAGCTATGCCTGTACGTTTCCACACTGTGCACTGTGAGTGTACCAGGTGTGTGGAGTTGCCTCCCAGCGCCTTGTTAGACTGTCTGGGGTGCAGTGACTTAAGCCTTGAGGAAGATGTATGGCAAGACAGGAACATGTGGGTACCAGGGGAGGAGATGGAGAGCCTCCGACCATTCTTTTTTTAATGACACTCTGATACTCTGCCTGAGGTCCAGTTGCAGCAACATCTGCTTCATTTTAAATAAAGCAAAGCCTTTCTCCCAAAAGGGACAGTGTCTCATAACTTAGCAAGTGAAAACAGATGTCCACCACGGCCAGTTTAATGCTATGGCATACACAAGCAGAAAAAAAAAAAAAAACAGAAAGGAGGAGATACCAATTACTCTGAGTTAATTGCCTTTGAGAAATGCCTGCATCTTTTTTACCATGAATTCTCCGGTGCGCTGAAGAATCGCACTACCTACAGAATGCCCTCAGTGGCCTACTCATATGCCTCAGGTAATTACTGACAGCTTTGGAGAATAAAGATGGTGGTTATGGTTAGTTTAGTGACCTCGTGTTTTTATTTTCTTCTGATTGAGGTTGTTGGAGTCACAAGTCAAGATTGTTGTTTGCAGAACAGTTTGTTTATCAAAAAAATATGACAATGTAGTTTCAGTGTGTTAAAAAGTAGGCTTATGCTAACAAACACTTTCTAGTTTTTCTCAACTATGCCTATTATATCTTTTTAGTTATGTTTTAGCCAAACAAAACAGAATGAGTGCAGATATGTGTCAGCCATCAAGGTGCATCAGTATTAGTGGCTGCAGTGAGCCTGTACATATCTTTTAAAAATGGGCTTGTAGATTTGATACAATTCATGCTCAACGTTGAGCTGAGATCTGTTTTCTGTTTTGAGAGACGCAGCAGCAGAAAGGAGACGTCACGGAGACTTCTGGTAAAACGTCAAAAATCGGCGAGTCGCGCAAGCGTAACCTGTTAACGGCATAACGTAAACATTTACCCGAAAGTACAGGCATTTCTCCATGTATTTATTAATGACTTAGTTTTATGCCCGTGTACTTTGTACTTTTGTAATATGTGAAGCCAGCAGCCCATTGTTGGGTAGAAGACACGAGCACTTTGTCTCTTTCACCTGGAGCAGGAGAGCTGCTCCGGGTTCAGGAGAGCTACTGTTGCCGTCTTCACCCTGGGAGCGTTTAAAATGCAGATATAGCGGTCTGCTTTTCACGCGACATTTTTTCAACGCTCTCTGTCCGCTGCTGTGTGCTCAGCGCTCACCTGTGTGTGTCATGCGCGATACAGAGATCAGAGAAGTGTTAACGCGACCATTTAGAGACAGAAATGACACGCTGTCGTGTGGATAAGATCAATAAAATACGGCCGTTTAGTTGGTTTAATAACAGAACAAGGTGTAGACCTGTTCTATACGAAAGAGAAGCTTAAATGAGGACTTGTGTACTGGCGCTATCGAGAAAATTACAGGGGGGCGGGGGGTTTCTTCAGGGGGTGATTTGTTAGTGCAAGACTTTGCTATTATGACAGGACACTCAGAAACACTCAGTTGACAATATTTCAGTAACATCTCAACAATTCATTTTCTGAGAAAAATAATGAAATGTTAGTTGCTCTTTTGGATTCATTTGTTTATATAGAAGTTCCTGTTTTAAAGCTTTGTTGATCCATTTGCTGAGAATCGCAGAATCTGATGTAAATCCTCTTCAGCGAGGTAACGGCAGAGAGTTGGACACCATTTTTACCCAGCTGGTTGTCCCCTATTCCCTACTCACTCAGTCTCAGTGGCAATCTGTTGTGCCACCGTGAAGCCCCACATCAGAGCTTTTATTTAATTGTTAAAAAGCCAAGATAATCAAAAATTTCTCAGAAGTTTTTAACACGTGAATAAATATAAACCATTCACTGTATGCTGCACAGCTGTGCTGTGATAGCGATAATGTCACTCCATTGTCTTTCAGCCTTGCTGTAGTCTGTGTCTGTGTGTGTCCATGATGTTGACAGCTTGGCAGACCAGCAGCAGGAAGAGAGTGGGCGAAGGCCAGGCAATACACTGAGCTGAACTCCGTCTTAAAGGCCCACACGCCTTCATTATTCAGTTGGAATCTATTGAGCATCTGGGACTAAATTATTCATCAACATCGACCTAGTTCCAGGGTGCTAAGTTAGATACTTGGATGTCATCAGGCGTTCTGATAAGAGCTGCTCCTGCAGTGTGATAGCTGCCATGGGTAGATGCATGCCGTGTCCAACCATGAGATGTTTCTATCCGCCGTCCCACCGCCTCTCTCTCTCCCCCTCTCTCTCATACTGGTGCTCTAATGATGTGTTGCTGCGTGAGTGAGGTTTAGGACAACAAACTCCTCCCAATTAGTCTGTGCCGACTACAACTCTGGTCAGATCTGGACACTAGCAGGGCCACTATCGTAAATCAGAGTCAGCATGAGAAATAATGGCCCACGGTTCGTACAGGGACATAGGGAAGGCTGATTCCTCTGCTTTTAGAGGCATTTGGAGCTTTGGCTTCAATGACCAACTAGAGACGAGATATGAGTAACACCTGTAGCATTGGAGTCCTGAGTGAAACTGTGATATGATTTATCCAGGATTATCATGAGATAATAGAAAGAAGAAGAAGAAAAAATTAGGACAATATCAAGAACAGTATCATACAATATTGTAGCAGTTAATATTTTTCTCCTGGCATTGCGCTGCCCTTCTGGTTATTTATTTATATATATATATATATATATATATATATATATATATATATATATATATATATATATATATAGTAAAATGGTGCTCTGCTTTTTATTTGCTATTTCTTTTTTTCTGACAGAAAGGTTCTACCTAACACAACATACAAAATATTTTCAATAGATATTCTCAGCGTCATAATTAGTGAAGCAATAATATTCCACCAATCGCTTTTTCATACACAATATAATTCTAAAACCTGCTCCATTTAAAGTGGTATAAGAATAAAAGATTATTACAAACACTACAATAGACAACATTCTACATGTTACAACTAATGGCTTATGTGCAGTGAGTATATGAGTTGTGAAAATGAAGGATCAGACGCAGAGAAAGATAAGAAGTTATGAGGTAGAATATGCAGGTCTGCTTGTAGTTTAGTAGACAGGAAGGTTTTGTATGTGTTGTGATAGTGTGGCGCAAAGCTATTTCCTGTTTGATTTTTCAATCAACCCAGAATTGACTGGCTGATGATAGCACAGCATTTTTGGCATTCTGAAAAAGTATTGGGATTTACACAAAGTCTTGATAAGCAACAGAATACAGACATTGAGTAAAACAACATAAATTGTATTATTGTTACAGATCAGCTATATAACAAGAAAGAGAGAGAGAGATGTGCAAAGCAAGGGCTTATATTGGACAAAAACAGGGCTTACAAGAGGGAGGGGGGAACAAAAGGAAGGAGAGAGGAAAAAGAATACCGCATGCATCCTCAGTGGAATACATTACCGGGACAGCAGAGGCATGGTTTGGATAAACCCTTCAGATGCCTTCAGTGTCCTCCTGACTTTCAGCTTGTCTCCAAAGAGACATGTTGTGTGCCAGAGAGCATTCATCAAATTAGACCAGAGAGAAAACAATGTGAAAACCCACGGCTCTCCTTAGAGACATGCCGACAGGTTATCACAGAGAAGGTGTCTCTTGCTCTTGAGCTCCGGGTTAGCGGCACACAGCCTCCTCTCTGAAGAGCAGCCCTCCCTTCCTCTCCCTGCGAGGATTTACAGGGGAAAATGGGCATTCAGGGGAGAAGTGTACAAATATAGAGCGTTATAGTGAAGGCACCTACTCCATACTGTAGATATTACAAAGTGGCATTGGACACTGTAGTTGAGCATTGGTGGGGAACAGATAAGTGTTTGTGGGGTTGTAGATAACCTATTGTCTGGCAGAATGACACCGCTGACTAAGTTTTAGTGAGCATGCATGTAGACCACGGCTTGGCCGGGACTTCTCATTAAGGAGGACTACTATAAATCGTCAGAGATCGAAAACCACCATGACAGCGCTAAAGAACGCACAAGGACGCCTTTGGCTGAGTCAGGTTGGAATTTCCTGGTCCACATCCCCATTGATGGTTCAATCAGTGCATGAGCCAAGGTCAGTCAATAACTCCGCTATAAAGTCAAGCAACATTTATTTAACTTTTCTTGTCTTTGTATATAAAACTCCCCTGACATCTACAAAAATTAAAAGGACTCTACTTGGAAACTATGAACATGTTCATATGTGTTGTATGAACACTAAAAGCAGGTTTATCTCTCCAGTACCTCTTTTTCTTCCATTATTGTGGGTTCCATACTCCCACTGTCTCCCCAGGTTTTCTCAGTACATCTCATAGGACTGTGCTCTCTGCTGCTCTGAGCGGGCAGATAAATGAGCTGTGCTTTAGGTTCACCATGTCTTCAGCACTTTACCGCTAGATTAATGATGCATCCCAAGCCCAGGGCCTTTGCTTTTAGCATTTTAGAAGTACCTTCATAAAATGAACTACAGGTACATCTTGTTTATTCGCTTATCTATTGGAGCATCTTTCCTGTGGGCATGATGCTCTACGCATCAGTAAGCTTGACTCTGCTGAGTTAATGAACTCTCCCAAACACGTACAGTATTTCTGGAAAACGTAAGAAAAAGGTGCCATTTAGATCAGGAAACCTCTTTTATTTTTATTTCGAAATCACCACAGTGTTTAAATCACCCCATGCATAGGTCATGTTATTTCTCCTTTAATAAAAGATATCCAAAGATTCCAGTGTCCTTTCCAGACATCCCACCCAAGGTACCAGTCAGTTTTCATCACAGTGCCTAAATTGCATGGTAAGCCCCTCACATAGCCCACATTGAATTGTCACGGGTGAAAAAGAAGTCAAGCATTGGAGGAGGACACCATGAATTGGTAATGTTATTGGATTCCAACCAGGTCATGACCACATCAAAATGTTGACCTACACACTAATCCTGGCTGGCAGACTGATGCCCAGTAACATGTGAATTCATTTTAGCGTTGATTCAGAGGCTTACATCTACTATACACACAAGATTAATTTAACAGTAAAGCATAGGGTTGATATTTTGATAAGATCACAGAAGGATTGGATTTAGAAGTGGCGTACAGGCACAATTGAGCTTCACACAGAACTACACACAGCCATTGTCCTTGAAAGGGGGAAATTATTATTTTTATGGCGGTGTTATGAAAGTATACATCATGGCTCCCTGTCACTTATTTGAAAATCTCAATCAAGGTGCAATGACAGATTTCAGTTCCTTACAGTTATGTCTGTATAATGCTGATTTTTAAAGGGCAGATCTTTCATTAACGATTTTCTCCGGGCTTGAATTTTAGCTTTAAAATGCAGTCATAAAAAAACTGCAATTATTGGACCTTTCATTGTGAAATCAAAGATTCTCTGTGAAAGAGATAAACAAAAATCCATTTGCATGGAGTTGAAGGCCTCAGGCTGTTGCGGTCTGACCCGAATAAGGAAACAGAAAAATGTAAATATGAACGGGCATACACCTCCACTCAGGTTATTCTATAGGGAGTTAACCTACATCTAGTACACCCACATCTCATTGCTTCCTCTTCTCTGCTTGCAAATAAATCTGAAGGACATAGTTGAAAAGAGAGAGAGAGAGAGAGAGAGAGAGAGAGAGAGAGAGTGGTAAGGTGGGAAGAAGAGAGAGGGAGTATTGATTACTTGATTCCCGTACCTCTGCCAGTGAGTGCAGAGTGTCAAGATCTCCCGCCAGGAAAAACAAATCACAAGGCTGAAGTGATGGATGTGGCACTCCAGGATCCGGCGGTTTTGCCATCTGGATGGCCGACACTGTATATCAGCCTCATGCACAGCAAATTAAATATACATTTGGACGGCTTCCCCGGGCCTCACCCAGCACAGATGCACCAAAAACAGCCCTCCGCCACAACTCCCTTAATGGGTTTGATCTATCATTTTCAGGTCTATTATGTAAAGATGATGTTGGTCCGTGTCCAGAATGTCCAAATGATGTTAGTCACAATAAAATTGCATTATATGAAGCCAAATGGATGTTAAGCAAATGGCATCTCCTTTAATTTCCTTAAGATGAGTCAATACTAATCCAACTTGCAGATATAGTTTGATGCACAGTCAAACATCAGTGAAATAATGGCACAAATTAAATAAAACCTCAGGTCCATCTTCAATTTTGGGGCCTAATGCATTTCTCACTGTGACTGCCATACACATCCATACCAGAGAGCATGACAATGTAAGTGCAATAAATAGTGTCAGTCTTGCATTTTAAGTTTTAAAAATATGAGTACAAAGAGGGTAAGTAGAGTGCAAGGCTAAATGTACAGCAGCAGGTTATTCTGCTTAGCAGCGCTCCGTAACTGAAAATCTAACCCGGCCCTGAAGAGGCTGCCATGCTTAAATGAAATGACCTTTAACGCAGAGTTGATCAAATGGCCTGAAGCAAGACTATAAAAGAACATTGCAGTATAATGTTTTACAGTATACTTTTTTCTGATCCTTTGTTTGCCCTTTCCCATTTTTGAAGAGGGTAAAATGAGTCGTGTTGGTTGGGTGATGACGTGCATTGAAAATAGTCTAAAATGGATTTTGCTGTGAATAATGAAGCGCCTCTGTACATGATATGCAATGATTTTGGTTTGTGTTATGGTCATTTTGTCAAAGAGATACTGACTCACATTGAAAGAAATGAGAAAGAAAAAAAATATTGATTCGCTGCTGCTCTGCCCTTTGTTTTTCAATCTCTTTCTTTAAGCCTTCATGGCTGCTTGTCCTCTAAATGTCAGAGGTGTGTTGTGATGGCTCTTAACTATCCGTTGAGGGGCTACGCAAAGCCACTCACTGCTGCACAAACTGAGCATGCAAGTTGACAATTGTGCTGTGAACTTTAGCCTCCACTGTTCCTCAGTAATCAGATCTCATTTCTGTAAGGATAGTGTTGCCTGGAAAGCAGTGCAGCAGCTGCTACAGCGCACGGCAGCATGTGGCCGTGTTGACAGTTAAATCCAGCAGCCACGCAGTGTAGCTGTCTGGATTCACATCTCATCTGCCTCGCTCTCCTTAACCTAACCCTCTGGAAACCCCACTACTGGTAGCTCTGAGTGGGAGCCATCTTACCCCGTTGATGCAGCTAAGTATTTCATGCCCTCACCACTCCACTGTGTGCTTCTCTCTTCTCAGACAACCGACGACTTGCTGGTGGCATCAGCCGAGTGTCCGAGCGATGATGAAGACATTGATCCCTGTGAGCCGAGCTCAGGTGGGTTAGGTTAGTCATCTCTTTTTATTCTACTTCTCTCTGGGTGTGTCACTGTGTCTCTGTGTGTCATAGTCCGCCCCCACCAAGACACTCTAGGCTAACACACACTGGTTAAATGAGCAGAGTGGAGCTTTAGTTCGAGCTTGAACTCTTCTCAGAGGCAGAGTTGGTCTTCTTCTACAGCAAGCCAGAGGCTATCCATTAGGTCTGTCTGGGAAGCTTCCATCCTGCCACAGAGTACGATTTGACTGGTTTACATTTCAATGTACAGGAACAGAAAATATAAATGCAGTAAAACTTTTTTTCATCTGAAAAGCCTCCGGCTGCAATGGACTATCTGAACATAGGTCAGCTGGGCTAACGTTTTAACTACAATCGCTTAAAGCAATAGTTCAAAATGTTTGCTTTCTTGCTGAGCTATAGATAAGATCGACATAGCGTGCACTATACAGTATATGATGCTACAGTCGGCAGCCGGTTAGCTTAGCTTAACATAAATATTGGAAACAGGCCATCTTTTCTGGTTCTATACAAAGTTAACGAAATCCACCTCTGAAGCTCAATGATTAAAACATTATTTATTTACTTTATAATAATTTACCTTTTTTTAAATTGGTTTACTTTTGTTTCCCCTGATTCCAGTCTTTATACTAAGCTAAGCTAACTGGCTGCTGGTTCTAAAATCAGTTACGACACAGATATATCAAACCTCTTCACGGTACCTTACAGCAAAAAATAAACCACAAAACACATGTTAAAGTGTTAAAGTGTTAAACTATTTCTGTCCTAAAAATGTTTCAGTTAGTACACTGATGGGTGTCGAGATATTAGCTTCCTCTTCTTTGCACCCAACACCAGTACTTTTAATCAGAGCATCTGAGAATTGCACGTATAACTAGTAGTCCACACTGCTGAAGGTGTTTTTGTATGTGTCAAAGAAGCTGTTATTGCTGTGTTTTAATTATGCACCTATTTCGTCATTGTCAACAACAGAAAAGTTCTCAGAAAGACGGAACAATGCACTGTTGTAATTGTCAGACCCACATGACTCCAATGCGTGAGGGTAAACCCAGAGAGGTGTGTACAGGGTTTCCACTGTTAATTACGTTTCACAGCGAGCAGTGGGCATCCATCCTGTTGTTTCCTATACTATTGTTCACAGTAGCTGCACATGATATCCCTTTTAGTTTATGATTGCGGCACATATCAGGTGTCTCTCTTCATAAACTACGAATACATTTTTGTCTATAGTTGTTATCGTGTATGGAAACAAAAGGAAGCAGTACCCGTTCCCCCGGTTATTATTAGCTTTAGTCTGACAAATTGGGATTGTATATATCCATCTGTTCCCTGCAATGCTGCCAAACTTTCAATCTCTTACCTTGCCACACACGGAAGGCAATTAAGTCTAACCCTTGCTCCCGCCTTTGAATAGAAGGATTTTCAAATGCATTTTGAAGTGATGAGACACACAGAGAACAATTAAATCCAGACCCAAGGCCCCCCACTCCATCTAGATGTGCTATCGATCAGTATGTGGTCATAAAACCTCCACTAAATTAATGTCTGCCCCACAGCGTAGCGTATCAACTTTCTAGTCTGTCTCTCTTCCTGTTCCTTTGGCCTTCCAAGCAAGATTAGCTTTTGCTAACCCTCATACTGCACATTATAGTGTTATTCCCACTGGGCAGCATCACAATAGGTACTTCCAATGCACATCTGCTAACTCTGTCAAATGCCATGCACAGGAGATTGGTGTGTGCATTGATTCACACTAGCAGCTTACATTATGATATTTTTTGACAAGGGCATCTGCCAAAACATCAGTCGCGAACTGTGTGATGCTCAGGGACGCACACTCCCCGAGCAAAGTATCCCTCTCCTTCTGTGATCACTGAAGGGGATTTGACACCAGAGCTGTGGGCTCCCAGGGTGGCAGCTGTCTAACACCGTATCCTGATTAATATCTACATTCAGAACGATTCACACGCTCTGCCAAGCACTCACCACATCTCAGACTGGTTTGCTATACATAAAGAACTGGATCCACTGTCGCTGATAAAGGGACCACTTTCTCATATTACTGTTCAGCCAACTCCTTTTAATGACACAAATAATATGTAGTTTTTCAGCATACACTTTGAGGGTCTGTTCAACTCAAAAGCAGATGGCAGATGTGCTCCGTCTTGATATCTGTTTCTCTCTACTTGTGCTCAGACTTCACAGCACATGTAATAATGTTGCTGCATAAGTGATCCCAAGAGGTGAGCTTTGAAGAAGACTATTATGTGAGCTATCTGTGGCCCAAGGTCAACTCTAGATCATCCCATGTATCACCTGGAGTCCCACAGCAGTCCCTATCAGCAGTTGAGTGACATCAATTGGGTAAACTTACTTATTGCCATGCTTTATTTCTCTTACCTCCGGAAACCATGGAAAGCCGGTGGTACTAGCAGAGCTTATCACCTGGCAGGACTCAGATTAGATCATACTGCAGCAAATTGAATCCCCACAACCCGGTTCAGGAAACCACTGAGGAATACACAGACCCATGATTCTGCAACACATCTGATCTGTAAAAGGGGATCTGTAATGATGGAGTGTGCATGAACGAAGCAGCAGGGCTGTGCGAGCTGAATATCACTGTGACTACGATTTCAGGCACACATTAGGGCCTCTATCTTTGTGATGGCTATTGTGAAAATTGGGAAGGAAAGTAAAATGTGTCAAATGCATGAGTTCCCATATGATCTCACCTGAGACCGAATGGTAACAAGGGAACGAACGTCCCTTTTAAGGGCAAGTCTGATGTTTAAGAAACGCTATATAAATCCTGATATTTAGCATAAAAGATTCATTTTTCACAAAAAAAAAGTGTCCATTTAAAGGCCACGGTGAAGTGTTGACCAATCATCTGGAGAAAATTGCTGCGTTGTGAAAATAGCCCAATTAGATGTCTGTCAAGATGGTGGTTGGTGCTGATTTTCAAGTACCAACCTCGGTTTTCGTGGTGAAAGTTAATGGAACAGGTTGTTGTCGAGCTGCATGGGGTCAGCTGGAACGGATGTCTCTTACCGGCCTGCTTCATTTCATTGGCGTCATGCAGGCCATTGATGGAGGGCAGCTGCTGCACAGTGACCCAAATCCAAGGTTACCCTGCAACCGCCTTTGTTCCTCATCATTTGGGGTTTCTCCTCAGTGTTCCTGCTGCTTGCCATCCTTATTTGTTCAAATCAGTCAAATTCTATTCACCAAATCTGATCAATTTGATAACACTATTTTGTTCCAGTTGGAATTCATCATTTATACTGTGAATGTAATTATTTGACTTGTCTTTTCGTGTGCAATAGTTTCTATTCACAGTAATATTGCCAGACCAATTGTGTCCAAGTATGGCCCTGTTGGTTTAGTTAAGCATACATACTGGAAACGGCTATACTGGTGACAAAATATCTATAACCGCACCTCTAGAGCTCACTGATTAATGCATTATATCACAACTGTTTAATTTGTACAAAAACCCAAGTGTTAAAACAGCAATTTCCAGTCTTTGCTCTAACCATGTGTCAGAAAGTGAGTGTTTTTATCAAAATATCAAAATAGCATATTTTTTACTATATGCTCATTTACATAGCAAAAGTCCAAAATGTGTTATCTTGATAGATAAATAAAGTTCATAGTTGATTAGTGTAATGCAGTGGTCACCAACCTTTTTAAGCCCAAGATCCCTGACCTCTGCCTCGGTGACAGGCAAGATCTACCTATTGAGGCGTTGAGAGAAAAAGACTGTCCAGACTGTACTTACAACGTGAGGCTTTTTATTTGGCCTAATTGTAATTGAATGAAAGCAAACACTTTGGTCCAGCTTTCAATTTGATGTGACCAAGAACACACTAAATGACTTAATTTCAGTGCAACATAAAAAGGAAATTATTTGTTAACCGCACACCATATGAACAAGAAAAAACACATTTGCAATGAGCAGGAGGCTGGATGAACTACCAATATTTACTGTTGTATTTATCAACTGATCGATTTGAAAGATACAAACTTTTACTTTGTATCTGAATTGGTAAAGTTAAGATATTTTTTTATTTATTTGGATGTGGTCAGAAATGTCCTGAACACATACATATCAGTCAGATATATAATTGCATTAATTATCTTTCCATTAACCCTCAAATCAAATAATAAATACACTTCACGCGCAATTTTGTTGTATTTTCTCCTTAACTCACTAGTTGAAGGTCACATGTTTTACTTAATGAGAATAGAATTCATTGAATCTCATTTCCATATATGCTAGTATACGATTTGTCGATATATTATTTTGAAAACCGGATGTTGTCACGTGGATCTTTCCGCTAACTTCGTAAAAATCCTCGCTCCCTCCCGATCTGGGCCTTTTGAATGTGTTTACCGTGAATGTCAGTATAGAGGTGCAATGACATTTCAGTGTCTGCTGATTTGACTACGGAGATCCGAGTGTCTGAGTTGACCGCAGTTCGCTTTGACATGACTTTAATCAGTCTGGAGTTGCTTTCGCGTGGCTTGAGGAGTCTATCGAGTGTGCTCACGTCAGTTACATGCCCTTATAAGGAGCTGGCGGGGCGTTTATGCAAATCCAGGTGCACGAGAAATCCTCATTCGGGGAACACAGCTGAGAACGCTTCGGCTGCGTAAAACCCATTTTCAGGGGTTATGAATCAGGGGGAAATCTTTTCTGACGTTGGTCTTTAGAAGTCCGTAAGAAAACATTTCAGCAGACACTTTAAAAAAAGTTCGAAATGTTTTTGTTTCTTTAATTTTTTTTATGTGAATTAATGTAATTTTTATTTTGGAGAGCGAGGGGGAAAGTCTCCAAGATCGACCGGTAGATCGCGATCGACTGGTTCTGCTGATTAAGTTTATAAAAAAGGAAATCTCATTGTACCATGCTAAAATGGTGATACCATAACAGTTACTGGAGAACAAACCCAAGTATGAATCATGTTAAAAAAATAATTATTAAGGAAAATATGAAAAGTAGCCTCTTGCTCTTCAGAATACACAATACACTGAAGGAAAACTGTGTCTCCTAAAATACCATTGGATGCATCCGCTGGAAATGTATCTTTAATTTGTTTCCACCATTGAGCCATCATTAATTATGTAATATGTATGAAAGAAATTAGCTCTGTGTCATGCAAGTACACACCAGCAGTCTCGAGTCTCTACATTTCACCTTAACCTGCCTACGGGCAATCTACTAGGAAGGACTACTGGAGCTGCAAATAAAAGGACTAAGATATTATTAGGTTAATCATCTCTAGTTTCCTCTTCATTCTATGCTCTCATCTTTCTCTATCCTCAAGCCTTATGCAGTCACATAACTGTAGCAGCTACTAATATGTTCAACATTTGTTATAATAGATTTAATTTATGGGTGGAGCAACAATACATAGAGTAAACCAATAAATCAAACGGCAAATTAATACTTTCTTTAACCCGATGGCAATGACTGGAATGCACCCAGCCAGAGGGGGATAAATTAGAGTAAATTATTGTTTTAAAAGTAGCTGTGAGATTAATGAAACATTAAGAGCACTGTTCTGGCTTAAGAGGTCACTGCCCACATTTAATAGGTTATTCAATCATACCCAGCTGGAGCTCTGTGTGTGTTTATTCCCTCCTTTGCTGAACACAGTGGCATGCACCTTGCAGAATGCCTCTAGCAGTGAATGAAAATCCTTCTGAAGACTAGATGCCCATTGAATGTGACCAGAGCTCGTACCCGTCGAGCAGCACTGATGACCTTCAAGCATCACGCAAGCTCTTTTTGCAAAAAGCATTGCTGTTATTACTGCATACCTTGCCAATTTATGCAGATAATCTTATGGAATTCTGCCATTTTTGTTTTTCTGCACTCTTTCAGTGAGGATTATGCCGTCCAAGTCTTCTTTCTACATTCTATTTTAAATGAAGTGTGTTCTGAGAGAAAACAGGATTTCACACTCACTGTCAGTCTTTCTCTTTACTGATCCCACCATATTTATATTTTCAATTATTTTTATTTTTCCACCACACATCTTTTGGGTGTGCTGACATTGATGCTAACACAATGTGTCGGTTTATAAGTCTAAGTAGGGCATGAAAGACTTTGCTTTCCCAAGAAAAGAAAAGAAGCCCAGCCAAAGGTCAGTTATGTTAATGTTATAGTAAGCTGAGGCTTGGAAATATTCACAGTTGACCAATCAGTAAAATGCTTTCCAAAGATGCACTTTAATGCTACATTTTTCTTAATTGCCTTCTCTGTCTAGTGGCAGTATGAAAGACCTCTGATCTGGGCACTTACTGTCTTTTTCCAAGCCAGAAAAATAGAATACTTATCATATTATGTTGGTCGTTATGTTGCTTAAAGGATGTGAAATAGTCTCTAGTAAAAGAACAACATATTTTTCTAACTAAAAGAGTGCCCATCACACTCATAGACACAGTTCACAGGAGAGTTGTTGTCGAAATGTTTAAATAACCCACATTGTGAGTCTGTAGTTTAGATTTGATTGTCCTCTGCAGAAGACTGTTCAGCTTTTGTACAAGGAAACGCTTAGACAAATATAGACCCAAAGAACATGTAACCCGACTGTGTGAATCTAATCAAGAGACTAGCTCCAGACTTGTGACATGCAAGCTGAGTAAGCTTCTTCATCTCACCTCTTTAAGTGGAGCCCCTATGGGCAAAAAGCTTAAACTGCGCCATACCTTTCTTTGGGCTAATTCAGACACCTTTTAATAATTCTCACTTGCCCACTCAGCTCTCTGTTCATCATCAGCATGAGCAGAGCCACTTCAGGCTCACACATGCACGCTGTCATCAGGATTGCTGCCAGCGTGTCACAATTACAGGATAACTCGCATCACTTCTCGAGGACATTCAGATAATTAAAGAGGCAAGAGGGATTTAATAAGTGTTTTGGCTTTGCTGCAGTTGATACAGTGACCTGTCTACAGACTGATCCCAAACTATATGGCGGCTCTGACAGCGTGTGATTATAGCTGGATATGTGAAGTAAGAAGCTGGTATAATCTGGCTGAATAACAGCAACGTGTCATTGAGCACGCCAACGCAGCCTGCGGTCGCTCTAAAGGCATCCCACAGCCACACCTTCTTAAGCTCTCAAAGATGCATGACGCGCCGCTCATGTTCATCAACTGTTGCAGGCTGCAGAGGGCCGAGTTCACACAAAATCTCCTTTTTATTACCGTCTTACTAAAAATAAGTTCTAGTTTTTGCCTGACACTAGACTCAACGTTTGCCAAAGTGCATACATTAACGATAAAGCATCATCCATATGCACTCTACAAAACTCTTTTGTCACATTACCACCACCAGTTAATGAAAGGCCAAGCATAGTCTCTCCATTCAATATATCCTAAGTAGTCCGGGTTGCTCCATTAACGCTCAACGAGCCTCACGCACACCTGAAGTAACCCCCGTATTCTTTCATCCATGGTCTCCTTCAACTGTTCACCCTGTTACAAATTACCAAACAAATGAACCCTCTCGCTGGCTACAAATGAGGAAAGATTGTCTTTGAAGAGGACCATTTATTCAAATTCCGCCTGACAGTCTGGAATCTCTGATCCCATTCCTCTCCTTGAGAGCACATGGCAAAGAGAAGTCAGGCAAAAAGGAGGGAAATCAAATCCAGCATTCCGTAGGCATTTTAATGACGAGTTCTATTGCACTGATGCTAATATCTCCAAGAGGGACACTTGTGTTTCCAGGAAGAATCCATGTAGAATTAAGAGAAAATGTGCTATCAACCCTGCAGTCACCAGAACATTGAAGCCAAACCGATCTCGGTCCATGTCATTGCACTGCAGTGCCTCTATGTGTGACGATAAGAAGTCCTGGCTTGGCTATTCCAGCAAATCTTTCAAACATTTATAAATGAGGGTCACATATTGGATCGTCTGTGCTTCTTTATTTATCGTTGCAGAATCTCAGCAAAGACTGGTGAAAGCAAATGATTTGTGACTAAATAACTTCAACATTAACTGTTGTCCTTGTAAATAAAACCACAAGGACTTTATGACGGTCTCGATGTGATATTGTAATTTTAGTTTCACTCTGGGACGTAGAGGAGAAAGTTATTCTGGCGGGTTACACAACTGCAATCCTTCAAAAGTTAACCCTACTGAGCTTACCTATATCGCTTCACAACTGCATCCCCGCTATGCTGCCATGAAGCTAGGCGCCACTTTAAGGTCATTTTCCCCATGTCTAATTTTACCCTTGGGTAAGCTCGAGTAGAGAGTATAAGAGCAGCCATCATTTTAAACACCTGTTTCAGGCGCTATTTCTTTCTCAGTTTATGTGCCTTCATTCTGAGGTGATGGAGTGCTAATGAATAGACAGGCAGATGCATTTTGACTGAGGTCTTATGAGGCTTTCTCGAAGGCCTCGTGTCTGCCACATTACTTTGCCTGAACCCATTTTGAAGAAAATCGGGACAGGGTGCATAGCCAGACTCGTGGGTAGCAAATGGGCCGCATCGTCAGGTGTATCAGTCAATCTAAAGGAATAGGAAAGTGTTCTGTGTGCCATCAGGTGACTGTTTGATAGACACTGCTGAGACTAAATGCAAGCTAATGAGCTGTAATGACTGCTAATCTTTTTAACAAAACATGGTGGTTTCAGCACTGTGCTAAATGCAGCGTTAATGCTTGAAATAGTGGTCACTACTCAGCTTTCTTTGTTAAGAAATTGGATTGGATTTCTTACGGATTGGATTTTTTCTTTCTTTTTTACACTAAGGAACAATAGTTGAGGGTGTCCCAATGATAACATCTCTGTGCGAACGCAGCCTGTGGGGAGCCAATCAACAGATTCAGGCAAGAGGGAATAACAAAGCCCCGAGCTGGAGGTGTTAGTTCACAGAATGAACAACAGTGCACTGTGGTTCTGTTATCGCATGATTCACTCCTGACATAGCAGGCTGAGTCCGCCTGCCTCCTGAACTATTCTAGCTCCGTCTCCTTGCTATAAGAGCCAACCGTGGTCTCATATACAACCCTCAAGTGCCACATCGAGAGCGCTCCCCGCCATCAACCTGCTACATTATCTACACTTTCAACTTTTTGACCCCGAACAAAGGGTAGATGGCAAATATGAAAGTAACTCACCAATAATGCCCGCACAATGACTTGCAGGGGAAGAGCCGTGGCAACCAGTGGCTTTTGCCCACAAGGGGAGAGCATTCTTCACACCTGTCTGCAAGGATAAGTGGGCTTGTCAGAAGCAGAGCTAATCTGTTGCAACGCTCAGTCACACTCAATCCACCAGTGGTACTCTCTGCTTGCCCTTGAATGTCTGCTGGCATTGGAAGCATACTTGGGCCACTGATCAGTCTAACCATGGTGGAAAACATGTCAATGAACAGCAGCAACATATTTTCACCTGGCAGACCGCTTAGAGAACTTTGGCCCTTTACAGTTTTCACTTTTTCATGCCCTTTAGCCATGGCACGAACGGGATCTAAGTTAAAATGGATCACACGTGCCATTGATGTGGGTCGTTGGCTAATATTACACCATTCACAAACAATGTCCATTGTTGCTCAAGAAGAAAAATGAATGCAATTTAAAAAAGTACTTTATCCCAAAGGCCATCAACACTTAGTGAGACTCAAGAGAGAGAAACCGTGAAGAGAGCTATCAGAGACATAAGGAGTGCTGTGTTATAACTTGGACAGCTTTCAGAACATGAAGTGGGTATACTGATGTGCAATCACTTCCCTCTTCACTGGTGGAAATGATCCACGAGAGTGCAGCATGATGCCATCAGTGTCATCGAACATTGAAATTTCTTTATTGTGTAAACACTGGATAATAACATTAACAATAATTACTGTGAAACAGTCCAAAGAGGTAGGACGTGTAATGCCGTGTTCACACCGGACGCGGCGCGAATTTGCGGCGCGACCAGATTACATGCAAAGTCAATCCACAGACGTGCCGCCCCGCGAATCGGCGATTTTTTCGCGGGGCGGCGCGATAGACGCGTTTGAGGCGGCGCGAACAGAGCGTTTGACGAGGGGCGAACAGAGCGAAGGACGCGGCGCGAATTCGCGTGAGTTCAATTCTCCCAACTCCAGCGGAGAATTCGCGTGACGCAAAGTTGCGGCAGCCAATCAGCATTGAGAATCAGCGTTGAGAAGCTCCGCCCGTCATCACCGCCGTCTTGCCGGTCCCGAATGAAACTGCTGCTGCTTCGCCTGAACCAGCGCTGGCAGCGGCCGTCATTCAGACACTGTTGTGGGACTACGGATAATATTATGAACCCAGACACCATGGAGTTTGATGTTCCGACACATGTGGAGTTTACACAACAAGTATAAAGCAGAACTATTGGTTAATTCCATGGTGGGTGGCAGAATCGGTATCCGTTTTACGGAGAAGCCAGACGCAGTTCCTGGAGGAGTCGGAGAAATTCACCGAGCTGTGTGCGGCTACGGATGGTGTTATGAACCCAAACACGAGGGCGTTTCATGTTCCGACATGTTAGGAACTTCCACAACAAGTATAAAGCAAAACTAGTGGTTATTTATTCCATGGTCGATAGCGGAAATGAAAGCTCCTTTCACAGAGACAAGCGACTGAGATAAGCCACGCCCCTTTCGCGGCGCGATGTTTCGAGTTTGGTGTGAACACCCTCGTTTCACTCGCGCGAGTAAACTTCCGCGGTGAACGCTGCGCGATAACTCGCGCCGCGTCCGGTGTGAACACGGCATAATGTTTGCAAATTATTTGCTGGTTAGTTTTAGCTACCAATCATGAATACTTATAGAAACACATGTGGTGACCATTTTTACATGCATGCTGTGCCGTTTGAGATTATCAGATGTGTTATCGGTGCATTCCAGACAGGCATTGGTTTCCATTAAGACTACTTTATATCTTTGCAGAGTATAAAGCACTGCCGACATTCCATACCACATTTCCAAGCAGTAATAATGTAACAATTACAAAAATTAAGTAGTATTTCTGTTCACTACGATAGATTTACTCAATTTAAACGTGTCAAGAGTCTGCTCACATTATCACATTGCAAAGAAAGCAGTTGAAGCCAATGGATAAAAAAAATGGTTTGCAGAATGGTATATTTGATCCTTTATTAAATAGGAAAAATCATGCAAGCGCATTGGCACAGTCCTTTAAATTATAATTGCAAAAGCCAGTTGTATTTACTGTAATTTGAAAAAATTCCAAAGATCTGTCTCGCGTATATATTGTGCTCTTTCGACATTGAGAAATTGCAACAAAAGTAGTGTGTAGGAAGGGATGTGCTGTATCCTCTCATTCATTCTGCCTGTCCTTCACGGATCAGGGAGAAACAACCTTTTTTATACAATGAGGCTCGCTGAGCCTCTTTGCTCAGGCTCAGAGAGGTAGAAGCTAAATGTTGTTTCCCATGCTTTTCTCTTTTAATGTACGAGTTGGATAAAGAGTTGCTCCACGGGTGCTCTACTATGGATACTGAGTTCTTGCTTAGGAAGAAAGTTATCCGTGTGGAAATATCACTCTGACTGGCCAAGATCAAAAGATTGAAATAATGAAGAAACATTGTTCTTGTTTTAAAGTGAAATTTCTTTTTTTAAGCTGGTTTCATATCAAAGCTGAAGAATGCAATTATTCAGTTCTTGAAAAAAAGTAGTGAGTGTCAAATTAATTTGAATAAATATCAAATACTCATTACAGGGAAAATGTTGACACCTGTCATTGTAAATGTAAAATCCAATTACTTAAATGACTGACTCTGGCTCACATCAATATTCATGAATATTATAGTAACTCGTCATGTATGTGCCATTAGGTTTTGATCATGAGATCATATACTCATCTTTTAACCTGAAGTTGCATTATGTAATGAGCGTCCGCAGCAAAATGATGGTCTAACTCTTCAGCTGATGGGTCACAAAAGCGTTAATGTTGTAGAGAATACACATTACTGTTGCTCCATGAACACACTGTGAACATCCTGAAAGGGCAAAACTAAAATATATGTGAACCATCTTTAATATCCGGACAGCATTTAGAAATGTAGCCTTATAATATCGATGATATTCATGAAACGCAACCTAACGCTGACAAACCTTGTGTTCTTAGCATGCAAGTACAACATGTACCTTCATGTGGAAGATTCACTTGACAGTACTACATCTCTTTCTTTACCGTGCGTCTATGTTTATAATGGCACTTCTACCAGCATTTCAAAATAAACATCAAACCTTGAGCGAACCATTCTAAAGGTAATTTACAGAGGTAAATTACACAGGTACAAAGTGGTCAATATTTTGCTTCACAGTGCAGCATGCCCATTGCTACAGTAAAGGCTTTTCAGTGCATTGCTCCATAAGTGTTCCTACAGAAAAGTACAATACTGCAAAGCTCGCTGAACAGCTTTAACATAGCTGTCCAGTCAACACAGAGGAAATAATTCAGACCTACAGGAAAACACAGCTATTTATGTGTCAGTTTGTCCAGTGTAAATGCAAATTGAAGCGTAACATCTTCACGTCAACACAACTATGATCTGAACCCAGATGTAAATCCCTCAAATATGTTTTTTCCCCAATCCAGCGGAACCAGAGTGCTTTCATTTCTAAATGTTAGTGTTGACTGTTTGGATTTCACAAACGCAACAAAGAGGGCTTAAGCAGAAATGATGACTGCTACAAAAACACACACAGAGACGTGCCAGGAGGACTGAATAATATCAGGGGGTTGACGCATTTTCAAAATATGCTCCATTGAATGGCACCATTTCAGAACAGAAGATGGGGACAGCCTTTGGCAAAATCTGCTGAGTCAATTGAAGAATTGTTTCTCTCTGAAAGATTTATTTTCACAAACTATGTGATGCAGTCATGCTGCTTAGACGTATAGTGAATGTTGGAAATGTGCTCTGTTCATTCATGACTGTGCTGTAATTGAATATCATCAGGATAATGTGCAGGAATTAAAATGCTGTTAGGCAATCAGATAAAATGGCAAAAGGCAAAGTCTACAAAAATGTCCAACTCCTGCATTTTAATTTCTTCAGGGAGCTGCAGGAATGACTGGGTGGCATTTCAATATAATTTCTAGAGTAATTTGGGGATTATGTGACTGTTAAAGAATGTAAAATCTGTATTTGTTTCCTATTTAACTGTGAGGGTAAGTTTTGACAGTTTTAGCTTGCAAATCATTAAGATTTTTAAAGGCTTTGAGATTCTAAATCTACTTTTGTATTAATTTAATTTGACCAAATCTGACAGGGACCCACTCATGCTTCCCATTGTATAGTGATAGACGTTGTTTGTTGTCGGCTCAAAGTGTAACTCCACGCTCTTCTGATGGAAAGTCAATCCCATCAGCCAACATCTACTTTTAGCTTCAGCAACCTTGAGGCGACATTTTAAACTGTGATATCGATCTACACATGCAGAGAAGAAATGCATTTGTTCCCAACCATAAATGCAGTTATACTAATAGTGATGAAATGTAAAAGATGGTGAGCGAATAACACTTGTGGTAATCATACCTCTGACTCCCTTGCAGCCAACCCCACTGGTGCTGGACCGAATGGCTACCCAGGCACGTCGGAGGTCTTCCGGGAGTCCAGCAGCACAACGGGGATGGTGGTTGGCATCGTGGCAGCAGCGGCGCTGTGTATTCTCATCCTGCTTTACGCTATGTACAAATACCGGAACAGAGACGAAGGTTCGTACCACGTAGACGAGAGTCGCAACTACATCAGCAACTCTGCGCAGTCCAACGGCACCGTCGTCAAAGAGAAGCCAGTGAACACCGCAAAAACCTCAAGCAAGAGCAAGAAGAACAAGGACAAGGAGTACTACGTGTGATTGTCAAAGCTTTGGTCTTTGCCAGACCAACTTAAACATTTGTGGAAGAGACAAATCAGGACATCAACATGTGTATAGTATAATAACAAAGATGAACATTATTTAGTCATTTTTCCTACAAGACAATGCTCTGAAAAGTAAATATGAAAAGTGAAAAAATAACTTTCTGTAGACTCAAGCACTTGAGACAGTTGAAAAGATTCAGTCCAGAAGGAGACTGATAGAAAATGGCTCTGGCGACCAGTCGAAAATGAACTGAATACATATCGAACATGACAACCAAACAACATTAACCCATCTGTGACTTGTTTCCTTGGCCAGGATTATGTGAACTTGTTTCTGGTAAACAGAGGAGCTGATGCACTTTGCAAAGGGAGAATCAGCATTACAAACTTCCTGTTTTCATATACATTGCCTGTGTTTGTGTTGTTGAGACTTTTTCTAGAGGAAATGACACAATGCATAAATAGATACATACATCAATACGCCAAACATTTACCGTGGATGAAAAAAAAAAATCAGGAGACGGTGAAGTCAGAGAAAAAAGAAAAAAAAAGCCTCATGGATGCCCGAGGAATCAGCCAAAGTACTCACTTAAGAGGCGGTGATGGCCGGCAAAGACTAATACCTGGCTGACTGAGCTGCCGCAGTACAAAGGTGAGAATGGATGGCAGTTTCACTTGAAAGACTATGTTTTAAAAGAATATGTCAGTTGTGCCAGTAAGAAATCTGGAGACCTTTGTGAACTCAAAGGAGAGAGTTTCCTCAGAATCATGGGGATGTCTCGAAAGTGATCATTTGGGAGCCATGCACGCAAAATTATCTTATTACAGTACATATGTTTATATACAGTACAACCACATCTATATGTGCTTTCTGGACTGTGACAGTGGTGTTTTATAGCCTGTTGTATAGATGATGCAAACTATAACTGCTCCTCAACCATTTTGGAATAAAACAAAAAAAGGACAAAAAGAAGACATAAGTGTTATAAGTGTTGCTAGACATAGAAGATTTTATGAAGACATCCGCATTTTTCTCAGTTGGATAATTATTTGATTCTCCCCTGTTTTTTTACATGTGTTCCTATATAGTTTTTATACAAATGCCAACCCGAGATAGATGATTCCGGACCAGTAGTAGCCTAACCGTTCCCAAAAACTGCACAAGGCGTTGATAGGCGGAGAGGCGTGGCATGAAAACTTGTGTGGCGCTCTTTTAAGGATACCGGTAGAATCACTGCCTTCCTCCTCAATCCTGACTTACATGAGAGAGAATGAACACCAAGAATATGAGTGATGATGATGATGATAATGATTATGATGATGATGGATGATGACAATGATTAAAATAAATAAACTTGCTGTGTGTGTTTCCAAGTGGTATTATAAGATTGTCTAATGTGTGCTTGGGTTGATGCAAAACCAGAGGAGAAAAGCTCAAAATAAGTCTCCATTTCAACTGTTCTGTGTTTGTTCTGTCATTCTGTCAGTCAATTCTGCTTTCCGGAGACCTGTACTTGGAATGAGTATGAGGAAAATGACCATGAACTATAAATAATGATTATAAATTCTCTTTGTTTGCTCATTTTGTTCTCTGGAGTTTTGTGTTCAACTGTATTCAATCTTCTTGTATTCCACGTAAAAATATATTGATAAAAACTAGTTTTGAAAAATCAAATGAATAAAATACCACCTAAGTGAAATTAAACCAGTCTATTGACACAATGTATCAGAGAAACATGCAGGCGTTATAATTTTCATTTGATCAAAAATCGTTTATTCATTAAAAGAGTATTCCACCGCTTTACCATTGAACTTCAATAACATTGTCTGACATACTTTATAAATTATGGATTCCCCATTTGTAAATGAAGTATTAAGGACTTATAGATGACTGATAAGATCATTTGTAAAGTGTTAGTAAATGATAAAAAAAAACGCTGCAATTCATGATTAATTCAGGTAGTTACTACTCGTTAGTTGAGTATTAGTTAAGTATGTTCTGTGACCTCATCTAAAGTGAAGACTATCTATGCTTAACAAAACCCAGGAATAGTGTACATTATTAACATATTGCTCAAGGGAGTGTCCCCTCACGCATGATAAGTGATGATAAAAAAAAATCCGTTAAAGTGGGTTTCAATGGGTCCGTGAGTCGGTCCACACACTACGTGTGACCTTTCCCCACGCCCAGGAGTGTCCCCTCACTCCTCATGACAGAGAGAGGGGTAGGTGGCTGAGACGTTGGTGTCCAGGCAAACTTGAGCACGGCGGTCAAACAGCCGCGTCAATATGTTGGCAGGACCCAGATATACTGGTGGTGCCTCTGCCTTCCACAGGTCTACACCCTGTCTAACTAGCTCTAAACTGAACACTAACCCTAAACTGAACCGCTCTTAGTCTGGGCTCTCCCCACAAGACCTGTATTCCTACCAAGGGCTGATACCGCAGACAACATAGATCCCAGGATCTTTGAGCCACTCAAACTCCACCACTTTTAGGTGGTGATTCGCGGAGGAGAAAAATACATTTTATGTGGAGAACATGTAAACTCCAAACCAGAGTCCCGGGGACCACGACAGGGCGGCGGGATCCGGGGCAGGGCTGCTGGGTCAGACGGGGCGTCTCGGTCTCTCTACAAATCATTCGACCCGGGAAGGACGCGGGGAGCCCCTGCGCCATGAGCCCTCCCGGGCCTAGAGACGAACCCGCGGTCCGGAGGAACCGCCCACCAGAACACCTGCACGAGGCCGGCCGGCGGGGGCCCTAAGATGTCGGGTCACACAACCCCGTGTGTGTGAATGGTTCCCATGGGGGCTTCCCGTTGGCGCCGGACACGCAACACCGCCGAGGCGGGGTAGGAGGCATCCGACCAAGAACCGCCCACCAGAACACCGGCACACCGAGCAATCGGTCCGTGGGTAGGTCCACACATCCTGTGACCTGTCCCCATACCCATGAATAGTGTACAATATTAACATATTGTAACAACCCTGGGTCAGGAAAGCTACGAGACGTAAGGCGTATAGGGTGTTTATTGATAGAACATAGAACAGGCTACGCCAAACAACAGTAGAACCCCCGCGAAAACCTCTCAACCAGCTTCACCTCTCTCTGGGTCGTAGACTGCTCCGAACGGCTCGTAACACAACACCCACACAAAACAACATCACTCGCTCTCCAATCACAGACACGCTTCACAGCTACCAGCTCATGAGACGTTCACTGACATCCTGAACATAACATTTACAACATAACATTTCCCTCAGTCCGTTACAATATTGCTCATGGGAGTGTCCCCTCACTCCTCATGATAAGCCTTTTTCCCGTCAAAGTGGGTT
Source organism: Myoxocephalus aenaeus (assembly GCA_038501785.1). NCBI lineage: Eukaryota > Metazoa > Chordata > Actinopteri > Perciformes > Cottidae > Myoxocephalus > Myoxocephalus aenaeus. Next base: position 3,450,161 of record JBAMJR010000028.1, on the reverse strand, counting down.
TCAATAGGTCCGTGGGTCGGTCCACACACTCCGTGTGACCTTTCCCCATGCCCAGGAAGAGTGTACTATATTTTCATATAGTTCATGGGAGTGTCCCCTCACTCCTCATGATAGAAAGAGGAGTAGTATTGTACCAGTAGTACATGTTGAATTATGGGATGTTTCTACTTTTACAGTACCAGCAGTGGTGTATAGTAACGAAGTAGAAATACTTCGTTACTGTACTTAAGTCGTTTTTTTGGATATCTGTACTCTACTATTTATATTTCTGTTGACTTTTACTTTTATTTCACTACATTTTGCAAAGAAAACTGATACTTTTACTCCGATACATTTCCCCTGAAACCATTGTTACAAACTACAAAATCCAATCTATCTTTAGAAAAAAAAAATATGCATTTGCCCTCTACATCCTCTAGTCCAGCGGTCCCAAACCTTTTTTGCGCCACGGACCGGTTACGTGTAATGCTACGTTCACGCGCGTTTGACGCGGGTCCAGATTACATGCAAAGTCAATGCACAGATAGGTTGCGAAAAAGCGTTTTTTCGGCCGAACAGCGCGAATTCACGTAAGTTGAAAATTTCCAACTCTGGCGCAAAAAATCACGTGACGCTAAGTTGCGTCAGCCAATCAGCGTTGAGAAGCTCCGCCCGTCATCACCGCCGTCTTGCTCTTGCTGTCTGAATCAAACTGCTGCTGGTCCGCTTGAAGTAGCCCTGGTAGATGGCGTCATTCAGACGCTGTTGTGGGACTCCGGATAATATTATGAACCCAGACATGATGGAGTTTGATGTTCCGACGTATGTGGAATTTACACAACAAGTATAAAGCAGAACTAGTGGTTATTTCCATGATGGATGGCGGAAGCAGTAACTGTTTTTACAGGGATAAGTCAGACGCAGTTCCTGGAGGAGTCGGTGAAATTCACGAGCTACTATATTTTCATATAGCTCATGGGAGTGTCCCCTCACTCCCATGATATAAAGAGGAGTAGTATTGTCCCAGTAGTACACGTTGAATTACATGATGTTTCTACATTTACAGCAAGAGTAGTACAGTTTGATTTATGGGATGTTTCTACTTGTATAGTAATACACGTTGAATTATGGGATGTACATGTTGAGTCATTAACACGAACCCTAAACTAAACTACCATTAACATTATCACTCACCGGGCTGCACGGTTGTATCGTGGCTAGCACTGTCGCTTCACAGCAAGAGGGGCCTGGGTTTGGTTCCTGGTCTGGGCAGTTCTGTGTGTGGAGTTTGCATGTTAGGGTTAGTTTAGTTTAGAATCTGGGTTTTATTTAGAAACTAAGCCAGTAAGGTGTGGGGGAGGAGCTACATTTAGAATCTTGAACAGTTCTCCCTTATGACATCACATTATTATATTTATATATTATTATATCTTAATTATATATGATGTATTTACTTGTATTGTACCAGTAGTACCCATTGAATTATGGGATGTCTCTCCTTTATTATTTTTTTAACATTTCTAAGTGCTATATTGTAACAAATTTGTCATATCCACTTCAAATTGAATCAGTACAATCTAAAACTCTTTGTGATTAAAAGCTTTACATTTAACGGAACGCCATAGCCGTGGCGTGGCGGCCATTTTACCTGAATTTCCATTGAACAAGCTCATGTAACTCTTCTGGACTTGCTTGAATCTGCCCCAAACTGGCCATGCTTGTTAACAGTCATGGCCTGAGGATGTCTGCAACCCAATTGTCACTAAGACAGGAAGTCAGTGTTATGTGACAAACAGCATCTGATTCACATGACATTTACTTGATGTTGTCTACAGTTTATATAGAGCAACATAATGCATGTTGACGCATGTTGTCTAGCGCCACACAGTGGATACAGAATGTGGTGGACTGTTTGCAAAGCATAATTTCCAGCGACACTCCATGGAGGAAAAAGACATCTAACTCATGGGCTCGTCCGAAAGTCCGAGACATTCTCGGCCGCGTGAGCCGGCATCCTGCCAGTACCCCCGACATCCGCAAATGTGCACATGTTTCATGACAACTACACTTTGACATATTTTATAACATAATCATGACTCTTTCTGACATTTATTTTATACTATACTAGGAGAATACTCTACTATGACAGTTTGGCCGCATGGCCTTGGGGCCTTGACAAAAGAGGGAGATGCACACAATCAAGCATATTCACAATTTTTTTAATTAATTTAAAGGCAACACAAAGGGAAATCTTAAACTAACAGAGGCATGTGGAGTCAGTAAGTTCACCAGAGTAGGTAAGGCATGAGTGGAAAAGTGTGTATGCATTGTTATATGATGTAGAAACAAAAAACATTATTTCAACCAAAAACTAAATGGGTGTCTGAGGGAGGAGAGAGAACGAGCCACTGATTTCCAAGAGGGTTTTAAGAGACAACACCGGCACACAAGGCCCATGTGTTGCCAGTTGCTGATGAGCGCAGGTGTTCCCACTTTACTGCAAGAGAAGCAGCAACACAAACAAAGTAACAGGCATGCACGGGGGTCATCACAGGCATACTACAATATGTATTCTACATATATCACCATACTTTACAGGTACTTTTTCTGACATGTTTTTTTAAGACTTACTTAACTACGAACATTTTTATGACATTTTAATTTATAATCATAGTATATTGTATGAATTAAACATGTGTCATAGCATTTGTCATAGCATTTGATGTTGAAAAAACAAAAGTATAGTATGTCGAAAAAAGTCATTAAAAAGCCATAGAATAGCATAGATTAACGAAAAGAATCATAAAAAAGTAAATTATACAAAGACATATTTTTCTGATATTATTTAAAAGAAATATATTATGACATTTCAATGGCATACTCTCCAATCACAATTGGAGACAACACCGTACTAGATTAAACTGTTTCTGACATTTTTCATGACATACTATGCTATGATTTTTTACAACATACTATACAATGAACAGTTTTTTTTTTATTACATAGTAGACTATGACTATCTGAGATTTGTATGGCATATTAAAATATGATATTTCTACGTTATTTTATTGACATAGTATACAGTAAAATACATACACTTTTAAGACATGAGACACATTTTGTATAACATTGTTATGGCATACTATCCTATGACATACTATACTATGAATCTTTCTGAAAAAAATTTCAGGGCATATAATACGATGACAAATTTGATGGCATACTATGGCATGACATCTTTATGATATTCTTTAAACGACATTACTTTTTTAATACATACATGACATTTTTATAAAGATAATGTTTTTGGGTCTATTTATTGCCTTTATTATCGTGCACCTTGAAGAATGAGAGGGTAGAGAAAATTTATAATATGCAGCAAAGGGCCAGTGGTAGAAATCCAAACCCGGGCAGCTTTATTTATGACTAACTTTATTTTGACATTTTCTTATACATTTTTAATGACATACCATACTAAAACACTTTTTTTTATGAAATATTGTATTGGCATGCTATACTATGCCTGTCTTAACATTTCTATGGCATTCAATACTATACAATTTTTGTAACTTCATGACAGACTATACTCTGACAGTTCATGGACCAGTGACCTGTGTCTATGAAGCAATAGCTGCATGCTATCCATCACAAATACAGAAATGAGAGAAGCAATATCTCAAATAGACCTCAATAATATTACGACTGGTAATATTGGCGTATATATATTGCAACATCTTACGACAGTAGCAGCCAGACTGTCAAGTCTTATGTAATTTTGAATATCCCAAATATATTATGACTAGTAAACATTTAACAATTGTATTATGTCTAATGTCCTAAAGATGTGTGAAATTGTGACATCTGACTTAATTATTTCATCTCTGTTTTTTGTTTCTGTTTTATAATTTTGACTCTTACATCCCTTCACGCAGTGTGTGATTTAAAGTAGGCTAGATGCTGGGGAAAAAAATATATCCAGATGATGTGTCACACACTGGAAGATTTGGGCTTGATTGTAAATGTTAACATTTTCAGTTGTTTTTGAACAGGCTATCAACCTTTGCCGTCTGAAAATCTTAAAATATTGCATTGAATAAAACATATTGCATGGAATACATACAAAATGTGGGTTTGAGGAAATTATATGGGCATTTTTAAGCATTTTATTTCTATATTTTAATTTGTAAACATATTTGTAACACTGTGTATTAAAATTGAACACCTAGTCAGACATCATGTTGCTAAATTAACTATGAGCACTAAACTATTACCAGAGTCACAAACTCTATACCTCCCAGTGAAAAGCTTAGTGAACTTACCAAGGATCAGATACAGTACTTGACAATGAAGCATCACTTGACACACAATGTAAAGCTCTACAAGGATTTTACTTGTTAGATCTATAGTTAAACTGAAGCTTTACATCTTACTCTAAGTCCTATATTAAGTCCTTGATTTACAGATAATGGGGGAACAGGAATAAAACCACAAATGTGTGACAGCCTATGAGTTGGATTAAAACCCCTTCAGCAAACAGATGGTCCCTCAAGAGAGTCACACAACTGTCACGGCTCTTCATCAGCTGCTCAAGCAGCATTATTTAGTGTAATATGTGATATGTTACTGATCTCCATAAGGAAATTCCTCATTTCAGTTGGCTCACTCTTGCTCAAGGACCCCTCAGCAGGGTAGGTGCCTGCAAACACAACATCACACTTTAGGCCGCATTCAAACTAAAATAGCACTGTGTGAACCAAAGGAGCTATGCTGGTTTGGTTCTCTCAGTACAACTGATAAAATGAAGCAGAATACAGAAAGTCCGCTTTCAAGTCCCTGAAAATGACACTAATAAAACTCTGAAGAAAAAAAAATCATATTTTTGAATACCCTCCTCAGGTGTTCTTTGTCAAAAGCTTGACAATTAAGAAGAGGCCTTTCTGCTTCATAAAGACTATCTGGAGATTTGATTAGGTCTGAGTCAAACGTTGAAACATTTTGATTGGTGCACAGGTGCTCGTGGCATTTTTCATACACAGCAAAGACCAAAAAACAACAATAGATATCTCTCATGTGAAATAACCAAACCGGTTCTTACTTTGAATATAGTATGAAGAAGGTGACTTATGAAATAAGCTAACAGGCCACTATACCACTGCATAGTTGTCATGGCGAAAGTAATTTCTTCTTGTTTGCATTTTTGAGTGCTTTGAGTATGTTAGCCTACAGAAAGCCTTACATATACCAGTGAGCCAGGAAATGGCAACACAATGGCAAAATGCCGATCTTGCTCTGCTGCCTGTCAGAACGTAGACACACGCTAATTTGATTTTCTGCTTGTACGGATGCACGTTCTGACAATTCATCACAATTTATTATTGAAATGTTGTCATCACAACATATTTTGCAGGAGAAAGCACTGCCAATGTTATGTAGGCTAAAATATAGCTTTTATTTTGCTGCAAAAACTCCCTCAGACTGATTACTTGTATATGTGACTTAATTTATAGTATATTGAATGATTATTTCTGTTACTGTCAGATGCCCTCATGGGAACAATTTAATCTCAATTATCACTGGCAGTGCTGTATAAACACTTAAATTGAGTTTAGGTTGGGTTAGGAAAAATTACAAAAGAGTACTGTACAGTATGGTATGATAGAATAAAGGACAGGACATAGTGTAGGTTAGAATAAGCATAGAAGAAAGAGGAAGAAAGGCAGGTAGTTTGATGCAAATGTAAACGATAGAAGGAAAAGCATTACATCTAAGGATAAACTGGATTACCAGTATTTAGAGCAAATGCATCAACCACAACGAGTTGTCAACTCTGTTCAATAATGGCATCATTATGTTAGGTACAATGAACACAAAGAGGGACAAAATGTGTCAACCTGATAATACTCAAACATCATTATTATCCCAAGTATTCCATCAAACAAAGTGAAATCAGGAGAGGAAAATATACCTAAAACATGAATGGAAATATAACATATTTAAAAGATCATAATTTCTTATACAGTACAATGTTGTTAGATTGCTTGAGAAAAGATGATAAGACAGCAGTTAAAGTAGCTGGTAAGTAGTACTGCAGATGTATGTATATATATATATATGTGTGTGTGTGTGTGTGTGTGTGTGTGTGTGTGTGTGTGTGTGTCAGTGCGTTATATTTGCTGTCCACTGAGTTAATTTTTCCCATGAAGATTTGCGCTTCCTGGATTTTTCACTCGACCTCCACCAACGACATCTGAACCAAAGGCTGCTGTTCCCTGGAGGTATAGTTCAAAGCTGTCTCTCTTTCCTCCATGAGACAGTGTTGTGGAGTGTTCCCTGGGAGACTCCTCCAGTGAACCCGCAGTAGTTTCTGTCTGTTGAAACCAGCCAGCACGTGCTTTTCAGGCAAGGTCGAACAGAGCATATATCTGATCTAGGCTGAGCTACAATCTGCTACTCGATGCGTTGTGCTGCTGCAACCAGTTTGTTCATGGTCTACTTCCTCAGCAGTTTACATGTAATGCATTTTATGTGATAGTGCCCCGTGCATGCAATTTGACAGAAGACAGTTTCAACTGTCCAGTTCCGACTCTTGTTGATGAGATGGAATTGTCCTATTCTCCTGTCGCTGTATAGATTCTATGATCTTCTTGCAGAAGATGCTTCTATAGTGGGATTCCTCTGTATTGTTTCATGTGTCCCACGTCGGAGTCAGCCATTTCATAGTAATAGTATTGTCTGCTTTGTTAAGCACAGTCGTGCAATTTTCTTTATCCACCGTCAGGATGTGATATTCTAGTTCTTTCCAATCGATGTCAGAGCCCTCCTCTGTTGAACGGTTGGGTTGCTGACGTTGAGTTTCACTGGAAAAGGCTGCTTGGACCTTCTGCCTCTGCTCCATTGTTGTTACAGAGAGCTATTTCTGTTGAGAGTTGCCACTGGCATGTTTAACTTCTTGGCCAACAATTGTCTCTCCCTGTCAGGGTAAGTTACAGATCCGAGCAGTTTATTTCCCACTTTGCTTGATGTCTTGGCAGTGTCACACTGTTGTCCTTCCACCTCCAGGTTTCCTCTCTGCCCTCTCAGTGTTACTGGCCCGTGACGGGAAAGTGTTTGTTGTTGGTCTCTCCTTACCCATGCTCTGTTGGGCTACAAGTAAGTGTGCATGTTTAGTGGATTTAGAAACTCTCTCTGATCTCAGTGGGGTTTCTTTACAGACATTATTCTGCATGTTTTTATAGTGAAGCAATGCACCACTTTGGTCCAGACTGACATGTATAAACAACCATTGGATGGATGGGGATGACATTTGGTGCAGACATCCATGTCTCTCAGGATGAATTGCACTAACTTTGGTGTTCTAAAACTATCAAGTAAAAATTACAATGTGTCCAATACTTTGCTTTCAGACCCAACAACAGAGGCATTTATATCATTCTCTGCTGTACTTTGTGTTTAAAGTAAATCAAAAATAATTTAAATCTAGTTATCATGCTACCACATTGAATTAAGATGTTGTGCATACCGTCTAATCAGCACATTAACATTGTGAGCATGTTAAGCATGCACATGTTAGCATTAAGCTCAGGTATAGCCTCCCAGAGCGTGGCTGTGGCTTCCTGCACCATTCGGGTGTTCACCCCAAAACATGCAGCAATGTATGTGTATGTTTCAGAGACACAAGGTCAGTGTCAGCCCAACTATTTCACAGAGATAATCAGAAAATCCTCAGTGTGTTCTAAGCCTCTGGTAACGCAGCTAAAATATAACAGAAAACAATGGCGTTAACAGCTGCTCTCCTAAAGTGAATACAATATCTGACAGCAGGGAAGAAAGAATATTATGTTCTCCCTGGGTGCCACACTGTGTTTTAACCACCTGTAAATGTTGACAGCAGATTCAGTTTATGCACTTGTTTCATAACTAACTGGTAAAGCTCTCCACTGACAATAAATATTGTCATGTCCTCCTTGTATAACTTACAGTATATCTTCCAGGCAATGCAACTAGAATGTCTATGTCAGTGCGTCAAGGCCGAGCAGATCAGCCTTAATGTATGTTCTGCTATGGGATGTTGGGTGGGAGCTTCTTATGCCATCAGGAACAGATCTTAGATGACATTTTGAGAGCCTGTGCATTGGTGCAACACTTTCAGACTGAACGTTTTTTTTTTTTTTTTAAGTGAGGGAAAAGTTGAAAATTAACCCTTTGGCGTTTATATAGTAAACCTGCAAAAGTTTTGTTTACATTCTGAATGTTTCACCCAAATTAATCGTGTGTATCCGGAGGCCTAACGAACAGGTTGAATGCATTTTCCAACTTTTTAAACATCCACAAAGCCTTTTTTATGTTTTGAATGTTTAGATAATAGGACCCAGACAGTTGTTATGGTTTGGTTGCATTAGAGATCCTTGATAATATATTTTTAATGTTGCTTTGATTAATTTGCTCTCAGTGGGTCGATTGTGCACTTTTGTTCATTTCCAGTTGCCAGCAACTCGCTCAAGCCTTTCCCCTCCCGGGGTACACTATATATGCTGTACACACAATTCAGGAAATAATGAAATAACAATAACAAGCTCACAGCTTTATTTCAGCACACATCGTGTATGCCAATAGACGAAAACTCATAGGGTGGGGAGGTATTTTTAGCACCATGCTTATCCTTTCCTCTCATCCCTCCTCCCCTGCATCTCTCACACTCACACACAATGTCTTTGTCCCTGTCTTTTGCATTCATCATATGCCATTTCTTCTCTCTGACTGAGTCTCTTTGCTTCCATCTCAGCTGGATACCAGATGTCCCTTTAATTCGACACACTAATGTAATTCCCCTTTTCTATAATTATAAATTTTCCTGTTTTCATGCCCTCTCCCCGAACTTGAGACACGCCTTGTGGATTCTATTTCACAGCAGAACACCAGACTACATAAGTTTCCATTTCATTTACTCAGTATTTGTTTAGAAACCCCAAGCTGGCATGCTATGAATCATCATTGCTTAATATAAGCAACTCTCGCTGACCAGGTTAAAGTAGATATACAGTACTTAACCATGGATCTGAAAATACAATTTGATATTAATGTTCTGAATCAAATGAATTACAGTCCATGCAGCAAAACGTGTTTAGTCTTACAAGATTACCAAGGAGTATTCATCTTTCAGACACACAATCTAAAAACAGTGCTCACGCAGAACGTTCAGTGCATCTGTAAGCACCCATTTAGTGAGGCCTGCCTAACCACGACACAGCATCTAGCTGTGAAATGCTTTGCTCTTTTTTTACAATGCAAAAGAAATATTGTGCTGGCACACGTTCTGTTTTTAATTGTTGAAATTGCAGCTGTTCCTTTTATATTGATTACTAAATAATTACATGGAGATTGGCGTTGTCGCTCATTCTCTGCCTAACTGCTTTGCACCACTGAAAATCCCTGTCCAGTTTGTACTACATTAAGTGATAAACTATGGTATTTTGGCATTGTTTTTATTCCTTTTCATATATTCCTTTAAATAATTGCTGCTTGAATATTATGACATATTCCAAGAATGGGTGAAATGTGAAGCTGGTTGAAGGATCTCAGTTCTGTAGGTAAGTCAGAATCCCTGGAGATTGATAAAAGTCACGTCCCAATGTGACCTCAGAGGAACCGGACTGGGTATCGGATATTTCTGATGAGGAAAGAGTAGAGATCAAACAAGCAGAGCATTGCAGTAAGACACAAACATTTGCTCCCAAAACAAGCAATGCAATATATTTGTATGTAAAAAATAGTTTGCTGCCAGATATCCTTGCTATTGTGCAATTTTGCAAAATGGATGAGACAGAATTATGTCTCCAAACTATTCCCAAAATATCTTGAATTATGATGCATGCCTGCTTGTACGTTCAGCCCTTTAACAGTACAGTACAGAAATGGGGAAAAAAAGCACAACACAAATTAAACAAGTTGTTTTTCTCTATGGTATTATTTTGGTTTAAAAGGATTAATTCCTTATTGGCTAACATGTATTGTTCTGCTCATTTGTTTTGCATTTTGTGGGGACAATGGTGCAGCATAAAGCGTTTTATTTGCTCACCATGTTGCATTACTGAGATTTTTGATACCTCAGATCATCATAGTACAGGATCTCTAATCGTTTATTTAAAACTGGTATAATGACTATGGCTGTGGTTAGTTGCATTACATTATCATACATTAACACAACCAGGTGCACAATTACATCCTACTACTGCATGTATGCTTGGAAAAAAATAGCATGTAAAGGAGAGGCAAAACAGATATTACAAAGTAAGCCTTTCTTTGTATGTCGTGTGGCAATTCGAAATACAAAACATGGTAATTCTACACGATTCCTTCTTATTTTCCTAGACGTTTAACACCTTTTTAAATGCAGTGTGAATGAGGATAAGTGAAGCATTGGGAGTCCGAATTCTTGGCAATCTCGGTGCTGCCTCTGTCCTGTCAGCATTGAGCCCCGTGCGGAGGGCTTAAGGTTGGAGCTCCAGACCAAACTCAGCAGTCGAGAGTCCGCCCTCAGGAGAGGGAGTCAACATGGCAAGGGCACCAAACACATTCAGGATGCATAGGTGCCATTTATCATGGTTGACAACTGCACCTCTCAGTGCCATTTGGGTTTATTACCGGTACATTTCTCCCCACATAATGATGTTTTCCTTAGCACTTGTCCTCTGAGACCAGCTTCAATGAAAAACTGCAGTAGAAACATCAAGGTGACAGTTTCCCCCTCTTTTTTCTCTCTGTTATATCAAGTTTGCTTCATATGACTTCTAAGGACATGGGAATAAAACAAAGAGGAAGTAGAGTGTCTTACTTTGGCTACAAGTTTGAGGACATACAGTGCCTGAAGATGCAGGCTGCATATGTATCTGCATCCAGCGGGGGCTTAATATCTGCACAAATTGGTATTCAGACCCCTATTATATTTGGGGAATCAAACATTTCAAGTAGCTGCACAACAAGGTTTGGGTCTCACCAAATACATATATGTGGTAAAAAAAAATAAAAAAAATGTATCTACAATAACTGTTTTGGAATTGAACAAAACATGGAATACTCAAAAAATTGCAGAACTTACAATATTATTACCTGGTGATGTTTGATGATATGGTATTACCTAACATTATCATCAAACATTGACCCTTCGGCTGTATCCAAATATCTGCTCGCTGTATACGTCTACTTCAGTATGTGTCCTTCCCAGAAATCCTTTTTCCATTACGCTGCATGTGACTGAGGTTGTATCCATATTTGCTATTGACCATCAGTGGATAGAACATTACTTTTAAAAGACAATATTCACTTGAGGTCTACACTTGTTTGCCTAATGAGTTTAAAGATGGAAAATAAAACATTAACCAATCATCTTATATCCAATGAAGTCAAGTGTGCATACGTTTTTGCAGGTAGATGGAGGCAGCAGCAGCAATGGCCCTGGAATAATAGAGGACTGAGCTTACTGCTTGCTTAAAAGAGGACCAATATTTAATACTGTTCTTGAGCCCAACTTTGGAGCATTATTTAGCCTTCTTCCCGACATACATGATGTGGTTAGTGCCAATGGATGCGTATGATGGCAGTATCTTAGCTCTACCCTCTAAAAGAGTAAGTCATGTGAGTCGTGTCGGCAGAGGACATCCTAAAGGGGTTAAGAGTAGCCATCAGTATTTCAGTGTCACTGTGTGGGATTATTTAGACAGATCTACACAGGAAATAAAAGTCTACAAGCTATCAGATAATTAATAACAATAACAGATAATTCAATAATAATTAATTTTGGGGTGCATTTCTGTCAAAAACATGACAAAAATAACTAAGCTGCACACCGTGATCTAATAATATTATGACATTGGAATGGCATGTTTTAAATTGAAGAAAGCTTTATTAAGTCATGCCTATTTTTTCAAACTTTCCAATGCGTCGGAATAAAACAAGCTGAGGACTCTTAGCTGCACTTGTCCAAGTTAAACAAGAGTTTTCTTGAAGGGGTTTTGTGATCCTTTCCCACAAAGGTTCTGGAGACACCAGTGAAGTCTTCTTTCAGTTGGAACTGACGGGAGATTAAAAACATATTTCTGATGTTCAATAACATTTTAGAGCTGCTGCAGGAAGAAGAGCAGCACAGGTCATAATGCAAATAGTCTCATCCTGCAGATATCGTCTAATCTCAGGAGCATATGCACTTCATCTTTGTCAGCCGACTCCTAATCATACCCTAAGAGGAAGGCTCTCATTAGCACAAGTCACTTTCTGTTTGCCTGAGCGTTGGAGCTGATCATTATCTTTGTTGTGGTGGTGGTTGTGGTGGCTGTGAAGATGATGAACAACTGATTGATTTGTGCCAGGGTACAATTTTTGTTCGCAGAATTAAATATGCTCTTTCAAATTAAATTTATTTTCTGCTTCTGGGATCCATCGTAATGCTGAAATCAATATTTAATATCCTTGGATCGATGTTACGTGAGATTTTATTTTGCATTGGTTCGGCCAGTATTGCAGAGTAATAATGTGCAATAGTGAAGGATTAAGAAAAAGGATGATATTATAAATGTAGTCGATGGAGTCACTTTCCTCTTATTTTCTTGATGCCACATAGACACACTTTTTCTATATGTTAAATATGGTGTGCATGGAATAAAATAGCATTACATTCCTATTTTTCCCTAAAGTGGACTTGATGAGTTGATTACTGCTTTTACCTTTCACTAAATCCCATAGTTTATAAACTAGGCCCTTAGTAACTAGAAACAGCAAGCCCAAATTGCACTTTAAACACTTTAAATGTACAAGGGTGCTACTTGGTATCTCAAGACTGCAAAGGGGTGTGTTTTTTCTTTTTCTTTAGCCTTTACAGAACCAAAAACAAAAGAACTAAGTGTAAGGAAAGGATTGAGTTGTGTGCATGCTCTATTGTACGTCGCAAATGTTAGCATGCCCAGCAAGTTACCATCTACTAGAAGTCGTAGAAATATTTCCAAAGGGCCATGCCATTACCTAGCAAATATGTTACTGGATAGAAAAGCTGATAAAATTCATATGACAAAATCCACGGTCAGCAGTCACAGTTGAGAAGCCTGCTTTTGACATCTGAGAGAAATCAAAGGCCCACTGTTTCATATTACTGCAGTGGTAAATCTGCCAGAGCTAATATTGTAAACTCCACTGGGTGCTGGTCTAGTTTGACAGGCATAGCAGCAGTAACAAAGGGGACCAAGGCTTACTAAACAGTCCATTACAATATGCTGCTTATAAAGTTAAATTTCCCTCCTGTGTAAATTAATAGGAGGTATTATGTGAAGGTATTATGTGATGCTGCGTAGCATGGGAGCGGTGGTGAGGAAAGAAAGGGTGGGGGCGGGGGCGGGCGAATGATCGGTAATGTGCCCACAAGTTCAAATGAAATCTAAGCCCTTCCGTTTTTTTATTGTCATGGACAAGGTCACAATTTATTATTTATCTTGGGAAGAAAGTGTATTATTGCGGTTGTTGCCTTCTTAACTGAGTCATCACTGCCTGAAAACATAAAAGCCGAGGCAATTTTCTATCCATGGTTTAATAGGATGCTCAAGCTCTCCACTGTCTTTAAAATAAACAGTGCAGAGCACAGACATGCTGTCAACATTGCGCTGAGTCATCATAATTATAGCAAGGTCTCCCCTGTTCACAAGTGCATCCTCATGTGACTGCAGTCATCTTTGCCTCAGTCAGCTGCGCAATATGCACACGACCACAGTACAGCATACAAATCAGTGAATGGCACATTTACTTTTCTCACTTGTGTGATCTGCAGCATGGTGTTGGTTTATGAAAACAGGGTTCCCACGTTATTGACTTTCAGCACAGATACACTATCTATGTATTTTACTTGAACAGCTTGAACAGCAGAGAAAATATGACTAAACATGGCATTTGATTTGAGTTTCCGACAAAATGGTGATATGAACCAAAACATTTCAAATTGGGTGCATGAGTAGTTTCATTTAAATAACAGGAAATCAACTTGAGACGCACAAGAACAACCGTTGCAATCAAGCAATGTTAAAGTGAGTTCCAATTAGTTGACAAGTGTGAACTCTTTCTTGACAGATTTCTCTCAGTTTTCTCAGCAATAATTCATTTGCTTGATTGCCAGACAGTCCTCTCACTCACTAGAAGGAAAGTAACTCTATGATCTTCTGGCAATTAGATCTCTAATTTATTCTTTGTTATCCAGGACGTAATGACCTGCCACGTCCACATACTGTACCTCCGTGGGTGGATTTCTCCCATGGATGTGCTGTCGGTATCTTTTAAAGGCATTCGTGGCCCATGTACTCAGCTGAGAGGAACCAAAAGCTCCATAAGGCACTGTATTGCTGAATTGGCTGACTCAGGTGCGTGCACATGTGCAAGAGCAAGGAGAGCTTGATTTGAAAAGATATCAATCTCTGAACAACCTCCAAATTCCAGAGGAGCGGTGACACGTCAGACTGCTCTAAAGTGAAAACATTCATGTTTAACATGATGGTAAACATTAATGTTTAACATGAATGTAAAGAGTTAATGTTTACTCCATCGTGGATATCATCTGGGACAAAATTGTGCAGGACTGACTTCAGTAACAGCTTTAACAGGAAGGAGACTCTCAACTCTGGTTGTGGTATTATTTACAAATACAGGGATTTATCAGATGATGTGCAACAAGATGATGATGTGTCCACAGTCCTGAAATAGTTAGAATAACAACAATACTCACCTAGTATATTGTCAAAAAGAAGAGATCTGCTGTGCTGCCATACTCAGGTTGGTCGGTTAATAGCCCACCTATTGGTTCAGTTAATTATTATTTTCATTTTTTCTACTTTCTAATAGTTGTCATAACTGATCAGATTTGTAGCAGTTCCAACAAGAGCAGTTTGTAAGAGTGGGATCTGGGCAGAATTCCAGATAAATTAGGAATATTTATATAATAATTTTATATACATTAGGTTTATTTTTAGTCGTAGAATTTTAAGAATGACAAAATAAGAAGACAATGCATCTAGTCAAACAATTCAACAGCATAAGCAAATCTGACAACAAACACAATGAGAGAGAGAGAGAGAGAGAGAGAGAGAGAGAGAGAGAGAGAGAGAGAGAGAGAGAGAGAGAGAGAGAGACTGGAAACACAGGGAAGGCGAAACACAAGGAAACTATGAATCTTCTCGGGGTCAACCACGGCTGTGAGAGCTGAAAAAGTTGTAGCAAAGCTAAACATGTGTCAGATAGACACTTAAAAAAAAAAGGCTAAAACCAGAAATGTTGTTGTAGTTTTTCTGTGCTCTATGTGGGCTTCTTCTCCACTTGCACTGGCTTTATGGATGCTGGTTACATTAGCCCCAGGCTCCAAGCTGTTTCATTGTAGACAGCTCATCAAGATGAGTGACAAGTGTGGAAGCGGGAACTTGACCAGCGGAGGAGGAGGGCAGGACTAACAATACATCTTCTACCTCAAAGTAAAAACTTGCATATTGTAGCTCTAACTTGGAAACCACTTTCACAGAAAAAAAAAGATCTCCTCCTGCCTGGTGGAGCTTCAAAAAAGGTGACAGACCACAGCTAGCAGTTCTTTCAGTTTCTCAACTACCTGTGTATTTGGTTCTCTTCATTCAGAAACATCCCTGATTTAAATTTTTGTTTTGTAAATGCGTTGCTGGCATTTCCTCTACAGATCTCAGCGTCTGAATCAGTCCCTGACTGTTATTAATGGCTCAGGTTAATGTACCATTTCAGTTTGAATCTCTGTGGAGATCCCTTGAATTGGTTGACTGACTGAACAGATGGAATAAAAAGCTACAAATCAGAGAAATATCCGTGTCTGACTCAAGCTCATGTTGCAAAAGACAATTGATTTGTAGAAAAGGCCAGTTGGTTGTTTTTCATCCTTTATTTTTCGGATATCAATACCTTTGCACCACATTCTGCGAGACTTGCTATTGATCCATCACCACTTCTTCCTCTTGTACTCCAAGAGCTGGTCGTTCTTGCTGAGAGTCTGGAAGGCTCGCTGTACCTTTGTTTTCAGCTCAAGGACATGTTCTGCATTTCCCTGTTCTGCTGTATGAAAGTCACAACTAAAGTACAAAGACATCGTTGTAAATGCAGTGCAGGCCTCGCATCGCTATGATATGATATGTTGGTTGCCAGGGCAGGGTCATTTGCTCTCACTTCAGTACAACAGGTGCCGATATCATTTGTTCAGAACGGCTGCCAGGGAATGCAAGAAGTCAGATGAGAGTTGTTCAACAATCTTCTGTCAAACATTTGTGTTCACATGGTGCCACAGTGAAGGGAAACCTCGACTTACCATCTCTCTGCCTTTCATGTAACATCACTTGATCTGAATGAAACCTTACTGGCCTCACAGCCTCACCTCTGGACTTGCTTGGCTCAACGAGGTCCCTCTGATCTTGACCTATAGAGGTGGATAACTGCAGAGGAGCAACAATAAATTGCCTCATGTGTGCAGCAGTAACTTGTTTATATCTGCTGGGCCTTCAGTGCTGTTTGGGGACAAGATAGCAATTTGTGTGTGCATTTGAGTGTGTGTATTTGTGTGTTGCAGGGGTGGGTTATTGGGGTCACTGTGCAATTTAGAGGGACGCCAACTGCAGCCAGCAAAAAAAAAAGGCGGAGAGAATAAACAAAATGAAAGCGGCAAGTGCCGTCTCAGCATTTCCCTTTGCTATGTTTTACATTTTTGCCAAAACAGGAGAGCAAAGGATGGCAACAATGCTGACAACTGTTTGGTTGACATGATTCACTAGAGGAAACTGTAAAAGAAGGGGAGGTAGCTCAATATCTTATTGTTCAGCATAACAGTCCTGTCACATTTGCAGTACTGTGTAGTCCAGATTGTAATGGAGTGCTGTGTTTGCAAAGAGGACACAGTGGCACTCGCTTATTGCTTCTCATCATAGTGGTGCATTGCTGAGCAATTCAAAAGCCATCAACTGACTCCCGACTAATTACCTACAGTGTCATCTAACCTTGTTGTTGGTATTAAATAAAGTACTTGTCTGTAAAATGAGGTGAACAGAGCAAAAGCATATTCTCAACACTGTATGCCAGAGACTGGACTAGGACCATATGTTGCTTTTTATTACAACGCAGCCATTACCGTAATACAAATTAACGTTCGAGCAAAGAAACATCTACGTTACTCGTAGTACATATTAAAGGGAATTTTTCAGTGTGCATCACACGGCAGTAATGGAGGGTAATGTCTGCAGTAAATGCAATGTAGTCAGTGATGCATAACGCAGGTCAGAATGAGATCTGATGGAACCAGATTTACTCAGTTCAAACCAATTATACATATTAATACAGCAATCTTGTTTTCCCATCATGGCATTAGTTTGCCATATTATTATTATTTCATCAGCAAAAATAAAACTGTAATATAAGTAAGTTGTTTTCATAATAATCACCCTTGTTAATATAAAATTGAAGTTATTATCAAAACCTATATACCACTCTCATCCCCCGAGTCACTGGAGCCATAATTTGTATTTTTTTCTGCTTTGATTGAAATAATTAAAATGAGAAAAGTCAGAAAAATAGTCAGGGTGGAAATGTTTTTAATAATTGGATTTGATCAACGCTGACAAAAACAAACTAGACACTTAAACTATGTGATCACTCAGACAAGAGGGAATTTTGTTCTGCAATAATGGTTGAGGTGAAACAGAAATGTTATAGGAATAATAGGAACATAATTTCAAAAGGAAGAACACTGGGAGAGTAATACATCTATTCACATGAGGAATCCATTTTAAAATTCATACAGTATCAGCAACAGATATTGAAACAAGCCTCACTGTGCTTTGGATTTCCAGAAAATGTCAGAGCTGGTTTGACGTTTTTTTAGAGGACAGATCTGCCGGCCGCTTACAGCGTCCTCGAAATTAATTTACTTTGAGTGGAACTTCAAAGATCACTGGCTCCACCACATCACAGGATTCTCCGTCATTGGTAAACCCTATTTCTATGTAAAATTACACTCAGGTTGCCAGCTGTGAGACAACTTATGTTGGCTTTAATGAAATTCTGTTGTTGTGTAAAGAACATTCTGTGCGTACAAGAGGTGATTAATCAACGCCTGAGATACAGAATCCTATTTTAAACGGAAGCAAAATCTCTCTCAACCAGCTACTGAGGTGACTTCAGTTTACACAGGTTCAAGGGATATGCACAACACATTATATGGGTTTTGAAGTTCTCCGAGTTTGTTATTATTCGGGACAATGAGAGGAAAGATCAGAGGCATGCCTACATATACAGAAACTGCGGCATTTTGGTTCTTTATCCAGTTTTTTGCCGTTCTTTTTCAGATTTTGTCCTCCCCCTGATGAGACCATATTATTCCTCTTTATGTCACCACCTTTCAAAGCCCCAGTGCTCTTATCAGAGGCAGAGTGCTGATGGAGCAGCCGGGCTCCACGCTGCTGTTGGGCAGTAGAATTAGTTTGGTTCCACTGAATAATGAAATAGACGGTGTACCCAGTGTTCTAATTAAAACCCCTGGTCATTCATCTATCTAATTGATACAATGCCTTGCAGTATCATTTAGTCCCAAATGTACCGTTGCAGTCTGTGTTCTCTGCTCTACGAGCCACTGCTGGCTCCTTGCCAAACATACATGGGATGAGACAACAGCGACTTCTCATCACACTCTTTAAACCCACTAACAAACATATGTGCACATACACACACACAAACAAATAACACAATCTGCCATCACCATCTTAGTTGTTAGACACATAAAGAATGTTCACTAAAACACATCCAGTTTAGCAACCACACAGCAGGCTGTCTAGCTTTGGATTTCAGCAGGCTACATGCCCAAGCGGTGCCGGTGATCCCTGGCACGAGAAACAACAATATTTGGTATCTCAAGAATTTGTTGTTTCTTTTGGTATTTCAAAAACAAACATGGAAAGGTGAACATGTAAGATATGAGACCAGCATGTGTGTCTATCTGCTGGAACATGAGCTGTAAATGGAAGCAGCTCACTAGTAGGGACCCAGCGTCAGCCAAAGAGCATATTATTAGCTAGCTGAGGCTACAGGTTACCGTAGAAATAAATACTTGTCCAGGACTGGAACATCAATTGCGTTGGTCAGGATGCTACTATACTAGATTTTGTTTATGTTGATGCCTACTCCATCGTTCTTGTTATTTGGTTCGGGGACGTTTTTGCTCCATCGACTCCAGCTAAAGTTATTTCTCAATATGGTGTTAAGTAGGGTGACCAGACGTCCTCTTTTTCCCGGACATGTCCTCTTTTCGAGACCTAAAAAAAACGTCCGGCAGGGATTCCAAAAACGTCCGGGATTTTGCTACGTCCAGGAAAATAGTTATTACCCCCTTACAAGTTTTGGAAATGGTACATCCGGGATTTTGCTACGTCCGGGAAAATAGTTATTACCCCCTTGCAAGTTTTGGAAATGGTATCTCCCTCACGTTCCACCTTCTTGCGCAAGCTCTGACTGTAGAGAGAACTGTCATTGGTCGACCGATCTCAACGTAAATGTAAGTTCACGGCATGCTACACACTACTGCTACCCCCCCCCCCCCCGGGAACGAAGTGTCCTCTTTTTCACAAACTCAAATCTGGTCACCCTATGTTAAGCACAGTACAAGGTGGAGACATGTCACGAGTAAAATGATGTGCCGCCAACACAGAAACAACTTAACGTTCAGGCAACAAAACCACTTCGTTAGGTTTAGGAAACACAAAAAGGCTTCAAATAAGTATCAGTCAAATATGTACGTCACAAACGCCGTGCAAGTCCTGTTTGTGTTGTGTTTGTTGTGAGATCATCCTCAAAGCCTTTTGAAAAGTGTTTGAAAAAATAAAAATAAAGCGTAAATGTAACCTCTGTGTTGCTTGTCCAAGTATGTTTTTCTTTAGTAACCATCCAAGCAATCCAATTAGGCTATGTTCGAACAAATATGAATTTAATTACACTTCTATTCATAACTGCACTGGAGCTAACAAGCTCTACACTGCAGCATGAGAACTCCTCTTTTATTTCTACTTCAGAGCAAATGTTAATTAGCTAGCTAGCTACAGCTGATACAATCTGCCAGCTAGTCGTCATTTCAGTTGACAAAATTGAGGCTCGTTGGCTCGAGATGAGAAGCCTGCTTTTGTTTACTTTTGTGTGAAATTAAAGCCCATAAAAAAAGGACACAATTTGTGTGGTGAATCTGCCATCTGCTACTCTTGTCATTGTAAACTGCATACTGTATGTGTCCTGCTCAAATGGAGAGCTTGAAGGGCATCGCAACAGTAAGTCAAAGTCAAAGTCAAAGTCAGTTTTATTTGTCACTTCTTCCATATTGTGAAAACATACAGAGGACCTGAAATTATGTTTCTCTACTGTCTGAAAAAAAAGTGAATAGTGCAACATTTAAAAAAGTAAAAAATAGACAACATATAACATATGAACATATAAACAACATCTAAACTAGACAACATATAACATATAAACAACATATAAACATATAAACATAGTGCAGAAACATAAAGTGATTAGTGCACATTTAAAAAAAAAAGTAAAAAATAGACAACATATAACATATAAACATAGTGTAAAGACATATAAACATAGTGCACAAACATATAACATATAGTGCAAAAACAGATTAGGAAACTCTTTAAGTGTGCGTTAATAGCAGCGGTCAGACAGTTTAGCAGTTGTATATGTCCTGCAGGGAGGGGAGGGGGGGGAGTGAGGCACCAATGATTCTTCCAGCTGCATTCACTATGCGCTGCAGGGCTTTCCTGCTGTAGTCTGTGCAGCTTCCGCCCCACACAGTGATGCAGTTGGTCAGGATGCTCTCGATGGTGCCACGGTAGAAGGTGCACATGATGGGTGGAGGGCTTCCTGTTTTCCTCAGTTTCCGGAGGAAATAGAGGCGCCTCTGTGCTTTCTTTGCCAGGGTTTTCGTGTTGACTGTCCACGAGAGGTCCTCACTGATGTCCACCCCCAGGAACTTGGTGCTGCTGACTTGTTCAATGTCAGCACCGTTGATGGTCAGTGGTGGGTGTTGGGTGTGGCCTTTCCGGAAGTCAACAACAATCTCCTTGGTCTTGCTGTTATTCAGAAGGAGGTTGTTGTCTCTGCACCACGTGGTCAGAAGGTTGACCTCCTTCCTGTAGTGGGTCTCGTCATCCTTGGTGATGAGACCTATCAGAGTGGTGTCGTCTGCGAATTTGACCATGTGATTGGTGCTGTAGGTGGTTTTGCAGTCGTGTGTCAGCAAGGTGAAGAGCAGTGGACTGAGCACACAGCCCTGAGGGGCCCCTGTGCTCAGAGTGATGCTGCTCGAGGTGTTGTTGCCGACGCGTACTGCTTGTGGCCTTTCACTGAGAAAGTCCAGCAGCCAGTTACACAGCGAGGTGTTGAGCCCCAGCTGGTCAAGTTTGCAGATGAGTTGTTGTGGGATGATGGTGTTGAACGCTGAACTAAAGTCTATGAACAGCATTCTCACATATGAGTCTTTTTTGTCCAGGTGGGTGAGGGCTGGGTGGAGAGCAGAGCAGATTGCATCCTCCGTGGACCGTTTGGCACGGTATGCAAACTGGAAAGGGTCCAGTGTGGGGGGGAGAATGGATTTGATGTGTGACATGACTAGCCGTTCAAAGCACTTCATTATTATGGGGGTAAGTGACACTGGACGATAGTCATTAAAGCAGGACGGAGTGGATTTCTTTGGCACAGGTATGATGGTGGTGGCCTTGAAGCATGATGGAACAACAGCTTGTCTCAGAGAAGTATTAAAAACATCCGTGAAGACATCCTTAAGCTCCTCTGCGCAGTCCCTCAACACACGACCAGGGATGTTGTCTGGACCTGTTGCCTTGCGGGTGTTGATAGTGGAGAGAGTCCTCTTCACGCTGGCAGCAGACAGGCACAGAACCTGGTCATGGGGAGGAGGCGGAGTCTTGTGTGGACGAGTGCTGTTCTGTGCTTCAAACCGTGCAAAGAAGCTGTTGAGGTCGTTTAGCAGAGAGATGTTGCTGTCGCAGGTCTGTGGCGCGGGTTTGTAGTCTGTGATGGTCTCAATGCCCTGCCACAGGCTCCGTGTGTCTCTGCTGTCTTGAAAGTGACAGGTTTGTGTAATCCTGTTTAGCTTTCCTGATGCCGTGGGACAGGTTGGCTCTCGCTGTTCTCAGGTCCGTTTCGTCCCCAGCTCTGAAGGCCTTGTTTCTGGCCCTCAGCAGCCGATGGACTTCCCCTGTCAGCCACGGCTTCTGGTTAGCCCGAGTGGTGATGGTCTTTACGTGGGTCACATCATCCATACACTTACTGATGTAAGAAGTAACAGTGTCTGTGTACTCCTCAATGTCTGTGTGGTTGTTGTATGTGGCTGCCTGCTTAAACATTCCCCAGTCTGTTGTGTCAAAGCAGTCTTGGAGAGCGGAGGAAGCCCCCTCTGGCCACACCCGGACCCGCTTCAGAACCGGTCTGGAGACTTTTACTCTGGGTCTGTATGCTGGCATTAGCATGACGGTGATGTGGTCAGAGAGTCCTATGTGGGGGAGGGGGGAGGCCTTGTACGCTCCTTTGTGTGTGGTGTAGACCAGATCCAAAATGTTGTCCCCCCTTGTTGGGAAATCAACATGCTGGTGAAGTTTCGGAAGAACAGTCTTGAGATTTGCATGATTAAAATCTCCAGCAAAGATGGTGAAGCCGTCTGGGTGAGCGGTCTGTTGTTCGCTGATGGCCTGGTACAGTTCACAAAGTGCCGCATTTCTGTCGCTGTTGTTGGGGGTGGGAGAGATGTAAACGGCGACTAGCAGAATCGCCGTAAATTCCCTCGGCAGATAAAAAGGACGGCACCTTATGATCATGAACTCCGCCAGTGGTGAGCAGTGTTTACGTACCACGACCGCGTCCCGACACCATGCATCCCGGATGTAAACACATACTCCGCCGCCGCGAGTCTTTCCTCCTTCGGCAAGGGCTCTGTCCGCTCGGTAGCATGTTAGCTGCTCCAGTTTCACAGCGGAGTCGGGGATGTTGCCATTTAGCCATGTTTCCGTGAAAAGAAGCACACAGCAGTTCCGCACGTCTCGCTGCTCCGTCCGCAGCAGTCTTATGTGGTCCATTTTGTTGTGCAAGGATCGCACATTAGCCATGACGATGGATGGTATGGCTGGACGAGTTGGACTAGCCGCTAGCCTAGCTCGGATACCGCCGCGCTTACCCCTCTTCTGCTTCCTCGCACACCGCTTGCGGCGTCTCCTTTCCGGGGGAGGAGTGGCAGTCCAGTCCTGTGTGGCCGTAGGCCGACGTAGTAGTCCAAGCTCCTTGACTGTTTCGGCTTGTGTAGTGTCCAGAGAGTTGTGTGTCTTGTTCCTGCTGATGCTTAGCAGAACCCGGCGACTGTAGTTATATTTCCACGTGGACGTGGACAGACGAGGTGAAGACGAACATTTTTGTACTAACAGACGAGGTGAAGACGAACATGTTTGTACTAACAGACGAGGTGAAGACGAACCTTTGTTGTATAAACAAGAACAAAACACTAAATGTTCAGGACAGAGAGGGGCCGCTGCGTCTACACGTGCCGCCATGCCGTTATTATAGTAACTAAGGAAGTGAGATTTAGCAAATGGTCAGTTGGAGACCTCCTGCTTCAATTATACAGATTGTTTTCCCTGTAATAATATGCATCAAATACACTTCCCACACAACATTGTACACATACATGTTGTCTGATGCCATCGTCATCACATGATGAGAAACAATATGTGTTAGGAAGAAGAAGAAGAAGCCTGGGTTATGGTTTGCATTAATTAATAGAGAGGCAGACTCTTTGTATTTTTTATAATGGACAACAAATACAACATGTTACACACCATATTTAAAAGGTGTTTGGACATTGTGACAAAATACAGAAACTAACATTACCTACTGCTGTTCAGTCCTGCTCTCACAGCCCCAGAAAATAAGAATAGTGACACATTTTCAGCACAGTGGTGACAAGCCTGATGCTTCCCTTGAGGAGGCAACTCTAAAAATAGCCAAAAATATATAAAAGATGTCAGGGAGGTATTATGTGGAAATAGTCTGTGTATACAAGCATATACTTTGTACAGTATGTACTCACAGCATGTGTTAATGCACTTATTATGATTTTCTATCGTGGACATCTCGTGGAAAAGTACATTTTTATGAATTATATACGTATATTACATGTAGATTATGAATGTTTAGTAATGTATAATTTCGATAAGGAGGTGGTGGCTGACAGGAAGGAGCTGCCATCTTACTAACATTTTGTGTCTATGCATCAAGTATTCAAGATTATTCCGCTGCCTTTCAAGGTTAATTTTGCTCATTAACTTTTCTAATCAAGATTGCATTGCTCTCCGATCAGTAAATGGAGAGAATATGTATCAGTGACAACTAAACGTATCCTTTCTTGCACCAGTAAGCACAGCAAAAAAGAGTGTGCAAATAATAAACCCCATGCTGTACATATCTTTGGCCTCTTAAGAGTGCACATTGAGGCTGTGCTTGATGCTTAAATTGGATCTAATGTAATGGATAATCATGTCACAGTAAGATGTATTTTCTTAAATACTAGATTATCTGAGAAAATGTAAATGTCATTCTCACAGAACAGTGTGTTATAGGTTGAAGCAAATGAACAAGTGAAGCTGGAAACGAGAGAAAGACTCACTGGCACTGACTGTCATTGTGAGGCCAATATAGTGGATAATTGGGTTTATTTACAGTACATAAAACTCTGGTTTTGTGCTCTTTCTACTAAACTAAAATACAGCTCCATTTGGATTAAGGTCCCCTTCTTGTTCATTGGAGGCAACAATAATGAATGACTGTTGCCAGACTTTATGCAAAATAATAAAGCAAAACAGAAGTACATGCAGTGGCAGCTGTAAGCCATTACGTACCTATTTATGGCAAACCTTAGAGCTCCAGAAGGACTTACTTGCCTCCATTTTTTCACCAGACTGGAATCTGTCTCACAATTATAATGAAGGGTAAGATAAATAGACGATAAACAGATAAATTAGAACACAACTTGCTCAACCCAGTTGCATTATGTCTCCGTACACAGTATCCACAGCACTTGTTCCGCATTTAAAATAAAATAATGAGATGCAAGAAGTGTAATAATGCCATTACCTGTCTGAGACAGTGCTGCCTTTTATGGCTTGAAAATTGCACAGGAAGTCATTGCAGCAGGCTGAAATGCCATAACAGGGACTTAAATATTGCCCCTGAGGGACTCCATGTGTCTGTCTCCTAAGCAATGGAGCAATAAGAGCGGCAGCTCCTCCACTGTTAGATTAGTGGGAGTAAACTTTTTAAATTCTCACCGTACCTGCATAGTCAAGGCAGCAGCAATCTTGTGCTCACCAGTGATCAACTATTTTTATATACATCTTTTTATTTCAAATACATAATTGTATCTACCAATAAGGAGAAAACACTGAGTGACAACGTTAGAATGTGGGGTAAAAGAACAACAACTATTTTCATTGTGAAGGTATCCCTAACATTCTTTTTTAGCTTTATTTGATAATTTAGCTGCAATTTGCAGATCCACATTGGTACTGAGAACTTTCTCAAACACAAACACACAGATACTAAAAGAACTCTGGCATACTGAAGTTTAAAGGCGTAATCACATCAAGCTCTTCATAAACTATGGCAACATCACATTACATTATTTGCAACGATTAATTTCTTGACAACTTATTTATAACCATTCTATGTTCCCATTTAAATGCAAGACATTGCATCATGTTGTTGTAAATGTATAAAGTGTTGATTGACTGTGTTGTTTAAAATGTACTGTATCTTGATCGGCTTACCCAGGAGGGGTCAACTTGTCTTTAGTGATCAATATGTTATAGGCATCAGCCAGAGCACTTTATTTCTAAATATTTGCTTAGCCATGCTCGTATGAAAAGGGGCTGCGGGTTGGATGGATTTGAAACAGTTGAAAATTTAGAGATTCTCCTGCAAATATGGACGTGCAGACATGCACAAGTGAACAAGAACGTTTAGCATATTGAAAGTAACATCTGTCAGTCATTTAAGGCTTTCAGGCATTGCTGGCGTGTTGCCTACAGATATCTCCTGGTAAGCAGTCTATGTTTAATTCCACTGTAAAAATACTCAAGTGTGTTCAATTACCCATGATGCACATCTCATCTCTTTCATCTTTTAAATGTCACTGTATTATAAGCAATGCTCATGTTGATGTGTACTCATAAATCACTTGTAGCCAGAGGTGGCCTAAAAGCTAACATGCTGCTTTGGGGTTAGCTAGAGACTCATCCATAATTTCCCAGGACGCAGGGTGAGGGGTGTGGGCAAGGGAGGTTGCTCCTGCTAAAATGCCCCACGCTACATGTGGCACATGTTTACTGACAGCCCCACAGAGGCCGCGAACAATCACCTGCTAGCACACGTTCCTTTAGGGGCCATGCTGTTACATTAATGCATGGGGCTTCATCTCATTATTCATAGCTGCTTGACTCCAGGGGGAAGCGGTTGGGATAAAGAAACTACAGGAGCAAATGGATACTGGGTCATCTTTAGCATTCCAGGTGGTATCGAGCCAAAGGGAACATGGTGCATAGAGAGAACGCTGTAGCTTTGTGTCATGCAAAATGGAAAGCATGTTTAAATTTAGTCTACAATTTGCTCATTACAATATGATGAATATGCTCAGGTTTAATGTGCTTACCTTGTCTACTTGCCTTTCTTCTGACTGATAGGATATGGCTAGAAGTGAAAATAGTCATCCATAAATCAATGCAGTGCAGGACCTTAGAGACCTTCAAGGATGCCTCATTTGAAAAGCAAAGTAGGTCAATAGTTTGGCTTGAAATGCAAATTAAAATATTGATAAGTGGCCTAAGCATATAAATACTAGCAAATTAAGTTAATATTCTGACGTTGTACTCCATAAGAAGCACATGCAAGCAGTGTTTGCAGCAAAGCATTACTAAGTAACAACGTGAGGTAGCTGTTGGTGGTCAGAAAAAACTTTCAAGCAAAAGAAAACCTGGAAGACCGAATATGACCTGCCGCATAAGTATAACAGATACACTAACCAATATAAACTTAACATGGGGCAAGACTTAACGTGTATGGAACAATGGAGGGAGTTAAGTGTGGCCTTGTGTACCATAAAGAGGGTTAAATAAATATGCTGTTAAACTGTAATGTCTCGCTTTCTATTTCTACAAGTGTTAAGTATAGAATATGTGATGTGTGGGTGGGGAGTCTTTAAACACATCCATTGACTGAGGTGTGCTGCTCGTGGAATTCATAATGTATTTCTGTTGAATAATTAGCAAATTAGGAATATGTACTTTATTATTAGTGTATCAGTTGATTAGATATTTCAAGTAATTTGCCCAACAGTGCTAATAAATGTCAAACCCTTCCGTGAAACCACACAGATGTACACAGTCCTGTGGATGAATGATTGAATGCTGGATCCCCTCATGTGTCCTGAAAGAGTTCTTTCTTTGCAACATCAAAGTGGAAACTAAATAAGCTTACAGAACGAAAAAAAGAAACACGGGGGAAGAGAATCAGGTTGAATATAACGTCCACAGCCTCTAACTTCAGCTTCATTGATATTATATGAGTGGACTGAGGACTTCAAAGGATGGCGGGGTCCGATCGATGGTGCAGATTCCAGGGTATTATGTTCACTCTTTGCAGCTGGCATCAACAACTTAAAGGAAGGAAGGAATGATCCGTCCTTGCCTGTTCCTCTTACCTACAGAATATGGGACTTTTCACTCCTCACTTTGGCTTTAACCTGCCGAATCGTTCTAAAATGTATTTATCTTTTATCTGAGGCGATCACAGGGTGTCAGTGGAGCCTAATGAATCTTTGCATACACACACAGACACGTGTGCTGCAGCCATTGCTGTTTTTCTCAGCCCAGGCGAAAATGTGCCTTTTGCACTGAAGGATTTCACTGTTTGTGGTAGCATTTCAAATATTCATACGTATGTTGGCTTGTTTTTGTTTTAGTTCTTTGACCAGGGGATGGTATTTGATGTGGGTTTTGTTTTGTGTGTAGGTGCTGTGGTGTATTTTTATTTTTGTGGAAGGATGAAGTATGAAAGTTAGGAAAAAACATATGCAGTCAAAAGTCACTATATTTGCACTAATGGAGAGTTTCTGACATTTAAAGTAAGTATTTATTACTTGTGGAATAATTTGGAAATCTGGAAATGTATCTGAACTTATATTGAATGCATTTATATTTCAGAAGTGTTTTGGTGGTGTGTGTTATGTAGTGCTTTATTGATTGTTCTTAAAGTAGCTCAGCTTACCCATTGCCTAACATCCTCATAGATCCATCTATCAATCCATGCAATATTTTAACGGTTATTTTGGACACCGAAATGTGATGCAGCGTCATCAAACTTGCCTCATAGCTGGTTGTTTTGTTTTGCTTGATAGTCTAAAAAAGGTTTTGGTTTGTGGATATCCTGTAAATGACTTTCTTGTTGAAAAGGGTTGAAATACATACATATATTTATTCAGAACTTATACAAAGTACTTTTGGCTCTTCAAGGGAAAAGCATGGAAACTGCATCACAGTCTCTAGCTTCCTGAAAAGACAGTGTGAAATTGAAAAGCGACACCACATCCTGAAATGATATTTATAAATCACAGCAGCACGTTGGCAGAAAAATTCCAAGAATGGATTGAATCAATTCACAAGCACTGCAAACGAAACATCCTCTACACACAGCACATGGTTCATGTTCAAGGCGGTCATCAGAGTGTGATAATAAAATCTTATGTCCTTTAGAAATTTCATTTTTTTCTCTGTTCAGCTGCTTGCGGTTTCATCCTCAGATAATTTTTCTCAGTTTTTGGAATTCAACGTGCATTAGTACAAAAATGTTTGTAAGCCCTTGGCTTTTACTGCCAAATAACACTGTCATGTCTTTCTTTTTTATCAGTTACTGCCTTACAATGTCCATTCTTATAAGCTCAAATAAACAAATGTGCCTGCTCTTACATGATATTACAAATACTGTGTTTTCTGACTTCACAAAGTAACACAAGAGAACATGCAGCACTTACAAGCCAGTGAGGAAATCCCAGTGCAGCTTCAAGGGAAGAGTGTCTGACAGGTTTATTGGGGGACTTGGATGTGAGCCCAAGGTTCCCTAAGAACTGCTTAATACGAGATTGTTAGAGAATGCGGATGAACTCTTTGACGCCACGTCTGGAGCCAAGAAAAGCCAGGCCCTCGGAGATAAGAACGGAGCCGTGTTACAGTGGTGAATATTTTAGCACATCATATCGAGATAATTCTTTTTATCTGTCTCAGTCTTCTACCTGTGGACAGAATCCATTTAGGGGTTGTACCCACTTAAAGTTGTCTTGATGGCATCAAAGTCAAAGTCCGGGCTAATGGTTAAGCATGGCACAAAGTGCATCTCCCCACTGAGATATTCTGCACTTTGTAGTCTTTTGTATGGCTGCTCTGTCTTTAATAGTCTCAGTACTCTGCCTTTTGTCCTTTGGAATTATAAGTGCCTTTAAGGGCCCTTGTAGTCCCAATATGGATCATGTAGTCCAGGTGTGCTGTTGAAGGCACTTAAGCAATTAAAGGCGTGAGAGCAGAGCACATATTTAACTTAAAAATAGAATGAGTTTAGCATATATAATTGGCTCCGTGCAAAGTTGGCTGCTTAAATATGCAATGGTTTTAATAATGAGTGTCACCACGGGAGAATCACAGTGTGAGTAGTAACAAAAGGCCTCCAGCAGTCTGCACACCTACTTCTTAATATCCCTGATCAGCATATTGGACTAAATATGGTCCTACTTTGATCTCCCCCCCTCAAGATTGAACATGTGAAATTGTGGATGTATCTAAACAGGTTTATTCTGAAACTGGGGCTGAGATGAGCTTTAAAAGACTACTTTTGTATGCTCTAATCTGAATTAAGATGTGTTGCTGAAGGAATAGACTTGGAGTGGAATTGACTTGTTTGCAAGCAAGAGAATGTTAACGTGTCATTGAGAAGTGACAAGCAATGAGTAATACATTTTCCATTAGGCAAAATGCCATTTTTTTGCTCAGAAGTTGATGCAGTAGTTTCTACCTTTTTAAATAGTTTCCATTGCTGGATACCCAGAGTCTTGATAAAGTGAGTGCGCTGACAGAATTGTGGATGAGTAGATGAGTTTCAGATAGACGCAATGCAATTGAGATTCCCTCAACGCTCCTATTGAGCTGTTTTTCTAAATATCTACTAAACTATGGTGAAATGTAAGTATTTACTCAAGTACTTCGCTTAGTAACACTTTGAGATACTTGTACTTGACATGGGTATTTCTAAATGATGGTACTTTATACTGCTATTCAACTACCCAACTGTAAATAAATCAGATTAAATGAGCAACTCCAGCTATAACATAAAAAAAGTACTGTATAATAATACTGTATCATATTTTTACACAGACATTTGTTTTCTGCAGAACGTGGGATTTTACTTAGGATAATTTAATTGCATTTTGCTGGTAATGTGTGTTCTTACTTTGAACAGTTACTTAGCGTGCTCATGCATTGAGGCACTACTGATGATAGAATGAGTGTACTTGATTTAAGAAAAGATGAAAAGACGACACACTCGGGGAAGTCTGCCATCAATTTAGTGTAAATCAGTTTGTTTAATAATGGTCCACAATACAGCTGGATCTATTAAGGATTTAAACCGTACGGATCGCAGCTTGAAAGGAGGTGCAGCATGCCATGCCATCAGTCAGTAAACCATCATTTCAGTCTAAGCTGTAGAAAGTAAGACGGCTGGGCAGATCAATAGTACATTCCCTCTGTGCAGTGAATCAACAAATATAGCCAAAGGATCACAGAGGGACAATTGTGCATGGGCTTGATACAGTGCAGGTGCTTTATCTGTCAGTGAAGGTGGACACACATATCCACAGTTCAGACATATAACGTCTGATGACATGTCTGCAAAGTGTATTCACTGTTTGGTGCTGTTTGAGTAAACTAGTGGAGATATGAACATTATGGAAGCTGCTGTACAGCCACTGCATTAGCACGTAGTCTGTTGCGCTTTAATCCACTTCCACGGAAGGAAAGACTCATGAACAGGCAGGCAGCAACAGCTTTGGATTACTGCGCAGAATATAGTAAGCTATTTAAAAGTATAAACTATCCAGTTAAAGTGGAAACCACACATCAGCATTAACCAATGAGCTGAGTCTATTCTTTATCATATTGTCGTAAAAGCAGGCGGGTTAGGATTAATGAATGCAAGGTGGAAGAAACATGTGCTTTAAAAATGGATATATATCGGACACGTAAAAGAGAGGCCATCAAATATTTACGTGAGATAATCTTCCAGGAAGCTGTTGAAATTACATCTTGCAATTTGTCTGTCTCTTTCTTCATATTTTTTTTGTGAGTTATCACACTTGTTAATCAGGTCACGTTATTTCCCTTTTCCCTGCACTGGCGGTTACGGAAGAAATGTGATCCAATATCTGAAAATGCAATTTAATGAACCTTTTTCTGTGCCCAGTCCAGAAGACTGGGATGTAGATTACTGTAATGAATAAGAGAGCAGAGCCCGCTCCGAGAGGACGTCACCAAAATGCAGATGATGGTTTGAAAGCCGTTAAAGTGAGTTTAATTTATCACGCTCTATTACGGCATGAACAAGCTTTCATGATCAAGGCAATGACCCGTTTTTCCAGACAACTACACAGCTTGTGGTCTGAACACACTGTGGGAGTAAAAAGGCATTGGGCTTGATTTATCAAGCAGGAAAAAAACATTCTGCAGAGAGCACTGCTGTAATAACATGTTATCTACAACCAGATCCAGCTCTGCATGATTTGAGTTTTCTCAGTTTTACATCTCCCATCCACTTAGTGTTAAATGTACATACATGCACCATGGCATGCATGGGCTGATATTTAGATATAGTATATGACATCTGAATAACGGGATTCAGGGCATATACAGCACAACGATGGCAATGTGGCCTGGTTGTTGTCAAATACCACATCCTCTCACCTCTTGTCTCCTTTTTTTACAAAAGGGGTTTAATAGAAGTGGAAGTATCCTTTGTGTGCGATGTATAAGAGCCACTGTTATCCAGAGTTTCTGTTTCTGCAGTATGTTCAAAATGTGGTTTCTCTGAAGAGTAGAATTTCATCTTCATGCCTTGGAGGTTATAAGCAGTCATTTTAGTCTTCTTTAGTGTGTCTCAAATTTCTTCAGCGTGTATGCCTTCAAGTCTTTATGGAGTTCCTCGATAGTCAGAGTCATTTCATGTGTGATAGTAGACATTATCTCCCAATTCATTTTTTCTTCCATTTTCTTCACCACTAGATTTCTTGTAAAATTCCTCTCTATCAGCTTTAGTTTTTTTGTAGTCAGAAGTTCTAACAAGCACCTAAGCACTTTTTCGCACTTTTGTAGAAAGTCCAAACCTTTTATACGAACGATGGGCCTTGATGAAGAAGTGTAAGAGAGGTAGATTTACCTTAATAATAACTTTTTTATGGTTCTCAAAACTCTGTAGACTAGTAGAATAAATTCAAGCCAAGCCCAGCGTCTGAGCCAGACAGTACATTTATTTTCTATAGATGGAGACTTTGCATCCTTTGAGTAAAACTGAATATCAATTCCAAACATGTACAATTTCATACATACAAAAAAATAAAAAAATCGACAGCAATGACTGACTGATATAAGAAAAGGATTGGAAACATGCAAATAAAATAGGATCATGCTTGTTATACAATAAACAGAAGAAGAGAGCATCACCTCACCAGACAACAATACATACTATACAAGTGTAATGGTAACACCAGAGGTGGTGCACTCATCAAGCACACATAAGAGCCTGCTTATTTATTTTGCACATGTGCAACGCTATGTTGCTAAGCAACACAGTGATTGCTGAATATTTCTTCTGGAGAGTTGCAACCCATCGGTGACTACTGACTGTAGAACAAGTGTATAGTAGCAATTTGAATCTAATGCTGTTTGTTTTTTGTGCCCTGCAAAGTCGTCCATAATCTGCTCTAGATACAATTTATTATGTGTCAAACATACGGCCCGCGGGCCGCATCCGGCCCGCCAGGGGGTCCAGTCCGGCCCGCGGGATAATTGTTAAAATTGCACGACAAATCGATCAATGGTAGAATGTGACTTGGTACATTGACAAAAGTACTGTATTTAAGTAGGAAACAAATTAGAGGACTTTTTTTTCCCGTAACTTTACTCTCAGAGGGATCTCAGAGGGATACACACCACTACAATTTTCTGATAGCTTTAGTTACTTTTCAGATCAAAATGTCATACCTTGCTTGTCCAGCGATAAGCATGTATCTCTATATGTGTTCATGTTGAATGTTTGTGATAAACTAAAGGATGAAGTGTTCCTTTATGGATTGAGTAAAATATCATACTTCTTAAGTCAAATAAAATATTTTAAAAGCCTCTTGAAGCCACTGGAAAATGCATCATCACAAAGCTGACAACAGCTGTGTTTCTGAGCTCATGAAAAGATGACTTCTTAGAGATACGTGGTTCTCACAGGACAGCGATGCCACAAACATAAGATGATCTTATAGAATAAGAATGTCGATAAGAATCATAGAATAGATTAAACTAACAATATAAATGAGTTAAAATGACCAGAACCACAAACATCTACAGCAGTAAATGTGACATTAATGCAGGAGTAATATTTATTCCGAAATATCATATTTAAAAGAAAACACTGACTGGGAACATTTTACTGCACAATGACTAGTTTTAATGTGGATACTCTAAGTACATTCCAATGATTAAAACTATTAATTAAGGACTTTTACGTGTAGTGGTATGTGAATATTTTTCACAGTGTGGCGTTTGTACTTTTACTGAAGTAAAGGATCGGAATACTTCTTCCACCACTGCTGACAATCAAAATGCACCACCATGAGAGTTTTTGCCTGACCCAGAATGCACCTGTTGGTCGTTCAGTTAAAGTGTAATGTTTTTGATCCAATTGTGAGCTTTCTGAAAACATTACTGAAAATAATTGAGCTTTGAAGGAGCTTTAGCTAAAAGAATAAAGACTGTGTTGCATATCCACCATTGTAAAGATATCCTTGCTTGTCCTATATTTCTAATTCTTGAACGTGCACTCTTTAAGGTTTGTGCATTGAGTTATTTTTGTCAAAAGCGCTGTCCAGGGTGCTGAATCCAAGAAAAAGATAATGGAAGTCCTAAATTCGGCATGTGGTGTAATCCCTGCACTTGGGTCCAGTTAAGAAACATTACAGTTGTACCCTCCTGGCGAGTAAAACAAACAAACATGTTCTTCTCATCTCTGAAAAGCCTGCAATTGTGTTTTACACTGTTTGTTTTGCATCAGGGTGCAATATCAGGCCCAACTATTTTATTTACATGAGTACTTAAGAACTTGGGAATTGTATATGCAATCCAATCCAATGGGGAGGCTGTAGCTCAGGGGGATGAGTGGTCGTCCCGCAACCACAAGGTAGCCGGTTCAATCGCCAGTCCCCCCATAGCTCACACATCGAAGTGTCCCTGAGCAAGACCCCTAATTGTTGCTGTGTCTACGGTGTATAGAGCAAAAATGTAAGTCGCTTTGGATAAAAGCGTCAGCTAAATGAAATGTAATGTAATCAAGCCCCAGTAAAGCTTGATTTTACACTTGAGTACTGGTGTCCTCTTCTTTAGAGGTTCTTGCAATATCTAAGTGGGTTGTTTTCAGATAATGTGCCTTGTGTATTGGAAAACAAAGGGAGAGACAGCAAGCAGATCATACTGTGGTCGAAGAATTTGAACAATAATCCACAGTAATTCTAAATAGGATGTGGATGCAGGGAAAGTAATCAATGTGGAATTGTCTTTTACAGTGAATCACTGAAGTCTGCATATGATGATGTGTTTGACATGAGGCTTCTTTTTTTCTGCCTTCTCTGCCTTGATGATTGAATTTGATATTGATGGTATGATGCTAATTATTTAGGGTTGTTGTTGGAGATCTTTTCCAACTGGCTTAACTTTGTGTTTGTATTAAAAAGACCAGAATGATGATCATGTTTTATGAGCGCTGCTTTGTGTGAGACTCTGTGCTGTAATACAGTGTGAAAGGCAACGGTTTTAAAGCCCCCACGGAGTAACATTTTATGAGAAGTGCAGCACCTCAGAGTTTATCGAGGAATTTTACTCAAACGTCCTTACTTGTAAGGTACTTAAGAGTTTTTTATATCTCTATACTGGAGGCCTGTGGTAGCCATGAGTCATCACAAAAGGGTTGCCAAGCCTTGCTTGCCTGACAAAACTCTTTCCATGTTTATTGTGGCGTTCATCCAGGCACTTCACAGCTGTTTCTGATGACTCTGCAAAAAGGTTATTTCTCATCATGCCATAGCACACTCCTTAGAATCGCTGGCATATTAGCAAAAGTAAAACTAGCTGCAAGCAAAGGGCAGGTTATCACAGCTGATGATAGCCTAACAATCCTAACTTAACAACTCGTTAAGTAGACAAAGTCAATACCATCATAGTGCATTATGTGCATTATGTGTGTGACTTATTCTGATTGGTTTAAGCCAAAGCACAGACGGAAAGCGAATTGAAGTTTATATGAGAGGAAGATAAAATAGCTTGCAAGAGTCATAATATTATATATAATACAGAACAAAATTGTTGGCAGAAGAAAAAAAGAAACATTACTGATTAGGTGAATATATTATCAATATTTACATATTCAGTGTAAAGGCTTTCTTGTGTTCATATCTGCGTCGCAAAGAGCTGCATTATTTTTAGACACATTAGCACCAGAGATCTGAAGTCTCTTTAATACTATTGGGAGGAATTGCCATGACGTTTGGCTTAGACATTCGTGGTGTCCAGAGGATGAATCCTGATGATGTTGATGATCTCCTGACTTTTTTTCTCTAGCGCCACAATGACAAAAATGTCAAACTGTACGATAATTAGGTTCATGACATATTACAATGTTTACTGAGGCAATACAGCAAGTGAGAAGTAGAGTAATTGAGGGACTTCAATACAATCAAACTTATTTTTGCACCCAGAGGAATCACCCGCTGATGGCTGTGAGAAATAATGAAGTTTGAGGCACGATTAGCACAGCAACATACATGTAAATGTCAATTTTACTACACGTTGAGATGTTCCTGTATAAACACCATACTTACTATATTTCAGCAAAGTTGTCTGTTCAAGTTGTCTGTTCAATTGCAAATTTCTGGTGAACGTTATAGCCTCATGGAGCTGCTAGCTATAAGATTGAGTTCAACTCTTAATTATAAATTATTTATTTTTTTACACCATATTCACTTATGTATCTAACTGTTTTGTAAATTATGTATGAATGGTAAATGGCTGTACTTGCTACACTCATGCATTATCAATGATTTGCGCCTACAGATTTATTTCATATGTGATAAACACGACTCACCATGTGCAAAACATTATGTTAAGACAACCAGAAGTCAATTTTTGCTCAGACTTAAGTCTTAAAATTCCAGTACAAAGAACTGCTTTTCTCTTGCACAGCATACCTTCATACTGTTTCTCTATTGTTTTCTCTTTTTATTTGCACAGATTTCCTTTTATGAAAATAATAACCAACTACTCTATTCTGTAATAAAACATTTTTTTTTTTTTTACTGGGGTAGACAGATGGTTTCAAATAAATGGCCCTGTGAGATCACACTAAAATGTCACTCTTCAATGTCTATTCAACAGAGTCATAGTTATTGTAATTATTCCATGACTACAAAGCATGGTATGTGTGAAAGCATGATGTAGGATTTGTCTTCTTGTGGCTCACTAGCTTGCTCCCTATTTATTCATGCATTAAAGCAACCATTTCCTATGAATTTGCCGTAGAGGTTTATGCTTTCCTTTTAACCGTCGAACTGGGGCGCGACACACATCAACAACTCCATCCTCACGTGATCCCAAGGTGGACAATTCCAGCAAGGTCAGTCTTTTTCTAGCTATTGATCACTCTGTAGATCAGTGCCAGCGACCAATAAAATGTAGAGTCAAGGACTGCTAAATCCAATCACTGGAAGCCAAAGGGACTATATCACTCCCTGCGTCGAAGGACTTTATGATTTGGAACCAATTGACTTGGTTGTGATGCTGTAAAACAAAGTGGATTGTTCAGATATATTCAACATCAGGCCTTGATGATTAAGATGTGAGACTCAGCAACACGGCAGCAGTAGTTTATGATCACTGGATTAGGAACAGAATCCATATTTCATCAATGAGAGAGAAGAGGGAATGGGAGTGTACAATTTCATGAGAGATGTTCATTATTTCCTCCTGAACGACTGTCTAGTTGAGAGAAACAATTGTAGACCATAGCTTGAAATGTAAGACAAGCTAATTAAATTGATCCTTTAATATGGAATTCATTGCACCGGGGTAATCGAACAAATGTTGAAGCTTGGATCGGGTTATTTGTGAAATACTCTTTTAATTTTTGTTCAGGAGGAGATCGTCAAGAGTATTTCCTGACAGGTTTAAGGGCACATTTAAAGGACAAAGAGGAAAGACAGACAGCCAACAAACTTTTGTCAAAAAAATGAAATTGTTGAGTTCAACTTGTTCCTTGGCCAACAGGGAGTTTGAGTTGCCTGGTTACCCGTTGCAGCTTAGAAAGCTGGTAGAGAGCAACAGTCTTTGTACATTGCATCACAGTCTTTGGTGACTTGACAGCTGATGTCTTCTGGTTTGACAGCCTCCCTATAGTGCTGGACATCACTTGATTTTTCACTTTTTGACACTGTTTTGACTGCATCATGTGTGTATATTTATGTTTTATGGTGGAACGATGTTGTCACTTATATTTTATCTATATGTTTAATGCATACAATGGCAATGGTTCAATTGCAAATTAAGTTTATTATAAGTGTTTTGCTGCTTTTTGATTAGGATTTAAATGTCTCAACAAGTACTGGATAGATTGCATTTCAATTTTGTAGTCCACACAAATTTATTGACATGACTTTGGTGACTCCCTGAATTGTGTTGTTTCCCACATATCTACATAATCTAAATTAATTCATAAAACACAATTGAGGCTGTTGTTGGCTATATATGGATTCAAAGGAAAATGTTCCCTTGAAAGCATGCACTTGAAAGGTTTGTGAAAACTGTCTCACTCAGACACTTGGTACAATTCAAAGTATTCTTTTAACCCCTGTTAAGGGAATCACATCACTTAAAAAACAAGATCACTTAATGAACCGTTTTACTTAGCTTGTCAATAAACATAATATACATCATTATGCCTGACAAAGGTTTGAATATTTTTACAATGAACTCCTCATTAGCATCATTGTTGGTAAAATTATCTGCAGAGACATAATAG
Source organism: Myoxocephalus aenaeus (assembly GCA_038501785.1). Lineage (NCBI taxonomy): Eukaryota > Metazoa > Chordata > Actinopteri > Perciformes > Cottidae > Myoxocephalus > Myoxocephalus aenaeus. Next base: position 3,411,686 of record JBAMJR010000028.1, on the reverse strand, counting down.
CTGAAGCTATATGCATAAAAAGAAAGTGTCAGAAGACAATGTGATATAAGATTGTGCATAAATATGTAATACTTTGATTGTAGCCATGAAAATAAGGAACACCCTTTACATTTGGACACAAAATGCCATTTGATCTATTGTACCATGCTCCCTCGACATTACTCCACTATATCTTTATATTGCACATAGTTGTGTTAATAATAATGTTCTGAACCTACACTGTTTTTGGAATGAGATAGTAAATAAATAGTGTTCAGTGATGATCAAAAGGTCACTTTTGATCATCTCTACATCAGTACACAACCAAGAAGTACACAACCATCAGTTGTGAGGACATACCGGACCAGTCCTCCCAGAATGAAGCTTCTTCTCTCACATGCAGGCTTTGTTTGCTTGAATAAGATCAATTGCTATGTCTTTGCCCTTTGCCTTCCTGCTCCACTTTGACATTGTCTGAGTCCTCCACTGGAAAGTATAAAAGTATAACAGCTTTTTAGTATTGCAGATGAGATGTTGCCTTGGAATGTCAGAGACCAACCGTACTGTGGGGAAGTGATGCAGAGGTAGAGGACATGAAACTGTTCCTCTCAGACAGGGAGATGGTATGAAATGTTCTTTTTAAAAGTTAAGGGTGCTAAAGATGACGGCACCCAGGAAACAGAACAAACAGAAACAGGTTATACAAACCTCAGTATACTAAGGAGTCAAAGTCATTTCAGGCATTGAAGTAAGTCTCACTATCTTGGTAAAAAAAAAAAGCCTCGTTTTTTACTGTGTAAATTGACTGGTAATGAGCTCCTAACTCGTCATTTTCCGACATTTCTTCTTTGTCTTTGGATATTTCTGCTACCACTGCATCTGCAACAGAAATGTAAAAGATTTAAAAAGGGCCACTGTGGTTATGATTTTTTTAAAAGACATTCTTGGATATAAAGTTTCTGTAAAATATGAGTTATAGATAGGTATTTAGTATAATGGAATAGTGCATTTCCTTGTCCTACCGGGAATTTGCTAATTCAATTTTTAACCAAAATCTTTGAAGTGCTGCGATTTTGAACATTTCCATATGCATAGAATACCGCAACATGGACACCTGTATAACATTATGCAAATCCAATTCAATAGCCTTGCAATAAATACAGCTTTTGTGAAGCTTATAATGTTCAATTTGTGTTGACAATGTCACTGAAGAGCTGACAAATTAAGCCTTAGGCTTCAGAAAGGTGGCATTTATGGCAGCTTTGTTGTGTGAGGCTGCAATATGTTACACAGGTGTTCACGTCCCTTCCACCGCCTTGCATGCGAACATGGAAACCTCCTCATTACACACAGAATGAAGAGCGGTGAAATGCATTACATCGCTACGGGCAGGAAATGGATCCTATATTAAAGCAAAACGTTTTCTATATTATTAGTGTCAAACAGAACAGGATGACTTTGCATTAACGCAATGATAACACTGTTTTGTTTCCTCGCAGAGAAACACTGGCTGCTCCGTGGATGTGACCGGCTCATTCTGTCTTGGTGTTGTTTATGCCGAAGTGGCATTCATGAGTCAAATTAATATTGCCACTTAGGGCTCATCACTTATAATGAGCAATATAATCAACCAATTACATTCATAACAGTCTGTGTTGATTTCCAATTTACTCAGATATAAATTCTTCTCCAGGTTTTTTTGTTGTTGTTTTTTACTTTGGAGTAGGAAGCAGTTGATCCAAATTAACTGCAACATTGAAATTCAGTTTTGAAAAAAAAAAATGATATGTAAATTTTAAGTCAGGGAAAACAAAACTGTAAATCTGTTATAAGATACCCTGACATCAAACACTATACAAGTCCCTGAGTGTGTTTCCCTATGAGGAATTTAGATAAAACAAATAATGTATTTAGTCAACATGCTGCTTAATCTCGCAGTCTTCACATTAGGTGTGTCTCTAGTATCTTATCAAAAAGATACTCAACCAGCCGTCCTGCTCCAATGAAGACAACAAAAGTCGCTGCACAACTGATGCTTATCACCATCAGAAAATGCAATGTTTTTGCCTTTGGCAACACTCCCCAGATAACATGATTACCTGATGTCCTTATTTTCCTGTTCGAATAATATTCATGTTTATATTACAAACTCTAGGGGGTGATTTAGAGGAAAGAGGAGATTAAAAACAAATTATTTGAAAATGTACCACTTAAAATTATTATTATTATGGTGTATTAAAGGAGCTGAATTATCCAATAGAATACAACAACTATCTACAACATAAAAATATAGTGGAGTATTGTCCACCTGAGAAGAGAATGATGACACTTTCCCTCAGTGTGTCTTGTTATAAGAGCTTCTCCTCGCTTTTGGCAGAAAAGATTGTGGTTTGGGATAAAATAAAAGAACTGCAAAATATGTTTTAAGATGAGTTTTGGTTTCAAACAGGACAAGAATAGCAGTCTCCCGGGTGAGAGACCTGTGTTTGTTTGACCTATCCATCACCCTGTAGTCATATGTTGTAACCCATAAATAAGGAAAAGTTCCAGAATCCTTGATGAGACTATTAAAGGTTAATATCTAACCTAACCATCTCACAAGAGTTTTTCTAATTGTGGAGTAATATCGAGACACAACCCCTGATCGCCACCCGGATCTCTATATTACATGACCTGCCTTCCACCTTTGCTCCCGTCATAATTACTAAGGCCACCAGAGATTGTTGTCTTCTTGTATATTCATATCAGTGATCAACTGTGCATAGATAACGCCTTCTGAACCTTGTGTAGCAGGCCCCTACTAAACCATATCTATGAGGCTGATAACGGCTGATAACATCCACAGCAGGTGATTTGAAAAACTGTTGGACAATACCATACAAATGGAAACCAAATCCTAACATGTATAGACCAGACAACCAAACCAAAAAGATAAAAGATGCTTAAAAGCTATGTAATTGTGAATGCCACTGACTAACTATGAAAACAATTCAGCTACACATTGTATCAGAATACAATGTCAGAGTAACAGAGAGAATCATGCTGGAGTGCAAGACATATATTTGGAGCTGCAATATTTCAAGAACAATCTTATGCTAACAGTCTCCCTGGGAGAGGAGGCTGACGGAGCAGTGAGAGGTGGTGTCAAGCCCTCAGAGATTTTTTTTTTTAAGTATATACTGCAACAATTATGACTCTGTGCAGGTTTTTCTTGAATTCCTGGCTGACTCTAAAGAACATACATCACAGAGTGTGTTAGTGTGCGAGGGTGCTGCTGACTTTCCTCTCAGACCTCTCTGCTTCGCAGAACTCTTTGTTTGTTGGACAGTGTCATGATTCAGAAAGGTCTAAGAGGAGAAGCAAGAAGCAGAAATATTCTAAAGTTGCTCTGTTCTGTTGCAGATGCTGAAAACTTTGTTGGCCACATTTGCATTTCATTTTTCTGGCAAGCAGCCAGCTGACTGTAACATCTTGACCATGGAATCAGAAGTTTGCACTTATGTACATCAATATCAAGCGGTTAATATCAATATTTAATTAAATGTGCCCCAGCAGTTTAAAAATATCTAGTGTGTGCATGTTAGTGCGGTTATGTGCTTGACCATTTGGGGGGGAGAAAGGCTCCCATTTAGCTCTTTTTGCCTCAAGAACCCAATTTAAGTTGTACTGTGGAAAAATCTAGAAAAACACATCCAAGCCTACCCACAACCATGATTATCCTTTGAGAAAATCGTTTTGCTGAAGGTCCATTTGTAGAGAAACAGTGTTATGGACAAAATAAAATGAATAGACTCAATAGATACACTAAAATTTCCCTTTAGTTGACAGAGACAATGTATTTTGTTGGCTGTAAATGGTTCTCTGGACCATTAGGAGAGGTTTCATTTATACTGCCTGCGGGTTTGAACAAAACCCAGATACGCTTAATGATATACCCACTCTGCGCTCGTGCTGTGAGTTTTAAAACCGTCTCAAACGAGAAAATATGGGTTTTACTTATTACTCGTGTCCTCCTTCAGTCACATCTTCCTGGCCGGAACAGCAGACAGAGAACGCTCCCCAACACCGCAGCCATGAAATGGAGCATGTCTTTTGACAGCAAGGGGGGCTGAGAGGAGACCTCGGGGTGGTGGGCTGTGGGTGGAAGGGAGACAGGATTAAATCCATTGAAATTGGGTTAATGTACTATGACATCTCAGGGCACAACTCATGTGCATTGAGATGCCAAATGTGCAATCTATTTAGAAACGTTGTTTTGGGATGTGGGAAGTGGCAAAGAATTGAGACAGGAAGGAAACAAATGAGAATGAACCCCCCTCTGTGAACCTTTGTGTGTCACATACAGAGACTAGCACTGCTGGGAGTCTGATTTTGGTTCAGGGGAAAATAAAACAGATATGGCTATGACTCTGACCTGAATGTTAATGGGATTTCTAAAGGACCTCTGTTGAGAACGTTTTCTGTCAGCTGCATGTTTACATTCAATCTGTACATGTTTTCTCTCACATTGAAAAGGAGAGGTGTGCTTGAATAGCGAGATTGATGCCTCGCTAGCATCTACACTCCCACATACTGACCTGATTTTGTTTTTCTACCTGAGATTCAGATGCAGTTGAAGTCTAGCGTTCATGCTCATGACTGTTAGAGTCCACAATGATATACAACGTAGGTCATTATTTGATACGTAAGGCTGCAGTACAGCATGCTCATTAATCAAAACGAAATAGAGTGCTGCATGGATGACATATTGTGTTGGACAACCTGGAAGTTAGCAACGCACTGGTTCCCTCGACTAAAAGCCAATGCCATTTTTCCATTAGATTTTGGATTATTGCAGAAAATCTGTGGCAATCATAGGTTTATGATACACTTTTATGATGCAATTGCCAGAAGTAAAAAGATAATGGTAGGCCATGCACCATGGTCACATGAGCGAGAGTATAAACACAACGAGGCTGCAATGGTGGACTTGTCCGCGTGATGATGTTGAATGTCCATCTGTAGTGTCATTTAGCCACTTATTAGCAACTATATTTTTAAAACAAGTAAAAGCCTAAAACATTCCAGAGAGGTAGTTCATGTCTAAGAACAATACATGTTTGTCCTCGAGAGGAAGATAAAACAGGCTTCATAATTTTAGCCTGAAACAATTGAGTTTGCTTTCTCAAATTATCACTATATAATTTGATCAGCTTGCTAGCTTATTAAAGTAATGTTAGCTCCACTACTTGGTCATGACGTTGTTACCCCACTGAATGTTTGAGCTTGCAGTGAACAAGCTGCTTTTTGTACTGTTTCTGTTGTTAATTGTTTGCCCTTGTTATGTTAACAAGAGGTCTGGTGTGAAACACATTTTACTCTTCGAATAAATTATTATTTAGCAAACACTTCACTCGACTAAATTTGTATCCTTACATTTTTCTACAAGACACTGAATGTATTAATTATAAAGTAAAATAAGGTGAAATAAAATGCACATAATTATTCACACCAAACATAAGGAACAATATAACAGCGACACAATCTGAGTCCATTTTACGAGATAATGAAGTCGCACTTTGCCTCTCTACTTGTTCTGAGATTGGAAAGGTTTTGGTTGGGGTTAAAAGGAGTTCCAGAAAATGCTAACTTTTAGAATACTTATTCAGTCTAGGTTTCTGTTATTACTATGTAATTTCCCCTGATTGATGGCTGAGAAGTGTATCATTGCCAGGTGATTGGAGGGTTGACAATTGCAGGCTTAGCTGACCATAGTGGGTCAGACAGCTGGAAACAAGATAAAATATTCCAAAGTAGATGTCTGATTAAAGGAAATCGGCAGATATATTTCAGAATGCATGTTTTGTCTGTTGATATGTGTATGTAGCCTCTATGTATGAATAATGAGTCTGCATATATTTACTATAAGCTCTGCTGTGTGTGAGTGTAATGTGAGTGTTTGATCGTTGACAGAGGACACAAGAAAACTGACTCGTCTTTCCATGGCTTCATTAAGAATCAGTGCAATGAGGCATGTCATAGATAAAGTCTTTCCTCGATAAATCTATTTGCTAAATGTGAAAGTAATTTATCTGGGAGAAGCCTCAATGTGAATTATTGTAGATAATACTAATATTGCAAATAAGATAAGCTTAATATGATTCAGTGTACATTAAGTATATAATAGCAGTCTCTTAACAAAACAGTGCTGAAAAAGAAGAAAAAAAAAGAGAAATGTACTATTAAAAAAAGTAAACCAAAGCTGATATATTACCCAGCATATACATTTACATTGTTTTATAATTTAGGTTAATATTATATGGCTTAGGAACAGATGGTCTCTATTTTGTACATGTTGGGAAATACATGTTTTTTAGTTTGATTGCACAGTTCTGAGAGATGTACGCCTCCACACATTACTGCACAGCTTCAGAGAAAAGTTGAACTTTTGTTCAGCATCGTGCTAAAAAGCATTCCTTGGAAAGTCATTAGTACTTGTTACAAAACTCCATTACAATTAGATGTTATGTTAATATTGCTTAGTAGGGATATTCAACTGATGATTTCACCACGTACAATTGCATTATTGTCCTCTCCCTCTATACTGTTTAATCTGTCATACTCTTCTGATATTCCTTTTCCTTTTCACGGCTCACAGTTTGGCCCACCAGGAACGATTAGTAAAACGTACGATAGTTTAGTGACCAGCAACGTTTAAGTGTGATTATGTGCAATTTTTGAGTTATCACAGAAGGATCCATGTTTGTTGAATATTCATAATTTTGTGGGGGGAAAAGCAGATTGTAATATTTTAAGCATTTATACATCTGGGTCAAACAGCAAATGCTATTTTGTGATTGTCAAACAGATGGCAAAATTTAATTTTATCTTAAAACATCCACAGATAATTGGCAAAATGTGACACTGACACCATTTTTCTTCAATTTTAATGTTCTTGTTAGTTATCAATCAGTGTAGTAGTAGTACATGTTTTACTGTCAGTTCCTGAGAATCAAAGGAGGAGAAAAAGTTCCCACTTCCATGAACTTGATCAAACATACTTGAACCTACAACCTTTAGCTCTATCTACCTACGTCACTCAGCTTGGTCAGTCCTAAAACCCAGTCGCTAGAAAGAATGTTGCCATTGTTTCTGCAAACCCCGGAATACATTTAATGAAGAATGTTTTAACCAAAAATACAATATGTCATAAATAGTTTGTATCAAGCTTGCATAAACGAACATGGTTTAAGTTCTGAAACGATTGTTTAGGTTTAAGCAACAAATTGGTACGATTGGTAAAACGTACGATAGTTTAGTTCGTACATGGTTTGTGTTAAAATAATTACATCATAAAAACGTAACTAACATAAATAAATAACACCCATATCGCTCCAGGTAACCAGCGCTTGTACCAAACAAGTGTAAACACAACGTTTAGTTTATGTTTCACACAGAACTCGAACAGCGGTGTCCTGGGTGACAGACCTGTGATTGCTTGATTCGCTCCACATATTACACATTAAAATTCTAATTCAATGTACCCGTGGTTTGCAGAAACACACAATTACATTACATTACATTACATGTCATTTAGCTGACGCTTTTATCCAAAGCGACTTACAATAGTGCATTCAATCATGAGTACAAACTCAGAACAACAAGAATCAATAATCAATAATCAATAATCGCTAAAGTACAGTTTCTTCAATAGAGTTAAATTACAAAAATTACAGAAAATTACAAAAGTGCTATCAATAAGAGACATCAAAGTGCTACTTATTCAAGGTGTAGTCGAAAGAGATGCGTTTTTAGTTTTCGACGGAAGATGTAGAGACTTTCTGCTGTCCTGATGTCAATGGGGAGCTCATTCCACCATTGAGGAGCCAGGACAGCAAACAGTCGTGACTTTGTTGAGTGTTTAGCTCGTAGTGACGGAGCTACAAGTCGATTAGCAGAAGCCGAGCGGAGTGCCCGATGTGGGGTGTACGGTGTTACCATGTCCTGAATATAGATAGGACCCGATCTGTTCGTGGCACGGTACGCAAGTACCAATGTTTTGAAGCGTATGCGGGCGGCCACCGGTAGCCAGTGGAGTGTGCGCAGGAGGGGGGTAGTGTGGGTGAATTTCGGGAGGTTGAAGACCAGTCTAGCTGCTGCATTCTGGATGAGCTGTAAAGGTCGAATGGCGTTAGCGGGTAGACCTGCCAGGAGGGAGTTACAGTAGTCAAGTCGCGAGATGATCAGAGCCTGGACCAGAACCTGTGTCACCTTCTGGGTGAGAAGGGGACGTATCCTCCTGATGTTGTACAGCATGTACCTACAGGAACGCGTTGTTGCGGTAATGTTGGCAGTCAGGGAGAGTTGACTGTCAAGTGTCACACCGAGGTTCCTGGCAGTCGGGGTCGGGGTCAACACTGAGTTGTTGAAGGTAATAGTCAGGTCGTGAGTGGGAGAGCCCTTTCCTGGAAGGAAAAGTAGTTCCGTCTTGTCAGGGTTGATTTTCAGGTGGTGCGCGGACATCCACTGAGAGATGTCAGTCAGACAGGCAGAGATCCGTGCCGCTACCTGTGTTTCTGACTGGGGAAACGAGAGGATCAGTTGGGTGTCATCAGCGTAGCTATGGTAGGAAAAGCCATGGGCGCGAATGACAGAGCCGAGAGAGTTGGTATACAGAGAAAAGAGAAGAGGACCCAGGACGGAGCCTTGAGGGACCCCAGTAGTGAGAGGACAAGGCTCAGACACAGATCCTCTCCAGGTTACCCGGTAGGTGCGGTCCTTGAGGTAGGATGAGAAGAGGGAGAGCACAGTGCCTGAGATACCCAGGTCCTGGAGGGAAGAAATGAGGATCAGGTGGTTCACTGTGTCAAAGGCGGCAGAAAGGTCTAGAAGGATAAGGACAGAGGAGAGAGAGGCTGCTCTAGCGGTGTGGAGCTGCTCAGAGACAGCAAGGAGGGCAGTCTCTGTTGAGTGGCCTGCCTTGAAGCCAGACTGGTGAGGGTCCAGAAGGTTGTTCTGGTGGAGAAAGGAGGAGACTTGGTTAAAGATAGCTCGCCAACATGCCAACATTTTTCCTGCCGACTGGGCTGAAATATGAGAAATACAAATCTACTGCCCATGTGTAATTGCAGGACACAGCTGACCATAAAGGATTCATGAACCAGACAGAAATCCTGGTTCTAATCCTGAGTCAGTTTAGAGTCGCAAATAATTTCTGTGTTTGTACTTTGAGCGACTGGGCACAGAACAGCATTGATCGCTCCTTGTATTACCTATTTTTCTCAACTGGAAAAAGCTATTGCCTTTGTGATTACTCTCTGAACTGTTGGTACAGAGAAGCTCCCTCTGCTAGGCCAATGAAAGGCACTGTGGGAAACGCAGGAAATCACTGACTGAAGCAAAAGTAGACCAAACAATTTGAGGGGAAAATGAATAAGAATACATTTTTTGTTATAACTCCGAGGAACACAGTGGACACCGCCAACTAATGATTGAACTGAATAAAGTAAAGATTATTTATTCTGAAAGGGAAATGCAATTAAGTCGTTGACCACAACTATCAACTCTCAAAACTGGGACACAAGGCTACAGTAGGAGACTAAACTCAAATCAGCTGGTTAGTACAAGTGGATCTTGATTAATTAAAGCAATCACAATCAGAAAATTAAAAAGAAAATGACTTTGTAGTTCTATTAGCCTTGAAGTCATGACCAAAGGATGGAAAACACATGAAACCTGATAACTTCAATCAAATTAAACAAGCACACATGAACATCATTGATCTAACAAATGCATTCCCTTCACTCATTTATTTCCTCATTTAATCCCTTTTTTCCTTATTGGATGAACATGATTGGGGGAATTAGAGTGTTTGCCATGCTATTATGGTGTAAATCCCATATATGTAGGATTTGAAAACATTTTGGGGCTCCTAATGGTATCTAAAACGTCATTGTTCCAGAAAGCAAAGAATGAGAAATGCACTGAAGGAAAATGCACAGACTGCTCCAAAATGTATCAGGATTGTCTTGATTGTCAATGAGCTGAAAAACGCTTGAATGCTGTTGCTTTAAAATGTCTACACATAGTGAATTAAAAGGAAGCAGTACATGTTTTTTTTCCCAAGTACTCCATGCTTGTATAATAGTGAGCCAAGCGTTCTGCGTGTTTATGAGTAGAGAAAATGACAGATTCTTAATTTCGGTCATCCTCCCCACCCCCCTTTCTGTCTCCCTCTCTCTGTCTGGCTTTGTCTGTCTGTCTCTATCTCATTCTACTCCCACAACAGCTTCTCTCCTGCTGCGTTGATAACAACCTCCACAAAATACCCTGAAGAAAACACATTGTCCTTGATCCGAGATTGCACTACCCTCTCTGTTCAAAGGCATTACTTCCTTTCCAGGAGACTTGGTTACCAAACAAGAGAGAGATTACAGGGCGCTCTATTGATTCATTGACATATCTTAGACAGTCCAACCTTGTATCTGTCTGAACTTAAAGGTGGAGCTTCACACTCTGTGAAGACACCCTGTGGGAGGACTGCACCTGTTGCTAAAATGTGCACGCATATTGCCGGTTTTCTGTCTCCAAGAAAATGTACAACCTCGCCTCCCTCAGTTGAATAGTGACTTCTAAACTGCTGAAGTGTTTCTACCACAAGCCATATACAGTCAGGGCAATCAGAGGAAGACAATGATGACGGTGCAAATCAGCTGTGCTTCTATTAGGAATTTAATAAACAAGGTATGTATGTTTCAAAGTTTCCCCATGAATCATTGCATATGGAATGGAAATGTAATCTCACCTACACCTTGAATGGATTATACAGTGATACTGTATGTGTTGCAGCGGCATTGCACATGCACTGTGAATAAGCAATCTGAAATCACATTCAAGTAAGTGGACAATGGCTTCCATTTTGTCATTTCACAATCACAAATGCACAGCTGGGCACTACAGAATATGTATTTTGACTTGGTAGAATGTCTTAGTTTAACCCTTTATAGAGGCCACTGCAGTGGACAGCTTTTACAATGTTGTTTTCTTGTCAATGCATGGGTTTTGATGGCATAGCTGCACATACACCACTAAAGTGAACGCTATTGCATCATCCAAAACACCTGAGTGGACATTTAAAAAATGTCTTTAAAAAAACAACTAAAGTTCAAATCTTGTTTTTCATGCCTAAAGAGCAATACATTGGTAAAAAAAAAAATCCTGACTGAGGTCATCATAATTCATGCATGAAAGGGTTAATGTCTTTCGCATCCCCTCAATTTCCTCTGCATTCTGTGTTTTTTGTCGTTTTATATATTTCTTTTTTCATGGGGTGAGGTGGATTATAAGCACACAGCAGCCATGCCAGTGTGCCTTACCTGCAGGCTGCACTTCTGAGACGGGCCCGAGAGGGAGAAGGTCCTCGCTATACTCCTCACTCTGTCAACAACGCAGTCGATCTCTGAACTACGACATCGCTTCTCCCCCCTTACATGCTCCTTTTAAGTATGCAGCACAACACTTTGGCTTTTTCTTTTGTGCCTGTATTTATAAAGGTAAAGTTGACTGAGCATGCATTCTCTTTCAGCACCACCTGCACTTATATTCACTCCGTTACACCCCCGAGGGCTGCCCTGTGAAATCCGCCTTCAACTGTTGCAGCATCACTGTGAGAAGAATTGGGGATTATATGTTTCTCAAGGGCATTTCAGGAGTGCCATTACTCACCGTACTCATTGGTCTTTATGGTTAGAGGCGCTGTCCATACTCTGCTTTTGATAAATGTTGATCAATCTGCCAACTTCATCACTCGGCTGATGGTATTTTCCCCACATTTAAACACCAGTAAGAGCTTAACAGTGAAACCATGGCTACCCTTAATGGGGACAGTGGGTACGTTTTAGTGGCATAGTGGTTTGTGGCAGGTTGCAACCAACTGAATACCCCTCAGCTCAGACCCTCCCTTTCCAAGTGTATCGAGAACTACGGTGGCCTACAAGTATGGATAGGTACCTTTAGGATGTTAGTACAACTAGGGGCTACTCTTAGCAATACTTGGTTCTTCTACATTCTTAAATGATTAAGATATATACGATTTAAAAAAAAACAAATTCAGAACAGAATTAGAAGTTATTCATAATGTAGATATAGCTAAATAGTGTTTATATGTTTAAAATTTGAGTGAAGTTTATAATGAATGAAGAACACAGACATTCGTCAGTATATAGTCATTCATTCTGTCCTCTGTCCTCCTGTCTCCTGTACTCGTGTCTCCTGTCCTCTTTCCTCTGTCCTCTGTCCTCTGTCCTCCTGTCTGCTTTGTCTCAACCGGCAGAGAAGTTTACCAAAAAACAGTTTTTGGCCGATTGTTCATGCTTTGCTTATGTAAACATAGCGTAGGTGACCACCTGAATAAGGGTTCACTTTTGTTTTACATGTTGACAGATGTATTGATAAGATATTGGCTTTTTACGCACAAATATTGTATTGGACGTACAGTAAGCGTAATGGCGTCAACTCGAGTATCCTTCACTTCACCTGATTACCTTCACCACAGCTCTGCTCGCGCTTCCTGCGTTTGTTTGTGTGTGTGTGTGTGTGTGTGTGTGTGTGTGTGTGTGTGTGTGTGTGTGTGTGTGTGTGTGCAGTTGGAGAAGCTCAGCCCGACAGGGAGAGCAGAGAAGATGTGCGCATCCATAACCTGAGTCCGTTCTGGGCTGCTGTAGAAACATGGCGGTCCCAGACAAATATAAATGTCTTTCTCTAGGCTATAAGGAAAACATAACAATTCTTAGTTTCGTGATTATACACTGATTAAAATATAGATATTGAATATAATATTCATAACTGCCAAAAAAACAACTGAATGTTAGACACTCTCCCTTAGACAAAGAGATCCTGTCCTCAATGATGGCCATTGATCTGACTGTTCTTAGACAAGAACAAAAAAGAAGGAATTTATTACTCACGGCCGCCACTCTGCACTACGCTCATATGGTGGTTACAGCTGTGGCTCCCTCTGGTTCCCCATCAGGTAAACACTGTTAGCTCTGCTAGCACTGTTCCTGTTAGCACTGTTGCTGTTAGCACTGTTGCTGTTAGCACTGTCGCTGTTAGCACTGTTGCTGTTAGTTGTAGTTATGTTGAGAGCCATTGAAAGGCAATAGGTAAACTGGATTTCCCTTTTAGCACTACTAAGAACATCTTTTCACAATGAACGTTTTAAAATATATAATAGTAAAACAGACAGAATAAAATAAGTACCTTCTTAAAAAACTAAATAAAGCAAATCCCTATCCCAAGGGCTTCCTGAAGGGACCTACTCTACTCAATCTCAGGGACACACCACACATGCTCAAGACAACAACAAAATCCACAAAAGCTTTGGTGATTATGGTGACTACAATTTATAATTCCTACCAATGGGCTATTTCCCGTAGCTCTTTATCCATGCTCCAAGAGAAACAAAGGGGAATGAATATCACCAAAAGCAGTGCCGGTTCAGTCGGTTCATCAGAAAACAATTCATTTTTCATTTGAAAAACAAAACACCATTAGCAGTATATACACAGAAAATCTCAACTTTAAGATACATCAAGCTCAAAAAGAACAAGAAAGGCTAGTTCAGATCAAACACTGTGCAGTAAAGGTCAAGGGTTTTCACACGGTTTACTATTAAAAGAAGCACTGTTGCAGAACAGCAGACTGGTACTATCCGATGGGAAACATTTTTAATAAATAAGAACAGAAAAATCACATTAAATCTTACCGCCAACCATTACTCATAGTTTACCCTCTTGTTGTTATTTTAATCTAAAGCTTGAATTAATTAATTTCCATAATAATATGAAGGATAGGTGAAAGTGGAAACCATAATAAACTGAATCAAGAACATCACCTACAATCTAAATAACAGCAATATGTTTATGGTTACACTTAAATCATATTGTATTCTCTTTTGTAATTATTACCTTTCACAGTGGCCTACCAATAGGCGATGCCCACCATTAAAGGCCTTTGTACAGTGGGGCGCAACCATCACACATAAAGATACATTAAACATCAGAATACTTACAGACAGAAGGAGATCACAGTGGTTGCAGATCACAACTTAATCTGGCCAAAGGTTACCAGCTATGGTGAGAGACTAATCTTCGAGGTCTCACCCTTGAAATGCTCCTTTGATGTTTTCTCACAGATGTCTATCAAATCAATATCTCAAGTAGGGGCTCTGCTATTGGCAGAAATGTGTGTCACTATAAACTGAATTTGAATCATTTACAGTATTTGAATTGCACATTTTAATTAATTACATAAAAAAATTATTGATTGAATCTCAAATTTCTAATATGTATTGTTTAAATGATTCTGAATGTATTACTTTGGAACTGTTTTCCAATAAACTTGAGCGGGTGGAGGGAGGGTCGATCAGAGTTGACCGATCGGGATCAGCTGGCCACCAACCCGCTGTGACCCCCGCGCCGTGTATTGGCTGAATTAGAGTTTCTCCAGTTGCTAACTGAAGGTCCATCTCTGGAGCTGCCACCTCGAAGAAGTCCATGGAGAGGCAGGGAGGACATAATTAAAATACAAGTTGTTTTCTCAATTGAAAATGAGAATTTAATCCAAGAGAGTGATGCAGGAACAAGTCCTAAAACCCAGATATGAGTTATAGCATTTTGAAGTGTTTTTATTCTGAAAGAGTTCAGTGAGGATCAAATACAGTTTCAAAGCAAATTAATTACATTCCATAATATTACATTCAGTTTAAAGTTGATTGGAAATCAGTAACCAAACTAATAAATACAATTTCAAATTATGCTCCTCAAGTTCAGGTTTTTAGTCATTCAAGAGAAAAGATACGGATTCACATGATTCAAATTCAGTTTCTAGTGACACATTTTTTGACAAATACTCCAAGAGGGTTTCTACATCCCAACTTGACAAGTGTTAAAGACTCGGCACGCAGGAGAGAAAGGCAAACGTTCAAATTTTTTGACAGGTAGAAAATGAGTTGATTTGTTTTTCTCCCTGAAAAGCACTAAGATGTGAGCTACACTGGGACTCAGAGGTTGTATTACTAAATAAAGAATGGGATGGGAGGGAAAAAGACACCAACAGTGATATGGCTCATTAGGAGTTTTTGCCCCAAGATTGTAAAACCTTCGCTGATATAAAACACTACATCATCTTCATTATTAATACTTGTATGATATAGTAGGTGTTTTACGGGGAGTGTCTGGCATATCTCCAAAGACTCAAAGAGTTATTGCATGTAACGAACAGGTGGTGAGAGTCCAAGCCCCCCGTATCTGTGAAGGTATCTTATTGCTCTCTGGGGTGGGATGCATAAAACTTCACTGCAGAATACAGGTTTAAATTTTGAGGAAACAAAAAAAGTAATGATGCATAAACAGGGCATGTTCATAAAATGCTGTATGCACCACCTGGTATTTGTTAGCCACAAATACACTCCCAGCAAAAATGAGATATCGAGCACAGGATGCAATGATAGCGCTGCAATGTGTCACTTCTGTTCGAAGGTAGATCAATTACCGTATATTATTTTCCTCCCCAAATCCCTGCAGTGATCATCAGCCAAGTTTCCAAACACAACATTAGTAACATTTTTTAACACATTTTTAAAGTAATGTATTTTAATAGGATGGATATTACAGTGCACAAAACCAAAACATATGCATTATTTCTTCAAATTGGAAGAACATAAGACAACAGCGATGTGGCGCTGTCAAGCAGAAGAAATATCCCGAGCTCATCCCTCAGGAGGCCTGTAAGCTTCACCGAAACGTATCCCTTCTTGATATAAAATAATGTCTCGCAAATTAACACAACTTTCAAGCAGAAACCTGATTAAGAATCATTTCCCAGTTATGAAAGATGAAATGCCTAAAATCATGTGAAAATATCAACTGATCAAAGGAAGAGCTTTGGTTTGATGAAAGCTAAAACTGTCAGTTGTGGATGAGCCAATGGAGAAGGAAGAAAGTGAAACTCTTGCCAAAAAAAAACTACATCAGGCAATGTATCAGATATTTTTAGAAGTCAGAAGCTTGTCAAGAGCATAAAAAAGACTGATTATTGAATAAGTTTGAAAAAAACAACTTCTTTCAAACTCCTTTCAATAATTTCTGATATGATAGAAGGTGTTTAAGAAATGTGATTCATTTCAGCCAACACACTGTAATATTTGAGTAGGCTTAACCATAAAAGTAGAATTTTTTAATTTGGTAACGTAAATATTGCTTGACGCAGTGGCAAATTTGTTTACTCCTACCGTAGTTATCTCGCGGGTCTCCCTTTGTTTATTTCCTCTGGTGAACCTAAAAGAATAGTCTCTTTCATCTTCTGTCAAGTCTTTGTTGTGTTTCACACATTATGCCAGCGTGCTTTTGCATTGTGACTGTATATCCCTCTCCCTGTCAAAACAACAGTTCTCTATTGCTGCTGTGTTTAATGAAGATGATACAGTAGTATGTTTGATGTGTTGTGTTTGGAATAGTTACAAGTAATACAAAAAACACTCTGTTCTGTTTTTCTTACAAAATGTAAGTGCTAAATTTAGCATTTTCTAATCAATCATTGTTAGTTAAGAAGCACTACGGTCTATAATGATTCCTACAATAGCACGAAGTCTAGTGTAGGAGGTCCCAATCTTTTTGGCTTGTTACTTCATAAAAAGAACCAATATTGACTTGTGACTCTTCATCATTGGGTACGACCTTAATGTGTGCAGCTTCATCTTTGTGTCAGCTTCATCTTTGGACACCATGAATGTCGATACAAAATGTAATGCCAATCCATCTAATAGTTATTAAGATATTGCGGTAGCACTTTATAATAAGTACACACTATTTACCATTAGTAAAGCATGAATAAACACTGCATTAATCATTTATAAAGCATTATTCCAACATGAACACTCATTAGTAAATTCATAACACTCATTAGTAAATTCATAAACACAGTTATAAATGTTTCATTCTTGATTAATAAGCTTGGGTTTTCATACTTTATAAATGATGGAGTCCCCATTTGTAAATGAAGTATTAAGGACTTATAGATGATTAATAAGATAATTTGTAAAGTGTTAGTAAATGATAAAAAAAATGCTGCAATTCATGATGAATTCAGTTACTACTCGTTAGTGAAGTATGTTCTGTGACCTCATCTAAATGATGAATTTAATGTTTATTCATTCTTTACTAATGATAAATAGTGTGTACTTATTATAAAGTGCTACCGATATTTCAGTCTCGACCAGAGTGGTGGATTGTGGCAATTGAAAAATAAATTAAAGGCAAAATGTACATAATTCTGTTTTATGGATTTTTTTAAATCTTCTTCTTCCTTTTATGATTTTGCATTTATCATATTCCCCTCCGGACCTTATTAGGGATCTCGACCCCCAAGTTGAGAACCACTGGCTATGCGTCATAAACTGATCCCTGCAGGTGAAAAATCTTCTCTGTGTTCAAACAACATTTGATAACTGTTTTAGTCAACGAGGCACAATGTAACAAGTTTAATAAAAAAAATAGATAAACAGAAAGTTTTAATTGCGAGAGAAACCAAGCTGGTGGGAAATGTGTGTGTGTATATGGCACATCTTGAATCCAACAAAACGCACTGTATCGGTTTTAAACAAGAGTTCGGTTTCAGTAATGAATTCCTGCTCCGCAGACAGCTGAATCTATTCATCACTGATACAAAGTCGCTGCAGAAGCCCAGAGGAGATATTAGCCTGTAAAAGCAGGAACATCTGTATCTCCTCCATACATCTTATGTGCTGATGCAACCGTTTTGCTAATCTGCTTACATTGTAGAAAAACAAGTCTGATTGCGGAGACTCGCTTGTATTTACAGGGAAGCATCCCTGTGTGGTAAAGTTGCTCAAAGATTTATGTCACTGAACCATCTCTGACCATTAGACGATGAACTGTTCACTCTCCCTCGGGAGGACCACATTGATTTAGACACGGCTCCTCGTGAGATATTAGTAATGTAACCCTTTTATGATTGTCTTTGCTAATCACAAGCCTTTGGCCCGAGGTGGGACCTCGACTGCATTCGAACGAATAGAGCATTTAGAGGAATAGAAAAAGGACGTTTAGAATAGCACGATGTTACTTTGCTCTGGTTGAATAACAGCTTTTAATCTGAATGGCAGCTTCTCAATCTTTTCAGCAAACAGAAATCTTGAGCCACATGCAAATATGTGATGACTCAGCAGCTGTCTGAACATTTTGAAACCTTGCACTTGCAACTACATTTAGGATCGCATGACAAGTCCTCTGGGTGTTTTGCTGGATATTCTTGAATGCACATGCTGCATTCACTATCCCTCAGCCTCCTCTGTGCGTTCATTACACTGTGAAGTTTGGGTCCAGTATGACATTTCATCTTTGTTTTTGTTCTCTCCTCAGCTGTAAAATGGCTTCAGCCTTCCATTGTCCTGTCAGCTGTGTTTTGCTTGTCTTTCTGTCAAGGAGACAACTTCCTCTCTGAGACACTGTCATTGGTAATTATGGCCAGAGATAAACTCTGCTGGAACAGCTGGAGCCAGCCTCCAACGTACTGCACCAAGGTCAAGCTCTGAAGGACGCGCAACCGAAATGGGCCACTTGAGGAAAACAACCATAACAGTAAAGTCGAGCGCTCGTGCCAGGATTGTGTTCCCCATTCGGCCTTTAATTTCGCTTCTTTAATATACGTCTTTGTCTTTATAACCTCACCTCTGACAAAAAATACTTTTTATCGTCAAATTTCCCTGCTCATTCGTCCCTCAACATCTCTGTCAGCTGTGTTGTAACAGTTTTATGAAGCTTCAGGTGACCAACTGTAATCAGGTTTATGCCAGCGTCTGTGATGGAAGATATTCGGCTCAGGACTGAGTTGAAGACTCTGCTTTACAATGCTGGGCCGGGCAGCACTTAGAGTTGGGGGCCGTAACTCTGCCTCCAGCTGACAGATAAAGTGAGCAGGTAGTAAATAAAACCAAGCGGAAGAAGACCTTGGAGGTGGCCTCTGAACTAATTTAATATCCCTTCTTCTGAATTTAAATTAGACTGTAATCCACAACTGCTTTTTCAAATCACAAAAATATGCTCTGGGTGCAGCTGAAACGCATTGTGTAGGCAGGTGGTCACCGCTGTGCTGCCCACTTTGCAAAATAGGAAACAAAAAGAGAAATAAGATACTCCATCATACATTTTGATTCTTCGGAAGGACTCTCGGTAGTATTACATATTTATGGGATGAGGCTTTCTCTCAATAACTACAAAAACTTCCCTGTCATCAATCCTTGTCATTCATCAGACGAGTGTTCACTTTCACTTTGGAGAAATGAGGGACTCTGGCATATAGATTTCTATCTGAAATCAGTAAGAGAGAAGTAGAAATCAATAAAACAGGGTTTTTTTTTCTGGCAACATTGAGATTAAAGAGTGAGCGGCACCAGCCAGACCTCCAGCCGAAAGAGAGACAGAGACAAAGTACGGAAATAATCTGTCTCCTTCCGTTTATGTTCTGTCTCCCTCACTTCAACATGCTTAACAAACAAAACGTTTTATCCTTTTCCCTGGGGACACATATTGGAGGAAAGAACAGTCGCTATATATTGAATTTTCTGGGAACATGATACAACCGGTTTATCAGCAGAAATCATGTCTTCTTTTACATTCAGGTTTGTTTCTTTAACATTATGTTAAGTTCCAAAAGAAAAACTAGCAAGTGGACTTTGAGTGAGCAGATTAAAGAAAAGGTTGTTTTCTTTTTCAACAGGACACCTGTGTTACAAACTGGAAGTGTGGAGTATGAAAGGCATTTGTCAGGCAGTGAGAGTCTAAGTAAAGATGCCAATAAGTTGCATTATGT
Organism: Myoxocephalus aenaeus; assembly: GCA_038501785.1. Lineage (NCBI taxonomy): Eukaryota > Metazoa > Chordata > Actinopteri > Perciformes > Cottidae > Myoxocephalus > Myoxocephalus aenaeus. The sequence goes on along the minus strand of JBAMJR010000028.1, from coordinate 3,391,838 downwards.
GAAATGTAGGATCCAGTGCTTGTTTTTAAAATCTCGATATATAAAGAGATCAAAATGTTGGCCTCTGCTGCTTCAATTGTGACCTCTAGCTCTTGTGAGCCCCCAACTTTATGGAAGTGAAATACAAAAGTTGTATTGTTGTTAAACTATTGAATACTGCACACCATTTTGGTCAATTCAGAAGTGTATTGTTTACTGTTATGCTCTCTAAACCCTCTGTTGTGTCTGGTACACATTAACTATGTCAGCTATAATGGTTTTCATATGGAGACACCTATGTAATTGTAAAGCATGAACAGATATTGCCTTCAAGATTTTATTTTCAGTTTGTATCTGAATTCAGTTGAGGGTAAATGGAAAAAGAATCTTATCACCTATAAAATATGTAGGTACTGTTATCAGAAGCAGAAGCAGCTTTATTGGCCATGTGGGTTTACACATACATGGAATTTGACTCCGGTGACTCCGGTGATTCATAACGTTTACACCAACAAAAGGGAAGTCTGGTGGCACAAAGTATTCACAGCATTTACACTAAATAACGTATTGTTTTTAAAGGTTTCAGTCATGAGTAGACTGGAAAGAGAGCGGATTTGTATTGATGTTATATTTCTTAAATGTCTTTAGCCTAAAGACGTTGGCGTAGGAAACAGAAGCTGCTGTCGTGAGCCTTTGATGCCTGACGACACAAAAGACAGTGGCATGTAATGGGGTTACAGCGGTGGTATTATGCAAAACAGGTGGGTCAGAGTCGGGTGATAGCGACAGAGAAACCCAGTCTGAGCGCTCAGAAGGTCCGTGAGGGGACGGCGCGAGGACAGTTGATGTTAGCATCCCAGGCCACCTGCTGCCTGCTGTGCAGCGAGGAGTCCAGCGAATCCCTCTTCTAATGAAATTTGACATACTGGAGATGACAGGTGCCATGACAGCACTCTGCAAGGATACAGTGGAAAGGGAGGGGATTGTGAATTCTTATAAGTTACCACACCTGTGCACTCCTGCTCCGCTGCTCCAAGGTGAGTGTGTGATGGAAGTGCTGGTGATTTCTAAGTCGACAGGTGATACATCATTCAGCAGCGGGTCCACAGAGATATACTCTCAGCAGAATAACGACAGGTGTGATGACAGTCGGCCATCTGAATAATCGTGTGGCATTAATGTTTGAATGTTGAGTAGACCTTGACCTGATGTAGTTTATACCTTGTAGGTTAAAACTGTCCTCCAGACAACAGAGCGGTACAGAATTGACTATGCTGAGTGTGTGTGTGTGTGTGTGTGTGTGTGTGTGTGTGTGTGTGTGTGTGTGTGTGTGTGTGTGTGTGTGTGTGTGTGTGTGTGTGCGCTCCCAGTGAAGTCTATGAATGTGTGTCTAATTTGAATGATGTTCCTGTTTTAACATGTTTTCAATTGTGCTGTCAAGTCTACCCCAATTAATTTGCAGTTGCCGTCTGTCTTGGTGAATCATTTATCTCTGCTCTCATTTCACTCACAGAAGCATACCTCAGTTGCTGTCTTGGAATTGTCACTGTGCGCAACTCGTGGGCATGACAGATTTGACATTTCATTTGATTTTGTTGTCGGTCTTTCTAATGATCTTGCAGTTGGTCTGTTAATTAGCATCAGCTCCAAACAAATTGTTTCTAAAAAGTTATTAAAGCAACTAGTTCAGACTCTTTCTTCTAAAAAAAAATTAAAAAATCAGCCGCTTCCTAAGAATGTCTTGAAAGTTACTTATTAATGAGCTGCTAGACTCCCTGGGCCTGCACTGTGTCTCCAACGACAACTACTTAATTCATTTAATTAGGGATTTATGTAAAGGGTTCAACACTGACCGGAAAGATGACTCAATGGTCGCCAGAACGAGCCACCAGCTGTTGAAGACATATATTGGGATCAAAGGTGGTTACTTGAGGTCGTCACCTACAGCCTCTATGAAGAACACTGTACTGCCTGGTGTGTTCAGCATAATGGGTATCATACATATTTAAAAGGCATTATAAATATACTCCCTGAATAATTATAATCAGATCCACTGGGTCCAACGTATACTCATCTATATTATGTCAGATTATACCAGGTAAAGCCAAGGCCCTGGTGTGCATGACCTGTGAGAAGAGAATAAAGAAGCAAAACCCTTTCATTTTTTGCAGTGAATGAGAAATCTTAATTGGAATGAATGTGAACGGTCTGGGAACACTGAATCCAGTTCTCATGATATATCCATGAGTTGCACAGCTGCTCAGCTTACACTTTGACGACGGTATCTGAGCCCTGGGATCTCGTGAATGAAAATGAGAGTTTCCACATTATTATAAAAAACTGCACTCAAGTTATAGTTCTTACATTCACAAAATGGACCGCACAGAAGTGAGAGTCTTAGTGAGACCATGAATCTGGGCCAACTCTGGATGATTCTGACCATATACTGTCAGATGGCATCCCAATTACTTCACTTTAATCACTTATCTTTAAGGACATTATTTTACTACAAATGCAAAAAAAAAACATTACTGGCTGAAAGGCTTTAAAAAAATATAAATGCAAGCATACTAAATCGTTTCTCCAGTTGTTTTATGCATGGAAGAAGTGGGTATGTTGTCCTTGATTGTTCTTTTGAAATAATTGTCTCCATCTTCACCCATGCATGTTTAAGCATCATGCTAGTGTTTTTGCATTTTTATCCTGCTCACCTCATGTATTTGTATTCTCCGCTGCAGGCTGCTGTGTGCTCGTATTGCTGAGTACTGTTGTACAGTGGTGCATTCCTGTGCCATAGGAATTACTTGAGAGTCATGTGATGGAAAGCAGTCACTATTTGGAGAAGTTGTCAAATGTAACAGAACATTTAGGATTTTGGATGATTGCAGAAAGTAAGCCCTGTGGCAAACAAACATTTGTGATACTGACACATTTTGTTCAGCAAGATTATCTTCACAGATGAGAACCACTATTAGGATTTTTTAAGCGTAAATGCAATCGACAAAAGTAAAAAGCTAACATTAGACTCTAAACTAATTACACCACGGTCACAATTATGTTAACTTATGCAACATCTGTTCTGCAGATCAGCCTTTTTATTGATGCCAGCCTGCATCGGGTTACATGGCGTAGGAAATGTGAATTAAATTCAATAAAAAAAGACGAACCTGCATGTTTACTATGCATTGTAGAAAGAAACCCCACAGAGAGCCGAACCATCACTGAATGACACTTGTTATCTAACTATGACCAATCACGTCCATATGCATTTGTCTTTCCTCTGCCCACAGCTTATTGAGTAAGAGGCCTTTGCAGCTGTGATACATTGACGATATATGAACAAGATAGCATATGCAAGTGAACATACTTAAAGTGGTAAAGTGAAACATCAGTTGCCTCAGGGTGAAATAATACAGACTATTAGTATGTTTAATAATACATAAAATAGGTCAATAGTCGTCAATTTAAACTCCCCTTCTAATGAATTTATCACAATTAACAGCAAGCTTTTACAGCAAGTGCTGAAGTTATTCTTCCATGATGTGACATGCAGTATTGGCAAGTTTTGGGGAATCTAGCAGCTGGAGAAGATCAATGGCGCTTCCCTTAATGTCTGTCCCTAGTTTTGTATTCCACCACAGACAAGTTGAAAACTAAAACCATTCTTCCTCATTTTAAAACAGTTCCCACTAAAGCTGCAGAAATTGCTTCATGCATAAAACATCAGCTGTGCGTTATTTATTCATTACAACTGTTAGCATCGTTACAGATACACACTTTTTATGCAGTCCTCCATTTTTATTTCTACACCATTTCTCTATGACATAGGTTTCCTCTAATAAAACGTGTTTCCCCCTGTTAGATATTGATTTATCTATTCCAATTTAGACATGAAGCTTCTGATGAATAATGGTAATTGATTATTAACCGTGTTAATAACATCTAAAATAAAGTCACCAAATGAGGAAGTGATAGTAGGCATAACTGAAGCTGGTTTTAGAGATAGCAGCATGCATCTAACACACTTAATTAAGATGGTGAACATGCTGAACATTATAACTGCTAACTATCAGGTGTTAACATTGTCACTGTTAGCATGCTGACGTTAGCATTCCGCTCAAGTACAGCCTCGCAGAGTCACTAGCATGGCTCTCTTATAGTCTTGTTGTTGTTTGTGAATTTAAATGTAGGTATTGCTAATGTGGAAATGTATTTTAACTGCATTTTAACTGTATTTCAATGCAAATTGGAGGTTTGAAAACGTAGTGATCATTATGATGATTTAGAATTAAGCTCGCTAGTTAATTAAGCTTTACTAATTTATCTTCCAACCCTGTCAGCTATTATGCATGACCATGGCACGCAAATACGATAGGATAAGGTAAAAATGGAAAGAATGGCAGACGGTCCTTCTCCTCTGCAGTTGTTGATGTAATTGAGAAGAGACACCATGGTGAGTTAGTAATTGCAGCTGTTGCAATGAATATTTGATGATAAAAAATATCTGAATTTGTTGTCGTTATTTGCTTGACGTTAATGCTCAAGATAGATTTTGACACTGAGTAATTCTTTCTTACAACATGTTCCTCTTCCCTTTCACTTGTTGAAGGCACCATGCGTCACTTTGTCACATAACTTAACTAAAAATGTTACAGACGTGAATGAGATCACCTATTAATGCTTTCAATGAGTAAACAAATAAACAAATGAGGAAACCAAAGTTGTACAGCTCCACTGCCCTCCTCCTTGTGTTTTAATCTTCTCCTTGTGTCTGGACTTCTGCAACTGTCTACAAGCCTACAACCTTTGTGTATTTAACATTCCCAAATTGTTTAAGCGGCTCGTCCCTCCTGCTGCACCTTCACTAATTCAAAACCCTTCACCCATGAAGCTGCTAAGGGTCTCTTTTCCATGATGGTGGTCCAGCCCCAGTTTTCTTTTCACTGCCTCAGTTCAGACTAAACTCCTCTCCCTGCAGGCTCTCCAGTGGAGAAAGGACCGGCTCACTCCTCATCATCAATCACAGACTCCACTTAATCGTATCCCCTCTCACAAATCTATTTTCTCTCCTCTACTGCTCGAATATGCATTTATCCAAACAACGACCAAAGATGTTTCCTTTTCTCACAGGAAATAGAACTTGCTCTGGATATGTACGTTCATACTGAAACAATGAAAATAAGGTGATCATTTCCTGTACCCATGTCAAGCTGTGTGATGTAAAGTCAGAAATAGATGTTTCACTGATGTTATTGATCATTATTTGTGCAGCTGATATTTGAATGTGACTTCTTGTGAGCCGAAACTGGAGTATGCATCTCTCAAAACTGTCAGCGCTCTACCAAAGAAATAACACTGCTCGAAGTCCAAAGCTTTGTGTTTCCATTTACCCCTTTGACTGCTGGGCAGAGTAAATATTTTTATGTTGACAATTTTCTAATTCTCTTCTCCACAATAGCAGGCTGTTATCGCCGCAAAATGTTGCTGCTACAAGCAATTATGGCTAAAGGGTTCCACAAGCTGGGTTTAGTGAACTATTGTTAGCATCAATCCCTTCAAGAATATGAGATTTAATGCATGAGAGGTGAGACTTTTCATTCCACTCTACAGCAATGAAGCTTTGTCCGATGTATTTGTTTGGGGCTGAGGTATTGTGTTTTCTTCCACATCAATTTATTCTTGGCCAATTTAATTTAAATTTTCCCAAAGATAACATGCTTAACCACACAATGACGTATTGCATTTGGCCATATATTTGTGGATGTAAGTAAGGGGAAGTTTTTTTTTTTTCAGAAAAGTGTGCATTTCAGAAAAACAATGCTTGAATTGTGGCCTCTATTCATTTTAAATGTAGCTATTGATGTGTTGGTAAAAGATCAGAATATCTGGAAACAAGTGCTAAAAAAATGACTCCACCTTTAAGGCTATTTTGGAGAGTCCTCTGTGTACCCTCTGCCATGTGTTTTCAATGGCACAGCTGATGCTACTTTGTTCATGCCATCATGCTTACCAGTGTGGACGGACGCTATTACTTGACCACTGTTGATCCGTACGGAACGGCACTCGGATTAATTACACAATTTAACACCAATATTCAGTAAAATAAACGAGCAGTACATCAGCATTTATGCTAATGTCACCGATCTCTGATTATGTTACACTGTGATGCTTTCAGGCTCTGTTCAGTGAAAATGAGTTTTGGGCGAAAGTAAATTATAACGTTATCCTGATGTGTTCACATGTAATCTCGTAAAATGTTGTGTTGGTGAGAAACTCGAATAAATCCAGTTGTTTGAAGGAGATGTTTTAACAACAAAATAAATAGATAATCTAAAAGTTATATTTGCTCCCTTTTATTCTTCTGTGCTGATCCCATTTTTGATCCGATTCGTGACTCTGATCCGTGATCCAAATCTATTAGGACAGTTACGACTATATTCAGTATCTTATTTGAAATGATCGTGCTCGAGGCCTAGGGATTCCTACCATCTCTTGGGCTCCCACTTCAGACGCCCCTGTCTTTTTTGTTTAAGTTGAAAACCCCTTATTTGTTTCACATGTTGCATGCATATATCATCCAGTAAAAGAATGATAGTCCTTTACCCCAAAAGAGGCAACAGAAGAGTTGTGACTAATATGCTGTAGTGACCCCCCCCCCCTCCCCCCCCAGGCTAAGTACACAGTAGGGCTATGGTACCTTCCTGTGTCTACCATTGGTCTGGCCCTCTATACCCCTGGTGGTTTAGGGTTAAGATTACAGTTTTTGTTTTCAACCCTGCTGCTGAAACTGCCTTCAGGTATGAGTGCAACTGCATCCTTTTGTTTAGGTGCTGGAGGAAAACCCTGGATTTTGGCTCCTCGGTATTCAGGACCATAACCATTAGAACAAGAGCTGGATTCTAAACTGAAATCGACGAAGACTGCAGCCTCACCACTTAAAAAATAACTAAGGAGGGAAATACTGAGATACTATCCAAAAGCCCAGTGTCTTGCATTACATTTTCCGGTAGCACTTACTTTGAGATGACGTGTGTTGATTGGAAGGTTGGTGGTACATTCACAGGGCCGATATGGCTCTAGGGCTCCTGTTCATAACTAGAGTGTTGCATTAATTTTGTATAAACACCGGCACAGTGTTGACTTTAACACTCAGAGTTAATTAACGCTGATGTTGTGTACAATGGCTGCACTGAAAGGCAAGGTGAAGAGATTGTTTTCTCCGTCAAGTTTAACAAATCAGCAACACTTTAGTTCAGGTTTGATTTTACATAGGTTAGTATTCCATTCATGTATTTATTTATTAATTTAATTAATTAATTATTGAATTAATTGTTGGAACTGATTATTTAGGAGTTTAAATTATCCAAGCAGGCCTTTGGAAGAAGGTCACAAAGCATCCTGTAGTAGTTCCTAGTACATATTTCTTTTAATAATTATAATTTACACAGGGAATTGTAATATGTAAAATCCAGTTGTCAGAGTCACATGTTATAATTTGACTTATACTGGATCAAAAGTTTTAAGAAATGCCTCAATAACCGCAAATATATAATATCTAAGATTTGGGGAAGGGCCAATGCCATGATAACAATTTAACTATCACTAAATTATCATTTTCTGCTGCACAGAGCTTCAAACGATGTTACAGCTTTGAAAACATCTTCCTTGACTTGATGAGGCTTTATTTTTTTAGATTTTGGTATTATAGTATTTTTAACTGGAAATAGCTGCTCCCACAAGATCCCGGGGTACATTTAAGAGTGATAATTACAAATAACGGGCGAATAATGCTTCGCGTTTTCCAGATCTTTTTTTTTATGAATTTATTTGTTCCAGTGCGCGCAGATACATGAGTTTGTAAGCATATTCATGTTTGTGTACATTCCAAATGTGTGCATTTACATGTGAATGCATATTTCAATAGCACAGTTTGACACTAAACAATAAAGTCCTATTGTCATAAAGGACTCCGAAAATGTTCTAGAAAATGTCAGATTATGTTATCACATCTTTACACATATTCCAATCAAAGCTATGTAACTTCATGAAAAGATGATTTCCATTCCTTAATATGCACTGTATGCGACTATTTAAGGTCATGCATATTTATAAAAGTGAAAGCTCCGAAGAAATGAGAATGGTTTGCATTTATCTTGTTACTGTCATTTCACAATGAATGCCAATCCACTCACAAAGAGGCAGTTGAGCAACCATTCTTGTCTAATTACTTACTAGTGTTTCAGTTGAATTTCTGCAATAATGGAAAGTTGATATACAAGAAAATTAGAACACAATACACAACATTTTAGAGATGCAGTGCAGATTAGTAGGATACAAATATATCCCTCCTGTTTGTTTTTTATAAGTAAAACATTAAAGAAGGCAGCAACCAATACACGGGTGTAATTAGGAAATAAAGGGGAATAAAATTGTACTTTAAAATGGCACTTTAGAGCATAATCGAATGATGGAGCACATATATCTTAAAAGATGTGCTGTTCTCAGATCATTGTTTACCTTCTAGATGGCCTAGGGACCAGTTTTCTCCTCCTCTTTAGGTGATTGATCAAGAAATGTCTTTGACAGTTTGATGGGAGCTTGAGTGATGGGCATCCCTGACTGTATCCCACCTGTCAGGGTGGAATGAATTGGCCATCCCATCAAAGATCACCTTTGATCTTGCTGGTGGAGATAGTGAAAAGGCACAGAATAATAAAAAAAAGTGACTTCTACACTCTGTTTCCAGTCAATCTCATTCTATTGAATTGCTCACTCTTCTGAGTCATTTCACATGTGAAATGTATGTGTTATGGTTTAAAGGTCTTATTTGAGATGTGTTTATAATTGGACAGTCTAACAAGACGCCTGTGTGGTGTGACTGACCCAAGCTATAATCAAACCACTTCGCTATTTCAAGTAAACAAAGTTTTGTGCCGCTGTGTCAAATCTTGAATCAAGAGTGAGCATGACCTTTTCAACCTTCAAGCGCTGATCTGTAAATATGTCAGCAAACAGATTTAATGTAATCTGTCATGGGTAGTTGATGTGTTTGAGTTGACTTAAGCATGATTATCCCAAAGACAAATGTTTCTTCTCATTGCTGAACCCCTCTTAACCTCTGCTTGCTCACAACAAACACAGAGTAGGAGGATCCTGGATGGCTGTCTTACCACGTACACAGACTGGTGTTTGAAAGACCCGATAGCTAATAGCTTCATGGCGCTGCTTATAAGTGAAGCAGTGAAGCATCTGGGCAGTATTGAGGTAAAACACTCAATCGACCTGGGTTTAATTCCTGGTTATAAAACAATAGAAGTGGTAGGAGGCCAGCTTGGGATCAGATCCTGGTGTGTGCTGCTAGAATATCATACTGGGTGGACTTCACTCCTACTGGGCATTTTTACTCTCCCATGGGGTTTTTGTTGTGGCAGTGCAGGCCAATGAACATTGTTAACGCTGGCGTTGAGGAAAAGGAGAACACTACAACCTCAACACTACAAAAGATGACTGCAATCCAGGGTCCTTGTCATCTATGCTGTTGTAATCTGTTGCGTAAAATTACAGATTGATGGGATACTGTAAGAATCAGTGACTCTTCTTTTTACAAAATTCGATTTTGATTAACTAAATCAACCACTCTAATTTATTGGGTATTCTCAGCCTTGCTAGCATGTAGTTTGCAATGACCGTGTGTCACAGCCTTGACAACACTCAAGTCTAACTGTAGCTCAACTTTGTTGCTGCTTCATTGTGAAGCCGACTACTTCCATGTTTCCCCTATACACAATCGGTATTTTGGCTAGCAGCTTGTTGGGCCTCTGCTTAAGCTAGCCGCTGATGCTAACTCAAGGTAACCCCCAAACAACCCACTACCAGCCAGCCTGAAATGTATTTCCTTACATCAAAACTATTTGCTTTCACACCCAAGTGCATTGTCATTGTCATTCTCATAACAGTGTGTCTGTTTGTTTTTCAAAATTCACAAAAAAAATCTATCTAACAAACTATACTTCAGTCCATATTTGTTTGTGTTAACAATAACAATAACACAATTATCACTGCAATCAAAGACATATTTATGAAAAAGTTCAGCAATCTTACAGCACCACAAATGACTTGTACAGTATATGACCACAGTAACAAAAACATATATTTTCCAATTTTTAAGGTGATGACATTATACATGGAATGACTCTGAACTCAGTGTAAAAGTTTATCTTATGTGCATAAAAACACACAATTCAAACAATAAATAAAAGATATGATTAGAGCAAATAGTTTTAGACAATTTAATTTTTAGCCAAAAGACAAAAAAACAGCAGTACCATACATCATCATCATCATCATCATCATCATCATCATCATCATCATGTTCCTAAGAAGAACCCACACAAGCCACACACTGACTTCAACACAGTTAGAATCAAATAGAGCTATCTTTAGTATCCATTCCCAATGTTTCCGTCATAGGGAGCTCGGGCCTGTATAGCCCGTTGAGACATTAAATGTGATTCATGGGCACTACAAACAAACTTCACTTGACTTACTGTGCTATTATCAGAGAATAAAGGGGGGCATTCCCCTGCTTTTTGGATTGCTTATCATAAGAAAATGCATTTATGCCTGTTACACAGTTATGCAGAGACCAAATGTGACATTGGTCTTGAAAACCATTTGTCACTGTCATTGCATATCACAATCAATACATTGCCTACCAAGACAGTTTTTTGCCCAATTCAACTCATTTGATCATCTGTGGCTGTTTTTTTATAAAAAAAATGATTTCATTATAGGTAATCTATATTCATCATTGTTAACCACAGCTATCATTTGTCATAATCTGCTCATTGCCATCCCTGGATCCATTTCATGGTCAGAGATCAGGCTATGAGCTGGACATATGTGTGTGACGACATATACATGTGTATGTGTGTGTGTGTGTGTGTGTGTGTGTGTGTGTGTGTGTGTGTGTGTGTGTGTGTGTGTGTGTGTGTGTCTATATATATATATATATATTCCATTAGATGTGACTTGATCTGAAATGAATCTGTTTGAAGGATAAATTGCTCATAACCTAACGAATAACCGTGATATTCAGTTGATGTTAATATACGTTGATACAGATGTTGTGAAATGAACCTTCTTGTTGTGCATTAGTGGTTTCGATTTGTTACACAGAATGTCTTTCGGTGACTTACAGTGCACGATATCCACCTGGACCTGCAGCATCCTGCTGAGTTGTTTACAGTATGTATGTGGAAGGAAAGAGCAATATTCATGATTGATGACTTTCCAGGCAAGAAAACAACTAAAGCTGAAACAGCTTACATATCTTGTGGATACATTGCATTATACTACTGAGACTGCTGCTGATGGAAAAGCTAGAAATACATAAAAGTGACTCTCAAATAAACAGCTTTTTGGACAATTTAAACCTACCAAAACAGGCTTTGATATAAGTATTCAAAGACATTTTACTCCACTCTTAAGTGAAATGTACAAATATTCCTTCCTGAATCAAAAACAACCTGAATCAACACAGATACGTACACAGACGGCTGCAATTGCCTAAATACCAAAGTAAGGTAAAAACCCAGAGGAACCGTCCTTATATTCCACAATTAGTTTGCAATAGAGAAAATCAAATATTGGCTAAGCTTTTAGCTAAAAGACTCAACCTTATCCTTCCCACCATCATCGGGTCTGATCAAACAGGATTTGTGCATGTGAGGCGCTTATTGGGGGTCATTCAACAAACCTCTAGACCAGGGGTCACCAACCTTTTTGAAGCCGAGAGCTACTTCAAGGGTACAAAATAATACGAAGGGCTACTTGTTTGATACAAACTTCCTGAACAACAAAGTTGCACAGATCACTATCTATTTAACCCCTATCTAACTATCTAACTCTATCTAACCCCCTTCAGAAATGGTCAGAGTTAGGGCTGGGCGGTATGGCCAAAAATTAATATCACAGTATTTTGTAAGATTCTGGCGTATTTTTTTTCTTCAGTAAACGCATTCATTCATTGATGCTGAAAAGGACCGCAGGCCAACTGAACAGCTGTTTTTACGTTGGTACATAGAGGGTGTTAGGAAGCTAAACCTGGAGGGACTTAGGACCCAGGGGAATGTAGGTGAAAAAAAACAGGAAGGGTCTGTCTCTTCCTGCGACGGAGTTTCTTCTTGGTGTGATAGTGGGCGAGCTGTACCCAGCATGCTCTGTGGTGTAATTTTATAAATGTACAATTATTAGTGTTACAAATTGTTAATAAGTCACAAACTGTTGTGTCTTGGTGTTTTACCCTGTTAAAATGTGTTAGTTGTGGGTTATTAATTGTTGTTATAAAGTTTTAACTGCGACTAAAGTTAGAACCATGATACAAGTTAGAACCATGACACGTAAGTACCTCCGACCGCTGCGCACACGGCAGTGAATTGTTTTTTCTTTTTTTTTCTTTCTTGTGAAAGCTCTTAAGCGTGTTCTATTTTTAGAACATGCTTCGCGGGCGACTAGCGTGGTCTCTGCGGGTGACCAGGTGCCCGCGGGCACCGTGTTGGCTACCCCTGCTCTCGACTCTATGTTTGTCTCCTTAGACCCTGAGAAAGCGTTCGATCGAATGGAATGAAAACATATGTTCAATGTTTTGGAACATTTCTCTTTGGGTAATATATTTATGAGTTGGGTTAAATTATTGGATACTTCTTCACAAGCAATAGTTATGGCTATCAGTCTCACTTCACCCCGGTTCATTCTCGGGCGTGGCACTCGTCAAGATTGTCCATTGTCCCCACTTTTGTTTTCAACTGCCATTGAACCTCTTGGCGAGACTATTAGAATACACCCAGATATGCATATTATTTATTATTTTATTGGAGAGGACGAAGCCGAAATTTTCCTCAATATTCATTATTATTTCATTGTTATAATACGGGTAGATCAAATCAAGCATTCTGATTGGTTGAGAGTGAGTCACGGGGTGTATTTTATTCAGCCATAAAGTACTGTACAGCCTGTTTACATTTAGAGCGTTCCATATCAGTGCGCACTTAAAATAACAGGTAGATTTAAATTGCGCGACCGTTAGTTGTCATTTCAAGCTTGACAGTTACCAAACATGTTTGGTGTAAACTTTGATATTGTAACGTCCGCAGTAACGACTCGCAGACGTTGGTTTCCTTAACTTGCAGGTTTATTGCTTGAGTGTTCACAGTATTGCAACGGGGCTCTTCGCTAACAGTAGCTCAAACAGAACAGCTAACAAGCTCACTTAGCATCCCCCACACTAGCATAACGAACGACAACACACACGTCACTTCCTCCCTAACCTAAAGATGAGGAATGAAAAGGGTTTGATCACAAAATCGTGATAATTTCCAGTGAGAGATAATTACGTCGGTAATTTCCCGACGCGAGGCGAGTTCTCTAAACATCATGGAGAAGAAAAATGACGGAGAAAAGACGGACAGAAGCAGCGAGAGCACTTCTTTACATCCTCCACCCTGCTTTCAACCGTTTTATAGTCCCGTATGTGCGTCCCGTGCGTCCCAGGACTATTTTCTCGAGGCAGTACTGTGTCTACAATAATGTACAGTTCAAGGGTTTGCCGGCCCTCCGCTGCGCGTCTGGCCTAACAACTTCCTTGAACAGTACATTATTGCACGACACAGTACTGCCTCTCGTACCTTATTGCTTAAATAATACGGGTACCTGCGACTTTATAAATGTAATAGTAAGCTGCCTTTCAGCACAAAATAGTTGTAGCCGGCAAAACGTTGTGTATCGCATTTCAGCGACAGAGAAAATAGTCCCGGGACGCACGGGAGGCACATACGGGACTATAAAACGGACAGCCTGGTCAGTAAATCAGGCCGGTTGAAAGCAGGGTGGAGGATGACGCTCAGCCACCGATGTAAAGAAGTGCTCTCGCTGCTTCTGTCCGTCTTTTCTCCGTCATTTTTCTCCTCCATGATGTTTAGAGAACTTGCCTCGCGTCGGGAAATTATCGACGTAATTATGTCTCACTGGAAATTATCACGATTTTGTGATCAAACCCTTTTCATTCCTCATCTTTAGGTTAGGGAGGAAGTGACGTGTGTGTTGTCGTTCGTTATGCTAGTGTGGGGGATGCTAAGTGAGCTTGTTAGCTGTTCCGTTTGAGCTAACTTACTGTCAGCGAAGAGCCCCGTTGCAATACTGTGAACACTCAAGCAATAAACCTGCAAGTTAAGGAAACCAACGTCTGCGAGTCGTTACTGCGGACGTTACAATATCAAAGTTTACACCAAACATGTTTGGTAACTGTCAAGCTTGAAATGACAACTAATGGTCGCGCAATTTAAATCTACCTGTTATTTTAAGTGCGCACTGATATGGAACGCTCTAAATGTAAACAGGCTGTACAGTACTTTATGGCTGAATAAATTACACCCCGTGACTCACTCTCAACCAATCAGAATGCTTGATTTGATCTACCCGTATTATAAAAAAGCAATAAGGTACTCGAGGCAGTACTGTGTCTACAATAATGTACAGTTCAAGGGTTTGCCGGCCCTCCGCTGCGCGTCGGGCCTAACAACTCCCTTGAACAGTACATTATTGCACGACACAGTACTGCCTCTCGTACCCTATTGCTTAAGTATGGCAGGTCAAGATCTATGTTTGTGCAGTTTTTCCTGTTTTTTTAAATTTGAATGAAATTAAAAGTTGTATTGTTTGTCACCGATTCTGATTGTCTGTATAGCTAACCGTCATGTGATATTAAATTATTTTTGGGGGGGACATTTAGCGTGTAACCTGTACAAACGAAAAGCGAGAGCAGTATCTCTTTTTCCTCTTCAATGATCTCTCCATACCTTCCTATTTGATTCTTACAGGACTGGGACCGTTTTGAGATCATGAAATTTACAATTGTTTTACAGTGTTAAACATGAAGCCTCCTTTTCACATATCCACAAGATGCAATGATGTTTAAATTTGGGATTTTGTAATGATTATGATAACAACATGCTGGGCCCAGAGATTCATGGTATATCACAAAAAGCTGCATTCAAAAGTAGTTTAGCTGTTTTTTGAGCTACGTATTGCAATTATCCATGCAACTGCTGGCTGCTCATAGACCTAAGACCAGCACATCTGTCACAGTCAGCTAATGTGTTTACCGAGCACACAGCTCTGTCTCTACTAACTCTCCAGTGCAATGAGAGGCCACAGAGAGGACTTGACCTCCATTGTCCCTCCTCAGCTTCCACCTTTTCCTTTCTTTAGTCTGGAAGTTCTGACCAGCAAGAAGAAGGTGAAGGTAAAGAGTTCTGCTAATTAATTAACTCTCCAATTATAGATACCGCAGTTGCACAGAAATCCCCTTTTACTTTCATTTACACACTTTCGACTGCCTGGATTCCTCTGTTTACTTCAATCAGTTCTGCGAGATAACACGAGCATACTGCAGCAAGTTTGGCCAATCTGGATCTTATTAAGGAGAATGATACTGAAATAAAAACATACAATAATTAGAATTAAGAATCTTTTTTTCAAGCTTCATACACAGGTTGATTATGATTTTGAAGGGTTGTAATAACTTAGTTTGTCACATTTGGACTTGCACAGTGTAAAAAGAAATTGTTTACAATGCATGAAATATGATAATTAATAAGGGATATTATTATGAAGGATTTGTAATTGTATGCATATGAAGGTCTGTTTTTATTACCGCAGAATGATTAATGTGTTTTTATATATTCTTCAATTTCAAAGTTGGCCAACTTTGTAGTCAAAGATGTCATGTGCATAGAAAACATTGCACATAGTCAGATTCTGCAAGACATTATATGTACATTTACATGTAATGTTTACCTACAGCTGATTATAACTCTGGAGGCTGCTGAATTTTCTTTTATTCTCCACTCTGACTTAAGACGGAGTGTCTTGGCTTTAATTTGCACCATAGCAGAGTTTGCCTCATATTTGTCTCAATAACTCCTGCTGCTATGTGTTGTTTTCCCCTCATTATAGTCAAATTACTGCTCTTTCTTTGTTTAGTATTAAATAGGGAACTTAATGTAGATCAGTAAACAGCCCAAGGCCTCTACCCACTTCAGCTTGTGTATGTCTCCCTGTCAATCACATATAATAAGATCAACAACAGGAAGACATGGAACATTTATGAATCACTTCAGGGAAATATGGTAAATAAAATGGACACAGATGCACACACACACACACACACACACACTCACTCCTGCACACAAGCATATCCCTATGCAGGCAAGCAAACAAGCATGTGCACAACAACAAATGAAGAAGGTGTCCTGCTTTGGGAATATACTGTTATAGACATGCATCGTACATAAGTAGGTAAATAGCTTAACTACCGTTTGTGAAGAATGTTGGGGAGACATCCTTATTCATGGGTCTCAAAGCATAATAAAATGTCCACCCACAACCATCCACCACTGAAAGCACATAAAAGTCGTAAATTGCTCTCACAACCCGGAAAAAATATTGCTGCATTTTAGAAACTAATAGCGTGGCCATTTTATGGACCAGCACTTCTTGTGTCTTAAAATTTGGCCTGCTTGTAATGCTTTATCGTTAAAGGCCGCATCGTTTTACTGAACATCTTGAGTCAATGCTGAGTAGAGACTAAATCTTGGAAACACAACCAGTACAGCCTTTGTGTGGCTGGTGGTGAATCAGCTCACTGAAACAAATTCAAGGCTGTAAATTGAATGTCTGGCAGCTGCAAAAAAAAAAAAAAGACAGTTTGAGACTGCTTAAGCTATATACAGTTACTGCAAGACACTCATAAAGGAAAGTAGAATATGTCATGTCAACTTTTTTATAGTGAATTAAAGGTGGAAAGTTATATGACAGCACAGCGCAAACCAGATTTAAAAGAATCCCTTAGTGGCATTTGAACAAAGGAGAATTACACCCCACTGGTACTTCACCGGGCGTTTTCACAGCCCCGCATATGTAAATCCTGGAAGTGAAGAAGCGTCTGTCATAGGTGGCAAAACACTATTCTGTAGAGACTTCATTCTGCGCGGGAATGAAAAACACACCCTGCTCAGGCACTTTGTTATTGTCATCTACTGTAAATACACTGAAACATGTCAAATGGAAAAGGCACTTGTTCATCATTCAGCTGTAACAAGTCCATCAGCGACTTCCTACAAAATAAATTCAGTTTTATAACAGAATGTCGCATCAGCAAATACGCACTCTATTGCTTTTTTTGTTTTTTCAAAACACAATGGTGGCATCTCCAAGCACTATACTGCTTTAAGGATGCTGTAAAACAGAGCCAGATGCTAACCTGTTTCTATGCACACCCAGAACCATATATCTTCCTGTACCACATCAAGGAGGCACATTCTACCCATTGCCTTCATTCCTCGAGGTCTATTTTTAAGTGAAGAGTTTCCATGGTAACCCGAGGTGCAGGTATTGCTTGTTGAAAGTGGTTTTTGAGGTCTAGCCACGGAGTTGGAATTGAATAAAATAAGAAAGAACCAGAAACCTTACCTCCAATCTTTCTTTTCAGTTGCATATCCAATGAGAACATGAGAGAGACATGTTTGAACTGGTGATCTGAAGGAGACAGAAGGTAAGGGGGGAGGGTACCAAACTGTTGCTTGTTGGATGCAAGCTGAGATTTGGCAGCCTTTGTGAGTTGGAAAGCTTTGTCTCAATTCCACTGTTTACCTTCAGGGTGTTTGTGGGAGCTGGCCCAAATGTTCATTATTGTGTACCCAGAGAACTCCACGCTCTTAATTTGAAGGGCATCACAAATTGACCCAGACGTACTGCAAAAATTCACAAGTATGTTGTGTTTCAGGCAAAAAAGAAAGAAAAAGATTGGTATTCGACAATTGAAGTGCAGGAGTGCAGAGCAGTGAGTCTTCTCCAAAGCCTTCAGGATGAAAGATATGACTACGCTGTCAAACAGCATTTCTTGACTGCTGCATTTGTGCAAAAAACTGGTCAAGAGAAAAGACCATTGACCATTGATTGTATTGACAGCCAGCAGCAACAGTGACATAATTAAATTAATAGTTTTGTAAGTTATTCAATAATCAAATGAGAAGCTACTTCATCTCGATTCCATCACATAGATAGACTGCAAGTATCCTTCACTGATATCTGTTTCTGTGTGAGCATCCTTCACCGTTAATACAAAGTCCCTCCACTCCATGACTCATTCCGTTGCAGCTTCTCCAGTTTTCTTTTGTACCAAAAATGTTCTGTTCATTTGTTTTGTTTGCTCCTTTGTCTTTCTATTTTTTGTTTTGTTCTGTTTATCTCTGTCCTATGTAAAGCATCTTTGAGTATTCAGAAAAGCGCTATATAAAATTTAAGTATTATTATTATTGTTAAAGTCACACCGAAATGAAAAAGCCACATATGTTTTCTTATATCAAAAAGTGCTACACATTATTTTAACGTAGCTGACCTTTTTTATGTGAAACTCTATAGCATAGAAAACTCTTCATTTTCAAATAAAAAAAATTATATTGCTCCCCACCTATAAGGCTATTTTAATTAAGCAATAAGGTACGAGAGGCAGTACTGTGTCGTGCAATAATGTACTGTTCAAGGGAGTTGTTAGCAAACCCTTGAACTGTACATTATTGTAGACACAGTACTGCCTCGAGTACCTTATTGCTTTTATAATACAGGTACCTGCGACTTTATAAATAGTAATGTAAGCTGCCCTTCAGCACAAAATAGTTGTAGCCGGCAAAACGTTGTGTATCGCATTTCAGCGGCAGAGAAAATAGTCCCGGGACGCACATACGGGACTATAAAACGTACGAGCTGGTCAGTAAATCGCAGATTTGCGGGCTGGTCAGTAAATCGCAGATTTACTGACCAGCCCGGTTGAAAGCAGGGTGGAGGATGACACTCAGACACCGATGTAAAGAAGTGCTCTCGCTGCTTCTGTCCGTCTTTTCTCCGTCATTTTTCTCTTCCATGATGTTTAGAGAACTCGCCTCGCGTCGGGAAATTACCGACGTAATTATCTCTCACTGGAAATTATCAGGATTTTGTGATCAAACCCTTTTCATTGCTCATCTTTAGGTTAGGGAGGAAGTGACGTGTGTGTTGTCGTTCGTTATGCTAGTGTGGGGGACGCTACGTGAGCTTGTTAGCTGTTCCGTTTGAGCTAACTTACTGTTAGCGAAGAGCCCCGTTGCAATACTGTGAACACTCAAGCAATAAACCTGCAAGTTAAGGAAACCAACGTCTGCGAGTCGTTACTGCGGACGTGACAATATCAAAGTTTACACCAAACATGTTTTTAACTGTCAAGCTTGAAACGGCAACTAACTGTTAGGAGTGTGTGGTGTAGCGGACCCAAACGCAACACACGCAGCAGTACAGTTCCACGGGCGGACTTTATTTAAAGTAAACAAGACACCACAAACAGATACAAACGAATGCTACCGGTCAGGTCCAGCGAACACAGGAGATCCACCTCTCCTGCTCCAGAGTCGGGAGGGCAACTCAACCGCTCGTGTGACCAATTCTTACAAAGTAACAACCCGACAATAAGCCGGGTCACGCTGTGGACCTTTAATCACCTGCCGGTGATCAAGGCAACGGCCAACAGCTGGGATGAAGGAGCCCCCCTCCTTCATCGTGGCAGTGGGCGGAAACCAGGAGGAGAAACTGTAGACTAAAGAGCGGACCGAGAATCCAACACTAACGGTCGCGCAATTTAAATCTACCTGTTATTTTAAGTGCGCACTGATATGGAACGCTCTAAATGTAAACAGGCTGTACAGTACTTTATGGCTGAATAAACTACACCCCGTGACTCACTCTCAACCAATCAGAATGCTTGATTTGACTATTTTCTCTGCCGCTGAAATGCGATACACAACGTTTTGCCGGCTACAACTATTTTGTGCTGAAAGGCAGCTTACATTACTATTTATAAAGTCGCAGGTACCCGTATTATAAAAGCAATAAGGTACTCGAGGCAGTACTGTGTCTACAATAATGTACAGTTCAAGGGTTTGCCGGCCCTCCGCTGCGCGTCGGGCCTAACAACTCCCTTGAACAGTACATTATTGCACGACACAGTACTGCCTCTCGTACCTTATTGCTTAAATAATATCCACATCTATTTTTTAATCAATCAATCAATATTTTAAATGAAAGTGTCAGTTAATAAAAATAAAAAAAATTGTCAGTCAACATGTCACCTATTTTCAATGGCACTCACAGTTAAGACAGGAGAAATTGGTAAACTTGAATTCAAATGATACTTTCCACATGCACATAGCCATACAGTAAGTATTAGCATGGCATAAATCTCCTCATCTTCAATTTTTTTATTCTCCAGACACTCAAACAACCGTGATAACAGATCACTTATGTGTCCACTGTCCATGTTGCATCCATTTTGGAGTATATCCAGCCATTTTTACATACACAGCCAGAGCCAGGTGTCCTGTTACCAACAGCTTCTATTTAAATGTAAAATGCCAAACTTCCAAAATAGAATGACAGAAGAAATATGTAAATAGCTGTCACACTTTATCTTGGAATCCCTTAAACTAATCTGGGTGTGATGTTCATGTTGGTGGGAGTTAAAGTGGTTAATACACAATAAGTTCTCATTTCTCTTTAATAAAATACATCTATAGGTACCAACAACTCAAGTAAAATAAGAAAAAATGGAACAATAGTAATAATGAAGAAGCTATTGCTCTTTATACTGACACTAGAACAATGCAGTAACCTCTAAATAAAATGCTGCTATCAAAATCCACTTTGGCTGTCAAAATCTCAACCTGATGTTATCTATGAGAGTTACATTTGGTTAAGTATCTTTGGGGAGAGGAAAAAGACACCAAACATGCATTTGTTACATTTCATTTGTCTTTTAAACCTCAGTCGGAAGATGAATTCTAACCTTTACTTTTAGCTTTCAAACACAAACATGGCTTTTACTCATCTGCTGCTGTCGTGCTCTGCTGTGACACAAAGTTGTGGGATTGGAACTGACCTGTTAACATTGTTTGTAGTGCAGTGTTTCCCCTAGGTTTACAGCTTCAGGGGGGGGGGGGGGGGGGCGCGGCGGCGGCGGCGGCGACACCAACACAAACACTTAAAGTCACAAAATGAAGTTATTTACAGATAAAGTTTGAGAACCACTTCTCAAACTTTATCTGTAAATAACTTCATTTTGTGACTCCATCTGTGCTTTTATAAATAACAGAATAAAGAAAATTGCAATCACTTTCAAGTAAATGAGATTGCTCCATCACACTTTATTTTTTATTTTTAAATTGCAATCACTTAGAACAATGAAAATAAAGTTATATCTGTGCAAAAAATAACTAATATTTAGCTAAATAGCTCATTGTGGAAAACAATAAGCTATTTTTTTTTTTTTGCCAAACAAAACAATGAGTGCAGATATGTGAGCATCAGGTTGCATCAGTATTAGTGGAGCAGTGAGCCTCTACATCTTTTATAAACGGGGTTGTAGATTTGATACAATTCATGTTCAACGTTGATCTGAGATCTGTTTTCTGTTTTGAGAGACGCAGCAGCAGAAAGGACGTCACGGAGACTTCTGGCAAAGAGACAAAAGTCGGCGAGTCGCTATGCGCATGCGCAAGCGTAACCTGTTAACGACATAACGTAAACATTTACCCGAAAGTACAGGCTTTTCTCCATGTATTTATTAATGACTTAGTTGTATGTCCGTGTACTTTGTACTTTTGTAATATGTGAAGCCAGCAGCTCATTGTTGGTAGAAGACACGAGCACTTTGTCTCTTTCACCTGGAGCAGGAGAGCTGCTCCGGGTTCAGGAGAGTTGCTCCGGTGCTCCTCACAGGAGAGCTGCTGTTGCCATCTTCACCCTGGGAGCGTTTAAAACGCAGATATAGGTCTGCTTTTCACGCGACATATTTTTCGACGCTCTCTGTCCGCTGCTGTGTGCTCAGCGCTCACCTGTCTGTGCGCGCGCACCTGTCTGTGCGCATCAGGGCGGAACTCCGCTGTGCACGACGCAGAGGAGAAGTGTTAACTCGCGTTAACACTTCTCCATGTAGAGACCGAAATGACAAGCTGTGTGTGGATAAGATCAATAAAATACGGCCGTTTAGTTTGTTTAATAACAGAACAAGGTGTAGACCGGTTCTATAGGAAAGAGAAACTTAAATGACGACTTGTGATCTGGCGCTGTCGAGAAAATTACAGGGGGGCGGGGGGTTTCTTCAGGGGGGCGCCCCGCCCCCCTATTCTAACGGTGGGGGAAACACTGTAGTGCATTAACACGACTTGGTTGAAAAAGCTTCTTTCAAAACAACAAGTAGAAAGGCTGGATTTGACACAGACACTGTCATTTACAAACTATGAATACCTTTTTATAAGAGTCGACACAGAAAGACCAGACAGACTGCCAGGGAAATATAGTAATGTGCTGTGGCACAAAATGTGAGACAAAGCTTCAACACACTTCTGATTATGGAGAGAAATTAAGTCTTTACAGGATGGATATAAAGAAATTAATTAAATGTTATTTTTCTGCCAGAAACAAGGTCAGGGAATTAAAACAAAAATATATATATATATATATATATATATATATATATATATATATATATATATATATATATATATATATATAATTAATAGTACAATTTGAAAATAGCAGCTAAACCCAAAACAATTAAATCTGCTATCACTGAAAAGAAAATGCTAAATCATCCCTACTAATAATTAGTCTCTTTATCATTATGATCATTAATGAGGTGAAAGGCAGACTACATAAGAGACGTGCTAACAATCCTTCTAACATAATTTGTGGACATATTGTCCTTCTGTTGCATTTCACGTGGTCGACTCAGCCACAGGTCTGGACCTGAATAGCAGAAAATAAAGAGGTAAATTGGGCATGGTAACTTCCTAAAGCTCCATCGGCCTGTGTAGTCACTTGACTGTAATACAGGCAGACACAGATGAGACATAAGCAGTTCATCTCTTCAACAATGGAGGTTGTAATGATCCAGAAATAGAAAAATTCAGCGGAGTTGTAGCTATTACAAATAATAAAGCCTGTCAAGATTCTTTTCATGGTAACGTGTAAGTGACCCTTTTTTTAGCTGTCCCTCAGACAATTTGGTTCCTGGTCTGGTGAGTTGTAATAGAAGGTTTTACACAGATTTCAAATGAAATGTAACCAATTCTGCATGAGCAGAATTATATTATTCAACATAAAAAAAATGTTTTGCCTGTTTTTATTTTGTTTTAACCGGACACATTCCAGCTTTATATGGTGTCTTCCTTTAGCACCGTATTTAGATCAGCTTTAAGCTGGCTGCCAATTCTTTCTGAAAGGATACTGTATATACTGTAGATCAGTGCTTCTTCAGAAAGCTTGTGTACCTTGGCTTTTTTTCACTGTTATATTTAGTCAAAGAGCATTATGAGTCATGGCC
This sequence comes from Myoxocephalus aenaeus, assembly GCA_038501785.1. NCBI lineage: Eukaryota > Metazoa > Chordata > Actinopteri > Perciformes > Cottidae > Myoxocephalus > Myoxocephalus aenaeus. Next base: position 3,368,392 of record JBAMJR010000028.1, on the reverse strand, counting down.
ATTGTTTAGCTTCGCTGTGCCTCTTGTGTTGCTAATCTGGCCGGTTGCTAAATCTCTGCGATTGTCCTGCTGCAGTGAGTCAGTCAGTTTCCAGGTATAGATTTATAATGCTTTGTTCTTCTCGTGGTAATCTTATCTTCCCTCCTTCTTCGTCTTTTTCCTGCTCGTCTCCTCCTCTCTGCACCAACCTCACAAAAAGCAGGAGCATTAATCAAAAGAACTGTCTCCCCATTCCCGCCTAATAAGTAGAGAGTGAATGCATGGCTGCCTCCATCACAAATAGCAATGAGACCTTAGACTCCATTACCACGGGTTTGTTAATTCATGAAGTGAGTTTCTTCTTGCCCCTCCCCTCAGAGGTCTCAGGCTTTCACATGCCCTTTTTTCTTATTCTCCTTGATATGTTTTGTACCCTCGCACTTTCACTGCTCTCATTTCATTGTCATATTTGAGGAGGAAGAACATTGTTTCGTTTGGGAGTGCTTCCAGTCCAAGCCATGTCCCGCTTTATAATTCATCAGCGTACAAGGTACAAGTTATTTCGGGACATGCAGGCAGAACAGAGAAGCAATCACGACACACACATTAGCAGCCTTATACCTGCTAATGGATTTACCTAAATGGCATGAGGAGGAAGACTATTATTCAGCAACATTTAGTCATTGAACTTCTTGTTGTTCTTTTTTCAGCACTTTTATCTCAAGAAACTACACTTTACTAAAAGGGCACTCAGTGCTCTCTTTTGAGGCTCCTGCCTTTATTATAAATGAATTTAACCAGTTTTATTCGTTTTCAAATGATAAAATATGTCCTTTTATTCAACCTGATATTTGTCATTCAGGTAGTGTTTTCAAGGTAATTACAGAGGTGAATAATAACAACAACAAAAAACTTAAAGAGCAGAGCTTTAGGATTTATACAAAGAAACAGCCCCTGTTGTTGTTGTTGTTGGCTTGCTTATATCATTTGTAATGCAGTGTTTTGTGATTAAAAATGCCAGCATCATCTCCTTTTATAAATCTAAACATTTGAGTTGGATGAGAAGATTGATTCCTGTCTCATTGTTGTGCTGCAGATATGAAACTACTGCCAGCAGCTGATTAGCTTTGCTTAGTATGAAGACTGTAAACAAGCTAGCCTGGCTCTATTCAAAGATAACAAAATATGCCTACCAGCACCGCTAATGTTCAGCAATTAACACATCATCTCTTGTTTGTTTGTGTTGTGCAAAAAAAAGAAGTATAAAATCAACACATTGCTGTACTACTGCACTATTTCTTGGCCAGGTGCAAGGGACTTCCTGGAGTTAGCTTTGCTAGTAGGTAGCTTTTGTTACCTTTGGGCAGGCTAGCGGTTTTTCCAGACTTTGAAATAAGATAAGCTAAGCTAGCCGGCTGCTAGCAGCAACTTCATATTTAGTGTACAAATACGACAACACATTCTCACTCCCAGCATGTCAAATAATGTAGCTTGTTCAGTGCTCCAAGGTGTTTGACACCATGTGTGTATGCTACACACTCAGCTGCAGCATGATGGGCAGAGTAGCCTCCGTTGTATAAAGAGCAAGATCGTCCACACAGGGCAGGTGGATTGGTCAAACAAACAAAGGACTTTCATCCAGTAGACCACTGTTTTGTATCCCGAGCAAAACTAAACAGTAAGTTTAACTTTTTGTCAAATCAGACACCAGTTAGCCTACATGAGTAATTTGAGTAATTAATCAACATCAACATCAACATCAATAGCCCTTGCACCGCTTCAGTTGTTTGTTACTGACTGTACATACTTATATACACTTCATACACACAACATATGCTTTGCATTGTTGCACTTTTATTATTGTTTAATCTTCCAAATTAATACACTCTGCTGTGTTGTTGTATATATTGAGTTGTGTTGTATATATTGAGCATCTTTCATTCCTGTTATTTTTGTGTCTTGCTACTATGACAAAAAAAAATCCCTTTGGGGATGAATAAGGTATATTTCTATCTATCTGGCTCTATCTAATTTCACACCTGACAGTCCTGTGAGTGTCTGGTGAGTCAAGTTGACATTTCTCTAAACCTAACTAAGTGGTTTTGTTAGCCTAGACATAAATTGCTGTGAAGACAGAAGTTTATTTTGAAAAAACACTGCATGGAACGAGCATAAATTAAAACACCATCACAGAGCTGTCCAAAACTAACACTAGAGGTAGTATAATGCAGAGCGTTATAGTTTGAACCATAGTGCCGTTGACCAAGCTGCGTTATTTGAGTGGGTGAGATATGAAAGTGTTTTTCTTATCTAACTATATGTCAAACTATTCACTTAAAAGGCAGAGTCAAAGGTTTTAACCCACCCTTTACGTTGGAGCCTGAAGCATCTTTATTCTTTTTTATAATTAAACAATAAAATATATATATATTCCGTTGCAGCGACAGAGTGCAGATTAAGGTTGTTAAATTGTCTCTACCTGCAGCCTGTGGCCATTGTGCCTGAGCCTTCCTGCTGCCTCTGACACAGATTGAGGGCCCAGGTAATATTTGCAGAGCTCATTTGCACTCTGTGTGGCACATGAAATTGCCATTGACTGCAATCTTGCAAGCTCTCAATGGCCTCACATCGACAGTGCTTGTTAAAACCGTACCACGAATAAGTCCTAGGATAGGGACACATGCCTCAGGGGAGTCCCAGATGGCTAACAAGCATATTAGGTATGGCAACTATGTAGTGCACATTGTTTACACCCACACTCGAGGCACACATGCGCATGGACACACACTCACACAATCACATGGCCCTGAAAACTGAACTGTTCAAGGGATGTAAAGAGGGAGTGACGACAGGAGTGAGTAAAATTAGCTTATTAGGCAAAACACTTAACGCAGGTTGCAGCCTCCAAGTTAAAGATCACGCACGGCACAAGTGCTAACAAAAGATCAGGTAGTCAGGATAATGACTGTAAAGTGGTTTTGAGGTAGCAATTAGCTGTCAGCCGTCGAAATAAGGGCTGTTTGTCTTGTCAGAGACTCTTTAGCAAAGGACAATCTTGTTCATACAGTTTCCTCTCTCCGCTTCTATTCCTCTGCGCTCCTCCTCTGCACTCTGGTGCATTGCCAGAAAATCAGATTTCTCACATGGTCAACTTTTCTCCTACTGAGAGATTATTTCAATAAAAAATAAACAGTCTTCCCCCGCAAGGCATAATCACAGGCCAAATGATCCACTCAGAGAACGTGGCTTTTAGAATGAATAATGCATATGTTCACTGTTAAATTGTATCTATCTTACAAGAAAAGGGAAAAGAAATATCTGTCCTGCTGCCAATCTGAAAAGTGTTGAACCATCATGAAATTGAATATTGCACATTATTTCTATTGTGCTGTAAAAACCTAAATATACAGTTAAAGCAAAATTACATAACAGTTAAAAAAAATAAGTAATTCGAAGCTAACTCCTGCAGGTTTTGTGACCTGATCCTCTGTTCAGACTTTGTTTAGTTAAACAAAACAATGAATTTAATCAAAGTCTCTATAGAGAGATATCATATTTATGTTTAATATGTTTTTAAGGGTGAAGTTCAGGTTGGATCGTGTGTGGATTATTTCTCCGTAACATCAGTCCAAAGCAGCCAAAGCAGCCAAAAATACATTAGAAGATTATTTGTTATCCCCAATTCCCAGATCTTGATGTTTTTTTTAATTATTGCCCCGTGTTTAAAGATAATGCACTTTCAACTCGAGTCCTCCCTGTAGGAAATGTATTCATCAACATCTGCCCTGACTCCAGCATTAATTAAATAAACTCTTAAATTATCAACAAGCCAGTGATAGTATCTTGCAATCAAACACCAGAAGATGGTGCAGTGTTGTACTCGAAAGAACTCCACAAATTCCTTACAGCATTAAAATGATTCTTTTATGATGCAGCTTTTTCTCCTAAACCTACAGAGTTAGTGCAGGTCGAGCTAGATTAACAATGGGTTTGTTTTTCAACCAAGTTCTCATGCTTTCATAACATCTGCAGGTTGCCTTTAATATTGCCGAGGGTAATGGAACTCAAACATCTTGGGCACCCGCCCAGTGAGTCTATTTGGCTGGCACCCTGCACTATTTTCATTAATCCCCATTGAAATGTTGGCAGGTGAGGATAATTTGGCACAGTCACAGTCTGAATGGTAACAAGAAGGAGAAAGCAGGGGAGGAAATTATTGTCACAAGGACTCGGGACTGGGATCAGAACACTTGAGTGGCATGTATAAAAAAAACAGATATGACTAATAATATGCTGTAAATTCAGTTCATTATTAATCAGAGTAATTCCTTCATCTGTTCTGCCCAAATACTCCAAATTGAAATGGACCAATAGAGTTGGTCCATTTAAATTAGACCATATTGTAGTGATATGATTACTTTTCAGATTATTTTTCAATAACAAGCACGAGGAATTACAATTTGGAATTCAGAAATATACAGTTATGAGCTGAAACGAGTACAATCAAGTAATCAATTAGCTGAGAGACAGAACATACATAAATATTTTAATGATAAATCTTTAAAAGTAATCTTCAAGCAACATTGGGATTTGCTGTTTTTTTTCTTATATTAATGAATCTGAATATATATTAGGTTTTAGACTGCTGGCCGGATAAAACATGTTAACTTTTTAGTTTCAGAGACTTTATATTAAAACCTCCTACAACACAATCCTGTTTGACTAAACTGCATTCTCAGTTATGTTTCAAGGGAAACACGCTTACTCCCATTGTATGATCAAAGTATTAATGTGGTAAATTAAAACAAGGCAAAAACGTAATAAAACTACTTTTGTGGGTGTCGTAAAACATTATAGTTTGGTTTAAAATAAGTACTTGTTACATTATTTAAGTTACGGACATTAGACAATTTCCTACTCGTCCCTCCATACCTCATATTTAAATACACTTGCGACTTTATCATTACACTTCACATAACACTTACATCCCACCTTAAAGTACTGCTATCTATTGACTGTGCACTTTATTTTAACTTACATTTTATATTCTACTGTAGATTTAATTGTAAATGTTCATGCTCCCCGTTATTGCACTCTGTGTATTGTTAAATGTTTATTGTCAAAATGTTAAATGTTATGCACCTTCTGGCAGGACAAATTCCTTTTATGTGAAAACGTACATGGCAATAAATGGTTCTGATTCTGATTCTGATTAATCAAAGTAAGATAACGTTGAGTTTTAGTTTCACACAGGACACAAACAGCGGCTAAAGATATCTAACAAAACAAACATAATCTGTTTCCCTCAAAACTCAATTAGCAATGCCGTTTTGATTTATGGGAACGTCATTTTTAGAATAGTCAAGAAATAGATTAGCTGATTAATAATAAATAATAATAAAAAAGTAGTTTGTTGCAGCCCTTCTAAACCCATGAACTCAAACATTTTAGGGGTGAGCTTGTTTATTATTTGTATTATTATTATTATTATTAAATGTGGTTTGCATGGTGGCATTGACACAGGCACAGGCATATACACTGATGACACGCTCATACATTAAAATGATAGTTCATTTGTGATAGTGTGAACATGTAATATCATTAAAAAGAGGTGCAATCATGGAAAATAATAACCATTGATTTTTCCAGAGATGCATTTCAGAGTAAAATTATTTCTAGATAACTGCTGGCAGTTTAAAGGGCAGGGGGGATCCGCCAAACCGCCTGCCAAAACAGTCCATTAGCAGCTCATGCACTGATCAAACCCACATCCCCATTATCTCAACCAGCCTCTTCATTTCTCATGCAGAGCCATGTGAATTGTCATTCATATCTCCCATCTTTCACTCATCTTTATTCAGCTGATCTGATTATAGTTTGCCTTTTCAATTAATGCTACAACCCAGAGCGAGGGGGTGGGGGGGGGGGGGGGGGGAACGGAGGAGAAGCTGATTTTCAGATTGAGCTTGATATGCGCACTGATTGTAAATGAAGTGAACAAAAGTTGGATGCATGGAAAAATGCCAGAGATGCTGCGGTCCACAGCTCTGGAGGAGCACATCTGGAGCCCCTCCAAGTGCCTCGGGGGCGTCGCGAAGAAGGAGCAGCAAGGGGGAGAGAGAGAAAATAAAGAGAGAGAGAGAGAGAGAGAGAGAGAGAGAGAGAGAGAGAGAGAGAGAGAGAGAGAGAGAGAGAGAGAGAGAAAGAGTTGGCTGGCAGGGTCTGATTTGTACTGTTGAGCAGCTGTTCCTTGCAGAGCTTCCTGTTTTATCAACCATCAAAGAGATACTTTGTCATACATCCACAACGGCTCACAGACATTCTGTATCCTTATAGTCTTTATTTATCTATGTTGTTGACTTGATAAATCTGAATTGATAAGGATGCGGAAACTGGCAAAATCCCCAATTTGGACCTCTTATGCTCAGATGTTCAAAGGGAGACACTGAGGACAGGGAGTGTGAGGTTAAAGGGAGCAGGCAGAAATAGCATCGGGCTCAGGGCATGCAGGACATTGTTGTGTGCAAGAGGTGATGCGGTAAAGAGGTCTTTTCGGACGCACAGAAGACAATGCCTTATTTGGATGCAGTAAATTAGAAAGGTTGATTGATTTGATGACACTTGCGGGGCGGGACATGAAGTGCATCGGTCTGTGAAGGAGTCCGCGCTCACGGTCGATATTTAAGCCTTCCAGGGAAGCTTTAATAACACAGCGTTAAAGGCTCTATGAAGAAGCACTCTTTCCTTTCTGTGTTTGTCTTCCAGGACACACATGATTACACGAATCCTTCATAAAGAAAATTCTGTTTGCTCTCACCATGACTCTGCTCCAAATATCTGGTGAAACACTGTTTAGTTTACAGTGTGCCGTTGTATCAAAGAGCATTGATTTTTTATGTGAGAGACAGAAATAAGCCATTTTAATGAAATGCTGTTTACGACGAGCTTCTGTTGATGATACACTTCACGCCACATCTATTTATCACTGTGGGACTAGCTTTTGTATTAAAGCCAGACTCCTGTTGAGCTGCTCCGCTCTGAGTCTATACATTATTTTCTTTACTCTGTATCAATTTACGCTCCTTTTCGGGTCTGAAACCATCTCTGAATCTACCCCTTTCTGATCACGAATCTCTTCGATTCTGTGAAATCTGTTTATTTGTATAAATAGACAAATAAATACAGTAAATATTCCCCACATCACTGCTTTAGATTTGTTTGTTTCTTAAAGTTCAGCTAAAGTTGGATTTTAAAAATGCATTTGATTTGAAGAGAAGTTTGAATTTTGCGCTTAAAAATTCTGCAGCCCAAGGGCTTATCAACTTTATCAACATAGCTGCAGGATACACTATAAGAGCTGTAAAACTTCATGCATATATTTTGAAGGCCAAATAATGGACACAAAGATATAGGACACAGGAATACGGGGAATGAATGCACTGGAAAATGAGGAAGTAAGACCGATCTCCACAAAACACAAAGGGAATTGGAGAAAGGCTAAGTGTCGTTCATGCACTCACATTGACTTTTCAGAAGAAAAAAAAAAGCAGTGAGGAGAAAACACACTTAAGTTTTCTTTTCTGTAATTCAAACTGCTCTGTGAACGTCAATTTTGTGTTTATTTTTATTTTTTTAACTTTTTACTGCTGCCCATGTTTATTGTGCTCTGTGTTTAACTTTTAACTTTTTACATCATGATTATATTTCTTAACACTTTGATTTGATTTGATTTAACACGTTGATTTCAGGCTTTTTACAGTAATGTTTATTAATATGCACTGTCACTAAGAAATTAAGTGAATAAATGAAATAAAGAAGATAGAATGAAGAAGAAGAGCATTATGTGCTTTAACACAACATTAATTCTCATCAATCTAAAAGAAAGACTTTTTATCAATTTTGATTCGTCAACATTTTGGAGGTGAATTATTTGTATTCCACACAAGCAAAATTAAATATTATTCATGTCAGTAAAGAAAGACGGACCGACAAAGACTGGTATAGATATTTGCAAACTCATGCACACACACACACACACACACACACACACACACACACACACACACACACACACACACACACACACACACACACCACAAACAAACAATAAAAGTCAATCATTTTCTTCTGACATCCAAATTAAAACTAAGCGTCCCCCAGAGGATTATATTACCGGAGTGGTGCGTGCTTATGACAGCTTCATCACTGTGGTATGAAATGCAGACCAGGCCGGAGGCACACTGTTGTTTACCCCCAAACCATTACCAACTATTCTCTCTTATAAATCATTCCTTGCATTCTCTCAGCCAGTTTTTTTTTCTTTTCTTTTCTTTTTTTCTTTCATTCTGTGTCTGGTGGTTTATTAATTCTTGCACCCTTCATGCTCGGCTGAACGAGATGAGCCCCACACTGCTGCCATCATCCATGCACCTTGTCATGCGGAATTGATCTTGCTTTGTTGCTTTTGGGCATCTACTGTCTGATAATGTCCTAAAACTATTGTCAGTATGTATATACAGTATTCTGTGTTGCTTATGTAACAGAGCCCAGTCTGGCGTTGATCGTGCTGCGTTCATGCTCCATATAGTCGATAAAACACATCTATGTCACTGGTTTTATGACCAAAGCTTTACATGTATATATATATAGCAAGGTTTTATATATTTTTAGTAGTTTTTCATTTCTGCAACTTTTAAATGTGCTAAATTGCATAATGAATGTCTTGTCCTGTAACAATTCTGTTTTATTCCCTTTTTTTTGTCTTTACATTTTTGGTCCATATAGAAAATACATCAGTCAGTGCTTTTGCCTGAATTTGATGAAGAAGTCTGCATTTATCCATTTTTTTATTCATTTAACATTGCTTTTTGTTTTGGTGGCACGGGAAGCAAATAAATCTGAGCAAGCTGATGAACTGCAGGACAGAGCTACAGTTATCTGACCTATGGGATCATAAAAGGATTCTGAATCTCTGTGAGATCGATATAAGAGACTTTGCAATAACGAGCTGCTCTTTAATCAGGAGACGCAAGTTGCTTCGCATGGATCTCTAAACCACTAGAGTGCCTACGTGACGAATCAATGATATCAATATCAGCGATCAATTCTGACTTCAGTGTCACATTCTTGTTCCAGTTCAAGGATTCTGAACTGCACAAGACCAAAAATACAGAATTCAAAATGTGAGATTATTCTGTGAAAACAGAGAGCCACGGTCTGAAGCAGATACTGCTGCTGCTGAAAGCACTCGCCTCATACCTCTCATAATGTATTTATTCACATATAATGTGTTGGAAAACACATTCACAAACTCAATGGCAGTATCTCACTTGCCACATCCCTTCCTTGAGACTTTTAATACCAATAATTTAGTTGTGTGGTTGCAGTTAGTCATATTGCTCAACAAACTAGCGGCTCTAAAGCCTTTCTATTTTAGGTGATTGGTTAGTTTTATTTCTAAAAAAAGCTTTGTTTTGCTGGAGTTATTCAAGCAAGTGAGAGCTAATGTCCTCATGATAACCGTTTAAAAGACCTGATGAGTTATTGGCATTCTGTAAAGGCATGCATGTTGATTGGCTTCTTATTCTTATTCTCGCCTGTGACCTTTCGAGTCAATCAGAGAGGAATATGGGGGAGGCCCTACATGATGCTTTGGGATGTATTGACTGTTTTCAGCAGATGGTAGGAGCCATTTCAAATCCCCATGGAGGCTGTAAAGCCCTACACCACCCTTTGTTCCCGCACACACTCGCACAAACACACTTCAGGGCTGACGCGATAAAATCAATCTTGCCGTGACAGTGCTTCCCCCGGCAGCTAAGGGCCTAAATGTATTTGTCTAAATTAGGATCTGACCCAACACCTTTCTCTCAGAGGAGACAGGAAAAAGTACAATTTGGAACGCAAATGAAAGCCACAAACATCGGACACTATAATGTCGGTTTCCCAATGAATTTGAACCGTATACTGTATGTTGCCAACTAATGTAGGAACTTGCCTCTTGAATCCTCCAATACAAAATTAGCATTTGCCCTGAACTACATATTGGCTGGGTTCAAACTGGCAGATATTCTTTCAAACTTTGTAAAGTCTTGTGTTTAATGTAAATGATATGGTGCACAATACTAGATTATTGACCATCAATAGCTGCCAACAGCAGAATTAGTCAAAAGCTGGTAAATCTCTAACTAGTGTCATAATGCAGTAATCCCCAAACCGGGAAGCTACAGAAATAGTCAGCTAAAAATAATAGATAAATGGTTGAAATAAACTATTGCATAAAATAATTATAGATTAAGAATAAATAGGTAAAAAAAATTAAAAAAAATTACAATGGATAAACAGTTGAAATATCTTTAGTTTGCTAAAGGTTGGACAAGTGATTGAAACATCTAACTTTTGTACAAATCCAAATTTGACCGGAGCAACCGGAGCATTGACATTTCATTGTATTAAAGAAGGATGACAACAGTTTCTTCTTTGTCATATGTTAAATTATACCCAGCTTGTGATACGTACATATGCATATATTGGAAGATGATTGAAGGGGTTCTAAAGCTCATCTGACATTGCTGGTGATACTTCCGTCTTAAAAGGTTGGGGATAGTATGTCTACTATGATACTACCATGTGACAAATGATACAGGAACAGTGTGTTTTGCTTTATTTTTCTCACCATTATACAGCACCAGTTTCCTTAATGCAAACAAGCCATAACAAACAACTTCTAATGGAAGAACTTAGCTGGTCGCGTTTCTATGCATCCTTAAATTCTACCAGTTGTTTGCTGTTATCAATATGCTGAATGAACTGGAAAATAGCCTGCATTCAAGAGGCAACAGTTGGTGTGCAGCTTTTCCACAGTGGTAGTGAAAAGTTATTCACAATTGTTCACCTCAAAAGGAGGACTGCAATCAGAGCAAATCAACACTCCTCATTGCAGACTACAAGCTGTCATATCCATCCGAAGAAGTTTCTGAAACGATATGCCGTCTTTCAGAGAGCATGTAGTTATGGCAAAGCCTGTGTGGCGGCATATCCTGGATAATAGATTTACAGAGGTCTAAATAAGACATTTGAGCTTTTCTAGGTCAAAAATACTATCTCTGCATTATCCACGCTATTGTTGTGGATCTTTCTGCTTCTTGCGAAGGAGAAAAGTAACAACAAAAATACACATTACCTTGCCCTTGGTGTGAAATGAAAGATATTTGTTATAGATTGTATCAGAGAACTACAGAATATGATTCATATTTGAAGCACTGACCCCTTCTGCCTAATGGTCAGTGTCCCAGATGTAATTATTTAACGATTCTTTAAATAACCCCAGATTCTACTTGTGTTTGTGATTTTAAAAACGTTAATACAAGTATTAAACCGGAGGAGATAAGGCTGGCAGAATCAGTAACTTCTTTTAAATCACTTCTGAAAACCCATTTCTATAGAATTGCTTTTAAGTGATGTCGTCCTTTTATGTCCTTTTATGATCTATTATGCTGTTCTTTTATTCCCCTGGTTTTGTTTGTATATTTTATTTATTTGTCTGTTTTGATTGATTATTATAGTATCCATTGCCCATGGTCCTTTGTGTTTACTGATTTTTGTTTATTTGTGTTTGAAATGACATTTTAAGTTCAAAGTAAAGATACAGAGGTATTCAACTGTGATAACAAATGCCCATTGAACCGTTGACTTTTACACTAAAGGAAAGGTAAATATGTCATGTTCATTAAATAAAAAATAGCTTTAAATACATGTTACTCCAGAGTGATTGTTTCACATCATTAGTCAATATTACAATGGTACGGCCTGTGTGCTAAAGTCAAAGTTGCATGCAGTCTGTTGATGATTGCTCCTTCACCCACATCATATGCCTTCCAACATGCTGACTTCCTTTATACAGGAATACACATTGATATACCTGCATGGAAAACTGGCAGTGTTTCATTTCATTCATGTGATACCTAATTGATACTTGTGGGGAAACTTGTCTATTTCCTTCTTTTTACCATAAAGTCAAGGTCAACTTCACTGTCCTGTGTCAAGTAACTGAGGGGCCACAGAAGCACCTTAAGTGGTACTGCACACTGAAACATGTTGTTGTTTTGCCGAAAACTGTGATTAAACACATCAATGCTGGTGTTAATATCTTACCAAATTTATAAAAAAATCTGCTTTCATGGGTTGAAAAATCACCCCTGAACCGCTGACATAGAGCTGACTCATCTACATTTAAATGTTACGTTACTGCCCCGCCAACGATCTCTGACACTTGCCCTTTTTTTTTATTATGGGATGGGGGAGTTGCGCTCAGACCTAGGGGTGAAGTTACACTTTAAATTCAAAATAAAGTCTCTTACAGCTTGAGATATCCTTAATCTGAAGTCTCATCACCTCCCCTTATATTATTTAAGTCTCACATACTTTATGATCTAAATATGATCTGATAAATAATTGAGTTACAAAGTGTAAATTATAGCAGGGTATGCATTGCATTACACCGGTAATCCCTAGTTTACTGTAAACCGTATGATAAGTATCTATTTAATAAACATACGGACAAAAAACTGCATTTTACACTTTATATGAAAAGTATTTTTGCATGCAAATATTTGTAATACATATTTTTATATATTCTACATTATATTCCACTTACATTTATTTCCACATTATCTTTATTGAAAATGTTGATTAACATGAGTGCAACAGTTTTTTTATATTATCTCCCACCCACCAAGGCTCAATAAACTCCATAAAAAAAGAATATGAATAAATCATATGCATAATAATGATGATAGTGATGTTACATTTAACAACAAGGGGTAGATGCATTCTTTTTTTAAATGCATATACATCGGCAATATATCACCAAAGATACATTTAAATACCCCATTTACAATCTAAAGTAAACTTGACTCCCTCTCTTCACGTGGTTGTTACTCCATAATGCTGTCACTGCAGGCCCAAGTTCAACACGGGTCAGCATTCAAATACTCCATTTATTTTACCATCGAGAACCTGATGCTCCATTAATTTTACAAAAAGAATAACAATATTCTCTCGTGCCTTTCTCACATGAAAGGCAGGCGCTCTGTGAACCCGACAGCAGATGTCAATACAACACTCTGGTTTTCAGGTCCATATATGCTTGACTGGCCTCCTCTCACCTGTGCATTAGTATCATCACTCTGGCAAATCATTCAATCTGGACTCCCTGTAGAGCTAATTAAGCCAATAATTCCAAAGCCTCTCCGTGTTTTCTCCTTCATTCAGCTGTAGGCTGCAGTCAGGCTCTTTCTAGCTTCGCAGCAGCTCCAGTTTGTGAAGTGGAGTAAAAGAGAGAAAAGAGGAGAAATCAGAGTGATGGCAAAGGAAGATAAAACCCTGAGGGCCCGATAATAGACGGGCTCAGACACTTGTTAGGATACATATCAATGATATCAAATACTCGACAAGGTGCTGAAGGAGGTGACTCCTCCTCTGTCCCACAGGTCAAAGTCAAAGTCAAAAGTCAAAGTCAGTTTTATTTGTCACTTCTTCCATATTGTGCAAACATACAGAGGACCTGAAATTATGTTTCTCTACTGTCTGAAAAAAAGTGAATAGTGCAACATTTAAAAAAGTAAAAAATAGACAACATATAACATATAAACATATAAACAACATCTAAACTAGACAACATATAACATATAAACAACATATAAACAACATATAAACAACATATAAACATAGTGCAGAAACATAAAGTGAATAGTGCACATTTAAAAAAAAAAAAATAGACAACATATAACATATAAACATAGTGCAAAGACATATAAACATAGTGCAAAGACATATAACATATAGTGCAAAAACAGATTAGGAAACAGTGCAGCGTAAACTTAAGCCCAACAGGAGCTCGGACATTAAGAGTGGCGTTAGACACTCCCCTCCACCGTACAGCGTGACTGTCACTGCCCTTGACTTCTGAAGCATGCATTAGATAAAAAAAATATGTATCAGCACTTATTGGTAAGACGAACACTCTGCCTCTCCCTGTTTCGATTTCTTAGTTTTCCTTTGCAGGAAATCTCATATCAATTCACATTGACATTTCAAGGGGAGGAGGCATATCAAGGCAGAGTGATAGTATGAATGGTATCCACTGCCAACAGCATCTTGGGCTAGATACCAATCCATCAGGCCATGAAATATTCATCCATAATCCCAAAATGTTTGTCATGAATAGGCTAACGTACAACCCGGCCCCTCCTGAATCCTGCAGCACAATTAAAATGGAGCCACAGCATTGTTGGATATGAAAACCTTTTTTTCTTGCTCAAACTGGATTTGTAGATGTGTTTTACACTGTTTAGGATGCAGTACAGTAATACCACAGCAGAGTGTAAGAATAGAGCCAGAAGAAAGTCTCATTGCCTCAGTATCTTGTTTCCTGATAAGGCGAAGCTGCCACAGTCACATACTGTGTGCAGCAACATGTTTCTGTTGCGCTCTGGATTCGAGCCGAATCCCTCGACTGCCTGCCATCGGACATGGTACAGTTACCACAGGCCGTAGATATCCGCTTCCTTAGCACCCATTAGCAAGCAGTCAAGGATTTATCACTAATGTCAGGAAGGCATTAGCAGACCTAATGAAATTTCACGTTGTTCTTCAAGCAATATTATCCCTGTGACCCCGCTCTTTTCACTAAAGCAAGATTTAACTGCTGAATGTCAAGCAGCTAGCTAAGCCTGTGGCACCAAGCTTAGTTAGGTTTTCTTTTCTTTTCTTTTATCTGTACTCATTTGGATTTGTGTTCCTCACAGAATAATAGAAAAATAATGACAACCCCCGAGCCCCTTTCAGTCTGAGGTGGGCTGCAAGGTAATGACATTGGGCCATGTTGTGCTTGGCTGCATCCCCACACATAATTATGGTCTGATTGTGACAAAAATCGTCTGCACTTGCCACTATAGCTGCTGCTGTAGTGTGCCGGGTCTCCAACCATAACTGGCCTGAAATGAGTAATTAAAACTTCATACAATAGGTGCAGCCTGGGAATGTATTGCCAGACCAAAAATTCTCATTCTGCATGAGATCCACTGTCAGAGAGAATATGTACAGTAGTGCAGTGATAGTGTGCTCATTGTATTTGCGTAATATCAATGTGAAGGAACCCCGTTAACAGGGCCATTCATTTATATAAACTATAAATCAAATATTTAGAATGGAGACTATAATGTCCCTTTTGTTTCTGGTACAGTTTTTATTATTTGCTTTGTTATACTTTCCAATAACACACAATGATTCATTATTTTATTGTCATTAGTTAACATTGTTGTCTAGGAGGTTTAAAAGAAACATTTTCCGTGCCAGACGCAGCAGAGTCCGGTTTTGACTGCAAGGAGATGATAAAGTTTGCTCCGTCTGCTCGTCCAAAACAAAGAGCATTTTGAGAACAGAGTTCCTCTGTGGCCATCAACACAAGCAGCAAACTAAACTAAATGAAAAGTATTTTCTGTCTCTGTATCGCTTCTGATAGATGCTGTTCTCCTGGTGCAACGCGGACTGTGTTTGTTTTCCATTTTCTTAAAAATCAGTAGTTACCAATTCCCTGGAAGTGAGAAATTCTACTGGATTCGCCACCATTGACCACTTTATATATGTATAAATATATGTATGTGTGTATGTATGTATGTATGTATGTATGTATGTATGTATGTACAAATATATATGTACACCGGCCTCTCCTCCTCCCTCCTGCCAGACCTCTCCTGGGACTTACCTCCAAGTTCAGGTGGTTGGTCGTCATGGTAACTGCTGAGAGTGAGGGCTATTTGCATTGTTTCTGCTTTCATCTCTAATACCACATCGCTCTCCATACAGTCCAGGTACTCTTGTTTATTTGCATGCTCCCGCCTGCCTGATTGTCCTTCTATTTGTCCGTCCGCCTGCTCATCTCTCTCCCTCTGATGAAGTCTTCCTTCCTTCCTTCACAACTGCTCTCTTCTATTTGTGTTCAGTCAATCTGTTCCTGTTCCTCCAACAACGACTCATTTACCACATCTGCCTCTTTATCTGTGTCACAGCTGGAGTACTTCATGTATCTGGACCTACTTTGTTCTGCACCCATTCTCTATTAATTACTAAAGTACCACCACACACACACACACACACACACACACACACACACACACACACACACACACACACACACACACACACACACACACACACACAGAGAAAGAGTGAAAACCTCCTTATTTAAATTATGTATTTACACACTTGACAAAAGCCAACCCTTGTGCTATATCTGTATTTTGTGCCTGCACATTCATATCACATGTGATATTTGCAAAGAAACCAGCTTGATAACAATAAAGTGATCTCTTAGAGGAACACCCAGGTTTTGAGGATCACTTCTGACACCTGCTGGTCCTGATGGGAACATCACAGAACATTAGAAAAGGTAAGATAAATGGACTGAAGCGTGATACTGGCAGGTAGAAGCAGAAACAGCACATGTGGTGGAATAACTCACTAATTAATGCTCTGCAGAAAAAACAATTTATCTTCATAAAACATGCAAATATCATAATACAGGTCATATTTGTCACAAAATGTGTTATTTAAACAGCAATTTAAAAACAGTGCAATTATGCTTTGAGTCAACTTACATCTCCATCAACAAAGAGCAAGAACACAAATGTGTGAATAGAAAATGAAACTACGTATGCACAATATGGAATCCATTGATAACTTCAGCTTGAGCAAAGCACATGGTGATTATGCTGGAAATCTAAATACTGTTTGCTGTGAGATATCCTTCCTTTAAAAACCTACTCCTCCACAAGCTCGCAGCTGCACTAATTGGGGGATTTATAAGCTATCAAAATAAAAGCATTTTTAGTTTTTTGTTTCACTGTGTCGCCTCCACATGTAGAGGAAACAGATTGGTTTCCACATTGCAGTTCAGTTATTGGACGTGCACACACCTGTCAGAAAGACTCAACCTGGAGCAAACATCTCTCTCAGGACTTAATGTGTTATCACACACATATTAGAAATTAAGGCCGGAGAGACTTGTGTTTCAAACTGTTTGTATACCGTTGGTATTCGAGCAAGATGAAAATGAGAACTCACAGAGGACTGTGACAAGGCTCTGGAGTCTACAGTGTTATATTGTGAGTCTGGATTTGTGCCAGTATTTCATGAAATAGAGAGCAGCTGTTTGCTGAATTCATATATCCATACCCAACTGCTCAGTGTTTTGTCTCCACCAATTCCCACCTCTCCACAGCACGGTTCATTTCAGAATAGTGGTGCTTTGTAAAGTCACCGCAAGTGGAAAAGCTAATTAAACCTGTAAATGTTTGATTTTAGAGTGTCGCAAACACCGGGCATAAACAATAGTCAGCTAGATAGGCTCTAAAATAGAAATGACAAGCCATTTGGTTTAAGGATAATGTTTGTGGCACTCAAGAATGCAGGAGTAAGTTTAAAAAAGTTATAAAGCAGCAAAGGCAGATATTTCTAAAGAAGCAATATTTGGCAGTGCAAAGCATTTTTTTTTATTCAGACTCAGCACATTTTCACAAACCATGACTTCACTAAATATACAAATTCTAAAACATAATATACACAGCTGATTTCTTTAAGCATTATTCAGCAGGAATAACTGATTTTATGGCCAATTGGGGGCATCCAAGCAAGCTGTAAACATTGCTAACAGCTATGTACAAGCTAACAGCATTGACATTATGTTAGGATTGCTGTGGCTAACATCTCTAACAGGTATGAATTCACTTCAGGAGTTAAACTACAATAGTCACTCTCCCTTTAGCTTGTTTTGACTCCATCAACTCTTGAGGGAGTCTTTAGCTAGGGTGACCAGACGTCCTCTTTTTCCCGGACATGTCCTCTTTTCAAGACCTAAAAAAAGCGTCCGGCAGGGATTCCAAAAACGTCCGGGATTTTGCTAAGTCGGGGAAAATAGTTATTACCCCCTTACAAGTTTTGGAAATGGTATCTCCCTCACGTTCCACCTTCTTGCGCAAGCTCTGACTGTAGAGAGAACTGTCATTGGTCGACCGATCCCAACGTAAATGTAAGTTCACGGCATGCTACACACTACTGCTACCCAGTGTTCCCTCTTAGCTGCGCGCGTGCGCGGCCGCGCAGGCCAGTCGAAGTGGCCGCGCAATAGATTTTTCAGACCGCGCACATTTTTCAGACCGCACAAACGATTTTTTTTCAGGGGTTAAAAATCTTTTTTGCGCCAGTGTTTCTGAGACAGGAGTGAGCCATCTCCACAATAGAAGATCTTTGATGTGACGTGTCGGCCAATCAGCGTCCTGTTTCTCGACATGCGCTCTCTGTACCTCTGCTAGCGCTCTGCCTCCGTTAGCACCCCCCACCCCCGCTGTCCTCCTGCGGGCGCCAGGAGTGAAGCTCGCCTAGAGCGCCACATGAGCTCGGGCCGGCGCTGTTTAGGCTACTCTTGGTGGGCCCTGCTCCAGCAGTTATAGGCTACCATGGCGAAAAGAAAGGTAGAGCAGGTGCCCCAGAAAAAGGTCTGCCTAACATTCAAACATGAGTGGCTAGATGAAATAGTCCAAACTGACACAGGTAGGATGAAACTTTCAGACATATTTAAATATGAAGAAAGGAGTGGCGTGATCTGCAAATTCTGCTCGGAGGCAAAAGAAAGATAGGCCTATCTCCCTCAATGACATTCAAATGACATGTTTTGTAGCCTAGTTTGTTGCAAACCACTCCAGTTATTAAATTATTTATATAGGCTACCTTTAGGAAAAATGACACCATGTCAATTTAATAGGCCTATAATTATTGTTAAGCACTGCATTCGCATTTTTCTTTCAATGGAGTTCTATTTAAATGTTGTACCTGCTGAGAAATGACTAAACACCTTTGATACTTTTATTTTGTATATATATCATTATCAGTCATAACCAGTGAACCAGTCATAACCTCCCCTTATTGAAGATCAACAAAGATCCTGTAAGTTCAACTAAACTGACTTGGTAAAACACCATCATAAAATGTTCCCAAAGTCCAGCCATTATAAAGGATATTGAATAAATATCAACCTTGTATACATATTGATGCATTTGCTGTCATCTCTTTGAATCCCCTATGGCTAACGCAGGCTTGTGGTCATTTTCGGCAGGTCGCGTGGTTGCGAATTGCTCAGTGCTGAAATGTGCGCTCAGAAAGAAAAAAAATGTGCTCAGTGCTGAAAAAAATTAGAGGGAACATTGCTGCACAACTAGCTAATGTCAGCTAGCAGACATGAGCTAGTTGTGGGCCATAAAACCGAAACAATGAGCTAAAACACGCTGTGAAGCTGAGGCCAGGCAACTTCATATCTGATGATGATGGTTATCAGTGAACTCATCATTTGTAACAACCTCGCACACATTAGGCCTATACAAATATTGATCAGTGCCGCTTTAAGAATAATTTTGTGATGTATTGTAATGAGAAGAGGACGATTCTAGAGTATAAATTATGATATGATATGAAAATAAAATTTGTATTCAAGAACAATGACGTTTGTATATACATAGGCTAAATGAACAAGTAACAAAAAGTTAGTTGTTGCGTGTTCATTTTATATATACATCCTCCCACTGAAATGTCTTAGATTCCCGTTATATACTTCCTTCAGTGAGCAGTTCATGCAACAGGAGCAGTGGACCCACAAAGAAAACTCATGGGAAAGTGAGTCATAGAGCGAACGCTGCAGACAGGATGTGATGATATGATGGGCACTGGAGAAACTTGTGCTGGCACTGAGGGCTTAATCCGTCTTATCGATGACAGGTCTGTGCCTCCGTGGGAAGCCTGCCATGGACATGTGACTGCCGTTAGTTCCTCATCTTTGATAATGATGATGCTCATCGTGTTGCTATGCTGCATAGTGATTCAATAACAGCGTTCTGTTGTGCTGATAAGTGTCGTGAAAAAGACCTCAAGTGGAGTCAATCCCATTTAGACACAAACTCTGTCACTTAAGAGTTTAATTTTCCACCTTTCTTCACACCTGTCAAAGCCTGAGAGCATTTTGACCATTCAGAGCCACCGTACATGCCAATGTTTTCATCCAAAATGGCATCCGACAAGTTGATTCACTTGTCTCCCACACACTTTTTGACAAACAAAGTAAAGAACACAGAGATGGAGAATTTGAAGACAGATTGTGCAGGTGATTGCAAAACAGCTTGGAATCAGGGATGATAGGTATAACAAAAGATGATTAGACAGTAGCAAATGTGCTCTAAGCGGCTAAACAATAGCTTCTTGCTAATGTCATTCATGCATTAGAATCAGAATCAGAATCAGAAACTGTTTATTAGCCAGGAATGTTTTCACACAAACGAGGAATTTTTTGAGCGGAAGGTGCATACATTGGACATGGACATGGGACGTTAGACGAGACAAACAACAATCAACAATCAACGATAACAACAGTGCAATTGGTATTAAAATAAGTGTTTGAGGCTAGCGCTATCCATTGTACCCACCCATTGTTCATTCAAAATAAAATAATTTGAATAACAGTAACACTGAGGTAAGAAAAGAGCTAGGCTTGACTTACTCAAATAGTCCTGAGGAGCAAGGTGTCTTACTTATATTTGTCAAATAGAGCACCCGTTCAGTGTCCTCACAGGGCCTACTAACAATGCCATTGACCTTTTCTGTGACACCGACTGTATTTCAGTTCGCAGAACGCTCAAACAGCCAAAGCTGGAGCCCTGGAGGTGCAGCTTGTGAGCCGTGATTAACGCTCCCCTCTCCCAATCTCTGACAAGCACAAGGGCCACTCTACCCGTGTGATACACTTCTTCCCAAATTGAATCCTCTCCTATTTTTTTTCTTTCTTGTTTGTGATGTAATCGCACTTGGTACCGCCACTTCTCACAGGACACCTATCCTCTTTTCATTTCCGGCAATAAAGTATAATGCGTGTGCTGACTTCAGCAGCAGCTCCCAAAACGCATTTGGTGCTTTTGAGGTCAGCGCGGGTATTCATCAGCACCGTTCCCCGCTGAGGATGTAATGATCAAAGTTTGTGTGCCACAGGCAGAGCAGAATTTACAGCACCCACAAGCGCCCTTGCCCATCACTCTGCATGGCGCTAAGCTTATCATTGTTCAGACCAATTATATGACCCGTTGAGAAGAATACGATTGCCGTTCTGTACCAGTGGCTTGCCAAATAAATAAGTGTTTAATGACCCTCTCACTCCCCCTTTTCAACTTAATTAGGGGAGGAACAGATTTGCTGGATGGATGACTCTACAGCAACAGACTGTGAATTTGAAGCAGGGGACTGCCAGGCCTTCATTTGTTGTGTGTGTTGGTTTGTTCTGCAGCTGCTTGATTGCTGCCCAACCCACTTAACTGTAGCTGACCACCAGCAGGGCCAGCTGTGTGGCTGCAGCCATTTGAGCGCACTGCTGCAGCTTGTCTGAGAGAAAGACAAGACGGTCATGTCACCAATCCTGCAGGTTGCTCGACTGTGTCTCTCCGACGACATATACATGTGCGTGTGTGTGTGTGCATGTGTGTGTGTGTGTGTGTGTGTGTGTGTGTGTGTGTGTGTGTGTGTGTGTGTGTGTGTGTGTGTGTGTGTGTTTCATTGACGGATTACAATCAAGCATTTTGTTGATGACATTCTTTACAATAAAAACAAGGGACCGATGAGTCTCTGCAGGCCAGTAATTCTGCATCTGGCTTATGCGCATCAGTGAGGCGCCCTTCAATACAAACAGCACGACAAAGAAAAAACACTATTCATGGTTGGTCAAACTTGTTGGCAAACATGGCTTTTCAAATTGCTATCATGAAACACAGACGTTGAACAAAAATGGAATATTTAATAACTGACATGCCTAGACTTTATTCAAATAAATGACTACAAAAACTACAACACATGTGAAATAAATATGGTGGGATGCAAAGCAGGCAGTAAATCGTTGTATTGATCATCACCTAACTTGGATCTCCTGCTTTAAAAAGCCTCCCAGTGTGCATTATAATTATTAAAGCCACTCACTTTGCCTTTCATCACTTAAGATCCTTGAAAAGAAATCTGCAAAATAACCTCTGCTCCTCATCCATCTGCACAATCCATGTAAGTATAATGCTCAGCGCAGAAGCAGCCACATTTGAATAGCATCTGAGAATAAATAGAACAAGAACAGGGTGCTGAAAGTGAAGGTGGTTTCCTCTCGTTCTTTGTGCCAGGCAATTACAGTTTTATTCAGTGACAGCTGGTTGGGTGGATTTCTTTGTGTTAAAGGCTGCCGTATGACCGAGAGCGTTGTGCGGCTTGTATTTAAGCACATGCTGTTTATGTCTTGACATCTGTACCTATTTTCATTGTTGTCCTTTGATTCAAGGTCGGGCTTTGCAGTCATTGTGTTGCAAATATTTTTCGCCGCATCGTCTTCACAATAAGGTACTATATGGTCCAATAAGGCATATGCAGTATCTATATATCATATTACTTGACTGCTAGGTGTGTTAGTGACGGTGTGATTTCCAAGATACGAATGGTAATCTGCATACCCACCAGAATATGTGTTTACCTATTCTGCCAGGATTCCAATGGGAAGATCAATATCATCAATATTCTCTGTGCAGTCAGTAGAGTGGTCGGGGAAGTGATGGGTCAGGCTTAGCTCAAACACTGGAAGCAGGAGGGAAGTGAGCATTGAGAGCATGGGCCTCTGTCACAGCAGGAAAAGCACAGGTGTGCTAGTAACATTAACGACGTCGCAGTACTCTTCAAGTGTCCCATTAAATTAAGCCAGCATGCTTTATACCAGCACCCTGCAATGGAAGCAGCTAAGTGGAATTCAGCCATCACTAATTGTTTTATTTATGCCTGTGCTGCAACATGTCAGAATGGCCACAGTAAAAAAATAAAGGCCTATTGGTGTGGACATCATCAGCCTAATTGATGCAACTGAGTATTGCACTGTTGTTCTCGTTGATTGTTGATTGTTGTTTGTGTCGTCTTACGTCCCATGTCCATGTCCAATGTATGCACCTTCCGCCTCAAAAAATTCCTCGTTTGTGTGAAAACATTCCTGGCAAATAAATGGTTTCTGATTCTGATTCAGCGAGAAGCCTCGGTATTTATTAGCCAGCTTGTTATAGGTCAATAACGAGAATGGGGTTAGTCAGAAGCTAATAGACACTGGTATCTAGCAGACTGGTTAATAATCCTTAATGTGGCTACAAACTACTAGTTTATTAGCAGATCATTTGTTCTTTACTCATGCCTTTCTTTTTTCCAGACAAACTAGATTTTGTTAAGTTTTTCTTCGAGCCTCTGCAGTCATGGTCTTCCCACACAGGAGTTTCTATTCATTGTGAACCTTCTCAGAACTGTTTGGTCATGGATCGACCGTGATTGATTCACTCTCACTCTTCTAGCTGTTTTGTTGTAGCTGTTAGAAACCTCTTTACTATTCATTTTCATAATTTTTTTGATGTATTTATGTGTGACTGATGACGGGAAATGAGGGAAGAGAGAGAGAGAGAAAGAGATTGCGATTGACAACAACAAAGGCCCTTCATGGTCTACATCTTAACCCGAGGATGTCCCGATCTTCATCATTCTAATTATGCCATTGAGTCTGTTGAACCCAGGATAGCTCTGCAATAAAACCTGCAGGTCTAATCAGCCTGAATAACCCCTGTGTGGGTGCTCAGCCTCATTAGCGCTGTTTGTGAGAGCTCATCCTTTCAACAGTCCACATAGCTTGCTTGTGCAGGCCTAAGTTTAGTTATATTCAACTCTTGAGCAATGTCATAAAACTAGTTGTATCACAATTAATACACAAGGGGAACTGGGAGATTGGTCAGTTTACAGAACTGAGGGCATGGCCTCTGTAGCAAACCCTTTAATCATAGCACCAGTGTGCTGATTGGGGTCATAAGTCTTAAGTAATAAGGATACTATTGTCTTATTATTATGCCAATAGTCAGTTCTCTCACATGAACCATCTCATGTATGTAGAGAAACAATCGTCTCTATTATTATGTTAATTAGAAATTACTTGGTTTAACGAGATCACAAGTTCCTACAAAGATGTTATTTATTTGTCATGCAAAATGTAAAACACGATGTATATCAACAGATGCGTAGAGCTGTTGATATGTGACAAATTGCATCATACCAGCGACACAAATGTGTTTTTTATTGAAGCGCCACAAAGAAATCCTTTTGAACACAACAAAAGTGCTTCAGCCAACAAACAGTAATTAACCTTTGGTTCTCAACCAGCGTGAAACTGATCACTATACTGAGTGCTTTGTCCAAATTGTGATTTGGTGGCTCAATGTTTTCCCTGGGATTATTAAATGTCCTATAATGATTCACAGCTCATTAAAATTGTAGCTTTTCAAATTTTAAAATTTTAATTAGCATATTTGGTTGCCACCAGGAGTCACAGCTGCTTCTGTATCTTGATGAGTAACACAAGCTGTCCACTGAAAACTGCTCATGATGCTGTTTTACAGACAGACTGAAGGTACTGCAGAGTCCCGCTTTAGGGGGGTTTAAGGTTTAAATAGCACTCAAATGATTTATGTAGTGGACAAAGATGGCATAATATCGAAGACAATCAAAGGAACAGATGCAGGTGTTATACCCATGCAACCATAAGTCTGTCTCATCACCTTTTGGCAAAAGTCAATTGTCAGAAATAATTGCTAATTCTATGTTTGACGTGTAGAAATATGGAGTAGACTGCAATGCAAGAATGTTGGTAAAAGCAGAGCATTCCTTTCAGCTCATAAATCCAAAGTGCTAAACGTCCAGGCCCGACGCGCCCACAGAGCTCAGATTGTGCCCCGCGGGCACCGAGAGTGCCGTCCTCAGACGTCCTATAGAACAATTAGTAGTGAGGAGCTTTTCGGAGATTCAAGTGGATCGGCCTGCAGAGCTTCCCAGCACCAGACATGTCTCTCCCTCTGTGAGGACTGTCCTCAGTAGACGACTACACCTCTTCTTCTGGATAAAAGTCACAGCATACAGGGAAAAATATGTATGAAGATGTTTCTATCAACACAAATATGCCAATGGCTGGGCCTTAGTCCAAGTCTCCCACTCTCTCTAACACACACACACACACACACACACACACACACACACACACACACACACACACACACACACACACACACACACACACACTGCCAATCCCAACACTGCTATTGCAGTCCAGCTGGCACTGAAAGTGATGCTTTGATGTTGGTACAGGCCAAAAAATCTGCTGGAATTGCATGAAGGGTGTAAGTTGTGAGTGGTTCTGCCTGTAGTAAACATATCTTAGCTACTGTGCTGGAGATAATGTTGAGACATTTAAGAACAAAAACATTTAAATGACTGCAAAGTTTCTTAAGATCTTTTTTGTAGCAGTGTGTGTGTGTGTGTTTTTGGACCACTACTTAGGACAGAGTAGACTCGACACTTGGTGTATTACTGATAGGAAGAAAATAGAAATATTGTGGACATTTGTATTGAGACTCTATGTTTGAACTTTAAGTGAAACAGAGCTGTTCCAAAGTCCTACATTACTTATTTAAATTACAGCCAACATGCATTCAACAATTAAGTGTACTGTAATGTTCAGTGATTGCTAATTGGTGGCAATTATCTCTTTAAAAGAGATTGTGTACCATTTATGGAAGTCTCAAAAGACTGTATCTGCAATCTAGCCTTTTTGCGAACAGAAGTTACATGATAGGGGGAAGTAAGTACTGCCGAACGATGAATAAGACAAAAATGTTCCAATTAACTTCCATTAACTGAAAACACACTGTGAAAGGATTAAAGGTGTAAAACAAAAACATGGACAATTCCCAGACCAGACAACGTCAGAGCCACTTGTCAATCACAAGGTAGCCCCGCCCTAAAGCCTACCCTGCCTTATGGTTTATTAAACTCTAAAAGGGACAGTAATTTACTAAGTGAACATCACTCTGTATTGAAGAAGACTTGAAGCAAGCCATTGAGATCATGATTTCATGTTTACAACGTTTGCAGAGAAATCGAGAGAGATGTAGGTCATTTTGTCGTAGACTTCTATACTTCTTTTTGCAACCAGAGGAGCCCCCACCTGCTGGCCGCTTGAAATAATTCAAGTTTAAGGCACTTTCGCATTGGCTTCACGTTTTAAAACTGGAGGTTGCAGCCTGGTTGTGAGAAGTGGGGCAAAGGGAAAAGTTGCTCACTTTAAACCAGACTGCACTCTAAAATAAACAAATATTTAGTGCAAATCGCAACCAAAAATGATCATACTTAACAGACCAAATTTAAAAAAAACTAAACTATTCTGCACAGCTCTCTGGACACTCACGATTTGAGCTCACTGGCTTTCACAGAGGCTGTAACCAGGCCCGTGTCCCATATTCACAACACTGATTATTCTTTAGCTCTAGATCAGAATGAATCAGTGATCAAAGACCAGCTGGCTTTTCACAGTGGGATTCCTGAGCTCAATCCCAGATATGAAAGTGCTCTCTGACATCTGTTGATCAAACTGAAAAACTACAGCCACTTCTAACAAGAGCTATTGATACACTAAGTGCATCAAACAGTGGATTGCCTGATACAAAACATGGTTGAGAAGATGATGTCAGCATGAGAGCTTTCTAAGAAAGGTTTTGCGGTCCTGCAGTGGTAGAGGACCCTGCTCACACAACACTCTTTTGTTTTGTTGTGACTGTACAGTGAACACGACTCATGTCTTGTCTGGTTGGGACAGGGTTAACTCTCTCAATGTGATATTTCTGTGGTGCATTTCAGATGCCCAAGGACCAGTGAATTCCTGACCCGATAAGCTGGCAGGAGCATTGGCCTGTTAAAGTGTGTGTGTGTGTGTGTGTGTGTGTGTGTGTGTGTGTGTGTGTGTGTGTGTGTGTGTGTGTGTGTGTGTGTGCGTAATTGGGAATTGAAAAAGCCTCAAGGTTATATGCTATTAAAAACAAGACTGCATAAATTCTGCCTAATAATTCATAATAATGACTCCCATGTTTGTTGGTTGCTTGTTTATACCACATTCATTAATATGCCAGCCTCATGGTGCACATTTTGCCAAATGGCTTGTGAGTGGGAGTGCGGGAGAATGATTAGAGGGCGTATGGAAATGATGTTAACCTGCTGAAGTGGAAGTACCCCAGATCCACACATATAAAAACCCCTTATGACCAGCATGGATTAAGTAAGTACATTAGTAAGTACAAGTCGTGTGTGTGTGTGTGTGTGTGTGTGTGTGTGTGTGTGTGTGTGTGTGCGTGTGCGTGTGCGTGCGTGCATCTGTGTCGCTATCTCTGCTTCGTCATGTTGAACTCTCTTGGCTCTCTTTCCGTCTCCTTGGCCGTCACTTCCTTGTTGGTGATAGGAGACTCCTGCGGTGCCCTTGAGTGTACTGTGTCCTTGATTTTGGAAGTTTTTGTAGCCAAAGACAATCATAAGGGTCCTCTTATTTCTTCCTAATCACCCATTTGTTCTTAAATACAATTAAAAACAAATGTTAAACAAATGTCAGATTAAAAAGCCTTTTGGACTGTAGGAAGGTCAGCACATAGTGTTTTGAGTCAGCTGCAGTATATTTTCCAAGTTACACTAGGTTTTACAATTATAATTATAGTTTATAAGTTCTCTGGAGTAGTGATTCTCAAAGTGGGGTCCGTGGCACTGTGTCAGAGGGTCGGCAAAAGAATTTGCTATAAGTTATGAAATTGTGATTTATCATTAAAAAGAACATATCTCAAGATGGGGATAATTTGCGCCAATTAAACAAGCATATATTGTGTCCATTACTCCCATCCACGTTAGCTTTTGACCAATGGAAACAGATATGCCTTTGACCAAAGCACCCAGAATATCAGAGCAAAACAAAGCAGTATTAACATGATCCAAATTGTGTGTTTCTGTTTATCACTATCAAACAATATTTCGGTTGAAAGGCTTTCAAAAGCATATGTTTAATTAGTGTTCAGATTATGAGGGGGTCCTTTGAAAAAAAATGTTGCTCTCCCTCTGTGTGTGTTGTAATCCAAACTTGTCCCTGCTGTTTTAGTGCATGTTACTGCATGTTAGTGCATGTGAGCGTGCCCGACTGGTTAGCTCACAGCTGCTGCTCTGCACTGCACTCATATGGCGGTTACAGCTGATCATCCTTTCGTTAGTATTGTTAGAGCCAGGCGGAGGCAATAGAAATGCTCTGAATTTCACATTTAGCACCTTTCGTCATGAGCTCCTTTATTTGACTTTGAGGCGGGGTTTTCCTATTCAGAAGGGAGTTGACCATCGGCCAACTCCATCCCTGCTGTTTGCGGGAGCTCTCAAAGTATCAAAGCAACAACGAGGGTTCAGCTGAGAGAACTAATCACCCACTAATTAACATACAGGAACTAAAATTAACATCTGCAAATGAACAAAAAGATAATCACATAAGGAGGAGTTTTCGGTGGTGGAGGGAGCTGCAACAGCAAATGGGGTCAGCAAGAGCGTAATTAGCAGATAATAGTGAAAAGTGCTCTTTGCACCTCAATGAATATGACTCTATGTTACAACCTACACCGCAATGAATGAGCCTGCGTGACCTCTGACTAATGCTGCGCTTCAATTTTGTTGAATTTAAATCGGCAGAATTACATGAAAAGAGTTTGCTCAAGGCCTTTGAAATGCCGTGTTTACCTAATAGTGGTTTAATTTGATCGAGAGTGGAACCGGGGGATTGTTTAAATTCTATTCGGTTCTAGCAACTGTTCAGTTTGACAGTGACGGAAAGAAGTCGATCTTCGCTGCAGCTACAGTGAAGAGTAAAACAAAGCAACCCTCAGAACACACTCATTGCCCCTGTTGCCGATTACCTCAAATGCCACACTGATGGATATTCATTTTAGAAATCACTCCCTGAAAATGTCACTTTCTGTGCCAATAGCAAGTAAATAGCATTTGACACTAATTGCTGCTTCCACCACTTTCAGTAATGACTGCGGACCTGTTCTTCCTCAGGATGCGTTTTACTGATGGGCTCGTTTTGTCTGCCACACTCATGTTGTTTTGTGTTGTTTTGTATCGTGCTCTATTGTCATATGCTGGATTGTATGGAACTGCTTTACATTGCGTGGTGTCTTAGTGTGTCACGTCATTCTGTGTTGTGCTGTGTTCCTCACACTCTCCTTGTGTGCCCTGATTACCAGCAGGACGCTGACAGGCCAACAGCCTCCCACCCAGAGGCAAGACCAACCTCGTCTCTAAAAAAGGAACCTTTGCATACAGTAACAAGGTGACAGTGACATGGTGGGGTGCGATCACACCTACATTATGCCACATCCACACAGGTCTGAATGACACTGTGGTACTCTTTAAAAAAGCAGGAGTAGTCCATCTTCCTCGAATGTGGATTCACAAATGATTACTTTTTGGATGTCAAATGTTTACATCCTTAGCAGCATTTGCAGATGTTTTTCTTGGAATGCTTTGCACATAAACGCTCAAAATAACTGATGGGGGAGACGTGCATTTTAAAGTTTATCTGCAGGAGTCAACATGGTCTGAAGAGTAAAATCCTCTCATCCAGCAGAGGTGGAAAGAGTACTAGAGAAGTATACTGTTAGTGAACAAAAAATGTAGTAAGAAGGTACTAAAGTAAAAGTTAAAAGTAAGTAAGTATAAGTTATTATGTCACATGTAATAATAGGATGCTTAGAAAGCTACTGTTAAATCAAAGAACATATTAAGTTACAAAATGGATGTGTGCATTAAATGTTAACATATACATGTGGAGCAACTAGACTCCTGATGAGCACACCAACAGACTGTCAGTTTGTGCAACTGACTATCAATTATATAAATAACTTATACAGCTGCCGTCCTCAGTGTAGCCCAACAATATACCAGAAAAGAGAAAAAACTCAGACAATTAAACACAAATGATCAACAATAAATTAAACCATCTATGGACACCACGGCGCCTCACACTTCTTTTAGAATCAACAGTCGAATAAAATATCACAAACAGCTATGTTCAGCGTGGACATGGAAACAATATATACTCCACGGCGGCTGCAGCCACTTACACTAATATTACAGCAAAAGAGAGACTGCACCGTTTTTACAGACCGCGTAGCACACACTGAACTATGTTGCTTGGCAACAAAGTCATCGTTGACGTTCTCATCTGGAGAGTCCAGCAGTGTGTTGTTGTGCTGACCCCCACGACCTGCGCAAGGTTCAAGTTCTCGTTTATTCACAATGTACAATATCCACTAACCGGTCCACTCGGCCTCTCTGGACCCAGTATAGCCAGTACACTCTCTGGTCCCAGTATAACCAGTACACTCTCTGGACCCAGTATAACCAGTCCACTCTCTGGTCCCAGTATAACCAGTACACTCTCTGGACCCAGTATAACCAGTCCACTCTCTGGTCCCAGTATAACCAGTACACTCTCTGGACCCAGTATAGCCAGTACACTCTCTGGACCCAGTATAACCAGTCCACTCTCTGGTCTCAGTATAACCAGTCCACTCTCTGGTCCCAGTATAGCCAGTACACTCTCTGGTCCCAGTATAACCAGTCCACTCGCTGGTCTCAGTATAACCAGTCCACTCTCTGGTCCCAGTATAACCAGTCCACTCGCTGGTCCCAGTATAACCAGTCCACTCGCTGGTCTCAGTATAACCAGTCCACTCTCTGGTCCCAGTATAACCAGTCCACTCTCTGGTCCCAGTATAACCAATCCACTCGCTGGTCTCAGTATAACCAGTCCACTCTCTGGTCCCAGTATAGCCAGTACACTCTCTGGTCCCAGTATAACCAGTCCACTCGCTGGTCTCAGTATAACCAGTCCACTCTCTGGTCTCAGTATAACCAGTCCACTCTCTGGTCCCAGTATAACCAGTACACTCTCTGGTCTCAGTCGCGCCATCTGGATAGAGTGCATTTGATTGTGGTTGGATGAGAAATATAAACATATACCATTCCGACAACCTATTGGTTTTCTACGCGATGCACCTGCAGATGACACAAATCAACCATTACAAATCACGTCACTCTCCAGCAAGGACAGCAGATAGGCAACTAGTTATCATGTCTTCCGCTCCATGAAACGCATGTTAATGCTCAGTAGTACACATATGGTACTGTAATGTATTTGCATTGTAATAAAATGTGATCATTTTCAATGGGCATATATGCAGCTGAAACGGGTAGCCTAGTGCATCCCACATTTTTCAACATAACATTTTAAAACATTATAGTCATTATAGCCTTTAGAAAAGTGATTGTTTTGGGGGGAGGTGGGGTAGTGCACTATAGGCCCCTGAGACGCGGCTTAAGAGTGTGTCCTTAATGGAAGAAAAAAGTTCCCCTTACATTACTTTTACTTTTATACGTTTAAGTAGTTTTGAAACCAGTACTTTTACACTTTTACTGAAGTAAAAAGCTTGATACTTCAACTTTTACAGAAGTATACTTTTTTTAATAATACTTTTGACACCTCTGGGTCTCAGTATAACCAGTCCACTCTCTGGTCCCAGTATAACCAGTCCACTCTCTGGTCCCACTGTGCTCTTAACATTCAAAACATGGAATGAGGCTCTAGCATCATTTCAGGGGTAAAAACACAGAAGTCACTGCAGGAGGATCCACCAGCATGTTAGCATGTAGCATGTTAGCATGTAGCATGTTAGCTGGACATAGTCTCTACTTTACAGCTCACAAACATTGTAGGTGTATCGCGAGCATGTTCGCAAAGTGGTGCATTAAATAAGTAAATAATTAAAAACGTACTCTGCCAAGCCAATTGTGCTAATTGAAACACACCCACTATGTGATCCTTCAGCGGTCCCGGTCGCGAACTTGTCCCGTGGACGCCTTTATAGCGTATCATTTCCGGAGTAGATCCCCTCTCTGAACACGGAGCTGCCATCCAGCGCGGCACAGATATGACAGCCGGGTCAAGGGTCCGGCTGCGACCCGCTAACCCTATCCGTCAAACTTAAACATAGCCGATGGGGGCGCGGCGCGAGGTGCTGCTGAGGTGCTACAGGCCGCAGCGGTCATTGCTGTCATTGTTGTCATATTGAGATCTGAGCCAAAACAAGGAAACTGCACCCAAATTAAGACTTGTATTTGTACAAGGAGACGCGTTTATGTAACTGTAACTTTATAATGCAGAAAACCAGGGCTTTAAATGTGAGTCTGGACATGTTGTTACTTTACAAATGTGCCCCATTCAAAAGTTGCCAAAGCCACCCCACCATGTAAAAAAAAAAACTGCAATGTAACAGTGTGTTATCCAAAGAGAAGTTTCAGCAGGAGCTGTTCCAGCCATGCTGATAAACCTAACAAAGCATGAGGCAAAGTGCCAGCTACAAAAGCACAGCTAACGCTTGTAAAGCAGCACTAATCTAACACTCGACTATTAGAATAAGTGGAACCACGTACTTTTCACATTCTGTCAAGCTATTCTGAAAATGTAATGCGATGTAGATCTAATTTTGAAATTGTGTCCGTATGCTTTTTCTTGAAAGTCGCTTCCCTGCTGTGCGTGACCTTCGAGGTGTGATGTGATGCACAGCGTGGTGTTTAGGATGAGGACGTGGGCGGACTCATAGAAGTCCACTTGCATAAATTTGTCCCACTCTCTGCCTGTCAGTGTTTATTTTGCATTCTTCTACAGAGTTAAACATACAGGAACTCAACACTGTGCTCGGCTGAGAGGCTGGCAGGGAATGCGAGAGTCTTGGTAAACAGCACCGGGAGGTAACCTCTCCAGGGGATTAAGCGTGTGTGTGTGTGTGTGTGTGTGTGTGTGTGTGTGTGTGTGTGTGTGTGTGTGTGTGTGTGTGTGTGTGTGTGTGTGTGTGTGTGTGTGTGTTACACAGCAGCAGCAGTGAGAGGAAGGTGTTGCTGCTCTGTTGTCCTGGGTCACAGCGGCCGTGTGGAGGAGCAGGATGACAGAGCTTTAAATGGGGTCAGAGCCCCTGACAGAAGATGTAGCTCAGGACGGGGGGGGGGCGACACGAAGCTTTTCGTTTGACAAACTGGTGGAAACGGGTCCTCGCCTCGTTGTCCTGTTGTCTCCTGTGATGTAAGGTGTCGTAAAAGCAAATGTAGTTTTACAGCAAAGTGGCTTTGTATTGTTGCTGTGTTCTCCCGGGTCGACATGTCGGGTTTTGGAACGACAAACAGAAGCATCCTGCCCGAGCTTCGTCTTCATCCATGGAGGCGCCTGTTACTCGCTGCATACGGACAGGCTTATGCACCATTAGTTTCAATAGAGCGCGCCCGTTGTTAGAAACTAACTGGGTTAGTTTAACGTGTGTCATCCAGCTTTCAGTCGGTCCGTCTGTCTGTTTCTGTGTCTTTTAAGTCTGTCTGTCCACAGACACGAGCCACACTGGGCAACTGTGTAAAACCAGGGAAGAAATGAACGTTATTCATGAAAGTCCCAGTTTTTAGCCCTGTGTGAATTAATATTTTGATTTTAATGAGTCAACATAAAAACATATTTTGCTGCAGAGGGGGCCAGGCCATACAAAATACAGCTGCAGCTTTTGCAGCATAGACTTTTATAAGAAACATGTCTTTGTCTTTTCTCTAACTTCAGGTTTGATTTCTGGCATGTTAAAGGATACACCATTGAGGCTTTGAGACAGGCTTTTTTCTTTTTTGTTGGTCTTTAACATGCATTGGAAAAAGAAAATTATGATTTATTTGTGGGCTATTTACAGCCTCTGTGTAGGGAAGTGAGATATGCTGCCTTCAAGAGCACATGAGCATACAGTATGTGATCCTATTTCCAAATCTGTTTCCTTCCTTTGAATTGTTGGTGCATTTGAGTTCATTTATTTGGCTTGATAACAGAGGGAGCATAATTAATGTATTTTTTTCGTTCTCTTCCAGCAGAGCACTAACAGAATGAAAATGAGATTATGTATAGTTGACAATAGAAAGTGTCCCATTACAAGACAAGTCCCGCATTCAAAAGTGTACCGAATTAGAAGTAAATATAGATATAAAGGATATTGAAAGGACCGTAACAGCAGTTTTGTATGATTTCGCTCTCAAACTCATAGCGTATACTTTACATTTCAAATCACAAAATGTGCTCTGTTTAACTAATTTAAATTCATATGCTTGCTCTAGCAGGCATCCACTGGTTTCCATTTATTTCCATAAAAACATAGTTGCAGACCATTGTAACTGGTTTAAATTGTGTAATCTATGCAGTGAAAATCAAGTTTCCATACATTGTTGTCAACCTTATTGATGATCGACCGGCATTTAAACTAGATGGATTTCCAAACACATGGATACCTTGAATCACACAGGGAATCATTTAAGACTTTGCATCTTAATACGATTGAAGATGCAAAGTCAGCCGTTAAATACGTTTGGAGAACAGCACAATTTCCCCTCAAAACTATCAAGATACAGAAGAAATAGATCAAAGACTGTTATTAAAAACAAATAGCCTATAACCCCGACTGTAAATGCAATTCTGCTCCCTTGAAAGTGGATCAAACAAAACCGAGTGACAGCTCGACTTCACCGTCACTTTGACGCCGGTATTTGACAGAGCTGTTATGGTCTCCGCCCACTAAACGTCACTTCTCTGCGGCTCAGCCGTCAAAGAAAATTCCGCATGAGTTTCACTTTGTTGAATCGCCCAGACTTGGAAGCATCTTCTCAATTACGACAGCACCTGAAGGCAGCAGAGGATCCTGTTGAGAGCACAGGTGGAGAAAGAGCGTAACATTATTTAGCCCTTTGCCTTTGGTCTGGCGTGTAAGACTTTCCTGAGTGTTTTTGTTTTTGTTTTTGTTTTTAATCTTCAACTTAGAGCAGCCTCCGCAGAGTTGTTTCTTTATTTTATTGTGTAGCTCCCGTAGTGAGTAGCTCGGTGTCCCGCATGGCTCCCCAGGCGGTCTGGCTCCTGGTGGCTCTGTGCGCTGCCCTGAATGCGCGCTCCTGCTGCGCGTATACCTGTCCGGCCATCTGCCGCTGCAGAGCCGACACTTTCCAATGCAGCAGAGACACTCAGCTGGCCTCTCCGGCAGCAGCAACAAGTGACCCGCTGTAAGTAACCCAACTCATAGATTCAGTGTTGATGGTCGGGGTTAAAACATTTGTAATCAGGGTAAAATTGTGTATTATACTTATTAAACTCATTTTAGGATTCATGTAATGTGATTCATGTGATAACCTGAATAGTTAAAAACTTGACTTGTGAATCTCACAGATGGCTCAATCATCTGTCCTTGAAAGAAGTGCCCACTCACGCCTTCAAGGAGCTCGTGGATGTTACAGTAATGTAAGTCTCTCTATTTCTTTTGTATATGCTTTTGTTGGGTGAAGAAATATATGTTAGGTAAATTAAAGTTGGGTTTAACTGGAAAGGAGACTCTTCTGCTAATAGACACTTCAAATGACCAGATAAAGTATGCATGTTATCTAATTGACTCAGTCAATGTGGCCAGAGTTGAAGTTTGACAGAATTTGTACATTAAATTCAACCTAAAAAACATTGAACTCCCCTTCGATAAACATTGACAGATATATTATTAGTAATATCACGTGCTTTCCACTGTGAGGAAATGTAAAGAGCTGGACAAAAGGAAAAAAATCAATAGACCGCAGGCCATGGCAAAGTAACCACCAAATAGTTAAAATATGCTTTTCCTGTAGCGCCACCTATTGGTCTGTGTGTGCAGAGCATTCACTGTGTGTTCATTTTGGATTAGAGAGCAAAACCAAACTAAGGTGGTAAATCAGATAATTTATCCAACTGTGCATGTAGCACCAGTTAGAAACAGAGAAGGAGTATTTCTGCAAGACACATACACACATCGACCTGCCTCTGAAAATTCAAGTTTTAAGTACAATTTCATAAAACATTGTGCTACTATACAGGATGATGTTTGTATATATTTTGCTATTAGAAAGTGCTTTTCAAAATCCCTAACAGTGGTTTTTTTCCCCCACTATTCCATTGTGTTTGTGATTTTGTGTCCTTTAAAATGACTAAAATAGTATAGTGTCCTATGTTAAATTGTTATAAACTTGGTCTCGAGCAGTGATATTGAAAAATAAATAATAATAAAAAAAACGGTATTTACAGAATATTGAATATTTAGTTTGTTTTTAAAATACATATGTTTTTCTGTTATGACACAAGGAACTCTGACTAATAAATAATATACTATCACATCAGATATTTGCTGGATGCCTGTACAGGATTAACAGCAGTGGAAGAGGTGAACATTTGTTTACGACTATTTATTATTCCCGAACATAATTGCATTTCACTGCTCTGGGGTTTACTTCCTTCAGTAATTCAGTAATGAGAGACAGAAGGTGTAAGTGAAAGACCCGTATCCAGGAATCAGATGGCAATTATTCATAAACATGATCTTTTTGAAAGAAGGAAGCTGTAAAATGTATCCCACAGCTGAAGGATATACACAGTCAAGTGAAAACATAACCTCTTTTCATCTTCATAGCTGATCTCATCTGTATCATGTTTAGAGCTACTAAATACTGAGTCCTAAAGCCAGCACATTATCTTGAATGGGTTTCACTATTTAATTAACATATCATTTACAGTTTGATGAGCAGATAGCGCATGCTCGCCCGTGGTGAAATCATTTCGAGGAGGTTTGTGTTGAGTGTGTTTGACTTTGCTTCCGCTCCTCAGGGACAAGTCTTATCAGTCTCGGATACTTTCCGCACTGACATAATGTGATCATTAAGTCCAAATCATGCCTCTATTCGCAAAATAGTTTTATAGCGATAAAACACATTAAGCTGTCATCTTTTGAGCCCCTAACGAGTTAGCCATAACTCCTGTGTCTAGGTGGAATGACATGCGGTGTGTGCGGTTGGTCACTGGTGACGCAAACTAGAAATCACTGCGCAGCTTCATCTAGATGTAAAAGCAGCTGTTAATGAGCTGTAAGTGGTAATTATGAGACTATACATAATGCAATCAAAGGAGGGCATGAAAGAAACAGCATTTAAGCAGTACACAGATGGAGTCATTTCATTATTATTTGTTTTTGTTGTTGTTGGAGATGGAAGCAGGGTGACGTTAACTTAAGAAAAGTGTGCGCTGATTATAGAGCGGGAGAACACGATGATTACAAAAGAAGATGGTGCCTCACATGAGAAAACAAAGTGTTCAAGGACGAATGGAGGAGTCTTGTTGACTTTGTTTATCTCTGAACGTTTTTGTTTAGTCCTCCTTTTTAAACGTCTCCACTTAGTCTCCCCGGCCCAGATGCATCCCTGATGTATGTTCGGAGCTCCTCCAAACATGAGGTGAGGCATGTGCGTGTCGTGCCCTAGACGTTTTTTTAATATTCCCCTCAAGGTTTGCATCCCCAATATCAATCATCGGTGTCCTATTTCTAAAGTGCATTAAAAGCAGGTAAGGAGCAAAATCCATAACTTGTGCCGCTAAAGCTCCATGTTTGTTAGCTTGATCTGAGACATTTCAGGGGTAATTTGTTTGCCGGCTCTTATTAAAATCCAATCACCCCCTAGGGAGGGAAGACTGAGCGATTGTTATATAAAACTCTAAATCATAGCTTGTTTTATGAAGAAGAAAAAAAGCCCAAAACTGCAGTATTTGGATGTATTGAACACCATAAGTAATATACATGTGAAATATATGGTTTTGTACAAGGACAAATTCAAATGTCACAGATGCTCGCAAATGTGCGCAAATGTGCCCCAATTTGGGAGACCTTGCCTGAATTTTCTTTGTACTAAACCCTCTCTAACTTTGTTCTGCTTCACTTTATCAAAGTCAACCTTTGCAGAGAGAATGTTCACATATTGTGCTAAGATTTGGGTTAGAGTTAGACCTTACAGCTGCATCATTCCAAAGAAATAATCATCCTGAAAGGGTTTTTTTTCTAGGCGGACCTGAAACCAATTTTCGAGGAAAGGGCCAAAAAATAGGTTGCTTTTCAAAAGTTAATAATCTGTTGACTGATGCGGAGCCGTGTCTTTGTGCCACAGTGGGATCTCCCAGAGCGACTGCATCACACGGATACAGAGACATGCCTTCCTCTCCCTCCACAGCCTGACTCAAATGTAAGTGACGCTTTACCTTCCACAACATGTCAAATTCAAGCTTGCACGACGAAACCAGTTAGTCATTTGAACAGTTGGTAGGTGTTTTGCATTAGCGTTAAAATGTCACAGGATTTAGTCCCTCAATCACAAAGCAGCGTTTTTAATCCTTGATTTCCAGAGCGCCTGACATACAAATAGGCTTTTCTGCGTTTATTTGTTGACAGCCAGTAACTATTATAATTACTGATGCCTTTCCCTCATTTTGATCCCCACAGTTTTTTGCAGAACATCAACAGTCTGAGAGTTATTGAAAAAGGCGCCTTCACTGACCTCCCCAAGCTGGAGTATTTGTAAGTCATTCTGCTTTACATTCATCTTTACATCTTTACATCTATACCCCGCTAACCAGCGGGTGGGTCAGTGATTATAATCTGCATCTCTGCAGCCGCGCTGTTCAAACTCAAACAACTTTACTTTAAACATAGTGGACCGTTTAACCTTAATCCTACCAACTGGTCCCCAGGGGTATATTTTGTGTCATATCTCACAGGTGCTTTATTTTTATCTTTGCAGTTTTTCACGACTTTGTCAATCAACTTGCTCCTAATGACTTCATATCATTGCTTTCTGTTTTAAGTTGATCTTTTTAAAAATACCAATGTGTTGGGGTCCTGGGAGACTCCAGTCAAAAGCATCCAACTCCGCCAATGCAGTTTGAATAGATGAACAACGTATTGAGTTCATGTTTGCCGTGGATGCTAATTCAAAGTATCACCATCAGTATTAGGGGCACACATTTCATCGTGTGCTCTGTCTATTTTCATTCCACCCAATATGCAAATTAACTAACTTTGCTCAAATAATTCCCATCTGTTTTCTTTTCAGAGGACATTATTGGCTTTACTAGCACTGTTTTGAGAAGAAATAATTGGTTGTTTCTTCCAGTAGTTTGGTAGTCCTCTTATGTTATATACTGTATATTAGTAGGATGAAGGTTAAACTCTAGCTTAGGCTATACATGCTATGCTATGTATTTAAGCATCAAAAAGTATTAATGAAGACAATAAATAAATATGACACTGTCAGACAGAGTTGAATAAGGTATTGTACAAACAGGGAAATTAAATGTGGAAAAGTGGATGTCGAGGGGTTAAAGGGGCACCCAAGCCAATGATGTCATCAGATCAGGGTTATCTTGAGTTTATACCTAAGACTTCAAATATCTGACAGAAACCTTCGACAGAAACTGGGGTTATGGAGTTTGAAACATCAGCGTGGGAAGGGTCTAGAGAAAAATGCATTCTGGGATATGAAGGCTCCAGCAGTTTGAGTTTTTCAACCTGGAGATATTTTTGGATTCATCGCTGCAAAATAAATGTGAAGAATCGTGTTAAAGGTCAAGAGCAGACTGTGAAATGACGTGATAAACAACATTTAACCAACTCTGACAACTTACAACTCTGTGACATTTTGTGGGCACTTTGAAGATTTGTTGTTATCTGCTCATGATCATCTGTCTCTGCTGCTCGTCTTCACAGGAGCATCACTAACACGGGGCTGATACACTTCCCAGACTTCACAACAATCTCCTCCCTGGTGCCAAATGTCATCCTGTAAGTAATCATATTTAGGAAATAGTGTGTTTCTAAATTGGATTT
Source organism: Myoxocephalus aenaeus (assembly GCA_038501785.1). Lineage (NCBI taxonomy): Eukaryota > Metazoa > Chordata > Actinopteri > Perciformes > Cottidae > Myoxocephalus > Myoxocephalus aenaeus. The sequence continues at coordinate 3,328,631 of JBAMJR010000028.1, read as the reverse complement.
GTGTCCTCCTGCATGTCGCAAAACTGAATTTTCTTCATATTCTAATAACAGCAAGTGGAGCCCAAGTTGTTTATACGAGCCCGGTTATACTTTTATCTGTCAATGTCACTATGCCACCTACCCCGCCGCAAACCCTCCGACTGGGTCACAGTTCATCAAAGTGCTACTTTCTGTGTGAACATGCATCATTTTGTCTAACTGATAATCAATGTTATCTCATCTGTGTGCAGAGAAATGTCAGACAACATGAGGATTGACATCGTTCCTGCCAATTCTTTCCAGGGTATCACAGAGGAGTATGTTGTCATGTGAGGACAAGAGACAACTTCTTTTTACCACATTATCAGAGCTAAGGGCAACAATTTGTCCCCATTTGTTACAATTTTGTGAAAATGTGTTGATGTGTTTAGATATGGTTATGTAATTTGATGTTCTCTGACCTTGGTGATAGGTGCTTTAACAGAAAATGTATAACATTGTGTACTTGACAGGAACCTGTTTAGAAACGGCTTCAAGAAAATCAAATCTCATGCATTCAATGGAACCAAGCTCAACACACTGTAAGAATTATCTTTTTCTAATCATAAAAAAACTGAGTGTACCAGTAAACAAATGTTATGTAAGACCAAACAAAGATTGGATGCCCCGTTGTTTACTTGCTCTGCCCCGTACTGCTCAATGTGGGACGGGGACGAGATGTCTGCAGACACCCCGCAGTCTAAAAATAATGCTCATCTTCCTCAGTGTCGCGCTGAGAAAGCAAGTAGATGAAAAATGGTTTTAGGGGCAGTGTTGCCCATTAATGTGTCGTCTTACATTTTCTTTCATATTGCATGTTAACTGCCAAACTGCTGTTTGAACTGGAGGTCACTTGTTTTACAGTAGTTGTCTTGTGTGTCTTGTAGGATTTTGAGAGACAACTGGTATCTCAGTGACATTGAAGAAGACGCTTTTGAAGGAGCCACAGGTCCGAGTTCTCTGTAAGTGGCAATAATGCAAGTTGATAAAAACCAACAAAACGAAAGAAAATGTCGCAAAAAAATCAATGATGGAAGAAGTATCCATATCTTTTTATTTAAATCTGCAACATTCGGCTCATTGTTTGGGTTATTATGACCCACAGCTTTGCTGTTTTGGTTCACTCTCTGTGATATCGGCCACAGTTGATGCTGTTTCCAGCCACAAAATCTCTGTTGGACAACAATCAACATTGTGGAGCATTTAGTAACTGCTAGTGGAGGGTAAAACAGAGGAGATGTAATTAAAGCATTAAATTAGATTGAATTAAAGAGTAAACATTCTGCATTTAAAATGTTAACGACAAAACATGTTGAAAGCCCTTATTATGCAGAATAATTTATAGTTTAACATTTTTAAAGATTTTTTTGTCTTTTTAGATACTGTGAGACAGAGCAAGTTTGACATACATTATATTGTATACTGTTGAGCAGTCTAATCTGTACAAAATACATCAGATTTTAGAAACTGAATACATGATTGCATATTAAACCTTCACTTGCAGAGTAACTAGAATCTGTCAAATAAATGTAGTGAATAAATGTTCTGTGACACGTAGAGAAGTATAAAAACGAAATGCTCATGTAAAGTACTTGTCCCTGAGGATTGCACTTGAGTAGACTACACCACTGTTGAAAATGAAACAGTCCCAAAGTTAAAGATAAGAGGTTGAAATCAAAAGAACAGGTCATTTATGATTGTGGCAAAGTTTAAATATGAGAGGACAAACATACATTTGCTATCTTTTGTTGTTTAAATCAACAGTATTAAGGCGGCCATATTTGAACTGGAAGCTGTGATTAATATTCATCACAATGTTTATCATTTTATAGTATAAACATAAGCGCAGTGACAGCCTGTCTGTGTAAACAAGCAACAAGGAAGTCAGGACTGCTGAATACTGATGAGTGAGCCAAAAGCCCAGTCTGAAGCAGCTGCAGCTCACAAGGTCTGTGATTGCAGGCAACTCTGTATTGTAGATATGAAATCTCCTCTTATGAATTACAGAAGTATTTGTGATATCATTCACTGACAGGCAGGAAGAAACGATCTTCCTTTTGCGTGTGCGGGGTCCAGAACGGTGCTCCTGGGTTACATGTAATGCAATCAAATGAGCGGGACGAAGGGGATCCTGAATCTTATTTATTTGCTTTGGATCAAATGTATTCCATCCTTAAAAGTCAGTAATTATAACCTCCATTCTGTGATGAAGTATTTTTGTTGTGAATGAGCATCTCTTTTGAAACACCTCGATGAATAAGAAAACGTATACTCACGATAACTGACAGCATTTCTTATCACCATCAACAAAACACCAAATGCGAGGAAAGCCTGACTTTGTATCCCTCCAACTGATTGAATTGCATGTGAAATCCCAGTAAGATACACCAAAGCTGCTCTGGTGGCTGCCACCTTAGCCACCTTATTGAAATACAGTATTTTATTGGTCGATTTTTCACTCATCTTCACTGAAATATATGCCTGTGTTCTCTGCGTGTGTGAATCAGGGATGTTTCCTCCACTGCTCTGAGCTCCCTCCCCCCTACTGGACTGAGGCAGGTGAAGTTTCTGAAAGCCAGCTTTGCCTTTGCTCTGAAGAAGCTCCCTCCACTGGAGAGTCTGCCTGAGCTGCTGGAGGCCGAACTCGAGTACCCGAGCCACTGCTGTGCCTTCCACACATGGCGCCGGAAACAAAGGTAACTGCTTCCCAGAGATGTAACAAATCCATGCACATCTGCATAAAGAACAAAAGCTCTGTCCGGTGAATATAGATCACGAGTAGTTCGCTAATTAGCAAAGAGTTTATTGAACTTTTGTGACCTCTAACCTTTTACCTTCTTTTTTATTTAAAGGGAAAGTGCCTCCAAGAACTTCTCAAAGTTGTGTGATCTCAGCGAGCCTGAATTGTAAGTGACTTTACTGCCCACTGTAAAAAAATATTTTGTGTTGGTTAGATATGGAAGATGCTTTAACACCGGGATCTCTTTATGGGTGGCTCTGTTTATCCTGATAAACAGATAGGGAAACACAAGCTCCATATCTACAGTCCACTCCGGCCCCGACACAAATAAAATATATATGTTAGCTTAGTTTACTGTAACTTTAAGCTAGCAGCACTCACTCTTAAAACTACTCTTATTTAAATAATTGATATTTTCCAATACAATCTAACTCTGGGATTGGTCCAAAGAAAAAGTAACCTCCCTCCAAAAATATATAAAATACAACCTCCCTCATTCTGACTATCATTTTCATACTGTTCCTTACCCAGATAATTTCCCTTGATCAATTGCAATTGCTTCATGATTTTAGATTTTAATTGTAATATCAATATCTGTGTATTCTTCAGAGAGCCCACTGCAGATGGGGAGGACCTAATCGATTACATCAACTTTCAGTACCCGGACCTGGAATATGATTGTCTTAAAAACCCCTCGGTCAAGTGCACGCCGAAGCCAGATGCCTTTAACCCCTGTGAGGACCTGCTGGGCTTTCCCTTCCTGCGCTGTCTCACCTGGATAATCACCGTGTTCGCTGTGATCGGTAACATGGCTGTTCTGGCTATGCTGCTAATTAGCCACCACAAGCTAACCATCTCCAGGTTCCTCATGTGTAACCTGGCCTTCGCTGACCTGTGCATGGGATTCTACCTGATGCTCATTGCCTTCATGGACTACCTCTCCCGCCACGAGTACTACAACCACGCCACGGACTGGCAGACAGGGCCCGGGTGTGGCGTAGCAGGGTTCTTGACCGTGTTTGCCAGCGAACTATCTGTGTACACACTGACTGTAATTAGCCTGGAACGCTGGCACACCATCACCAATGCCATGCACGTCAACAAGAGGCTGCGGATGCACCATGTGGCGGCCATAATGGGGGCAGGCTGGGCCTTCTCTCTGCTGGTCGCCCTGCTCCCTCTTGTGGGGGTCAGCAGCTACAGCAAAGTGAGCATCTGTCTGCCCATGGACATCGACACGCTGGGCTCTCAGGTGTACGTGGTGGCCGTGCTCATCCTCAATGTTGCCGCTTTCCTGGTGGTCTGCTCCTGTTACATATGCATATATCTGAGGGTTCGCAACCCAGAGCACTCTACCCGTCTGGGTGACACCAAGATTGCCAAGCGCATGGCTGTGCTCATTTTCACAGACTTTGTGTGCATGGCCCCGATCTCCTTCTTCGCCATTTCCGCAGCCCTGCGTGTGCCCCTCATAACCGTGTCTCACTCAAAGATCCTGCTCATCCTGTTTTATCCCATCAACTCCCTCTGCAACCCTTTCTTGTACACCCTCTTCACGCAGGCTTTTAGGAAGGATGTGTGCCAGCTGCTGAGTCGCTGCGGCTGCTGCCATGCCAACACAGACTTCTACAGGTCACAGACTCTGGCTTCACACCTCAACTCGACCCAAAACATTCCCAACAGAACACCTCACTCGCTGAGCATCTATAACTATCACATCAAGATGAGGGATTGCTTTCTAAATAAGGGAGCCACATGACCCTCAACTCTGGGGATTTTATTAGGAACTTAAAGGAAGCATCTGCTGCTGAAAATGTAGTATTTCTTTAAAATGTAGGTACATTCTCAGTCTTGTACATAGCAGGCGTCAGATCAGATTTGATCTAGATTAGTTTACAAAGTGAGAAATTCATCAGTCAGGACCAAGACATCTCAAATTGAAGACAGCGGGTGCTGCCGCCTGCATTTCTGCACAATAATGTGGCACAAAGAAGCAGAAGGATGGAGCAGGAATGGGGAACAAATAAAACGGGCCAGTTTATTTGAAAATCTATCTGGAATCACTGATGGCCACTTATGTTATCAAGATCAAAAACAATACTCGTGTGTAAGATGTTACAGGAAGAGACATTTAGTTATATTAAGGATCAATACGTAGAATATAATGAGTTAAATGTGATCAAACAGCTGTCTTTGTTTCAGCTCAGAGGAGTTTTAGTGCCATCTATTTGGTCGTTGTACTCAGGAGACTTAAAGACTGCCAGAGCAGCCACAGAAAATGTCAAATGAAGTTCAAGCTAAATAGTACTGCTGTTCAAAATGGGATTTCCATAAGAGATTTTAATAAAATGTTTTACAAAGGGGTTATTAATGTTTTACTTATGCTAACCATCTTTATCAATTTCTTTCCCCATTTAGCATTTACTCAGCACCATCTTCCCATCATCACTGCTGACTCCTAGAGATATGTTTGTGTCTACAATGCTCAATTTTAATATAGTCTCTTTCTGATATCCGAGAAATGCTCTGACACATTTGGTTGGTTTCAGTGTGGCCATGCTCACCTTACTTATCGCTGTGGCATCTGGTTTATAGAACATTTTACAAAAGTGATCTGCACTGCATCATATATTTTTTTCTGATTTCATATCCTGTTAACTGTCCGTCCCCTTAGATTGATAAACTTACAAACCCTCAGGGGGTCCCCGCTCCCACGTGGGAACCACTGCTATAAAGCACAGTAAACCATGTGAGAATGTGCACACTACACTATTTTAGATGTAATATTTGAAGCCATTATACATCAAATTAACTTTACAATTTAATACGAAGGAAACACCACAAGGCCTGCAACAAAGACAGTCACAAGAAATGTGACAATACCTACAAAGTCAAACTGTCAAAAACATTTAAGTTTTTTTTTCACTGATTTGTGAGTTGCTGCTGGAGCGTCTCACCTCCCACATGTTTTCTTTCCCGTTGCGAGTAGCTGCTTGAGTGTCTATCCAAAACAGTCAAACATTAAATCGATTTTAGTGTCCATGCTGGCATTCATAAATTCATTTTGTCACATTTCAGTGAATTTGTATGTAGTAGTTTGGTTTAAATAGTGCAACGATAAAACCCTCATTAGAAAAATAATATGAAAACGACAGGCTACAGGCTTGCACAGAAAAAAGAAAAGAGTCTATTGAATGCAGCACAACAGTGCATTTCAGTGTATTTGAAGCGTGATTAAAGGCAAGACATTACAACATTTGAAAATCAAAACAGCACATTAGGTACCCTCAAAGCAACATGATCATGACAGAAGAAAACACATTCCAGATCAAATTATGTTTCGCTCCACTAATTAAGAAAACTATTTTCAGAGAAATATTATACAACATAAATTCATGCTGTTTGTCTCAGTAGACTGGATTCACGAGCAACGTTGTTAGTAATTGGTTCTAACATCGTAAACGACTTGCAGTATTGCTCTGATAATTATATAATGAAAAATTAAATAAAAAAAGTACGGAAGTAAAAGTGGCATTTTACACCAAATGGCATGTGTTTTTAACCAAATTACACCACCCAGAGGTCTTAAGTCCCTCATTACCTTGCCCTTTTAAATCAGTTTCCCCTCTTTATCTTTATCACATGATTATCTGATGCGTTCAAGGGAACTAAAGCTCATCACCACTCGGCTTCCCCAACAGCTTTAGAGAACACATAGTCCCTGCCTCCATAACACATCACTCCATCCTTCAAATGAAACTTCCAGCGGTTCTTACTGCGGTGAATCTGCAACAGAAAGAACATGTTATGCAATATTAAGAGCTAGTGATCAGCTCTTGTTGAGGCAACAAAATGACCGACGTAGAGTGAAAATGTTCTTACTTTGTCATACTGGCAAACAATTACGTTGTCCGTGTCAAAGAGATCTGGGATGTCCTGCTCAATCACGTCATCACCTGAGTTCAAAGGATCCTGATTGATAGAACTGGGTTGTTAAATCATAAAGGGTCAAAGACATGCTGCGAAACATGACTGATGAATGTAATTTACACACAGATCAGGTGGAGTTTTCCCATAAACAGATAAGTGGCATGACAAAATGCATTTCCAACCTCTTCCTCTACGTTAGCGAGTTCATCTGGTCCCTCGCCGTCGCTGCTGGAGGAGATGCTGTTGCCGTCGCTGCTTCCGTCTCCGTCCTGCAGCGCCTTTATGGCCTCTGCGTTGATTATACCCAGGAAGTCGTTGTCTTCCAGGGAGATGGCCTCTTCCTCTTCCATGTCAGAGTCGCCTGCAGGACCATCCAGCTGAACGATGTCCGACAGCTCGCTGTAGTTGAAGTCCAGGTCCAGCTTCGCAAGAATTGTGAGAAGAAATGTAACATTGTTGTGCCATGAGATCTTCAGGACATAGTAATCAAAACACTTTAACGTCAGAAAGTTCACTAATTCAATTATCTTGACTTTTAGACTTTTAGTGTGGGTCCAAAAATGCACAGTGTTTTTCATTAGACCCTCTCTGGTAAACATCAAAGTCTTTTAAAACTTCACATTTTGGAGCACTGGTTGAGTGCCCCTTGAAGGAATAGTACAACATTTTGGAAAATACACTTTTGCTTTCTTAAAAGTAAATTGGAATAAAAGAGCGAGATGAAAAGATGAATACCAGTGTTTCCCCCACCGTTAGAATAGGGGGGCGGGGCGCCCCCCTGAAAAAAAAAAAACGCCCCCCTGTAATTTTCTCGACAGCGCCAGATCACAAGTCGTCATTTAAGTTTCTCTTTCATATAGAACAGGTCTACACCTTGTTCTGTTATTAAACAAACTAAACGGCCGTATTTTATTGATCTTATCCACACACAGCTTGTCATTTCGGTCTCTAAATGATCGCGTTAACACTTCTCCTCTGCGTCGCGCACAGCGGAGTTCCGCCCTGATGCGCACAGACACGTGCGCGCGCACAGACACGTGAGCGCTGAGCACACAGCAGCGGACAGAGAGCGTCAAAAAATATGTCGCGTGAAAAGCAGACCTATATATGCGTTTTAAACGCTCCCAGGGTGAAGATGGCAACAGCAGCTCTCATGTGAGGAACACCGGAGCAGCTCTCCTGAACCCGGAGGAGAGCCAAAGTGCTCGTGTCTTGTACCAACAATGAGCTGCTGGCTTCACATATTACTAAAGTACACGGACATAAAACTAAGTCATTAATAAATACATGGCGAAAAGCCTGTACTTTCGGGTAAATGTTTACGTTATGCCGTTAACAGGTTACGCTTGCGCATAGCGACTTGCCGATTTTTGGCTCTTTGCCAGAAGTCTCCGTGACGTCCTTTCTGCTGCTGCGTCTCTCAAAACAGAAAACAGATCAACGTTGAACATGAATTGTATCAAATCTACAACCCCGTTTATAAAAGATGTGTAGAGGCTCACTGCTCCACTAATACTGATGCAACCTGATGCTCACATATCTGCACTCATTGTTTTGTTTGGCAAAAAAATAAATAGCTTATTGTTTTCCACAATGAGCTATTTAGTAGTAACTAAATATTAGTTATTTTTTTGCACAGATATAACTTTATTTTCATTGTTCTAAGTGATTGCAATTTAAAAATTAAAAAAATGTCCGATGGAGCAATCTGATTTACTTGAAAGTGATTGCAATTTTCTTTATTCTGTTATTTCTAAAAGCACAGATGGAGTCACAAAATGAAGTTATTTACAGAAAAACTTTGAGAACCACTACTTTAAGTGTTTGTGTTGGTGTCGTCGCCGCCCCCCCCCCCCCCCCCTTGAAGCTGTAAACCTAGGGGAAACACTGAATACCTATTTATGTCGATCTAAATATGAAGCTAAAGACAGCAGATGGTTATCTATGTTAACTTAACATAAAGCCTGGAAACACCCAGCCAAAAATATAGTTTGGCACATAAAGTCCCATTAAAAAAAAAAATGTGTTAATTAGTGAGCTTTATATGTGCTGTTGAACACTCATCTAACTCAGCATGAAGCAAATGAGTGCATTTCCCATTTAAAAATTACCCCAAGAACAGCCTCAGACTGGTCGTCAGTCTTTGCGGGCGCCAGATTTCTGGCCATTTCTGCCTTCTTCTTCTCCTCCTCAATCACTTCTTTCAGGATGTCATCGATGTCTCTGGTCTTTAACTGTCCCGTCTGTGTCAAAGCCGCCTCGGCGCTGATCTGGAAGTCTAATAACTGACTGCAGGGTGAATCGCTCATACTGAGGTTCACAGGTTCGGGTTGTGGACTTGGCTCATTTTCTTGCAGCGGGACCTCTGGCTCTGGAGGCTCTGGGACCTGAGGCTGCGAGGGCTCAGCAGGAGGAACTAGCGACGGCTGGGGGAAGCTGCTCTGCTGACCGGGGAGGAAATCGGTCTTTGGATGTGGCGGCTGCTTGTCAGCGGTCGCTGGGAGAGAGGGCGGCTCCACCTCCTGAGGAGGATGCAAGGTATTTGGTGGGGCTGCAGCCGGCTGAGGTGCCGGAGCTTCTCTCTGCTCACTGACCTTCTGCGTGAGTCGGCATAGAGGTGGCTGACCTGCTGGGGCCTGAGTTACGACGACAGGAACATTGACCTTGTAAAGTTGACCTCAGTGAGACAAAGGGGAAGAGTGACATTTTAATTCAAACTATCAGTGCATGCTGCAGACTAAAGCAAATGTGGGCCGAGCTACACAAGTCATTTTGTACCAGAAGCCGTTTGTAGAGTGACTCCAGCTGGTATCTGCACCGGGTAAGTCAAGCCAGCAGGGAGAGAGAAAGTAGGAAGCATCTCTGAATTGTTCTGCAATGAAGAAAAATATAATATCAAACAGTACAGGATTACAAAATGTTGAGTTTATCAATAAAACATTGCAGATTATTGTCCGATAGAGTTTGGCCTCATTGATGCAGTCATCACACTGCAGGCAACAGGTCTGTCTCACTGGTATCACTTTAAGCTGTAGTGTCAGCAAAGTGAATGTTACTAATAATAGCCCTTTATAGCAATTAAGAATTATACTATGACTATGACTACCGTTTTGAAACAGACGCTGCATATTGAAAAGCAATTTCTAGGGCTCACAAATCCAGATGGAAAGTTGTGTCTAAATATTCAAAGCTGATCAAACTCAATTTGTGAAAATCTGGTCTAAATGTTTAAGTAAAGAAAAATCACTCTGCCAAAAATGTGATTGGTTTTTAACTTGAACATCCAGGCTGCCAAGAATAAAAATCTGCCTGCATGTAAACAATCAGACAGTTTTTCAAATCAAAGTGTTGATATAGTTTAGCTTTTTTAATTTTCTTCATCAGGAGAGAAAGAAGTATAGCCCAAGATGACTCAAGTTTGAATCTGAAATTTACAAATCCAATTTAAATCAACTAAATCTTAACTCCTGAACTTTAAACAACAACTCAACGTTAAGTTATAAAAATGGGGAACTCAAACCACATACATTCAGATTTCATTGCTCTAAAGTCAACAGTGTTTACATTTCAACGTTGTGCTCAGTGGTGATTTAATTAAGCGATAAGAAATCCAGTAGCTTTGAAGATTGAAATTATGTAAAAAGTCACATGAGGTCAGGGAGAAGATTAACTATAAATCTAGATGGCACTTGCCTTCATGGGGAAACTGTGGATATTCTGACTTGCAGGGATCACAACTGAGGCTGAGAGCAAAAAAAATAAAAAATAATCAGAGCCGAGCAGGTGATCAAACAAAAATCTACCAAGCATGAAGCAGTTCATTTCAAGCAGAGCCGCATCACCTGAGAGTTCTCGATCGGGCCGAGTGTAGTTGGCGGGGAGCTGCAGTACAAAGTTGGTCGAGTTGATATTATGTTTCCTGAAGTCTTCCATTGCTTTTGACTGCATCATCTTTGACTCCCAAAGCTGCACAGCAAGAAGACACAGCAGTCAGTCATCCTGGTGTGGCGTATACTTACTCACTCGATGGTCTAACTTTTTTGCAACCGGCGCCTCGAGTCGAGATGTGCATCATGTCTATTTTTGTTTTTAAATGAAGCAGGGCGATGCAACTCACATGTTTTAAATCGTCCAGGACGCGGTCTTCAAGCCCTTCATCAGAGAAGAGCTCCCTCATACTCTCAATGACATCATCAATGATGGACAGGTAGAGTTTGGCCTGCAGTTGTTTACAAACACTGAAAGTCAGAAGCTGTGGAGCTGCGTATGATTTTAAAAGCAACATATCAAACACCATTCAAATATCTGCCTATGTTGTTTGGAAATTGCAGACTCATATGCAATGTTAATTCTGGATATTTTCTGGACAAATCCAAGTCACTCTTTATTTCGGGGTCACACATCAGTAGCCTACAGTAGTATTTTTCCTCGCTAGATTTTAATTTTGAGAATATATTTAATATTACATTTTAATTCAAGTATTTTGAGGTCCAAAATCAAATTTGCCTCAGAGAGCTTTACAATCTATAAACATAATGAGCACAATCATGTTAATTGGGCATTTAAGTCTATATAGATAAACAGAAATTCGAGTTAAAATGGTAGTGAATTAATGTCTTTCTTTGCCGGCTTCTTAAGGTGACAAAACCATCGTTGATCTTAATATTAAGAATTGGCACATCATATAACCTAATTGATTGATTGGTTTCATGTCGACATTTGCAAGCTCGACAGCATGGATTACATTGCACTGAGCTATACTAAATAAATAACTCAAGGCTCAGCAAAAAAAAATATATATATATATATATATATTTGAATAGAAAGGGTGCTATCAGGAGCACATTTATGAAGGGTAGCTGGCCAGCTAGTTTAGCTTAGTCCGCATGTAGCCACCTGGTAGCACCACTAGTTAAACCTCTAGTTACACGCAGCTTTGCTTACCACGGGGCCCGTGTTGGTCAGCATGGTTCAAGGCAAACGGTGACACTGGACTTGGGGAACATATCACCGTGGCTGTATTAAAAATACCGACACCTGAAGGTGGTGACGTCAGACTGCTTGGACCGCACCAACGTCTCGGCGAGTGAACACACAGGTGAGAGTAATGAGGCTCCACAGACACGTAATTGGAGCCGAGACCTTCACGTGTTGTTTGGATGAATTCTCAGGAAGTTGGAGATAAGTCTTTTTATGTGTTCTTTGTTTCTGCATAATGCAACCTTAAAATAAGCTTGACATTTTATTGTTTTCATTGTGCGTCTTATTATATTTAACAATCAAAACACCTCTGTGACTCCTTTCGCATATCCATGGGGGTTAACAAAACTTTTGATGCCGTTGGTCACATTTCAATGAGGTGATGGTGAGAACTTCTTCTGCAGCTTGAGAGGCATCATGTCCGAGCTGTTTAAAGGCCCACAACCAAATACATCCTTCTGTTGAATATGGCCTCAGTAGGCTTCCGTAGAGACTTAGTTGTGCTTTTAGAGAGACTCAAATAGCTCTGTCCAACACAGCTCTAGTTTTCTGGTTACTTTCAACAGAGAGGATGTTGCACATGTGCCACAGTGCTGGGGGGCTCAGTCTGATCACACAAAAAAACACAATGCCAGGAGTTAAAAATGACAAAACACCTTATTTTGAACTTGGTTTTCAATATACTGTATATCTGCAGCAGCAGGGACTGTGATCCTTGCTTCCTTCCAACATCTGTTTGGTAATGCTGGCACACTTTCATCACTGTAGGTTGACTCCTCTGATGAGGATGAGAAGAGCGCTGTGGTTCAAAAGCAGCAACATGAGCGGCCAATGACACGGCTCAGCTGTCAATTCAGGAAAGCCACTCTGGACTCAGATAGAAGCTCTCCTTATAGTCTTTATTCCCAAAACTAATGTTAAATCATGTTTGTTTTACCAGTCCACACTTACTTCATAGATAGATAATATTAGGTAATTGCAAATAATTTATGTGATGGAAGCAACCACGGTGAATTTGCTGTGACAAACACTGCCCCCTATCGTGATCAACAGAACTAACAACTAATCTAGAAACCTGATCTAGTTACTGATATCATTTTAAATTGAGAAATACAAACAAATCAATGAAGTGCAACCGTTATCGTTTTCGATTTAAACTTTGCACTCACTTTTAGGGTTAAAGAGAAACATCCTAAAGTATAAACACTCAAAGACCATAACAAATATAATTAATAACAAGGAACCAGCTGGTAAAAAGCAGGGACTGAAAGGTCTGAGGCTGAGGCTTTGTTAAATAGAGTCTTGCATTATTAAATTGAATTCAACTCGTCTGCACCTATGAACTATCAGTCAATCAAATAAAACAAATAACACACTGTTGCGTGTCATTTCTTGAGCAGCCTGTCATTACTCACAGCTGGATGTCCGTCAACAAAACTGAAATGATGGCGACACGGAGTTAGGTTGTGCTGTTTTGACACTCAGATTTTTTTGTTTTGCTCCTTTTTTAATAACTAATGCATATTATTTTGGCGTTTCATCCATTTGCAGCTCTCCATTAGCTCTTCATTTACCACGACAAAGTTAGGTTCTCTTATACTTGGGAGAAGTCTTAAGAACATCTGTGAAGAAGTACCATGAGACACAGTTTTAATTAAATTCTTTACTCTTGATGTACATAATATCCAGCTTAAGCCAGGTACCTTACACATTAAAGTCATCACTGAATCCCTTGTTGTTCACGAGGAAGCCTCACCAGTCTTTTACATTTTTTATCCAACCTATTCACAACCCAGAGGCAGAAAAATCACGTAATAAAGATTTGCTTTTTTGTTTAAATATAATTACAGTCCTCCAGAACACAACCTTAGTATAAAGTCAAAGGTCAATTTGAGGTAAGCAACACAAGTAATGAGTTGTATTCCATGTGAAATAAAGAACAAATATGAATTTCTCACTTTACGTAATAATACAAATAAAAATAGTACCATATGTTGCGCAGTGAATTTCGGACCTCACGAGTTTGAGCATAGCTGCTACTCTACAACTTTTTGAAGAAACGCTCAAACAGGCGGGTTAGTCCTGTCGGGTTAGTTTCAAACTGCAACTACGGTCTCATTTCATAAATGCACATAATCTGTATTTGGCAAACCCTTCAAATAGGACATTATTCTGCAGCCTTTTTGGGCCAAAGATGTTGTGAGAGGAATTATATAATTATGGGTTTCTCTCATGTTTCTTTGAACGTTTTGATCAGTGTGTTTCACTGCTGAGACCGGCTGCTAGTTGGCTTTGAGCCGGAGTCAGTTCAACCCTAATTATTGTGATTAGGGACACTTCAGACAAATACTGATGGGCTCAGCATGGACTGACCCACCTTTGAAACAATGTATTTGTACAACTATAAATCGCATAACTCAAATAACCCACTTTTTTAAAAACATATTTGTTGTGATGCTTAATGATACAAGGCATGCCACTGTCGCATATCATTTAGTACAAATGTTGAGGATTATAGCAAAATTAATACATTGGGAAGTATGTGAACTTTAAATGTTGCCGGGCAACAAAAGGGCCTGACCCTAAACATCTACTGACGATAAAAAAGATTCTCAAACACTTTGAATATTGCTCATTACTTAAGCTGTTTATCTCATGCAGCCTGTTCGGCGTACATTTATTGAGGCTGCCAATCATTCCGGAGGGCAGTGCAGATGACGCAAACGCAAGCTTATATACAGTACTCGTATAAACTGTAGGCGCACAGTTAATAAATCTATTAAATGTAAAGTGCTAGGCAAAAGGACCACATTTGTATTAGGTCTAGACTAATTCAGTCTCAGTTAAAGGATACAAAATCGGTTAACCTCCATGAGAAATACTACCAGGCTATGAGTAATTACATGAATTTGATTCCAGATATAAGCAGAAAGTCCCTCATCACCCTCGTTTTTTTTTTTTTTTTTTTCATTCCTTTTCACCGTTCAGAAGATTTTGGCAAATATCTTGGACCAAAGGGATAACGTCCTCGTCAGAGACTCTTCGATCATCACTGCGTCATGCAGCCGGATTGCTTCTGCGACTCCGTTTCAATCCATTTCTTTTCCACCTCCACCTGAAAAACAAAAAACACAAAAATGAGGTTAGTTGCACTGTGTTTTCTCGTGAATTGACCAAGACATTATCACGCTGGTGAGCCTTTTTACCTGACAATGATAGCGTGTCCAACTGGTTACATGTTTCTGCGGCTGGATGTCGTTCGCAGAGCCCAGCGACTTCACCCTGGTCTGTGACACAACCGCGCCCATAATTTCACATTCCATCGTGACAAACGGGTACCAGTCACTTGGGATCTCCTGGTCGGATCCCAGCTCCAGCTTGCAGGAAAATGAATGGGGATGATCCACTGCTGCACGGGAGAAAACAAAGTTCACTTGTAGTTAGAGTGTCACACCCCTGAGCGGCAGACATACTGACGACAAGCAAAAGAAGCCACGGCGCTAATGAGAAGATGATATGTTAAACTGTAGTGCGGGGCGGAATTGTAATCTCTTACCCGTATTCTTCGCAGGCAGTCTGTCGATCCTCCACACGATGGCCGAGTATACATTCTCATACTTGACAGTGCCGATGGTCACCTGCATGACAGGCTGCGAGTCTCCGGCGCCGACAGCGCCCAAGCAGGCATTTCTGTTCATACGGGCCTTCAGTGACCTCTGCCGCAGCAAGGCCACGGTCTGCGTCACTTTGACCCAGTCGCCTGGCACCGGCACGCGGATCACTACATTCTCACACAGTGGGTACGCGTCTGACACCCCCACTGTCGAAGGGAAGGTGGCCGACATGTTAAGAAAGGCCTGGAGCTCCACATAGGCACCTTGAACTGTGACAACAGCTTTACACGAGAAGGGAATTTCTGTGCAGCCCAAAATCGCCGTCTTATAGCGCATCAGTTCCACCCTGCAGGCATCCGGAGGTGAGAACTTCACCAGCCGGGACCTCTGAAACTCTGTCTCATTCACAGACTTGTGAAAATGGCAGTCCGCGATCTCCATCCAGAGTTCCCCGTCCTCCTCTGTCCCATAGCTGGAGTCAAAGCGCATCAGCCCGAGATCGTTAAGGGCCAGAAAACAATCCCCTAGTCCGTTCAGGAAAGCCAGACAGTGAATCTGGGTGAAGGCTGTCCGTTCCATGACCTCTCCAAACTTATCCAGCTGTACCCAGATATGATCAGTGATCTGCAGGGACAGCTCCTGCTCCTCGTAGTGCCGCCTCTGCTGGTGGTGCAAGCACAATTTGAAGATTTCCTCTTCCATGGAGACGACCAGGTCCTTCATGTCGTCGTGCACCGTGGAGCCAAACTTGAGCAGCTCTTCCGCCTCCGCCTCGTGACTGACCTCCAGCTTCGGGTGGTAGCGCTTCTTTTCCGTGTACGAGAAATGTTCCACTTTGACCGAGAGGACTTTGCGGGGCTCGCTGTAGCTTTCCAGTTTAAGATCCGAGAGCCTGCACTGGGGGAGGAGCTGCAACTCCTTGAACGGCTTCTCCAGCCCTTTCTCGTAGTACATCTGCAGCACGCCTCCCGGCAGCAAGCGCAGGTAGATCGGTCCCCACTGTCGCGAGGACATGCGGTTCTTTTTCTCAGGAATCCTGAGCAAGACAGACCAGCCGTCTCTCTTCTGGCTACGAAACAGACCCCGAGGAACGAACGGTGACGCGCCCTCGCTGAGCACCTCGCTTTTGCAACTCAGCCGCCTCTCCTCATCTTTTTCCGTCTCCGTCTCGTGGTCCGATCCTGCTCGCAAGCCTTCCAGTTGGTGGCAGACGTAGGAGAAGGAGCTCTGGAGGTGGTCACGCGGAGGCTCGTCGCCGTCTTTGGTCCGAATGAAGAAACGTGGCAGGCTGTTTTCCGCTTCTGAGTCTGAGGAGGAGCTGTCCACATCTGCGCTGTGTGTAGATCCATCCCAGAAGGGGTTATAGTGTCCTGAGCGCCCCTGGAAAGAAGGGAAAGGGCTTGGGCCATCTGAGGTTTGATGCAGGCCCTCCTGTGCAGGCGAGGGAGCCGAGGTGGTAGACGTGCTGGAGAAACCCCGGAAGAAGTCGTTTTTTTCCGCCGCGTTGGAGTGGAATGGGGACGCACTGTTAGGAACCCCACTCACAGGGGTGCAAGAGGGTGTGTTACACGGTACACAGGAACTTCCACTAAGACTGGAGTGGCTTTGAGGGGATTCCAGAGAACTATTGAAGCTCCAGGAAGTGTCTCTGATCGGAGGAAGGACTAATTTCAGACCATTGGGACGCGGTACCGATGCTTTGATAAGCCCTGGTGACTGTAGGGGCTTTTGAGGTGACGAGAGCGGCGTGCTGTCATCTTCAAATGTGACCCAGTTTGAGTGATTTGTGGAACACATGGCTGAAGAGGGCTGATCGCCAGTTCAAAATCAGCGATTCCTCCTTTGTTGGGTCAACTGCCCCCCCGAGGCCTTCTCATCTGCAAGAAAACAAATAGGTACCATTAGACAATGCAAAATAAAGTTTCGTCTTAGGTGAAATCTCAAGATGTTCCAGAGGTAAGACATATGCTCTTGTATGGATCAGTTCCCTGGAAGGCTGAGTGTCCATTTATCAGAGAGAGAGCGCTCCTGGGGATATAAATCAAACATATTTCCTTAAAGTACTCCATTAAAACGTAATGAGGGAGTGACCTTGAAAACCTGGAACAACATAATCATGTTAACACCACAATTAACTAAGGCTCGTTTGATGTTAACGCTGAGCCAAGCACTCTGCAGTGCAGTGTCAAACTGCAGCAGCTTCTCTCCCGGTGACACCGGATTAGAGCTTTTCTTTAGTCCTTCATACAAACATGTATGAACTGAACTGTTCTGCAGGTACACAATCAGAATTGACCAAACAGTCTTAGCGACCAACTTCATGCATGTGTGACAAGTTCGACCACATGCACCGCTAATGTATTTTTCCATTTTCCTTTATTTGGATCATTTTTGCAGGCACTGCAGATACAGCACTGTGGCCTTTATTCTTAGGGCAATAACTTTGTTTAACAGTAGTGTGTAGCTTAGGTTTGCAGCAAAGTATCGGAATTTATACACAGGCAGGGCAAATACAACAGTATTGTCATTCGAAATTATGTTATCAGTCATTTTTATTTGTCCAGATTTCTGACCAAATATCTGCAAAAACTAACGGCATTTTCATTAGCCTCAGCTGTACTTTGTGTTTAGTGCTAATCAGCTAATATTAACATGTTACCATGTTAAACTAAAATGTTGAAACCTGGTACCATGTGAACATTGCATGCTGACATTAGCATTTAGATACAGCGCTGCAGCCTTTATTCTACACGGTTACTCCCATCGGTATCGTGATACATGGGCGAGGCCAGTGAAACACCACTGTGATTCTAGTTCTTAACAATACTTTGAGCTATGCACAAACATATATTCTTCCATTCAAACTTTGGAAAACAAAGATTAGAAACAATGTACTCAACAGGAGAAAATCTTTTGTATCCATACATTCTGACAAATTGACACTGGGTTTCTGGAAGGATTGCGATACATAAAAGGTGATGTGTTTTTAGAAGCTCCCTCTGGAGCAGAGGAGGAAATGCTCAGAGAAAAAGTAAATATTCCTGTGTTTTCAAAAAGGGAAAAGTTCTGGTGTTCAAAGGTTCTGTATTTGAAATTGGTGAACAAAAATGTTATATTTTAGACGTACCGGGCTTTGAAATTAGCATAGTCTAAATATTTCATCGCAAGCCTGCTCTAAAATGCGTACAAGAAAGGTTAGCTATGGCGGCAAAGATCCTGCCTCATTAACCGGCATGAAGTCAACGGTGAACAGTGGTGTATAAAGTACCCAAAAGCCGTACTTGAGTAAAAGTAAAGATACCTTACTGGAAAATTACTCCAGTAAAAGTAAAAGTCACCTATTAAAATACTACTTAAGTAAAAGTCTTAAAGTATCTGATATTTTCTGTACTTAAGTATCAAAAGTATTTTTCTGATATAAAATGTACTTAAGTATTGAAAGTAAAAGTAGAAGTACATGCTTTTAATAAAAAAGCAATGGGTCAGAATTTTGAGAATTATGAAGTTTATTCTTTTAAGTGCTGTGGTCACCGTGACCAAGGACCAGGAGTTGTGTTGATAAAATAACCATATATATTATGTTCAACATAATATATTGTACCTAAGTATACTTTTGCATCTACTGTGAACTTATCATCGTAATTCTCCAAAAAGCAATATGACACTATGAAGGACTTGTAACAGTGTGGTTATAAGTATGCTCATTCTGCCCGGTAACGGTCCGTGGGTCCCTTGGTACCGGGCCGTGGGGCCCTTGATACCAGGCCCCTTGGTACCGGGTCCCTTGGTACCGGCCGTAGGGCCCTTGATACCAGGCCCCTTGATACTGGGCCGCACAGAAAGAATGAATGAAAAATGTAAGTTAAATTAAAAAAGTCCGGAAAAATGTTTTATTGTGAAAAATGACCAGATACATCCGTCTGTGGTAACCTCAGACGGAACCTCTTGACACATGTCAAGATGTCACGATACCCTAAAAATGAAACTTAAATCTGTTTCAACTCTGCCGGTGTTCTGGATTAAAACCAAGGCAGAGTATCCTGAGATCGCCAAAAAAGCATGAAAACCTGCTTCCATTTCCACATCCTGTCTTTGTGCAGCGCGTTATAAGTTAAGCAGTAGACTGGACTAAAGGTTTAGTTAGCAGTAGAGTCAGTAGACTGGACGAAAGGTTTAGTTAGGAGTAGACTGGACATAACGAACACATGTTGGGTGTCGTTGTCTCCTGTCTCTCCGAGGTCGGACCCGGTCCGTGACAGTTTGGTCTTCACGTTACCGGCCCGTGACGCATAAAGGTTTGGGAGCGCTGGACTAGAGGATGTAGAGGCTAATGCAGAATATTGTGATTCGCAAAACCTGCTTGGTGGAGTCTGTGTTCCACCACAGTCCCGGATGTGTTTTTCTTTCTTTCTAAAGATAGATTTGATTTTGTAGCGATTAACGAAGGTTTCAGGAGAAATGTATCGGAGTAAAAGTATCAGTTTTCTTTGCAAAATGTAGTGAAGTAAAAGTAAACAGAAATATAAATAGTAAAGTAGAGTACATATATCCCAAAAAACTACTTAAGTACAGTAACGAAGTATTTCTACTTCGTTACTATACACCACTGACGGTGAAGCAGGTAGAAAGTGGCACAGCAGCTTCAGGGAGGAGCGAGGCTGGTTAAATGTATCCTCGTCTTTCAATATAGGTCTTAAAGTTGGAAGCGGGTGGGATATTACGGAACAATGGCATTCAGGCCAATTAGCAAACGGGCAGAGAGTGAAAATGCTGCAATATTTACACAATTGTTCTGTTAATTCCCCCGTCAGTCCATCACAGTGTGTCTTCTGATGTGCTGGCAGCTCTGCTCGCGCCAACATCAAGCTCACAAGGCCACGGAGAAGAAGCCACTTTCAAAATTGTTGAAGCTTCATCTCCCCTATAAAAATCTGGGGGGATAATTGAAAGCATAAAGCCTCAATTACAGCCTTCCTCCTCCCTTCAAGATCACAGCGGTGACTTTGCACGAGGGAGACATCCAGTGGCAAGTTCCTCTCGCTATAAATAAACAAGGAAGCGGGGGTTCTGGTTCAGGGTAGTGCATTGACAAGTCTTCAGTCAAACACTGGAGAACATCTTTCTAATGAGGGGATGTTTGCAATGGCACACAGACATCCAACGGGTTCATCTTGCCTCGGCGACTCACAGAATCCCTCATCTTTGGTTCAAAAGAGTCGGCCACCGAGAAGATTGAGTTCTCCGCGGGGGTTACCGACACTTTCCAGTCTGCCGTCTCTTTCTGGGTTCTCTCAGAGGTAGTAAAGCAACGAGACGCTGCTAAATCTACAGAGGACGAGAAATTACATTCCACACATTCCTCTGGGACAAGCAGCTTTGCACACAGGAAATACCAGCCTGCTCTGTCCCTGTGAACTGACAACAAATATTATCTTAATGTCCATTTTTAACAAATCCCCCCCCACACACAAAAATTGACCAGATATTAATACGTTCTGGGTTGTTTATCACTATCAAACATAACAAAACAGAATCGAAGAGGAGCCTGGGGATGAAGATGGGCCTATTACAGTAATTAGGTATTTTGTAATCCTATAAAACAAGTCTGAGGAATTACTTTGACAGGTTTAACCTTATTTTTCACTGTTATGTTGAGACTTGGGAGGTGGTGAAATCACACACACCTATAACTTGATGACAAGACTAATCATGTCTCTCTTACCAACACTGTTCAGGTTTGTTCCCAGTTAAATAGCAGCACTAATCCCATACATTAGGGCTAGATTAGGTTTATCATTACTATACTTACAGAAATCACTACCCTCGCTTGCCTGGGGAAGGCAACATATTGTACACACCTCACTGACTATAACTTGCAGTCACTTAAGTATAATTATTGGGTCATATGTAGCCAAAAAGATGCATTCATCAGCTTTAAAAAAAGAGGCTAGTCAGCTTTTTGATGTGAAAGCTAACAGATCCATTTACAGGTACAACTGTCCAAACAGCAAAATGATCACGTGTCTCGAATAATGTGACAACTTCTCAACAACTCACAGAAATGTCCGTCCACAAAGAGGAACAGCAAGCCGCTGCTAACCATCAGGGATATGAGAAAACATATGCTACTTCTTGGTATTCAACCGAATGTGTAGAATATCTTAATTGCAACGATCATTTCATTCAAGATTAAAGTCCATTCCCACGAGGAGCTCTTGTTATTTTGCCTCTACAGCAATTCCTGACTGCTGTGACAGAAAGGACAAATCCCTTGATGACAGGAAGCAGGAACAGTCGCCTGACAAATGATGACGGGGAGGAAACTATTGTGGTTTAGGAATAAAACTGCTGGGTAAAAAAAAAAAAAAAAAAACTTTGGAACTTTAACAAACAGATGCTTCCTGATTAAGCGAGACAATGTCCTGTGGGATACTCAGTATGATTCCTGTGTATTCACACTATGGAATAAGACACCGTCTCTTTTTCATTTGATGGGAGAGAACTACTGTTGTGACCACAATGACTGTAATAATCTATAGTGCAGAGCTGACACTGGGATGACCCATTTCCAGTGGCAACACCGGAAATGTTCTGCAAAGTGAGCTCAGTTCTCCCATCAAAACAAAGCAGAAGAGAAAGTTTGGGTGCCGCTGCTTTTGTCTCCTCACGCCTTAAACAAACAGAATAAATAAACACTGCATCAGCTGTATTATGTACAAGAATTCCAGGGTATTAATTCTTGAGTTTTTTTCTTTTTCTTTCCCCCCAGTTCAGAAAAGCATGACTGGAAAAAAAAAAAAAAAAAAAAGCAGGAATGAATGGGAGACGTTCCTGTCAGCTGAAGCACACACAAAAAAAGAAAACATTTCAAAAACGGATAACCAGTTTCCACTTCTGCATTTAGTTTACTCAAGCAGAAGTGATTCATTTTGATCCCAGACACTTCGGGATAACTAATAATAAACTAATGGAAAATGTGCATTTCATGTATATTTTAGAGCACACTAAAAGCAAGACGGTGTCACTTTTGAAAGAAGTAAAAACAGAGTCTTCCCTCTTGCAAAAGGATGAGCAATACAAATACACAACTACTTAATTCAAGGTGGTTTTGCTGCTGCAGCTTCACGTCCCATGGGAGCAAACTTTAGCTGATTGTCATTTGTGGCAACAGAGAACAAACCAACTGTGTTGTGTTGTTTCCTAACAATAGATACACACAACAATGCTACAAAATAAATCGGATCCTTTCTTCGTTGAAACACATCTTGAAACACTGTTGTCACAGAGCATTCCCGCAGCGTGGGGTCGGTAAATGCCAGACAAACCCACGAGTTGCCGGTGTGTGTGTGTGTGTGTTGTGTTGTGTGTAACAACTCGGGCTGGAGAAAGAAAACAGGACCAGCGTGTTGTCATCCACAACAGAGCCAGGCCCGCGTCCCGCAGCAGATGGGGCCCACTTCTGGGATCACTTCTGCGCCTTTGTGCTCGCGCAAAGTCCGAGTAAAGTTGTCACTCAACTCCACTCGTCTTTGTGAGCGAAACACACGCCATTCACTGACAACAGAGTCGACGCTCACGAAGAGCGGACCGACACGGTTTTTAAGTCGTTTCTGGCGGACATGAACTATCTCAGCGCTCTCAAAAAAAAAAAAAAAAGCAGAGCTGAGCGCGAGCGGAAGAGAGAAATACTCACAGATTCACAAGGGCTCGTTCACTTAATTCGGGTCATGACTTCTGTTTAATGGACGCGTCCGTACTCTTGATGTCGGCCGGTTTTCCTCAAAATGGCAGAGTGTAAATCCTGGGAGTTTTACCAGCGCAGCGATTCCCCTCCCGAGTTCACACAGACTGTCCTGCAGCGGGACACTTTGGGAATGAGCAGCGGCGTGCTGCGTTCGTGACTGTAGGAAATGTCGCCATCAGGAGATGGGCGCGCATATCACACAGCAAGCACACAGGGAGATATTCAGCTGAAGTAATAAGTAAGATTATAGGCCGACTGGTTATATCCCTGTGTTTGGAAATAAACAATGCTCGTACACTTTCATTACATTATCCCATGTTCTGCCAAACAAATGATCAATTTAATCCTTTTTATTGTTGAGGTTTGTAGGCTGTGTATAAAAAACTAGAGATTTACCTACATTAAAACATTACATGCAAGTCAAATAATATGCATGCAGTGAGGCCCAAGTATAATAACATATATTTACAACGTTGTGTCGAGTGCAGTGTTGCAATTTTACAGCTTAAGCAAAGGATGGATTTGAATACAAGTGTGAATCACATAAAAAGTATGTTCATGAGGAATAAAAGGGGTTGTCCCATTTGTCCCTTCATTTCTTTGACTTGCGCTATTTGAAAGAAAACACTTTAAACTCTGCCCGGTTATCCTTTTGCCTATATTTAGAAGTATAAATTTCAAGCTGGATATTTCGGCTGACCACTTTTCCACAATTCTGTTCAAAACTGTAAATCTGCAGCCTCTGTGCTTTTTGAATTGCAAAAATGTTAACCTTCACATTTTTATTACGTCATCATTATTGTCCGAAAGGTCTTGAATGCACAAATAAGTGGTAGTTATTATTACTTTGACCTCTGTAATGTACCAAGAGTTCATGAAAGCATCATGCATTCCAACTAAAAGGACACAACATACATTTCCTTCCAAATAAAGTGACGCCATCAAACAGTCATCTTTCAGTTCTCACATATCAACGGTACTACCTCATTTCCCAGTGGTTAGGGTGTGTTAAGGGCTGTTTTATTTTTTAAATTACAGGCAACTGAAAACCCGAGTCTCCTCCAACACTCAAATGCAGCACGAAAAGACACAACAGGATCATTGATAACCAGGTGAATCTAAATACATGAAGCATTTAAATGTTGAACAAGCTTTTTATTTAGTTTCACATATTCATATGTGCTTTTGAAGAGGTTACAGTGTGAGAAGTGCTATTCTTAAAATCCGTTTATGGGTTGTTGGCAAATCTTGTATCATCTAAAAGGTTTGAACCACTGCTGGTCTTTTCTTTAATTTTCCTCAAGTCACTACGCGCCAAAGTTGTACTTTACTGTAAACGTTAACTGCACTCCGCCATGATTCACGCATCAGGTTATCCAGGCACCCGTTGCATTATGGGCCAACCTTCCCATGACACTTCCGCATACAGGAGAAAAACTAGCTGAAGACTGAGTTTTTCAAATTTCGTGGAAAATAAACATTTGTAACCTCTGAATAAATGCCTTTGTGTGTGTGTATATATATATACATATATATTTATTTGAAATGATACACTACAATTATAATCATGATTTTAAATGTGTATATTCACATTAACCCTTTTTGTGCATACATATTACAACATGAATTTGTGCCATGCCAGGCTTCTGAGTGCACATCCACTTACTTTGGTGATAAAACCAACTATTGTTACAAGTTCACAGAGACAGACTGACACCATTTAACGAGCTCGGACTTGTCCATCCTCCCCTAGGTAAACACAGTTAATCAGTGCTTCAAGGCAGACTTCTTCTCTCACACGGGACTGAACATTTTCCAAATTGAGGAATGAATTCAAGTTTGTCTTTGTTAGTCGTTCATTCGGGTTTTAAAGCCCTTAAGATTATGCTCAATGCCTGTGTTGTAAAAGGGTTTTATGCTGTATGTAGGAACCAATAGCGCAAAATAATAATAATAATAATTTCAACATGTAAATCAATACTCGCATGTTGTGAAGCCCGGTGCCAGTCACATGATGACACAACACTCTGCACACAAACAGCCACACCAACATTTACTCTCCTCGCCTGCTCTCACAGATAAGCAGTAAAAAGGCGCAGTTTCATTTTCTTTTACGCGGACGTTTAAAGCAGGAAAAGCACACGCGCCGATCAACAGGGCTTGGTCTTCAAGTCTTGACTTCAGTGAGCACTACCAAACGTCGACTGTTCCCACTGTTTATCTTCCTGTCCCTTTCGGGGGAAGCCGTTTCTCTCCCACTCCGCTTTGGCCAAAAGGTCACGCAGCAGCTTCTTCTACAGTTTTTAATGCAAATCATGGTTGTGTTAAAACGGTGCTGTGACAAGGAGAAGAGGGGAGAGAAGCTTTCCTCAGTCAAACATGTTCAAGCCTCCATACGAGTTTGTATTGCCACTGCTTGACAGTGGAGGGACCTGAGGCTCATGTAGCCGTCCTGTGGTTCGGTGACAGTGCTGGGAGGCTCCGCAGACCAGATCTTCTCTCAAGGTGCCCTTTGTGGTGCCAAAATGGAGCCAGAGTTTAGAGGGCAGCTCTAGCGACTTTTGTTCTTTTTTGAGTTTCCCTGAAGAAAAACAGAAAAGAAAAGAAAATACAAGATCAAGTTATTTCCAGATTTGGTACAACATTTTTAAAGAACTGTGTTGCGTTTGAGTGCAGCAAGTTAAGATTCGTTTTTGCATTCTGTTTCAAAATCGAAAAAAAAAAGAAGAAAAAACATGCTGAGGCTGGCCTCTCTCGCCTTCAGGAGAAAATCACTACCTTTACTCACTAACATGTTCCGTCCTGCAACTTCCCAACACGCAGCCATCTGTGTGCGCACAAGCAGGAACATGCGCGCTTAAAGCGGGCCTCTTTCTGCCGCCTCAACTTAACGACTTCTTCAGATGCCTCCAGCAGGTGCTTTTCCCATCAGGCCCCGCCGGCAACCACAATACCGCCGATGACCTCCCACTTCACCTCATAACTGACAGAAACTTTACAATGTCACATTTCCCTGACAAACCTGAAATGATCCTCCACACTCCCTGAAGCCACTGGGATTTATTTATATGGAGACTGACAGCTGAAAACAAAACCTGAGCACAAAGCTACATTTGTGAAAGGCAACAATTCTGACAAGACCTTTTATTTAAAAAGAATAAAAAGCAGACACAAGGACAGGAAGGTGCAGGTGTTGTACCTTGCTGCCCAGTTTGAGCGTGTCGATTTCTTCTCTCTGCTTGCTTAAAGTCTCATTCATGCTACACAGGTGGTCGCTCATCATGCTGAGCTGGTCTTCGTAGCTCCTCTTCGTTGTAGTCAGCTCGTCCTGTATGAGACACCAGTTACAATGAGAATGTCTTCTGTGTTGGGAGGAGGCTCCTGTCTATACTTAGACGGGAAGCTTTTCGGTAATGAGTCTGGCTTTTACCTGCAAGCGTGTGATGTTCTGATTAGCCAGTCTGACCTCCTCGCTCAGAGTCTCTCGGGATTTTTCTGCAATGGCTAATCTCTTGGCCAAAGCTCGACACTAGGAAGGGAAAAAAGGAAAGTTAACTGCATGTCTAGCACACTTTACAGATCTTTTTCAAAAGTTGAAATAAAAAGGGAGATATTGCTTTGAGTAATGGGGATATTTAAGGACGGTCCAATGGTTTTTAAAAATAGTGACAGACTCGCAATAAGGTGCGTTCCTGTTGCTACGATACAAAATGTTGATGACTGACATACCGGTTAATCACAATGCGACCGAATGTCACTTAGAGAAGTATCTACATTCAGATCAAGGCTCAGATTAATGCTAAAAATATAAAGTGTCAGTTTCTCAGTAAAAAAAGAAGAGAACACTTGGTGATAATGGAACTCAAAAAACATTTCCAGAGCACAAAGAGGAAGGAAAAGAGACACAAGGTTAACTCCTGGTTCAGTTTCTTTGCCCTCCGTTCTCAAATTAAAGAAGCAGACAAAAATAGTACACATGAGGGAGCAGGGACAAGTGACTGTTCTGCACTAAATGTATTTGGGGCGATTCGTGGTGGAGGTTGTAAGAGTTTCCATATCTCTACCCAGGTGACATGTAATGTTGGAGAGGCTGCGCGCGATGAAACGGTCAGTTCTTTGCTGCGATAAGGAGTGCAGCTCGGGCTTCACCTCAGAGTGAAAATGCACAGCTTTGCTGTCTGAAATCTGGAGCTGGGTGGTGAGCTCTCCCACTCTGGCCATGTAGTGAGTCTTTATCAGCTGCTCCCGGGACCCCTCGTCTCCCACCTGCCAAACACAGACGACACAACATCCCCCCAGATGAGACTTGTTTACTTCTGGGAAGTATCATGATTTAAAAAACGTTTTTCTTTAGTTAAATGTCAATTGGTTAGGTCTGTGACAACTCACATGCTCAACTGTCGGTGTTGTGCACAACATGCCAACCTGGCAACAAGACAAAAGAGAGAAAGATGTCAGGAATTTCATCATATACCGAATGTTATAAAACCCAGCCGTGCAAGAGACAATAACAATAAAAGATAAAACACAAATAGTACAGCAACTAGTGAGTTAAACTGCCCTGGATTGTGACTGCACTGTGAACTCTGCACTGATTTGCTCAAACAAAAGTGTTCTTCTATTCTGCAGCATCAGCACATTTGAAGTCTGAGTTTTATGAGGCAAAAACTTGCTTAGTGCGGGAGCTACAAGAAAAGAGCAATAATGCTCCCTTTGTTGTAGCAAATCAGACACCAGTGCCGTGGGCAGAAAATGTCCACTGCAAGCGAAAACTAACAAGCACAGCAACCACTGTAGTGACTGTACCAGGCTGGTGCACAGCGTAGCCTCTTTCCCCGCAGCCTTCTGCTCTCTCTCCGCTTCCTCAAGGCTTTCTGAGAGCGTGCTGGCTGCAACTGGATGGGAGTTTGGACTTCCCCCTAGAGCTGCTGCGAGCTGCAATTCCAGGTCCGCAATGCGCTGGTTCTCCTTTTCCAACCGCACCTTCCCCAGCTGGGCCTCCAGGAGCCAGTGCTCCTTCTCCTGCTCCAGACGAGCAATCTTGTCCTGGCTCTGATGCACCTACAGGGAGGAGAGGAGAGGACAGTGAGCTGATGGGATGAGGGATGAGCAAAGGGCAGCAGTATTAGGCAGGTAAAGACTTTTCTAAAACACTTTTTTTTTTATTATAAAAATGTGTAAAATATGAGGTCTTGTTATCTTTTCATATCATCATTCTGCACTTTTATGACAACTCTTCCATATCCCTGTCTTTCCCAGAAACTATTGATGGTGCTGTTCTGCAGTCACAACAAACATAATTGCATGTGGAACTATTTTGGGCTTAACCTCCATGTTATTATATCACTGTCTCTAAGCCAACCAAACCTGGTTGGCTCAATGACTCATACATGGTCACATTGTCCACATACCACTGGGTGTCTCTTTGAAAAATTATTCAGAAAAATCTTTAAAACGTTTGAGCATTTAACCAACAAAAATAGTTTCCAGAAAGCAATTCTGAGCCGAGTGTCCTACCTGTTGGGTGAGACCTTCTCTGCTCTCAGTGGAGCTGGTGAGTATACGGCGGTTGGACAGGGCTTCTCTGTATGGAACAGACTGCGGCCTGCCCTGGAAAAATAAACAAAACGGGAAGCATAGTGGAAAACCGGTCATTCATAAATAAATAAACAAAAAACATGCCTTTTTGGATTAATATAGTATTATACTTAAAGCTACTATGAGGAACTATTTTTTGTGTTGAGTTTGGCGGCCTCTGGACAGAAGTGGTAGTGTTTTCGATCGCCAGAGTCCCTTCAAATCTCTCTTTTTACTGCAGCAGGGTCTGACAGTCTGCCCCACCGAGTCCTGGTTCTCCTGTGCCTCCCTTCCCTCGAGCAGGACCAGCAATTAGACCTGGGCCTTCAGCAGCGAGGCGGACGAGGTGCCTCTGCTGCTGAAGGTGGCAGCAAAGCCGAACCTGGGTCTCACCACACTGGGTTTGTTGCTGCTGGAGTCTGAGCTGAAAAAGTTCTGGTGACTCTACATGATTTCGTCTGATTTCGTGCAGACCCGGTGGCACCGATGACACGCATTAATAATAACTATATAGAAATAGCGAATCTTCTTGCTGATGATCTTGTTTACTCGTGTAGGTTATAGAGAGGCATCAGTATTACATTGAGACCATTTCATAACCAGTTAAAAGTTCCTCATAGTAAGAAAAGAAAAACTAAAAAAGGAAAAAAAATAGAAAGCAGAGAAAACGTTTGAAATATTCACAAAGCCGATTTACAAGATGTTACAGATGTTGGCTTTGTAATATCAATGTGCACAACATCCCAAAGTCTGGGGGCTTTAACTGCAAAGGCTCGGTCACACTGTACCATGAGCAAAGACCTGGAAATAATCATCAGATTTAAGCATATACTGACCTGTTTGATAGCATGTATGTAGGCAGCGGCTTTCTTTTTGTTGGCCAACATACTCTCTGCTTGCAAAGGGTTGAGTGCTACTGTGCTGCCTCTTGGACTGTAGCCTGATGATGTGAAGAAGTCCAAGTTGTTGCTAAAGAAAGTAGCAATCTGCAACAAAAGAGTGACATAATGCCTTGTATCATTAAAATCAAAAAGAGATCCTTGCAGCCTCCTTATTTAAAGAAACACTAATTATGTCCGCATGTCTCAATGCAGCTACTCAGCATTCTGATGAGCCTCAAATTAACCAGTGTGTTCACGAGAGAGATTATCACACCGCCAAGTGTCCAGGATGATAAATGTCTGCGCAATTAAGCTTTTGCCTGCAGAGAGGATCACTCTCGAAAAGCGGCTCACTCCACACATCATGTGCCAGCGTGTTATTCGGCACCACAGCCTGCTGGACTGTGCCTCCTGTCAGCAGACACGCCTCAGCCAACGCGTCACTTGATCACAAAGAGAAATTGCTTTTTTCCCCCCTTTCCGCGGACCGGGGAGCAGCTGTACAAACTGTGAGTTGGACAGTATCTTTGAACATTAAACGGCCGCCCACCTGCGTCCTGTCGTTCTGTGGTGACAAAATGACCAATTCCAGTTGCATTGAAATCTCACCGCAACTTGCAATTAAGCTTTTGTGCTTCACACCATCGACAGATAACACTCGCTGTTTGAACACATGCTATAAGGAAAATAAACTTGGCTGCAGCCTGCCCCCTGTTGGCCATACCTTGCCGGTGCTGCTGGTCAGAGAGCCCAAAGACCCCAGCAGGCACTCGGTGGTGGTGCAGAGCTTCTGGGTGATGGTGGGGAGCTCCTGCTCAAAGCTGGCCTTCTGGTTATAGTGCTTTGACATCTCTGGACACAGGGGGAGGAAAACAGAACAGCAGGAGGCGCATTCAGAACACGTTTCTTCAACAGCTTCTTCCCTGCCACAGTCAGACTGATGGCAAAACAAAACTGTGAATAGGAACAGCACTCAGGACTAGCCTATTTATTTATTACTGTACAGTGTTTCCCCTAGGTTTACAGCTTCGGCAGCGGGGGCAACACCAACACAAACACTTAAAGTAGTGGTTCTCAAACTTTTTCTGTAAATAACTTCATTTTGTGACTCCATTTGTGCTTTTATAAATAACAGAATAAAGAAAATTGCAGTAAATCAGATTGCTCCATCAGACATTTTTTTATTTTTAAATTGCAATCACTTAGAACAATGAAAATAAAGTTATATCTGTCCAAAAAATAACTAATATTTAGTTACTACTAAATAGCTATTGTGGAAAACAATAAGCTTCTTTTTTTTGCCAAACAAAACAGAATGAGTGCAGATATGTGTCAGCCATCAGGTTGCATCAGTATTAGTGGAGCAGTGAGCCTCTACACATCTTTTATAAACGGGGTTGTAGATTTGATACAATTCATGCTCAACGTTGATCTGAGATCTGTTTTCTGTTTTGAGACACGCAGCAGCAGAAAGGACGTCACGGAGACTTCTGGCAAAGAGACAAAAGTCGGCGAGTCGCTATGCGCATGCGCAAGCGTAACCTGTTAACGGCATAACGTAAACATTTACCCGAAAGTACAGGCTTTTCTCCATGTATTTATTAATGACTTAGTTTTATGTCCGTGTACTTTGTACTTTGTAATATGTGAAGCCAGCAGCTCATTGTTGGTAGAAGACACGAGCACTTTGTCTCTTTCACCTGAGCAGGAGAGCTGCTCTGGGTTCAGGAGAGTTGCTCCGGTGTTCCTCACATGAGAGCTGCTGTTGCCATCTTCACCCTGGGAGCGTTTAAAACGCATATATAGGTCTGCTTTTCACGCGACATTTTTCGACGCTCTCTGTCCGCTGCTGTGTGCTCAGCGCTCACCTGTCTGTGCGCGCGCACGTGTTTGTGCGCATCAGGGCGGAACTCCGCTGTGCGCGACGCAGAGCAGAGGAGAAGTGTTAACGCGACCATGTAGAGACCAAAATGACAAGCTGTCATGTGGATAAGATCAATAAAATACGGCCGTTTAGTTTGTTTAATAACAGAACAAGGTGTAGACCGGTTCTATAGGAAAGAGAAACTTAAATGACGACTTGTGATCTGGCGCTGTCGAGAAAATTACAGGGGGGCGGGGGGTTTCTTCAGGGGGGCGCCCCGCCCCCCTATTCTAACGGTGGGGGAAACACTGCTGTAATTTAACTTTTTTTTTCTTAAACTATCTAAACCCCTTCTTGTAGATAAGACCACCTTTTGTACATATATCGCCGTATGTATAGTGTTTTCATATTTGATCTCTTTCTTGTTATAGTGTGTTTTTTATTTTCTCCAAAACTGTTGACTCAGAGAGCCCTGCACAAAAAAATCCAATGTGTCTGGACTGTTGGTCTCGGCACAAATGGCAAAATAAAAACCGTGAACAGCTACATATTACATTTCTATCATCTTTTGAGATCAAAAGGCAGCCGTGACACGTGTGTAAAATGATACAATTGTATTTCATAGAGTAAAACTGCATGTCTTTAAAGTATATTTGACCACAATCACTGTCTCCATAAGTACCAAGACAAGGGTCCTCATTATATAAACGCATTTCCACTCAGCTATTGTGTCATCTGAACACAAGTGACTCTTCTCTGCCAGAGAGCACTAAATGATACTTCCATTTTACATTGGAGTGTGGTAGACGCTGGATATTTGCGCTTCAAAATATGGGCTGGTGGGTATAGTCATGAAAACAGAAAATGAGTCTGACTTTTATGAATGGCAACAGCAGCGAGGTGGATACGCGAGGGAATCGTTGTGCTGCGTCACACTGGTTGCGAAAGGCTGCGGATGAAAAATGGCTTGCGGTGCTGCTCACCTTTAATGGCATCATGAAGACTGTGTAGGCAGGCAGCTAGCTGGGTGAAGACAGCGGAGGTGCTGCTCTGTGGCATGGCGTCCTGCCGAACACCTGAGACACACATTGCACACATTTGTAAAACAAGCATAGCGGATCACTTCACAGGAGCACCCCTTCTTTCCATAAAAACAAGCTACTTTAAATTACCATGACCTTTAAAAACATACATTTTTATGTTACTTTTCTAATCCAAAAATAACTGTGATGATGGACAGAAGTATATCAAATGTTCACCAGGTTCTGAATAAAGCTCAGAGCAAAAACCACAGAAACCAACAATCTGTCTCTAAAACCATCAGCTGTATGAACTAATGTGTCTCATGTGTATTTTCAATGTTAACTTACTGGGTAAGGCCAAAAGCTTAATGTAGCTCTGCAGCTTCTCAAACACAGAAGTCACTTTCTTCATGTCACTCTGCAACTCCTGGTTTTTCGCAATAAGGGCAGCCGTACAAAGAGGTGTGTTGCACTCTTCTTCTAGGCTGAAAAGAGAGGAGGATCAATACAGCCTTACTCGCACATTTTCACACAGACCACCCCCACACACACACACATATATAGGCACTGACCTTTTCAGCTGGTAGGGAAGAATCTTTTGCAGAAAGTGGGTGTATGAGGAGAAATTATCAGCAAAGCTCTTCAGCTTAACCACAGTCTCCTTCAATTCAAGAAAATAAAAGGACACAGTTGGCGGTTGTCTGTAAGCAAGCATCATGAACAAGCCCACACACAATGTCCCTGTCCAAAAAACACTCACCAGTACAGTGACAGTGTCCTCTGTGATGCTTTGGTGTAACTGTAGAAAGCCGTCCTCCAGGGGGCGCACATAGGCTGCATTCTCATGGAGAAACTGAGAAAACTAGGTAGACAGAGGAATCATGCATTTAAGCTTGTACACTGATTACTATTCATTCTATATGCAAAACCACGGCTACTGTCTTTTATTGTTGACGTAAATGTACATCTGTAGCCTGTATTTCTTCTGTCGGTTGCCTCACCTTCTGGTTTAGGGGGGAGATGGGTTCAATGGAGGAGTCCAGGGGGTAGATGTGCACTCTCTGTTCTGTGTACGAGTGGAAGTTCAACAGAGCAGCCACCAGGTCCTGAATAAAGCTCAGGGCCTGACCTGCCACGTCCCGGGCTTTAAGCTGAAACCACAGAAAGAACACACGCTATGTTTTAGTCCTGTCTCTGAAGAGATTCAGCTGGGTCAAGAAATTATCTGCAACTCTTTTGATAACCGATTCATAATTTGAGTACATTTTTTACAAATATATCAAACCTTTTCAAGTTCCAGCTTCTAAATTGTGTGGATTTGCTGCATTTTGTTTTGTTTTAAGTGATAGTACTTTAAATGTCTTTGTGTTTTGGACTGTTGGTCTGGTAAAACAAGGCATCTACACCTTTTACTGTTTCCTGACATTTTATCTGCTAATAATAGTCCCCTCGTTGTGTATGGAGATCCCAACTGTGTCCATAGGAATGGTCTGTTATTAAGAGCAGTGGCCTTCTATAAAGAAATAACAGATGCCATAATTGATCAAAATCTGAATTGAGTAATACAATAATAAAAGTAACAAAATAATCCGTAGTTGCGTTGCTATCTACCACGTTTACTGAAGTAATAATAAACAAAAAATAAAAAGTTTGGAAAAAGTTTAAAACGATAAAAATGTGGGTTTGAGAAACTGCTAAATGTATTATGCTACAAAAAAAGAATACATGTAATAATTGCTGTGGAAATAGAATTGTCATTTTAGACTACAAGTAGGAACCAATTGAATGCATGTGCACTATAAACCAATAATAGTGTGCTTTGCTTTCTCACTCACCTGGTGCCTTCGATTGTGTGGTGGCACATTTAGGCTGTTGTAGTCACCAAATTCTGCAGGGTAGACGAGAAAGGCGGTCAAACCAGAGCAGATCCTCAGTCTCTGCACCCCATTTTATTGACTCAACAAATATAGCTTAAATGGTTTAGCCTCCTGCCTCCTTGCATGCAATATTACAGTTTGGGGTATTTACTCCTGGGCAGAATGGTGTTACGGCAACGAAAACCTAAATGTTCTCAAACAGAAGTCTGCTCTGTGGCTCAGAGATACTCACTGGTGTCATTGAAGGGCACTTTCTCCTGAATAACAGTGCTGCTCTGTTTCACCTGTCTGTTAAGCTCTGACTGGCACCGCCTCACCTGCTGCTGACTGCAGAAAGAGAGCAAAAAAAAGTTTAATAGATGAAACTATGCCTTTTACTTGGTAAAATCAATTGTAATAGGTTTTGAGAATTACAACTAGATGCATAATGTGAAATGTATAGTCCCAAGGTTGATGTCAAAAACTAAATTACAATACAGTTGTGAATTTTCAGAATGCAGGTACATGATAGTTTCACAGATCATTTTACCACTGATGACGTGATTTTTTTACATGCATCTACTCGTGGGGTTTATCTAACTCTTATGTATACTGTATGTACTTCCTATATGCAAATCACACTTCTGGTTTTCTGACACCACACTGGTGGATTAAATCATTCTCAAACCGTGAATAAAAAGGATGATGTACCACTCTTCTGTTCGCATTCTGCACTCTTTTGCTTCCCTCTCCAGAGTTTGAGCTTTCACCTGTCAGAAGACAATATACACATTCTAATAAATTTCATTAAAATGTACAATGACATAATGTACTTCATCTTCCTCCTCACCTCTAAACGAGCCTTGTCACCCTGCAGATGCTCAACTGTTTCCATGTACTTAGTGGTGAGTCCGTCCACAACAGCCTGGTGCTGCTTGGAGTCTTTTTCCAGCTCCTGCAGTCGTGTCATCAGCTCAGCCTCCTGCTTCCTGTGCTGCTCATCTGCGTCGTAGAACTAATGCATCGACAGCAAAAAACAGGCCCATCACATGCATGGCCCCAACCGGTACATTAACTGTATATACAGAACAATGAAAGACCAATCTGAACATAACGCGGCTGCTTACTTGGATATGAAGTCGCTCATTTTCTTCTATCTTTTTCTGCAGGTCCTCATCAAAAACACTCTGAGTCTCTAGACCATGCTGTGACGGAGAGTCTGCTTTGCTCTGGAGGAGATACAATATGGACTGTTAACTGTGATCTTCTGCTTCTACGAACATTAGCGTTTATTGATGAGCATTATTGAGTTTGTGAATTTCATAATCACACGTGTTGATTATGCTGTTTTTTTGCTAGCATATCAATTTCATGTATACAAGTACATCCTGTTCCCGCTAGCCAACTGTGTAGCCTCTTCCTTAATTTCCCTCATGATCACCTTCCCCTTTTTGCCCTTGGATTCACTGACAGCGAGTTCCTCTTGAAGCAGCTCCACCCTTTTGGCAAGCTGTTGGTTCCTGAAGCTGAGACTGTCCATCTCCTGCTCCTGCTTCCTGAGGCTCTGGTCCCTCTGCTTAAGCTGCTCCTGATGAAGATAATGACAAACGCATGTCGCGTATCAACTTGCTGTACATGTCTTCTCACCAACCAGTAGCACATTGAGCAAATCACTACCTCTAAACCATGACAATGTTGTCAAAGAAATTCTGCGATGAGAAACATTTGAGGATGATTTTTCCAGAAAAGTTTCAAGTTTGTATTTGAACCCCCAACCAAAACCGTTGATGACAGTGTGGGAGAGACAGTTTCTGTCCAGACCCCGGTGGAGGGTCTGTGCCTAAAGGTTGGAGTCATTTTTGTCACACACTGTGTAGTGAAGCAAAGTGCCAGACTGAATTAGTATAAAAATAAATGCTGCACTCATGCGGAGTGAATTATTCAGGACGAGAGGAAACCAACAAATGAAACAAGGGTTCCTTGGAAATATGGCAGAGCTGACATTGTGCAACTCCAGCAATACTAGCAACATTGCAATGAGTACTAGTAAGTTCAGGTGACTATCTGGATTTATTTAGCAAACAACATCTACAACACTTCTCATTTAGGCTTTAAGATGACCCTGGCAACCTGTTGATGGATCTCAGTTCATAATATGATCTGTAATCCCCAAAGCATTAAAGTTGTGGCTGATTTATTAAGCCTCTATCAGGAGTACAATTTGACATAACAGCTGTGGATCATAATTTTTGTTGTTGTTTTCTAAGTCACTACCTTAAATGAGGCAGAGTTGGCCTGTTCATCCACAACGGCCTTCTTCAGCACCTGGTTCTGGGCCCGGAGCTGTGAGAAAAAACAAACAGAGGATGAGACATAAAACATTATCAGTGATCAACATTGAGACCCAAAGGAGGTTGTCGAATAAATACTCATTTGTATGCTGCATCTTTAACTGAAAACACATTTATCTTTCCACAGAAAATCTCATATGCTTGTGTGAGATTGCCGTTTATTTGTCCTAGTCTGCATAACATGAAGAGAAAAGTCACCAAAATAATTAAAACTCAGTGCTGTTTTCTGACCGTCTAGTGGCCTTTAAACACAAACTTAATTCAGCATATCGGCAGTATGTGTGACAGCTACATAGTCAGCACTTCCTGAGCAGGATATGGTGCTTGGCTAACGGGGAGATCAGAGTTGAACAGGAAACAGCACACACTCCCCGTGCTGTCAGCTGACACAGAAACAAAGGGCACAAACAGCCAAGAGAAAACGCAGACTCACAGGCTTTACTGTCACTTGTTAACAAATTAACCAAATGTTGATAAATGGAACCCAGTGGGATCTTTAGCTGCTTTGTTCGTCACATTCAAGCTTAAACATGGCACAATAACCATAATCCTGAAAACCCTGTTTTGATATTACAATATCAAATCAGGGTACACTCAGTTATCCACAGGTGTATTACTCTACCTTCACATCAGTATTTGTTCACACTGTTTCAGAGGGTCGAGTTGATTGATATGTTTGTTTCATTTTATAGTTTACAGGTGTTGAATTATATTGTATTATACTTGTAGGTTTTTCTTATAAGAACACAGTCTCAGTCTAAGAAAATATAATTCAACTGCACCACAAATGACATCTCCCAAACAGCCCATGTAGTAAAATAAACAGCTTTAAAAACAACAACAAAACAATACAACCTTCATGAAGATAGGCTTTATTGCGAGGGGATTTTATTAGTTCATTAGCTAGGTTCAGATACGAGTAACCTGAGTAATTAACGTAAGTTAACTCAGTGTTGAGTGCATCTCTTTGCACTGACCAGAGCTCTGTGTATAGCTTCTACTACGGATTGCACTCCATAAAGTGTCGTATGCGAGTAAATATGTTCAGGTAGCATTCATTACAGGAGCATATTGATAACGGTATTAGCAGGTGGCTAACGCTAATGCTTCTGAGTTCCAGCCTTGTCAGCAGTCAGCTAGCTAGTTAACGGTGTATTTAACAATGGCAACTACCTTAACGTCATTAATATTACATGAAATAACAAAAGGCCCCTGTTTTACCTTGGAGTACTCCTGTGCCAGCTTGCTGTATTTCGTTTGGAGATCTGTAACGTTAGCCATTGTTGCTGGACACGTTATCACCAGCCGCTAAAACGTTGACACTAGAAACGCGGTGTCCTCGCAAGCCCCGCCGGCTGACGGGTGGAACCGTCAGGTAGCTCGCGCCTCACGCTGTCGGCTGTACGGAACGTTGACGGTTAGCTGAGAGCCGGCCAGTTCGGGTGAGATATCTCACAGTTGTCGTTTAACGTCAGTGCTTCGGGGCGGCTTGTTCCGTTACTTTGGAAAACTATCCTCGAAAACATAGTCGCAGAGGGACAGACGTGAGTCCCGGGGAAAGAAAGCGGTTGGCAGTCGTTTGATTTACGCTAATTTCTGACCGGATGTTGTTCCGACTTGACAGCAACGGCTTTTCTTTTTTTCTTTTTTTAAGTTAACACCATCCGCGGGAACAGAGCTAACGCTAGCTAGATAGCTTAGCTGACTAACTTAGCCAACGGCTAACTAGCTTGTAGCAAAACAAATCCTGACACAGAGTAGCACATGCAGGTCATAACATGTGACAGCGACCGCACAGCCCGCCGCTTCCGCAAAGCCTGCTACTGAGTGCGCGCGGCTGCTGCCGAGCTAATCAAACAGCCGGGACAGCCATTCGTCTGAAGCAATACATTCATTTTCTGAGAAGCAAAAGCTTCCTCAAACGAGAACCGACGCCGACCACAGACACAAGCGCAGAGGTCAGAGGTCAGGACATAGAAAAGTGGTGAGCTGGTGTAAACAGGGCGCCGTCTAGTGTTGGATGGATAGATGGAAAATAAAATAACACTCTGAAAGGGACAGTTCTTCATAATGAGTACTTTTTTATGTTTTTATACTTGATAATGTATTTACTTTGACTTTTAATACTTACTGGTAATACAGTATTTCAACACTCTGCCGTTACTAAATATGATATTAATTAGTGTGACATGAAATAGAGCTACTATATTATATTAACATCCTTTCCTCTCCCTGAAAAATAGAACTAAGGCCATTTACAATTAGGACCAGTGATGTCACTGCTAAATTATTTACTGCTGAGTTTGAGTGTGGTATGGGTTGCATTAACAAAAACAAGGTCAGAAATCACAAGCGGGTTGCAGCTCTGTGAAAGACAGTCTCTGTGATTCTCCTTTAAAACGCACATGACCTCATTTAGACTCGAAGTGAAATGACATGCTGCTAATGCAGCCATCACGGCTCAAATCCTACAAGATTAATTTCACCTAATCCATAATAATCTCTATATTTTTCACCACAAAACTATAACCATTTCTTCTAATTTCCAAAGAAAGAAGTTATAACTGCTGAGTTCTTATTTTATCGGCCATTAAAATGTGCGACACAAAGGGCTTTGCTTGAATGTTTTGAACGAAAGACAGACATTTCCTCTGCTGTTGTTTCACTATTCCTGATCTTGAACACACACACACGGGCAAAACACAAACTCTGACACGCACGCCACAGCCAGTGGCTCCAGCATTGTCTGGTTGCCTGGCAACTGTCGGCGTGGCGTGGTTGCTAGGGCCGTGTGGGAGGGGGGGAGGTGATGCTGCTCTGGTTTCCAGCTGAATTGAGGCAGTCAGTGGGGAGAAGCCCCCCTCTTCCCCTCCACACACAGGACTCTATTGAACAATAGAGCTGTGCCAATGGGCCCGAGGCTAGTCAGACAAGCCCTTGTTCAGGGTCACACTGTGTTCATCCCACAGTCCTCCATGACTAATTAACTTACAGCGGAGAGTGTCGTTAGGACATCTGATGATGCATCCATCACTGGCACGGCCCTGGAATTTACATTAATGTGAGGTGCATTTCTGGCAGCCCCGCCATGTTGGTGCAATCAAAAGACTCTGCAAGAAGAAAAAGAGAAAGTGTGGTGGAGCCGCCACACGTAGTGCCGCGCACAGCGAGTGCAGTCAAAACAGCCCCGAACTGCTGCTGGTCTTGGTGGGAAATATTTGCCAGCTTTAACATGGTTATGGGAAAACTGAGAAAGCAGCCACATGGAGAAGGTAGCTACTCTCAAGAATAGACTATTATTAACAAGAACTTCAATCTTGTGGCCTTCACAGCAGGTGGCAATGTTGATCAAAAGATTTCGCTCATGTAGGCTCCTAATGTAAAGTGATGGCACTCTTGTGTTGCGGAGGAGAGTTTGGAGGGCAAAAAAAATGTGTCAAGTCTTATTTTCAGTGATGAAATGCTGAAACTGAGCTGCTGCTCTGACTAGAATGAAAAAGGCAGTGAAAACAAGAACAGGTTTTTATTAATATTTTGTAATACCATATATAATGCAATTGCATATCTTTGGCGAAAATAAATCTTATAAACATTTTATCAACAGAGGTTAGCGTACAAAAACCAAAAGGTGTGTCGGTCCAATAGACATGGCAGACAACTGACACAAACTGATACTGGGTTGGCAACTTTGTCAAATGCAACAAAAATGTTCATATACCCTTAAGAACTGCAACAGAAATTTTGAGAATCGCATAATCAATAGTCATTAACAGCTGTCGAGCAATGAAGGAACTGGGTTTTGAGTTGGACGCATTAATGTTTAGGTGGCTCATCCACAGACCTGACTCAGGTCATGTGAGTCTAGTTTTCAACTTCCCATAACAATACCTGGAAGCATGAGTTATGAGTGGCAGTCGTTTTTTTTTGTTTTTTTTAAAGGCTCCAATCTGTGATGAGACCGAGAGCCAATATTCAATTTGTGACAACTTAGTCACAATATCTAAACATTAGCATGAGACAAATGTAGAAAAAAATAAAATGATTCAATCTTCGTCAATGAGCTTCTGCAGTACACGGGGGATGTGTCCATCTTAAAGTTTATACCCCAGCTGTGCATCAATTTTGGCAACAAAAGGTTTCAGGATCAATGTTAATAAACTATCCAGCCTAACAAAAAGCAAAACAAAACATCAAGAAAACCTGGCAGTCATGGTTAGATTGAAAAAAACAAAACAAAAAACACCCGCTCTAAAAACAATAGACATTGGCAAAATACTTAATCACTATATCATAGTGAAAGAAAACAAAAGGTGTATTGCTGTAAAATAAGACAAGGAGAAAAACAAAATACTTATTAAGTGGAGTTTACAAAGGGAGAACAATAAATGTGCCTAGTCACTCGTTTCAAATGACCAGTGTTTGATAGACTTTGCATTCAATAATCCCATAAATTAATGTCATAAATAAGGTGATGATTAATGAACAATAATTTGTTCTTTTTTTTCACAGCTAAACAAGACCAGTGTATGCAAGTATTACTTCTGAGAACTGCAGCTTACTCTGCTAAGAGCAGTTCCCACTCTAAAGCTACAAAAATAACCCAAGAGACGTGAAGTCACTGTACTGACCAGCGTCCTCTCCCATTTCCTGTTCGGATGATTCAGAAAACTATAGGGCATTGTTGCTCTCACAACTGCATTGTGGCAGCAGGGGAATAAAGTTACCACTGCCTTTGCACTTTTACATCAGTGGCACAAGAAGATGTTTGGCACTGACCATGCATGCTATACTAACAGTCACTGTGACAATGTGATCTAGTGCTGCGGGAAGAAATATTACGATGTTCTGTTTGTTGCCCCTTTTGAGCGTCCATGCTACCTTGTTTTGTACGCTGCCAGTGTAAAGCCTTTGTAAAAGCTCACATGAGAATTGTGGCCTTTTACACAAGCAACTTCCCCTCAGTGAACTGCATGCAATCAACTGACAATAAACACTCCGTTTCACAGCTCGAGAAGAGAGCGTGCACTTCCTTATTTTGTTCGAGGAGGAAGAGCAAGGACGAAACACTTGTGGCCAGCCAGAACTGTGGGCACAACATAATGTCTTCAAGCCTCCAGCTCTCTGGCCATAGACTGCCCCCTTCTCGTGCTTTACACTGGAATATGCACCATGATCTGCACCTTTCTTTTTTCTTTTAACCAAAACAAACACACCCTCCTTCAAGTTGTGAATTAGCTTTGCCACAGGATCAGCAAACAGAAAATGAGCTGTATAATCTTGCCATTTTCTAAAGTACATGGTTTAAAAAAAAAAACAGAACTGAAAACCCAAATAATGGACCGAGAAGCTGCATTAATTTCCCGTCCGTTCCTTTTTTCTGATTATTAACCAGCTTTGCGTTCAAAAAGGACCAGAAGCAAGCAGCCCTACAATACAGCTGTAGCAAGGAGATCGGTCATTACACCGATCACATTCATCGGAGGAGTATGATTACTTTGTCAGCAGAGCAGAAAGTATTTGACTATATCAAACTCTTTCAGTCAAGACAGTCAGTCATATCGCAGGTTTAGGCTGAAGTCGACATGCACTATGATACACGCACACACACACAAAATAAAAATAAAATCTATGGAGGATAACCTATGAACAGGCAGTGAACATCTGGCAACAAGTGGCAGATGTTCACTTTGCATAGGCTGTCACCAAACATGTGAATATATGTCTGCACAATAAATGTCAAAAACACACTGATGAATGAAGGGGATCGACAGGATGAGCTATTGATTTGCAACAAAAAAAGAAAGAAAAAGAAAAATAGTTTTCATTTGTATAGCACTGTAATGGCCGCACAAAACAGAGCGAAGTAGTATAGCTAACTTTGCAACTAAATTTGGCAGTGGCAGAGTAATACTATTTCCACATCTTGCTAATCCTGAAATAGAGCCAGAGCTTGTGTGTAATAAGTGTATCGCTTAACAAGATAATAGTACTACTCCATTCGTTTTCTTAATTGTAAAGTTTAACTAGCATACTCAACTCTTTAAAAATGCCACCATGAAATAAAGTCAAGGAAAGTTAAGGTTGTGGATAATTATTGCATCTCTCTTACAAGAGGATTCATGGAGCAGGAGTTCCTTTCAAAACAGTGGCATTTTTTTTTTTCTTTAGCACAAAAAGGAGAAAATTATAACACCAGGAGGTTAGGTTTTGTCTGTTACAAACATGCACTCATTCGCTTCATAAATAGATTCACTTGGAAGAGGATACAGGTTTGAGGAGGAAGCATGCAACGCTTTGAGTTATAAAACCTTCAGCTTTTCCCATTTTGTCTTTTTTCGAGAAGAAAATCTTGAATCACAATCTTCTAATCCAACAGAAGCAGGCAGGTCATTTTGGATAGGTTTCTTGATGTTTTCTCCACAGCCCAAACACCAACCCCCAACAGTCACCCCCGAGGTACAAAAGTCTCTATATGGCTTTGTTCTCCTGCATGAACGATACTATTGCCATTTGTTTTGTTGGACGGGGATATTCCCAAACAAAAAAAGGCTCAAAATGGCCAATGAACGATCAGATAAGGAGAAGGAGGCACACTCGGACACACGATCAGGGGTCAGAGGTTAGGGTTCACAGGGTCCGGAGTCCGATGTGGGCAAAAGTAATCTTTATTTCCGGTTAAGTTTTGTGCTCTTGACAGTGCGTTTGGAGCCCTCCGTGCAGCTGCGTATACCAGCGAGGTGCAGCAAGGAGCCCGCGGCTTCCTTCAGCTCCTCGTCCAGCTCTGGCTTGACCTCGCGCCGCGCCCTCTTGCCGGCGGGCCACTTGATGGCGGGCGGACGTCGAGAAGTCTGGTGGACGCCCCTCTCGTCCCAGAGGTCGGAGTCCTCGTCGCTGTGGAAGCCCTCGCTGCCGGCGCGGTGGGACTGCCTGCGGTCACAGCCGCCTTCGTCCAGGGAGGAAAGAGACGAAGAGGAGGAACGGGAGGAGCAGCGCTGCAGGGCGACGCTGCTATAGTTGTGGTCCTGCTTTGGATCACTGCTCACCAGCACAGAGTCGGGTCGGGAGAGGTCAAGTGGGCTGTCAGAATTGCCTGAGGAGGGATTAAGATCAAGAGAGTGATAAGTATACATTGAAATGCAAAACCATAAGATTTGCAAATGTTCTAAATATTGCATGTCATGTAAAACTAGATTCAAAGTTTCACGCTTTAGTAATCCTGCACTATGTAAATTCTTATGGAACTTGATTTAACGCGATTCTTTTTGTAGTTAAGATTTTTTTTCTTCCTTTCTGAAGAAAGCGATGAACAGACACAATGAACCATAAACTGTAACATTGGCTCGCTTTGTTTACAAATATAAAGCAGAAGTGATACATGTCACAGCCCAAGAGAAAACACCTGATTTAAAAATATCTTCACATTAAAACCGACCATTGATGGGGAAAGTAGAAATATTAGCATAACACAATCACATAGAAATAATCCTTATGAGGCCTCCAGCCGTCACTGAATCAAGTAAAGGTTCAATAAAATTATGATCTAATGTATAATATAAGCAACAACAGCTTCAAACGGATAAACACATTTTAGAAACACATTAATGATTTACCATGTAGAACCCTTCTGCACTAAAAACACTTTCTGAAACTGACTTTAGTTTCCGTAATATCCTCCAAAAACATTTCAGAGTCAATCATGTGTAAAATGTTTAGTTCAACCTTTAGGGAAAAACACTCATTTCTTTTCTGGTGTTAATTAGTCAAAGTTCGATGTGCTGGTAGGTGGATTTTATCATCTTTGGACAGAGCCAGACAATCAAACCTTTGTGCTAAGCTAACTGGCTGCTGGGTCTAGTATTTCCGAAATGTCGAAATATTCCTTCTAGAGGAAGAATGTCTGCAGAAAAAAAAAGAAGAAAAAAAAAGAAAAAGAAAAAAAGATATGCAAGCAGGTACGAGTAATATTCTGGAAG
This sequence comes from Myoxocephalus aenaeus, assembly GCA_038501785.1. Classification (NCBI taxonomy): domain Eukaryota; kingdom Metazoa; phylum Chordata; class Actinopteri; order Perciformes; family Cottidae; genus Myoxocephalus; species Myoxocephalus aenaeus. The sequence continues at coordinate 3,284,081 of JBAMJR010000028.1, read as the reverse complement.
CCTTTCCTACACCAACATTTTGCTCGTAAGAACAGGTGACTTACACACAAATTAACGCACACAAAATAAAAGATGACAGAAGCAATGACAGGGTGGTATGTCGGGGGTAGGACACAAAGAGTTGGAAGTATGAAAGTATGGCAGCGTGTGGCTTCTCTTACATGGGTCAACGTGGTGCCCGGGGGCAGAGTTTAAGAGCATCATGGCAGTGGCAGCATCAATGTCAGACTCTGGAAGAGGAGAGAACATGCATGATGGTCAGTCCTGAGGTGTGAAAGCATGCTAGCATGGCATCTCTACTGGGACTGGGCTCCTTCAGTCATTTTAAACCAGGGACAGAGTGACCCAATCAATGCTCCCCGAATGGATTGGATATGCGGAAGGTTCACCGAAACAAACCAGGGGATGAATTGAAGCCCCTGATATTGCATCCGATCTTTTCAGACCTGACAAAGTGTCTAAAAGCCTCATAGCTCACTTCTGGGGCTCTAAATTATTAATGATTACAGTGAGACTGAGTGCTCAACACAGCACCAGCAGAACCTCTGCCTGTCGTCAAGGTTACAAATCCAAGAGGCAGAGGGGGGAAAGAGGAGGCTGATGCATCGACTGGGAGCGCTCTACATTATGGTCTACATGAGGCATCAATGACTCGAAAAGCAGCAAATCAAACCAAGAGTTGAGGATACAAGCACAGTGATGCTGAATGTTCTGGGACTGAAATGTGAACAGGCAACATAATCAAAATACCACACAAACACACGCTAAAAGAAACTGCAGCGATTTCTGTACATCTGCTTTTAATGCACACGTCGAAACTGAAGCGCCAAGCTGGTTTTCTTCCGTCTCACCTTTGAATGAGCAGCCTTGAAGAAAGAGATGGCGAGAGGGTGAGGAGGCACTGCAGAATGCAAAACAAACAAAAAACACGAAAGGTCAGATCTCGAGTTTGTAAAGGAGATGTAGAGAAAAGCAAAATGTGACCCTTTTCAGTTATTAAAAAAGGTGTCAAATAGAAATACAGACTTTCAAAAGTAAAAGAAAACAACTTGTTATGATATGCTTTGCTAACAATGCCAATAAATAAATGGAATATGGTATGACGGATACAAATATATAATGCACAACATCCAGAGAGACAACAGTTTACCTGGGTGGGGAGGCGGGTGGTGTGCAGAAGGCATGTGCGGCAGGGAAGTGCTGCTTCTTAAGAGCTTGGATCAGGTTGGGGCGGTACTCCGGGTCAACACACCAGAGAGAACCTTTTCCATTGGTCTGTAGAAAAAGAGCAGGGACAGTCAAACTTACAACCCCGGCCACAAAGTAAGAAATTGCCAGAAACCTTTTGCAACAAACTGCGAGAAGAATTTTGATTTTGTAAATCAATTATGTTCTTGTAGAGGTAAAGAACAGTTAGGATTCCTGAGCATTACATAGCTGTGTTAGAGACATGCCATAAGTTTGTCTAGAATGTATTCTGATTGGTCCTTTGATTATCTTTAAAACAACGGTACCCTGTGGATTGTCTTGTAAACAAACACAAGTTATGTTTAAATTCAGTGTGGATCCTTGAAGCCTAGCGAACATTTTGAATGCATTTCCGTCCTCATAATACATTTGCAAAGCAGGATTTATTATTGGAAATCATGCATTCTTTATATTCACGCTTTTTTCTTTTTCACTGCCCTCGAGAGCGTATTGTTGATACGCTTCTTTGCCCACTAACAACTGTCGGTAAGTACAAATTTGAAACTCGATTTCGACCTATTTCTACGCTTCAGAATTATTCGTCAATTGGCTTACATTCACTAAATTCCTGAAAATCCTCAGCTGACCAGATCTGTGAGCACTGCACACAGCAGCATAGTGATGTAATAAAAGGTCTCCTTTTTTCACAAATGGCAAAAGATGTAAGAATTCCTTAACGGCCGAGACAAAAGGAGAAGATAACTGCTCGTCGGCACTGTGTGAGGAACCAATGTGTCCGTTAGTGATGTGTGCGCGAGTGTGTTAAGTGTCACTTTATCTGATGGCGGCGCATTGCCCAGTCTGGGAGGAGAATAGAGTGAGGGAGGGAGGGAGGGAGGGAGGGAGGGAGGAGAATAACCTTGACTCAGATTACCAACCAGCCCTGATGCAGGAAGAAGGAAACGTCTCCATGGCAACGGAAACCACCAGCCAGTGTCATGTGAAACTGGTCTCTCAGCAGACGAAGGGCTCACGCTGTGCACCTGCATGCTGAGCGGCCTGCACCGCACCGTGTTGCTACTCGCTGAGCGCTAACCGGCATCGCCTCCCATGGTGGGAAAATGTGAGGCCCGAGACAGGCACAGCCTTGGCACCACAGGCTCTGCCGGGCGCAAGTCCGAACTCATACCGCAATATGCTCAATATGGCTGCCGTCGCGTCGCTCCCTGGATCAGTACAGTAACATGCAAATTAGGTCGCGTCAGACACAGGACTGTCTTCTAAAACCTGAGCAACAAACGCAAGCTGAACTATACTGAAGAGTCGTGTTTTTACACAAAAGCCACCTCTCTCAACATGAAAGATTGAAACTATTAGGGAGTACATTAACAATTTCACAACTAACGTTTCACTCGCTTCCCATTAAGTTCACAAGAAAGTTTGTGCAGGATATGCAGTATGGGTTTATCACACGAGCGTGTGCACATGAGAAGGTCAACTTCTCTTTTTCCCCCTCCCTTCCTATACAGGAACACAAACACAAATGAGTCACACGTAACTCTGCCAGGAGACGGCCGACAAAAGATTCTTCCAACAAACTCGTCTTTGCGCTGCAGGTCACGCTGACTTCCTCCTCGCTGTGTGACGTTGAGGTTTCTAAATGTGGGATGCTTCTCTCCCTGGTTTTAACCGTTGCTCTACCTTGTGGTGCTTCGGGAGATAAAGCCCTATCTTAGTGTGCTGTGTTTGCATTTGCTCAGAAGGAGTATCTGTAACCTTGACTGTATTTCAGCGTTATCGCAGCAGAGTCAGAGGTCCCCGCGGCTGTGTTACAGTCCCTGGACACTGTCACACGAGCCACAATGCAGCTGCATGCTGAAATGCACTGTTGACCGGTGGCGTTTTGCTTAACGTTTGGCCTCTGGAAATGTTAATGTCACATCGTCAAACAATGCGATAACAGTTCCGAGGAGTTTAATCTAAACAGTGCAGTTTTCTCAATAGAATCTGTGTGAAGTGCATGAAAGTTAGGAGAAAGTCAAACGTGACCTACCTTTCCCAAACTCCTCTCGACCTTGCGGAAGCATTTGTTCAGGGACAAGTTGTGACGAACTGAGTTCTTCCAGCCAGTGGGAGCATTGGAGAAATAAGGGAAGTGCTCGAGAATCCAGCCGTAGATTTCTTTAACAGGCAAAGACTTGCTGGGAGACTGCTCGATGGCCATGTAGATGAGGAGGGAAAACGAGAAAGGGGGCTTGGACTTCAACGAGTCCCGCTCCCTGCCTCTGCTGTGTGACGAGGAGGAGGAGGAGGACGACGGGCCCTGGTTGGGCCCGTAGTCTCCCTCTATGTCGAAGAGCGGGCTGCCGCTGGGCTGAGCCTCCGGACCTCCCAGGGCGAAGTTCTGAAGCAGGTTCTCGTGCAGCCAGTTGAGGTTGGTGAGCTCCTCATCCTCGGTACCTAAAGCACGATCCACGCTGGTCGCCAGCGGACTCGACGCACACTCCGCCTCAGGGAGTGTTCCCACACCGCAAACGCCTCTGAGCCCCGTCCGCTCCTCTTGCATACCCGGAATTTCCGTTTTCTTATCTGGTGACATCCCAATGATTGGACCCATTAAACCAAAGAGGTCTGGAGAGAGAGAGGAGAGGAGAGGTTGATCACGTTAGACAGCATGTAGACAAGAATCACAGTGTTTGATGGTGAACTGACTTCACAACAAAAATTGGCGGTATGAAATAACTGGATGCGACATAATGGAATGATGTGCTCTTCCAAGCGTTGACCTCGTTTTCCTAAATCTTCCCTGGGGGCAAACACCCTGTGGCGGAGCTTGTCGGCCTCTATCGCACCTGCTGGCCCTCTAACTGCCCGTCTCATGCACGCCCGCCGAAGGACGGAGAGGCTCTCGGCTCTCCCTGCTCTCGACTCCAGCCGAGGACCTTCGAGGAGGTCCTCTCAAGCAAGTGAACCGACTTAGGGCTCCACTCCTTGACGCCCACCTCGTTTCAGACGAGACCCAGACGCTCTTTATGTGTAAATGAGCATGAAACCATCCGACGACTGCTGGAAACGAGTGCAAGGCCTCCGTCTTAGGGAGTGAATGGCTCTCATGGACTGATCTGCATTCAGCCAGGATCAAGTCTCAATTTGTCACAAGCCAGATTAAGTAGTGTAAAGAGGCTACAAGCACTAGGAAATTCAATATTGCCAGAAGCCCTGTATCATTAACTAAATCCACCCAAGTACCATTATTAATAAGACAATGATATTTTTTTTTACATAGAGGAAGGATTACTGGCATGTCATCAGCGATGATCCCGTCAAAGTGTTTCAATTGAATTGCTGAGCTCTGGTTGTAAGTACAGGCATGTCCGTGTCTCAGCTCACTAAAATAAGTAAATAAGTTATTATTTGAAAATAAAATAGTGTCCAATCAATCTGAATAACTGTAAAAAAAAAAAAAAACATAAAATACAAGCTCTGGTCTTGCACACTGGTTGGTGAGGCCAAGAGCACAAAGAGATCACTCTTTGGCTCCGCTCACAACAAGCTTTATGTCCTGGGTGTCACCATGACAACCATGCCATCCCTTCAATAAGAGCAGAAATCCCTACAAACAAGATCCATAGATACAATAAGAAAAATAATAAGCCATGCTGGCTGGCTCTGCCACAGACTAAAAGCTCCTGCTGCACCCAGTGGGTGGACAGCAGATGCCCCGGTCAGTGGTGGTCTGGGATCTCCTGGATGCGGACAGAGCTAGAAGGATGGAGAGGTAAAAAGCGCACGGAGAGCGCTGGTGGACAGGAATATATTTTCATTTCTATGATAAGATAAGAATTAGGTCAAACTCGAGAGTGTTTGCTCAGTGGGTGAGACAGGAGAGGGAGTGTGTACACACGCACGCACACACACACACAAATCAGTGTGTCAATGCCAGCGAGCACATGAGGGGGAAGGAGGAGGCATTAGTGCATTTACAAAATGACCACTCAACCCTCAATGAGGGCATAAACAAATAGCAGACTGACCCTATTTTGGTTTAGATTGACTTCTAAAAATCTAGGGTTGACATTCATTTAGACTTTAAAAGTATATTTGTGTTTCTGTCAGCATTGCACATCCTGTCTGCTCTATAAGTGACATCATGCCAGCTACATTTTGTCAATCCTCCATTGTCCGCGTTTCAATTTGTCAGCACCATTGAAATTTACTTGTGAGCCGCATATACTTGCGAACAAGAAGGAAGTAAGGCGACGAGCTTTCCAGGCCAAAAGGCAAAAGGGACAGGCAGAGTGAACATAGGAAGGGGCATAACAATAGAGACATCCTTTTATGGAAGGACAGAGGATGCCAGAAAGAGGGCTAGAGAGACCAAGAGACGGAGAGAGACTCGGTGGTAGTGCGGTAGGCAATGTAAGTTATCCTCAGTCTAGGATGAATCACAGCTCTAAGCAAAGCAGAGCAATCAGATTTGTCAGGCAGCGAGAGAACTGCCCATTTGTGTTAAAGGGAAATCTCTGCTCAAGAGACCAAAACATAGAAAGATATCTCTTGACATGACAGGTTCCTACTCTGAATGGATTTAAAAATAGAAAAGAGTGACTGTGCAGACGGCAGTTTAAAAAAAAAAATGTTAATGAATTTATCCTTCCAAAAATCATTTCTAAATTAGGCCAGCTGTGTGCACGGGCCAAATATCCAATGCTTTTGAAAATGAAATGTGTACGCAGAAATTAGAGCAGAGTCTTTACAAAGAATTTTTGCATTTGTGATGTAGCTATGAGAGAGAGAAAAGATTGAGGATGCCATTTGACAAGGATCCCGGGCTTTTTCTTATGAAGACCTACTTTAAGCTGTTCTTTTTAAGTTCAAGTCAAGCCTAGATCAACGACTGTGTTACCCGATAAATGCTGATGACAAACATCCTTGACTGCATCGGGTCTTTTGTTTAATTAACAGGTGTGGTCAAAAGGATTCAACCGTCACACTCCCCGCGGTTGTCCTTTCTTCTTCTTCAACAGGCCATGAATCGACTGCCTGTAAACTTGATTCTGTTGAGTGGCGGGAAGATGAGAAGAAGCCACTGCCTGCCTGAAGTGTCACACCACTGATTAACCTTAAAGCACAAAAGCGCTTCACCTCAGTCCATCTTCACAGCCATGACCCCCTCAGCTGGGCCCTCGGGTGCCAGAGAGCGCTTATCCTCCTTTGAGTATCTCCTCCAGAAGTCATTTGAATATCAACGGAGGCCGGGTGCGCGGTTTGCGAAAGCTGCCTCGCATCCAGCCAGACACAGGAAGTGTTTTCCTATAAATGCAGCTGGTCAATTACCACTGTTGCAATGATCGCAGTTATCGTTGCTCTTATGAAAAAGGCATCAAAGAGAGGCGGCTGGGACTGCAGTGAATACTGGGACACTAGTGGGCAGAGGGAGCTAATAAGCCAGACTGGCCTGTTGACTGTAGCATCCTTGAAAACACACCAAAGCTGCAATGGCGCTGACCTGGTGGCTCATCTGCAAGTTAAAATAGCCCCGCGCACCGCCAGCCTCATCATATTCATGTGCAAACAGGCAGACACTAACAGCAGGTGCCATGGCACATTTTTCCCCCCTTTTCAAACTGCTCTTTTATCCTGTTAAGCACTTAGCCTATTCAGAATTACACAAAGATATATGGAGATAGCTTGAAGTGGCCAATCCAGCCGTCGATGTGGCAAATGTGTGCGGGGGAATGTAAAGGGAGATGATAGCGGCGTTGAGATGAAGATGTCCTGGTTTGAGATGTTTTCTGGGGACTGAATCTCACAATCTGGACTCCGTTGCCACGGCAGCCAATGTTGTAAGGGAAGCAATTGTGCTCATGTCTGTGCATGAAGAGGGAGCTAATGTGGGGAGATCAATACAGGCGGAAAACGCTGAGGCCAGCAGTCTGCTGCTGTTCTTCACAAACCTGTCTGACAAAGAGCAGTGGGAAAGGCCACAGCCAACCTGGATGTCATGGCACCACCGAATAAGTGCCATTAAGACGCACCTCACAATGCCCCGTCTATGCGCCAAAAAGCTATTTAGTTCAGTAAAAATGACCAAACAACACACATTTTTATGTAAATAACAGAGTTCAGAACAAAAACCAAAGACATTATGTATTTAACTGCCGCGCGTCATGCACAGACGCACTCACGCCACACCCTCTCCCAAGAAATAAACCAGTTGACACAAACCAGTTACACCTCTGTCATACATACACAAAGGTGTGTTGAAAAGCCCCATGGCGAGGGCTGTTATTTGAAACCCTAACTGATGTTTAGGTGACTACCCAGTCTGGCTGTAGTTCTAAAAATGTGAATGAGACAAAGGGGGCTGAGTTAGAGAGAGAGAGAGAGAGAGAGAGAGAGAGAGAGAGAGAGAGACACAAGTGGCAGTTTTTTTACTGGGAGGGTCAAACTATGTCATAACAAATAAAGCCTCCATTAATGTTCAGGCTAAGTTCTGTTAAAGCATGTATAAATGATACATTTTCAAATCAAAACTTCTCAATGGATTAAAGCGATCTACTCGGAGCCCGAGGTGAAAGCGAATGAAAAAAGCTTGCACAAAGCATTACAATTGGCCCCACACTCGGCTCGTACAAAGGAGCAGTTGTTTTTTGCTCTCGTCATGTTTTAGAAGTGCTCAGTATTCACCTCACAGTTTCAAACAGAGGACCGGGAGGGAAGGAAACACCTCCTGCCTGTTGAGGAAGTTCATTTTCAGAAAACAAATGCAGACTTCCCACAGAGCCAGTCGGGCCCGCTCTCCACCAAACCAGTGGACTCGAGCGGCGAGAGGCCGAGAGGTAGCGCTCGTTCAAGCGAGCGGCGGTATTTACTTTGGCAATCTATGAATTCCACCAGCATGTAGCTTATAGACTGCTGACAAACAACCAAGCCGAACACAATGTATTGACTGATGCGATCACTTTAACGGTCAGGGGAAAACAAGCAAGACAAACAATGGATAATTATTGTGATGTTCATCGAAGACATTAACTTCACGCCGTGACTCCGAACGCAAACACACAGGACTGCACTTTGACTGTCAACAGAGGCGAGGCCTTCAGAAGTACACGCCAGCCCCCAGCCAACGCTGAAACCTTATCTCCTGGGTCATGTGGCTTTAAGTTCAGTGTGCAAACACCAGCCACCAATCAGCTACGCAGCAACCTCTCATACTTGTGAATAGCAAAAGCAGCATTGATTGCAAGTTCATTTGATGTTACACTTCCAACTATCTTTGAAGGCACAATGTCCCTTTAAAAGTTCAGTAGAAGTTTCGACATAAGCCCTTCCAGGAATGTGTTCTTTCTGAGATTACTTTCCGAGTAAATACGACAAGTTTTTGCAAATGATATTTTGTTGAAACGCAGAAAACCCCAAAACGGCTTTGCTGGAAAGCCAAATGACAAAAGCCCTCAATTCTGAAACACTAATGGAGTCTTTCATAGGTATCCAGGTAAAATACAGTGGGAACCCATGGCTCTCACAAAGACCAGCAGACCAGCATGAGGACTGAACGTACCTTGCTTTCAAATATTTACTAGAGCTTCTGGCGTGCGTAAAACAGCTAAAGTGCATACACATCAAAAGCTGAAAGTGCGTTAAGTAGCGGTAACATCACATGAGGATAGGCAACACGTTTTCTTCTTCTTGCAGCACTACATCGTTGTTTTTCCAGGAGTCTTTGTATTCCTTTAAATGTGGGTTAAGGAGGATCTCCTCAAAACAAGCTTCTTCTTCTTCTTCTTCTTCTTCGCAGACCAGGTAGTGGTGCATGCACTACCAACTGGTGTGTGGAATGAAACGTGTACGGTCCGCATGGTCACAGGTTTAGGGCTGCATGCAGACATCCACATCTGGACGTGTATGGCGACAGTTACATCACGGGGAGAAAAGCGGCCTTTTCCATTTGTCTTGTACTCACTTATGTTGATTCAACATCAGCAGCTCCTACAAATAAATATTATTATAGAACAAGGTACAAAAAAATAAATAACAAAATCAACGATCATTTTAATTTTCTTAATTAGGGCTTATACAGTCTAACCCACAAGAACATTTCTTGTAAGCCCATTTGTACCAATTCGCAGTAAGATTTTAAGTACCCAGGCATAACTTTCACCATACAATACTCCAGACCCGAGAGAGAATTAGTTGCAATGATCATAGGACAACTGCACATTTTTGGGACATGATCTCTGTTACATCTTCTGCTCAAATGAGGTTGACTTTAAAATCTCCCCTAAACTTTTATTTCCAACATCTCACCATGGTGATCTGGTAAATGTAAGACTTTTAAAAATAGCAAAGCTCTAGACGTGCTCTAGTAAACTGAGCTGCGTGCGTATTCCTGGATTAAGCTGCTTCAAGTCCGGAGCCTTGTATAAAATATTCAATAACACCGTGTGATGCATCAGTTAAACTTACATTACACTTTGACCAAACAGCTAACCAGCCCTTCACCAGTGCTGTTCTCGTGGCAGTATGTTATATAACGGTCTGCGGCCCAAAATGTTGGTAAACTGACAACACAATCTGACGATTTGCACACAAACTGGTCAGCCTGTGTCGTTGTATTGCCATCAATTAAATAAGTCCACGTTAATTCAACCAGGGGTGATGGGACAAAGACCCATTGTGACACAGGACACAGACTTGCTTCCCTCTTCCTTTCTCTCAACAAGGAAACGGTCACATCAGTGTTGCTTTCATTGAGGCTGGCCCTAATGGGCTGCGTCTTGAGTCCAGCCCGTGAGAAATTAGACAGGCACCGTCAGAGAGGGGCAGGGAAGACGAGGAAGAGGAGGAGGGAGCTGCCCTCTGTAGAGTTAGTGCATAACCACTGTGACCAATCAAGAGACATAAAACAATAACTGGAGTAGACGGAGGGCCGCCACAACAGCAGTACATTGCCCATACACAACTTCTGTAAACACAGAGGCAGGCGTAAGAAGTCAAAAGTGAGTTACAAACTCAAAGCATTCACATTAAAATGACCAACCTCAACCTGCTCTGCCATTTTGTTGATGTCATGACATTACCTCCCGTATTTGACCACAGTTTGTAAAATAGCAACAGCTGTTAAGTTGGAGGGGAAGGGAAAACAGTAGATGCCATTTAGCTGTACCCTTATCTCTAAATGATGTGAAACATCACAAAATAAATAAAACGGCCTAGTTGAGAATCAGGACAGGAAAACAAAAGAAGGGCCACAGAAGTTTACGTTTGCATCTCAAATTCGGAGCGAGCACCTCTGTTTGATGAGCAGAATGTCACAGACCCAAGACGACACACTCGGGGGAGATCCCTCCTTCAAAACAGGGGGTGTGAGCAGGTGATGAAACACACATGTGCAGCTTTAATTATTCAAGCCAACAACCACAAAACTGCATGAAGCAGTAAACTCCACAAGACAGACATACCAACGTCAGCAGTTAGAGCTGGAGCTCACTGATTGGTGACTGATCTCAGATAGATATGTGGTTGTTCAATTTAACCCCCTAAGTCCTGATATTGGGAGGTAGAGGGTGATCAACATATTATTTATAAAAACAAAAGCCTTTAAAGACTTTCTTTGGCTGATAATATAAAAAGAATACACTGCCTAAACATCAGTAGGAGAGACTTGTAGACTAGCATAGACTTCATTTCCACATGCTGTTTATTTATTTTAAATCATTTTCCAGTTTCAATGTGTAAAAACATTGCAGTATGCACACAACATCATAATTATGGAAATACAGTTACCTCAAGTGAACAATGACTGCCAACTACCTTATCCTGCCAATCATCTAATTATTCACCATCTACCATTACAACGATTTAAAATACTCAGTAAAAATCAAAGTCACAAATGACTTGGTAATTGCAGGGTGTTCAGAGAACCGTAGGTTATAACGCTTTGAGCTTTTCTGCTCAGCCAGTCCATGAGACACCAGGTTTAGACTGCGTTGAGCAATCCCAAACATTTCTGCTACACGGGTCAGCTTTCGTAATGAATTTAAAACCACAGTCACTCTTATGGCCAAAAGAACATGGTGGATTTTGGAGGACACAACCTTTCATTTACTCTAGGTCAGAGTGCGCAACTCTGTGATAAGACTGATTACATGGCAACACCACCATTTTGAAGTGCAGATTCCTTACCACTCTTGCTTAGATAGGTTGTAACAGTAACAGCTACAATGGAGTACCATGCCACTTCCTTATTAAGATGTTATACATTATATTCAGTATGTTGTGATGACTGAACAGGACAACGGAGCTCCACTGGATCTAATGTACGTTGCACACTAGAGATTCACTTGAAGCGTTGTGCTGTGGTGGTCTCTTGTCACATTGCCTCAGTGTGATTGTGCATCCCCTGAGGAACATCGTACTGTTCCGTCATCAGTACAGTAAAATGGGGCGACTTCTCCGAAAAGTGACACCTATGGGTTTACTAAGTTGTAAAAATGAAGCGTAGCATTCATGAGAGTTCTAGAGGAGCTTAAGATATATTTGATACCACTGTGTCTGTTGGTATTAAACATGAACTTGGAGCAATATAGTACAAGTGTGTGACTGACAGGGCATTACTCTTTTGAATTTGTGTTTCACAACAACAACAAAAAGCAGGCCTATACCCCATGGTTAAACTTAACAATTAAGCTTATGTGATGAAAAGTATATGACTCGCGTAAATTGTCAAATTCACTAATTGTTGTTTCAGTTTTAAGCTATCATCAGTAAACACATCAGATTATCTCAAGTCTGCCATTAACATTTTCAAACATTATGCACTGAGCCGACCCAGAAATAAAAAGATAATGATATTCGATTTATTAAAGCAGTTTCACATCAGCAATAACAGCATCACTGGGTTGTGACCGGTCTTATTTATAGTAATGAATGCCAGTAAAGTTAGAAGACCCGGGTCTATTCTGGGAGGCAAAAGTCCGTCCTCTTCAGAGGCTTCTGTACATACAAACATGTACAGGAGTGGATACATGCTAGAACTACAAACAACAGCAAAGACAACAGATGGTTTGACCTACAACATGACCATGGAGAGTCTGGCAATACAAATAATGGCAGATTGACAACATCTGTTTCTTTCTTTTTTGTTTGGTCTTTTTCTGTCCCTTAAGCTCCTGTTGCCTTTGTCTTCTATTTATCACTCGGGCTTTAACAACTGTCAAGCAAGAAGAAAGGACCGTCAGCCTACATTAATGTCATAACCTCACAAAAGATATTTTCCCCACCACTTTCCCCCCCCAAATACAGAGAAATCTCAGAGCACACCATGAATTTTAGATGAGGTTTGTCCAGTAAATAAAACGCCAACAGGCAGCAGGTAGAGCGACTACAAGAGGGCAGACAACACCAGACACGTGGAATAGCATAAAGCACACGGAGACCTATTCAACAGCAAAGCTATCAACTATATGCCACTGGATTAAAAAGAGATATTTCTCCTTCACTCTGACAATGTTTGCAGAGCACTCTGTATCTGGGACAATCTTGTGATAATCCATTACATCATGTGCTTAGCTAGCCAGTGTAGCCTCCCAACCTCTGGTACCGTCGGTATACAATACACACCATTAAATATTCAACAATTCATAAATATGAGGGGAAGACGTGCGTCTTGAACTAAAAAAACAACAACAGATATCGAGTCAATACCGCTGTCTGCTAACGTTAACTCACCGCTGGAGAGCTACGCGACAACCAAAAGGCTTTTAATGACACGGAGTCGAAGCCGGGTGGGAAACGTGAACGTAAAGTGCTGTTAGCAAAGAAAACTAACGTTAACAGGCTTTGTGGCTAACGCCGTGCGCACGGTGGCGTTACTCCCCGCGGAGCCGAAGACCACACTCACGAGCCACCGCGGCGAGGAACACAAAGTTACACGTAATGGAGTGTGGACTTCTTGCACAACACTTCCACGCACCCGGGGCTCGTTACAAAAGTAACGTACGGAGGGTACGTTACTTTTGGTTTGGATACGTTTCATTCCGCTTTAGTTGAAGTCGGTGTACCGGGGGCTGTAACACAACCAACGTTAGCTCAACCGTGAGGTTAAAGTAGCGCTAGCGGTAGCGGCTCGGTGGGTCAGGGGAATATGCTGCTAGCGTTAGCATAACACCCCAACTGGGGGATACCATCATCGGGATTCTGTTTCCATAAACATTAACATATAACTATTGCGTGGCGCTGTGAGAAGGAGCCGAGGGAGCGGAGAGGAGTGACGTTGACGCTAGCTAGCTGGCCACATGCTGTCGCTTGTTCTGCCATGCTGGCTGCTCTAAGCAAAGTCACTTGACCACATTTACTTTTCGCTTGTTCGAAACACACAACCCGAATCCACCCGAACACTATTTAAATAAATACGTATTTAAATAAAAAGGTTAAAATACTCACAATCATGCACGGCGTGCCTCGGCGCGGTGTTTTTAGGGACGCGTCTGTGCGCAGTTTATTCAGATGTCTGTCTCGCACAATGTCAGAGATCAGATCAGCAGCTGCTTCCTCCATGCACGCAGCGCGCGGATCACACAGCGCACGGCAACGCTACCAAACCCCTCGCCGTCGTCATAGCAACAGGCCCACTTCAGCCAATCAAAACCCCTCCCCTCGTATCTCCCCTGGCAACTGCCGCAGCGCCGGAGCCGCCGTGCACGCGCACGCCATCCCTATTTTGCATCGCGCGCAATGTGCTTTCGCTTTTATCGCCAGCTGCTTGTAACGTAACACAGAGGAGGGAAACACGTTTTATGAAAATAATTTTATGAATGATAGGGAATACGGCGAAGTGGTGATTGGGGTTTATTATAATTTGATAAAGTGTGTGAGAGGGATCGAGCCCCACGGGTCCCCCGCACAACAATCCCGCGTTATTTAGGCTACACAAACACCTCGGGGCGGAGAGAAAGGATGTGTCACCACACCCAGCCTCGTGACGATAGTGGACCTTCAGCAGGGCCCCTCCCAGAGTAAACGAGCTACCATGACGTGTAATATACACACAACAGACACATGCTGCTTGATGCCTGAGCATTTAGACAAAGCAGAGACCAAAAAAAGAAATGGGAAGAAAAAAGAAAGGCACAATGATGTAGCCTATACTTTCCAAGTTGCGGATGAAGCTCAATCTGTGTGAATGTGTGGAAAATCAAAAATGCACATGAGGGTTATTCACATGACTTTACAGATGTGCTTGTAGAGCCACAGGAAAACCAGGCTATCTGTTGAGTGCAGCTTTGCTGGCCAACTGACTTCACACCAAACTGTAACTTTCACATAGCGGTGGTACCTTACTCGTCCCAGCCACTCCATTTCATAAGCGTATATATGAGCAGCTCTCAGTGGACTGATCTAATAGCCTCTCTGTTTGCTTTTACTGTGTCTAACCAAATACCGGCCATGCAGCAGGGCTGTTCTGTCCTGGTGTGGATGCACACCCTTGTTTTTCCCCTTCTACTAACTTGACAAACAGGCTTTGCAGCGGCGCAATGAGGGATACTCTGGAAAGTATTTTTGTTGATCTTTGGCTTGGTACTTATCATTAACAGACTGCTTCATTGATTCTCTTGTTTATCTTGGGTCGGTTTGTTCAGGCATAGGCCTACATTACACTCATGTATTTTTCATGCCAGAATGGTATTAAATGTTGCAATATTCATTTGTCTAACAAAGAAGCACACAAAGTGATTTATCAGTGGCGGTGAAGCACTCTGGATACCATTATATTCATTCATTCATGATTTTGAGCCTTCGCTCAGGTTTCTGCGGCATGATTTTCCTGCACACTGAGCTATTCTTAGGGCCAGCGAGATGCGTAGACTCTGCCCCATTTTTTCCTTCCAGTATCACTCCGAGGGATGATGAAGTTGCAAAGCTAGCAAAAGAGAGAGAGGAGAGCAAGGTGCATTAATAACACGGGGTAACAGTTGATTATGGATGCTTTAAAAAGACAGACCCATTAGTCTGTGTGCCTGCAATAGCGCTAATCTGATTGTAAAAGCTGTTAGGCTAAAACAACATGCCCCACTGACCACCATCAGAGATATTCTTAACAGTACTGGAACATTTCCTGGTCCACATAACGTGTTGTCTACCCAGAGTGCTGATGACTGACTAGAGGAATGATACTTTTTTGTGACATGAAAGGATAACAAAAAAGTCTTTGTGAGAACTGTGTTAACTTAACAATGGGGGAGAATAATTACAGTAAACAGCTCCCTTTGTACAAAAAGGATTGAGGTGAAGAATAGCAGGATCACACACTATGAGAGGAGTTCATGTAAGGCAGTAAAAGTGGTACTGATGGAAGGGATGAACAATGAGGAAGCTCGCCTGTGATGGAGAGTAGTGGCCGAGCGTGAATGAGGGTGCAGTGTGTCTTAGCAGCCAGCCTATGGTGGCACAGCGGTCAGGAGGCCTGCTGCTTTAATGGTCCATAAATCTGTGTGGACTGGCTGGTCTGATGCCGCCCCAGTGAGACCCTCTCATGCGGAAAATGAATCAGACCGTTTTTTACGAAGCGCAAGTGTGGAAGCTCTCACCCTCCCCTTACTGCCAACGAGCCGATAAGAGCTGCTGCACACGCACGGCACTCCATTTCAGCAGGTCTGGAGCTCATAAAACTCTCTATTAGTGACAACCCCTGTTCGCATGCCGCTCTTCATTCAATGTGTCCTCTTGCCTTTGTTGTTCCCTCTCCCTTTTCTTTTTTTTGTCATTACGGCTCGCTTTGGTTTCTGGAGTGGGAACACAGATATTGACACTTTGGTACACAGCAAAGAGGTGAAAACTGTAAAGATAAAGCACATTCCAGACGAAATTCTCTGTAGATTCAAAATAATCTTTTTTTGGGGAGTCACAGACACACGTACAGTGAATAATACATTTTGATTTGTTAGAAATATATGCCAGGTATCTCTACCTCTTTCTTTCTCCTGCTTACGCTCGCACACACATTTAGAACAATAGATACAGTTGTGTAATGACGTGCATTCTGGGAATATGATGTTGCACAAAATGTTTACAAACATGCACAATTTGCCATGCAGAGACTGTATCAAGTTTTTTTCCCTCTGGTTATTTCCACCTCACGTACCTTAGACAGGTGAAGACATAGAGTGTATGTACGTACCTTAGACAGGTGACATGGAGTGTACTAAGTCGGTGGCCTGGTTTTACATGTTGGAACAATCACCTGCAGTTGTTAAGAGACTGAGACCAACAGACAGCCGGCACTCTGAGCTAATTAGTTTGAACCTCCTTTGAAATGTGAAATGGAAGAGTCATCGAGAGAATTGTGACGTAGATTAAAGACTAGTAACACACATACACGCATGCTCAGATATGTACGCACACACATGTGCTAAGGCTCTGTGGCATTTCATTTTCCCATATAAGTGTAGTCAGTGGGGCTACTGGTTAAACAGGTAGTATTTGCATTCTCTCCAGAACGAGAAGCAAACCTCAATTGTGGGTGAAGCTGTTGTATGAGGACAGAACACAGAACAAGCACGACAGACATCTTGTTTTTTTTATCTATAAGTATTCATAAAGGCTGTACATTGATGTCTTTGCAGTCAAAATAGCTTACATGTTACTTGCACGCACCTCTAACTGTCAGCAGAGCAACCAGGCGTGGTCAACTTCTTTCAAATGCAACACTTTCTTTGTTCTCCAGGTTTGTTTTCCCTGGAGGTTCTCCCAGCTTTTGCCTGCAGTTATCCTCAACTGAAGAGTGTGTTTGCCTACAGAAGCCTTTGTTTGACAATCCTTTCTGCTAACCGGGTCTCATGAATTGTGTCAGCAGTGTGCTGATTGTCTGTTATCTGCCAGCTGATAAGTGCCTTCTTTAATGCACATAATAAAATACTCAACATGTAGACGGCAGAGGAATGATCCTTTCAACAGTCAAACAAATATCCTGTAATTCTGTATTGATTCAATATATTTGTTCAGGTTGGATTGGACATACGCTTGTATAAACAGGCCCAAGTGTCAATTTGTTCCAGTTGAGGGTTAAGCATGCCAGCATGAACCAAGGACAGTAAGTTCAATTTTACTGCATGGGGCTAAATGAAAATAGCTGTTTAATGAGACAGGACTGTGTAACTAGCTGCTTAGTAAAGAGATGTTTACCCATTTTGACATGTTCATTTTTAGCAAGGAGTGCTCAGTAAACAAAGAGTAGCAGTTATGTCTTCGTAATGAAGACAATACTCCTATTCACTATGCAACACAGACATAATCAAAAGTACTAGTTTCCCCTGAGCAAGATGTGAAACCGCCTCACCCACAAAACTTGCTTAACAGACATTATAAAAGGGCCGGGGAGGAATGGATTACCCACGATGTATAGCTGCAGTAATCTGGCATAAAAGAATGATGGTCACAGGGTTTGTCTCTAAAAAGGTCAAATAAAGCCCCAAAACTCCCCACCTGATATACAGAGTCATTATGAACCTATTTTTGGCCGTGACTACTTTTTTTAACCTGAAGAGTTGGTTTAAGAAGAATAGTCACATTTCTCAGTAAAGTCTGAATATTTCAATCTGAAATAAACAATACATGCTTCTGTTTGAGTTACATCACACTGCGGTACTGATTATAGTTTTAAGCTATTATAGTTTCGGGAAAGTAATTTTACTGTATTTATGCAATGACAGCACTTTACCAAACTTGTATCTGTAACTGTATCAAGTGAAGGAAGGACTTCCCTTTCAACCGTCTGTATTTACCTGACTCGTTGCCACCAGACAAAGCACTGAACTTTGGTCTTTTTTTATGTTGTTCCCTTCTGTGCTTTCCTCTCTTTATTGACCAATATCCATGCTATCTCTTTGCACTTTTAAGCACACTAAAACGGCATGACTCCCTTATAAAGGGCCTTCAAATGGCCCTGCTATACAAAACACCACATGCAGAGGCAATTGAATTAACCCATTGATCCCTGGCTATTCTATTGCCAAGCTAAATTTTGTTATTCGACCTTAATGACTGTTCCTTGCAGGCAAATTAACACTCGTAGTCAATTAACTGTGAAGTAGGAGGAGGATACAGGAAAGACAACCCACTCCCACGTGCAACTATAGAGTTTAAAATCAGCAACGGGCAGTCGTGACGTCTGTAACACTCAACCGATGACTTCGTCACTGTAAACAACGACACAACACCGGAGGCTTTGTTCTTTGACACTCCCTTATCTTTTCACAGCATCTGGTCAACTCCGCATTGCCTCGGTCACAAACGCACTTTATCTTGTGGGACAATAGTGTTCTTGTGCTCAGCGGTGTTGTCTGGCACTACCAGCTCCGTGGTGGGCCATGACATGTATATGAGGGATTGCTGATGCTCTTCAAGCAGTTTGAGTAAGCGTGTGTTGTGCTTTCTACACATATATACACTCCAGTAATCAGTGCGCCCGCTGTTTTGTAATATTGTACACAGATAAACAATTACATGAACTGTTACCTGCAGTTTTCAAAGGATAATCTGGCAGTACAGCTGTGCACTTCCACAATACCACATTTTGGTGTTGAGGCACTCAAGGTATCACTGATCCCCATCACTGGACCTCATCACTGAAAGGGGGCACTTAGGAAGGAAGATTTGGGATTTAGGAGCTCAACTTATTTGATAAAAAAAAAAAATCTTTCCCCAATATTTATCACCTGAACAATGTTATGATAAATAGACATTCTTAGCCCAATGTAATGGATTCAATGTTTAAATGATGGATAAATAGCTAGCGAAAGGGATACATGGCTGAAATACATTAAAGTAACAGATGAATTGTTGAAATAGTTAGCTTTAAGTAGCTTTTGCCAACTGCAAAAGTAGACACAAACTGACTGACATTGACAGTTCAATTGTAAGAAAAACGTAATGTAACATCCACTTTTATGTCCACTTTTAGGTGGGTCTGACAAATAAAAAAAGGTTTGCGTATGATACCAGTGCAGACCTCCCAATGTTGCCTCTGCACTGACTGCATATAAAATTAGTGTGACCCGATGCCTGAGGGGCAGCTTATACCGGGCCTGGGTCTACGGGGAGTCTGGCTGTGAGGCTGCGAGCGGGCACACGGCTGTAGCGTGGAGAAAGTGGTGCAGTGCCTCCCTGTGCCTGGCTGAGCACTGTGTAATGAAGCGTGGCAGAGGAGAGAGGAAAGGAGTGTGTCTGCAGGGTAGGCATGGCCCTCGTGTTCCTATGCAACCAGGGCGGATGGCTAGGTGATGCAGGACCGCCTCTCTTCTGCTTACTTGTCATGCTGCTGCCACGCTTTCTTTTGCTCGTACTGGTGTGTTGTCCTTTTCTCCCTCTTCTCCCATCCCTCTTCCCTGCCAACACATACATGTGATGCTGTCAAACAGCCTGCCCCTCTTCCCCAAGGACAAGATGCAAAATGTCCCAAACCTAATCTACCAACATTAATTATCACGGCAAATGACGAGGAATTAACCCGATTTTTTTATGTAATCTCAAATCAAACTATGGCACACAAAAAAAACATTCAATATTCAAATTTGTTTATTTACTTACATTAGACTCTCTTGTTTTCTCAATTGATTTCTCCTTCCTGTCTGAGAGACAGTTGGCTGCTCTCGCCCCTCCAACCAGAGGTCTAGTGAGAGCAGATGTGCTTTTGTTTCAGAGGTGGCGTCTTGACTGATATACTTTCCTAGTGCCTCACCTCACACTCTCCCCTATTTCGGTGCACTTTTTACATTTTCATATTAATAGATACATTTAACAAAACGTCATTAAAAGCAAAGGCAATGACTCGAATGGGGATTCTCAGATAAGCAAACACAAGAGAGATAAAAATAACAGAGGTGTGGCTGAGAAAAACCCCACTCCAGTTACGTCAGAGCCATGTTGGGATTTTGTGTGTGTGTTTGTGTGGGTGTGTGTATCATTTTAGAACTTCCTCTGCAAGGATGGAGCAAATTGTTTCCATTAATTGTTTTGGAAGTAAAAAGCAGCAGTAGAAAAGCGAGATACAACCCGTGGTTATCCTTAGTGCATGACTGTCATCTTGGGGAGAGCATTACGCTACTACAAAGACAAACTCTTGTCTATTGTGCAGCCACACATTTCCTGTGGGCAACAAGTGTGGATCTATTCTTAGCCGATGGCCTGGGCTCCAGCGCTTTCTGCTCCGGCTCCTCATAGGTTGGACAGGATGAGGTGTGATGCAGTCCTGCCAGGTCCGACTGTGTCAGTGTAGCCTGTATCCAGCTGTAGAGACGGTGGGGCCCATCGACCATCTGTCCCCAACCAGCAGATTCAAGGCTCGGTCCCCAGAGCGGGGAACGAGGGGGTGGGAGCGAGATGAGGTCGGATGGGGGAATCAGCTTTGTGTTGCCATAAAGCTGTCTTTCCTCTCTCCTAGCAACGGCCTCCTATTTCCTTGGTTTTGGGCGGCATGGTCCTGTTGGTCGGTGTGCCCCCTCACTCTCTCTCTCTCTCTCTCTCTCTCTCTCTCTGTCCTATTTATGGTAATGAGCCATCTGCCCTCTCTGTAACAGCCGCCCGAATAGAGGAGAGGCTGGGAGGGGGGTGCCTCTGACAGACAGGAGTCTCTGAGACAAAGACGCTTGTCCTGTTGTGTCTGCCTCTGCCCCAGTGGATGCCTTCAGATGTGGAGAGGACTCAATGACGGCGAAGAACGGAGACGATCCTGAAGCGCGTTTTCATTTTCATTAGTGAGGATTATGTAAAGTGGGGATGTTATTTGAAATAAGGACTTAAACATGAACTGTGTGTTTGTATTTGTGTGCATGTGATAGAGAGAGAGATAACGTAACAGGAACAGAGAGTGCTACCGCCTGCAGGTCAGTAGGCCTACATTAAGTGCTGGAGCACAAAGAGCATGTGTAATATCACTGCTCTGATGACCCCCCCCCCCCCCAATCACAAGCAGACACACAATATTGACTCCTGAGCTGGATATTACACAACCCTACTATTATTCAGAGCTGCTACATGGATGTGCCTCTGTCACTTGGTGGGCACACCAGCCAATACAGAGCCACCCAGCATTCAATAGACCTCTGTTGCCACTGGATACTAGATTGGTTACCAAGCCAACACATGTGCCTCACTGTCATATCTCCGACAGATTAGTGTCGAAAACAACGGATATCTTGACAGTTAAGCTCCCCATGCTTCAGGTTTAGGGAAAGTCATATTTATTTCGTATATTATTCTAAGAGGACTGGTGATTAAGTAGTAAAAATAGAAGTAAAAAGACTTACCTCAATGAAGATTACATAAGACGGGGCAAAAAGATGTTCCTTCTGGCCACGGCAACGTTGAGTCTAAACATTTTATCATTAGACGACAACAGCTCGTGCATTAGAAACACAGAGGCACCCATCAACATGTACCGCTGACAAAACATGACCATTTAGAAAAAGAGATCAATTTGATCAAATAATTCATAACCACATAACTTCAGATTTGACATTTTAACACGCAAGACTAAAACCAAAACAAGAACTCCTTCAGCTGGTGGCAAAACAGTATCCAATGTTGGCGAGCGGTATTAAGGGTTTTGTTCAATTCAATGTCTGACACAAGACTCTCAGCTGACTCCTTTCATGAGGTCAATCACCATTAACCTCTTCAGGCGGACAGACGGACAAAGTCACAGTTGGGTCAATGGCCACAGCGCAACACATCACAGATGGTCCTGCTGATGAAGTTGATTGCAGGCATAAAACAAACCAGTATGACACTAAACAGATGCATAAACACTTATTCTAAAAACTACAAATGTGTATGGGTTTTGCATCAGTTGGGAGGATGCTGCCACCTAAAGGCAGTTGCAGGGTAGTTTTAGTGACTCATTTACTGTAGGAAGTTAATTAGTCGGTGGAACAGAATTCATTCAGATCAGCCAAAAACGATGCTAATTAATTTCCATGTTGTCATCACAGGCACATATTGATATCCTACAAGCAAATATTTACACAATCACAAGGTTCAGCAGTGTAAAAAGACTGAGGTTTATCAGAGGGGAGATTATTCTTCAGTGCATTTGGCATTGATACTTTCAAGTATGACAAACAACATTGTTGTCAGGGCAGCGTTCTGGGGCAAGGGTTGTGGAAAGAAAGGATAGTGACTGCTCAGGATGTATGTGAAGAAAAAGACATATTTTAGCATAGAAACATGAGAAAGGTGAAGCATCATTTAGACAAGAGAGACAAAAAGCTAGACCATCGAGGCAAAGTATCACGGGACGCTCATCTCCACACAGCATGCAGTGGATACTACAAGGTAGAGATGAAGAGACATCTAGTGGTCAACTATGCAAGAGTATGTACATTTCATGTGAACTGAAGAGACCAACAATAAACCCAAATGTATGATCAAAAATAGAAAGTTGACAAGAAAGACATTTGAAAGTACATAAACATCTCATTTTCTCTTTTTTTCCCATGTCAACCTTTAAAAAAAGGTTTATCACAAAAGGCATTTTGATATGTCACAGCAGGAAAAGCATACGTGTAAATAATGACATAATGATGACAAAAATTAAATTTTCATATACCGTGTCTGGTGTTTTTCCTTAAAAAAGTGACACACAGGGGTCTGACAAAGCATCAGTATGAGATAAGTTCAAATGAGAACATGTTGGTGGGGCCCTTTCCAGTGTATGGCCATGCTGAACAGCACCACCATCAGACAAAATACCCAATTTTTTTTATTGCAATGTGTCAGGTCACCTGACATATTGTATAAAAGAAATGACAGCCCACCACTGGTCAGGTGCCATTTCACCTGCAGTTGAAACACATTTGCGAATTCTTAGATTCAACATATAAAATGATTTGCTACGTAGGTTTGGCACGTGTGGCTATATTATTCTTTCCATATTTACACTCTAGCATTTGTTCTGTCAGATTAACGTGTTCAATGCATGCACTTTATGATTGTTTGCACCAAATCATAACATACTCTTCTTACTGTGAAGGAACTGTGGATCAATACTAAGGTGACTGAGTTTCTCATTTTGGCCAATCCTTTCCACAATCTCATTATCTGAGACACCATGCAATTTGTTATTACATGATTGAGAGCTTTGCTTTCTCACAAAGCCCACTTCTTATCACGTCATACAAAGTATGCATGAAAATAATCAAGAGACATTTTATTGATCCCTGTGGAGGAATTATCTTCTTATCTGCCTCTTCTTTCAGCTCAAGGAATTTCCAGTAACCATGTACGGGTTTCTAATGGCCAAGGAAAGCTTTCTTATCATTGAGGGACCAATCTGTTCTCACAGATCAATCTTGTATTTTATTGTCAATGTATTTGAGCAGATTATGCTAAATGAATTATTAATCAAATGCTAATTTAGGTCCCAGATGGAGCCACACAAACATTGTACACATACACATACAAGTAGGAGACTGCCAATGTGTCCTTTAGCAAGACACTTTACCTCCCCCTACAAGGGGACGCGTGAGTGGTTCAGATCCTGTTGAGCTCCACAAGTAAACGCAATCACTTGAATAGACCGCGGTGAGCGACTTGACGGCGAGAGGTCCTCCCATGTGATGTGACTGAGAGGCCTGACGGACGGTGCCTGTCTGGTATGGCTCCTCCTGCTACAGTAGAACGGGGCTAGACGTAACACCAGTGCAGAGGGACGGGAATAACACACAGCGATACGGGGTGTTTTTCTTCCAAGGTGCCACGGCGAAAGATGGCAGATCGTGCAATGCTGAAGAAAAACACATAGATGACGCGCTCAGAGTCGCCTCTTCTGCTGTGAAGGCTTCGACGTTTCTTTAGGATTAACAACACCGCAAATGAACTCCGTCAGAGCAAGTAACGTTAGCAGAAGACCCAGGCGAGTCTCGAGGCCGCGCCCGGTACAGCCGGAGAGGAACCACCAGGAAAGAGGTAGCGTTAGCTCCGTTTAGCTGGTGTTAGCGTCACGGGACGACTTGCCAAGCCGCTAGCTTTAGGGTGGAACTGTGTTACATGCGTGAGCTGATGTATGTAACGTCATTGTGTGTGTTCGTGTGTAGTGTGTGCACCGAGACAACGCTAATTAGTGTAATACAACACCTTGTAGCCAACGTGAACAGCCGTCTTAACGGGTCTCTTTGCAGTCAGGAAACGCCGAGGCTTTAGTGTTTGTCCCTAGCATTGAGGCCGCGCTTTGTTTTGCCCCGAGACGGCCTTTCTTTTTCTGGACCGACCTCGTGTCTTTGGTGGGTTTTGTTTTTGGCAGCTAATATTACATTGCTGGTGGAAATGACACGCGGTAGACAACGGTCAGCCCGGTTCACGGGTGTCAAACGAGAGGAAAAGTGGTTTCGCCAGTTGTCGTAGCATGCTAGCTGGAGCTAGCCTGTGCTAACATAGCTGTTATTATTAGCATGTTTAGCTAGCTGTCTGCGCTCTGGCGTGTTTCTAAAAAAGCACCAGCCTTCAATGTTGTCTTTGGCAACATTACAATGTAAATGCGTGGATATCATGCTGGTTATTAATACAACAACGTCACTGTTACAATTCAGTCACATTATGTTTTTCCCTTCTGTACCGCTGTGTGACAGAAGACTGTGCAATGAGAGCGAATATTGACTGCAATCGTTCAAAGTAAACACTCGCTCAGGATGCTCTGCAATCATAGTTGCTATCTCATGTGGAAAGCATTAATCGGTAACATTACTGGTTTGTTGCTAAATATAATTAAACAATATTTGCTGGACAAGTGACATGTTGTGATGTTGGCTCTTACAGTATTGGATGGCAAGTAGCAGCAGAGGGTTAACTCCTGTTGTTTCTCTCAAAAGTATATGCAAACATAAAAAAAGCACTCTGGTAATACTTTGATTATGTTGCCAAAACAATCTATTGGAGAATGACCTGCCATGCTCGTCTAAATAATGATTTATCAGTAGTTTTTTTGGTGCTTCTCCTTGCCTCAATTCATTTATCAGTCATGGCCTGCCATGGGACCTTCCCTCTGCCCAGATGTCCACAGTATAGCTGAGTTGTCATTTAAAGGTGACATTACATAAATACATGATAGTGTGCTTGGTAACAGTATCTTTGGTAACAGTATCTTTGTCTATTTATTTACTTTGATATACACCTCTGATCTTAAATGTGTTTGTTTTAGTGAAACAAAGCAGGATAACCTATACATTATTTCTGTTTACAGCTACAGAGAAGTTGCTTTAACTGCTTTAACAGTTTGTTACACAGACAAGTGTTTGTAGTGGTTACTGGCCGTAGCCGAGGAGAGTCTTTTTTTTTTTTTGCAACCAGAGCAACAAGAAGACCGAGTTTGCATCTCCCATCTGGGGTAGCTATCAACTCAGTATGCCATGGTGAATATCCTGATAAATAGATGTCGTCTTTAGCTCAGGATGGACCCGGATCTGTGCTATAGTTGTGCTGTTGAGTGAATCCCCTCTTGATGGGATCTGTAATCAATTTGTTGCGTACAGAGCAGGTAATAAAGAAATCTGTTTGTCAAACACTATTTTGTCAATTACCTTTTGGTAATGTGTTAGTGTTTTTCTTATTACTGACACATTTGTCTTTGAAAACTTTACATCTAATCAATGGTAAATACAATAAGTTGATGGTTATAATGTATGTCTTTTGACAATCAAAGTGCTGAAACATGCACGCAAGTAAACGTCCACTATACTTTACTGTTTATTTATATTACTTGATTTTTATTTACTATGTGCTGCTGTAATCTTGCAATTTCCCCACTACGGGACTAATAAAGGATTATCTTAACTTATCTCATCTTAAATCAAGCTATGCTTCATGGGCTCCACAGCAGTTATTATAGGACACAGGAACTGAATACACACTGTGTATTTAGACATGGTGCTTTCTAGTGTTAGCTCAGAAATATCCAGTTGCCGCTTCACTTTTTTTATAAGCATATTTGAATTGCTACATCATGGAGAAGTTGTTGGCAACGTGTCAAAAACATGTTTCTCTTGTATTTCCCACTGCTGACTACTGTACCATATTTTAGATTTATTTAATTAATAGGATTGGAAGTAATCTTTCTTTTACCCTTTTACGCCATTTTCAGATGAGGACGTTCCTGCAGATATGGTCGCAGAAGAATCCGGTCCAGGAGCTCAGAATAGTCCCTACCAACTTAGAAGAAAGTCTCTACCCAAGAGAACAGTGTGTCCGACAAAGACTAACATGGAGGTACATATACCAGGAATCCTTAAAAGATAGCGTAAAGGCCTAAAGATAATGATTTATTTTAAGGAAACACAATAGTTAATGTTTAAATGTCTCTACTGACTTTTTTTTTTTAATCTACAGGGTGCTTCCACTTCAACCACAGAAAACTTTGGACACCGACCTAAGCGCCCAAGAGTTTCAGGAAAGTGTCAAGACTTACCAGGTAATTAGGAACACTTATTTGAGAGGCGCACGGCTGTGTATCTTTTCTCAAAGGTGCATTAATTGTTGTGTTTTCCACAGGATGTGAGGGGTAAGGTTAAGGATGAAATACTTTACCCTAAGTACAATGATGGTAGTGTGGTGACTCAACAAATTGCAAATCAGGGCAAAATGTTAGTTAGTATTGGGCAGTTATGCGTTCTACAAAGTGTCACGTGAAGACCTGTTTTTTTTTGTTTAGTTTGTAAAATTGTATGTTTCACTTTCCTTTTTACAATGAGATAGTTGTGTATTGCATAATTTCATATTTTATGCTTTTTATATTTACGTTCACAGTGTTGCACATGGATGCGTGCAGCAGTTATCAGCAACAAAGCCCTTTTGAGTCTGTATTCACTCTTTAGTCCAGGCTTAGCTTTCTTTTTGTGTCAACTTCTGGGATACCTAGGAAAAGCAGATGTGTAATGGTATCAACCTCTCAAGAGTTGAGATCTTCTCTTTAAAAGCCTCATTGGTAAAGACATGAAGTAGCACCATGAGTTTAACAAAGTTGAAATTATAGTCTGTTATTTGTGGCGTTTGGAGTTTGTCAAAGCATCCAAAATAGTTTGTCTAGAAGGCATTTGGTTCTTGCTCTCCTCTCATCATACATGGCTTTGTGGTGTCCAAGTAGATGGTCACATTGCCTCATGTTGTGCTCTCAGCAGTTCAATGTGAATACATCACATCTTTTTGTTTCATCTTATTCCCTTATTTTTAAAGTTAAATACAAACATCAACAGAAATAGCAGCTTTGTGTTTAGTTAATGTATGATAAACAAATCTCTCCACTTCATCAATATGATTGATAAGTCACCATCATTCAGGCAGAGCTTGCATGGAAAAGCAGTAACCAATATTTGGACTGCGATTGGATTTCAATCAGGGCCACAGTCTGCACAACATGCACACATTTGTGAGGAAGCAAGCAGGTTGATAGAGAAATCATTATATGTAATGCTTTAAATAATTATTGCTTTGTAATTGGATAGCGGTCAAATCAAAAGAACATTTGAAAGCGTAACTTTTTTAAAGGTTTCTCATCATGGAATACAGTGTTCAGTGTTTAATAACACACCTCAAACTTTACTAGGATGCAAGACTGAAACATTGTTATTGATTCACTTTTAGGTAGCCGGGCTATTAAAGCAATGCTCACTCTGGTGGAGTAAACATAAGAATTAAGCTGTGACAGTCAAGTGACTCAAGGGTTGACTTTTAGGTTTTACGGTCTTTGATGGTGTTCACATCAATATTGGATACACACTGTGATTGTACTTGTAGCTTTGTTTATTATATGATAGCCTAAACGCTTTGAACAACGTATGAGGACAAAGCTAGGGGCAATTCAGATTTGTTAATGTAGAATCAGAATCAGAATTAAAGCTGATTCTGATTAATGTGTATTTTTCTTTTCTTTTATGACTTGAGAGCTAGTTTTGGTTCCTCACATGACTGATTGCTATAAATATGCTCCTATGGTTGCAGTTGTCTAACCACACCCAAAACCCTGTTCTGTCTTTGAAAATATTTTATTCTAATTCCACGGACCTCCTCCTCCCAGCAGCTCCAGCAGAGCAGTATTTGCAGGAAAAGCTTCCAGACGAGGTGGTGCTAAAGATCTTCTCGTACTTGTTGGAGCAGGATTTGTGCCGTGCAGCATGTGTGTGCAAGCGCTTCAGTGAGCTGGCCAATGACCCCATCCTCTGGTGAGACTCGCTGGTGCTCGGTTCGCTTTGAACCGATGCCGTCTTTTTTCATGCCGCTTTTTGTGCGTTTGATAAATAGCTGAACAGCGGCTTCAAGGTTTATATTTTCAATATTACAAATATATATGTATGTGTGTGTGTGTATATGTATATATGTATGTATATTAAACTTAGTTCAAATGTTTTGAGGTCAGTTACAATAACAGTCTCATAGCTGCAACTCATCTTTGATTTGATAGTGCCTTAAATTTAGGTTTCACTGAGTGTCCTGGACAAAAGCTTCTGATTTGTAGACTGAGACCGAAATCAGAGGACAATGGTGTTACTTGGTTAATGAATGAAATATATATATATATATATATATATATATTTTATTTTTATTTTTTATTTATTCTCTTTTTGGTTGGATGTTTGGTTTGGTTGTGTTCATTACCTTTATGCCATGGTCTTTTTTGCCTCCTGTTTTCTTAAATGTTTACCTGTATTGATGTTATGTATGACTAGGCCTTGCTTCTCTGTAGAGCACTTTGTAAACTCTGTTTTTAAAGGTGCTATATAAATAAAGTTATTGTTATTTAATTGTGGTTTTTCACCTTTTTATATTTCAGGAAGAGGCTGTACATGGAAGTGTTTGAATACACGCGCCCCATGATGCACCCCGAGGCAGGGAAGTTCTACCAGATAAACCCAGAAGAGTATGAGCAGCCAAACCCGTGGAAGGAAAGTTTTCAGCAGCTGGTATGGATCCTCCTATGGGCTTACTGATCCTCTGACAGTTTGAAGTCTTGCCTGTTGTATCTTTAACAAACACATTTTCCTCTAAACCATCTGATTTCACATGTTATTATAAAGCAGATGAGATACTGGCCGCACACTACTCTTAATGGTTGTTGTGGCCTTTATGTTAGATATTTGTAGTATCGCCGACTTAACACTAGTAGAGGCAAAAGCAGCCTTGAATAAAGGATTCCATGAAACCAATATCACAATTTGTAATTCATTGACACTGACAAATAACTTTGACTAAACTCTTTTTAAAGTGCTTTGAAACCTAGTGATGAAATAAGTTGAGATATGTGAGGTGGGACCATTAAGCAAGAGTTGCTTCTACATACAGCAAATTTCAGAATTGATCAACTTTTAAAAGGCGGTGACAAGATCCACTCTGCTTTCTTTTAGTCTTTACATCGTTTTTTTTTTTTTATGTAGCCAAAAGTTCCTCCAGTGTGACTTTAAATCCTCTCGTGTACAGAGAGCTAATGTCATGTGAAAGGGCAACACCACAGGCCATAATGATGACATTCAGTATGCAGGGGGATAGAGGAGAACTATGTTTTAAAATTGTATTCCTTTGCGATATAGTGACCTTTTTAGTATTGTTTTCTGTGGACAAAATTGTCTCGGGCTTTTTTCTAGTGATGATTTCCTTGTCCAAAATGCAATGTCAGTACAATTTATTTGTCTTGGTCTTTGTCTCTAAAATTGTTCATTATGAATTATTTGGTTTGTGAATAAGCATGTGAATATCGTTTACAGTATAAAGGAGCACATGTGAAGCCGGGCTTTGCAGAACACTTCTACAGTAATCCTGCCAGATACAAAGGGAGAGACAACATGTTTGTAAGTAATCTCTTTCCAACAGTTATTTGGCCCTCTTTAATGCTTCATTCATTAACCTCAGTTTTGATGTTTTCTCCAGTACTATGACACCATTGAGGATGCTCTGGGAGGAGGTCAGGAGCCTCACTTTGATGGCTTGATATTCGTCCATTCTGGTATTTACACAGACGAATGGATCTACATCGAGTCGCCTATCACAATGATTGGAGCCGGTATGTATACATATGTGTGTGTGTGAAGTCGTGGTCACAGATTCTTTGTGCATTTGTTTCGTCTCTAATTGAACCGTTCTGATTATTTTGCAGCTCCTGGTAAAGTAGCAGAGAAAGTCATCATTGAGAATACCAGAGACTCTACATTTGTATTCATGGAAGGCTCAGAAGATGCTTATGTTGGATACATGACCATCAGGGTGAGAGGGCTTTTTTACTCTTTCTTTTTGGGTAATAAATGCCACATGTACAGTACCGTACAGCCATCCTTTTTCCATTCACTCAGTATGGGGGAAAGCAAATGTCATCTTTAGTTTTCTTGACGATTTTTACGGTTGTTGAGACCTGGGGTCTCATTTATAACCAAAACGGGGTCTGAAAGAGATCTATAAAAACAATCTTGACGGGAGACTGTGCGCACCTGTACAGAAACTCTGACTCGTGCGTACAAAGGTTTTGGAGACACGGGGATTTTGGTGACACAGATGGTGAATTGAAACCAGACTGTAGAAATGTCATCATTCCAGTTATAATGACATCTCTCTCATTTAATTTCACTTCATATCACACGTTGCTTTGCATTTACACTACCGTTCAAAAGTTTGGGGTCACCCAGACACATTTTCAGTTTCTTCGCAATTTCTGGCATGGAATAGCCTTCATTTCTAAGAACAAGAACAGACTGGCGAGTTTCACATGAAAGTTCTCTTTTTCTGGCCATTTTGAGAGTATAATGGACCCCACAAATGTGATGCTCCAGATACTCAACTAGCTCAAAGGAAGGCTAGTTTTATAGCTTCTCTCACCAGCATAACTGTTTTCAGCTGTGCTAACATAATTGCACAAGGGTTTTCTAATCATCCATTAGTCTTCTATGCGATGAGCAAACACAATGTACCATTAGATCACTGGAGTGATAGTTGCTGGAAATGGGCCTCTATACACCTATGTAGATATTTCATTAAAAACCAGATGTTTCCACATAGAATAGTCATTTACCACATTAACAATGTATAGAGTATTTCTGATTCATTTAATGTTATCTTCATTGAAAAAAACAGTGCTTTTCTTTGAAAAATAAGGACATTTCTAAGTGACTCCAAACTTTTGAACGGTAGTGTATATATGCTCTTTTTTTTTTTTTTAGAAACCGTCAAACCAGCAGCAGTAAGCACATTTCAATTATAAAACATATGAACCAACTCAAACCTCAAATAAAATTGTCCTTAATATTTTATCAGCGCTGTCTGTACGCCGGAGCGCAGAGGAGGGACCGAACTACTAACACTTGTGGTCAGTAGTTCGGTCTCTCTTCTGCGCTACGAATTTGGAGCGCACATTTACCGGTTGATTTGGGATTCATTAAATGAAATTGCGCTCTTGCAGCGTATAAATCGGAATATTTTTTTGCCGTACGTGCAACATTTAGTGTGGCTCCTAGGCACTGTTTTCTAAATGAGATCCCTGGTTTGTTTCTACTGCAGTTCAACCCTGATGATAAATCCGCCCAGCACCACAATGCACACCACTGCTTGGAGATTACAGTCAACTGCAGTCCCATCATCGACCACTGCATTATACGCAGCACGTGCACAGGTAAACAAGCTGCTCCTTTGTTAACCTTCAAAGGGGTCACAAGAGAAATGTGAGGGGTTGTGAGATGATTAAGGGGATAGATAAGAAGAAGGAAAAAATAAAGTGTTGCTCATGCATTTGTGTAACTCATGAAACTTGTAACAAGGGGTTGCAAGTGGACACTCCTTTATTGTAAGGGATCACAAGACAATAAGGTTGGGAATCACTGCTCTACTTAATGTTTGTTAACTTATAATCCACTTCTAAACACTGAATATGTTTGAGCTAACATGTTTGTACATTTTTTTTTTTTTTTTGTACATTTGATATTGGTGCACTAATGCATCTCTGTCCGGCTTCTTTCAGTGGGGTCAGCTGTCTGTGTCAGCGGCCAGGGTGCTTGTCCAACGATCAAGCACTGCAACATTAGTGACTGTGAAAATGTTGGTCTTTACATCACTGACCATGCACAGGTAATGCACACGCGTCCCATATGTTGCAAAGTGTTACACCAAGACTTGAAAGCATCTGTGTTGTTGTCCAGTAGATGATTGACCAGCAGCAGAGCTCATCATTCTTAATTCTCATACTTCTTGTTTCATGAACGGTGAATAAGTATCGTCCCAGTCTTAAGAAACTAGCCTTTTACATGAGAGGTTAAAATTATACCATGATAAAATAAAACAAATTGTTAAAAAAGAACTTTGAAGTGTAAAGTGGACATGAAAATGTTCAACGCCTTAATCAACATTGTGTTTTGTTCAGGGAATATACGAAGACAATGAGATCTCGAACAACGCTCTGGCTGGGATCTGGGTTAAAAACCACGGCAACCCAATCATCAGACGGAATCACATCCACCATGGCCGAGACGTCGGCGTTTTTACATTCGACCACGGCATGGTAGGATACAAAATACTGGTGTTTGTTCAAAAAACTGTCACTGAAATGTCAGAGTTGTATGATGCTCCCATGTGTACATATTATTTAGGTCTGATTGTACAGTGCATAGTGTAATGAAGCAGCACTGTATTATATCACTTGTTTTTTTATTTTCTTTTACTATGTGTCTCGTTGCTTTAATCCTGCAATTTCCCCACTGCGGGACTAATAAAGTATTATCTCATCTGTTATCTTATTGTAATTCTTGTGGCTGTGTAAAGGGTTAATTTCACACAGTTCTTGTTCTTTCTTTTTAGTTGCTGCTAATGGAATGAAAAGTGTTTTGCTAGATACAGTAATGTTGTACTTCTCTGTCCACTTCCAGGGTTACTTTGAGAGCTGTAACATCCATAGGAACCGTATAGCCGGCTTTGAGGTGAAGGCGTACGCCAATCCAACAGTGGTTCGTTGTGAGATCCATCACGGCCAGACGGGGGGAATCTACGTGCACGAAAAGGGCCGCGGGCAGTTCATCGAAAACAAGATCTATGCAAATAACTTTGCTGGGGTGTGGATCACCTCGAACAGTGACCCCACGATAAGGTCAGTGTGGCCTGGCTGTCAACGGTCAAATACTAAACTGAACGTTTCATTTAAAAGGGTATCAAATTGGGCACTGGTCCATTCACAGTTGTATAGGGTCCTAAATGAGTAGTTTTGTCCAAATACAGGGGCAATGCCATTTTTAATGGCAACCAAGGTGGCGTTTATATTTTCGGTGATGGCCGAGGCCTCATCGAAGGAAATGACATCTACGGTAACGCCCTGGCGGGAATCCAGATCAGGACGAACAGCTGCCCAATTGTCCGACACAACAAGATCCACGATGGCCAGCACGGCGGCATATATGTGGTAAATATGAACCCATGGAGTCGCAATTTTTTTTGGGGACTGCTTTCACTTCTTTAGCTTTCTCATGCTACAATTTGGAAACACAGCAGTGATGTTGGGGTGTTTTGTGTCACGCAGCACGAAAAAGGACAAGGCGTCATCGAGGAGAACGAGGTGTACAGCAACACGCTGGCCGGAGTGTGGGTGACGACAGGAAGTACGCCAGTACTGAGGAGGAACAGGATACACAGCGGGAAGCAGGTGAGATTACAGGCTAGTTAAGTGAAGTGACAAACTCGTACCTTCATGAGGTGTATTCCTTTATATGCTGCGACGTAGTCACACTGACATATTTGTGTCATACTTCTGATGTCCTGTATGTGATCCTACAATGTCGAACCGGATTACTTTTCTATAATTTTAAAGAATCAGTTGGGATCTGATGCTGGTAGCTCTGGTCATATTGAAACAAAATCATAAAATGCATTTTGATACTAGGAATGAATGAATGAGAGCTGATTCACATTTTCACTGCTATTTCTACAGGTCGGGGTCTACTTCTATGACAATGGCCATGGCGTGCTGGAAGACAATGATATCTACAATCACATGTACTCTGGAGTTCAAATTAGGTTTGTGAATACTAAAGTTTTGATAAAATACTCGTAAGATAAATGTCCCACTAAAGTCACTACGGAATCAGTTGTCCTGGTGTTAAGTTTAGCAGTGGACCAACTGGCCCTTGTGTGCTCTTTTGTGACAGGACTGGCAGCAATCCCAAGATCAGGCGGAACAAGATCTGGGGAGGTCAGAATGGAGGCATTTTGGTTTACAACTCGGGTGAGAAGCAGAGAAGTCTTTTTTGTTTTTTTCCTACATTGCCGCATCTTTTTGTTGTTCCGTGGACTCTGTGGCTGTTGGTTATCTACTGTTTAACTAATGTGACAACAGTTCTTCCCTGTTGCCCCAATAATGAAACATGAATGTGTGTTTTTGTTTTCTTTAGGCTTAGGCTTCATTGAGGACAATGAGATCTTTGACAATGCGATGGCCGGAGTCTGGATCAAGACGGACAGCAACCCCACTCTACGGAGGAACAAGATCCATGACGGGCGAGACGGCGGGATTTGTATATTCAACGGAGGACGAGGTAACTTCATTTCTTTTTTTTTTTTATATATGAGGGGGTACTGATGGGGTCTGCCATTTTCTTACACAAAAAATTTTTTTTTTTACATTCAGTGTTTATCTCCTAAAGATTTTGTGTGACAAACAAAAAGAACACTCGCTCTTAGTAAGAACTTTACTGGAATCTTTAAGCCACATACATGAAAGGGGCTTTCTGGAGTTCAGTTGGCAAGAGAGTCAGTTGATGTGTATGATCTACTTAAATTAAGCCTCGAGTTCAATAGATTTTCATAATCCTTACACACAATATCTAAGGCAGATGTGCGGCCATTTTCACGTCGGGGGTTTGTGGCTCTGACAGTCTGTTTGTCTTCAGGCTTGTTAGAGGAAAACGACATCTTCAGAAACGCCCAAGCAGGAGTCCTAATTAGCACCAACAGCCACCCAGTACTGCGGAAAAACAGGATATTTGACGGCTTCGCAGCAGGTGAGTCACACCTGCACTCGGTATGCAATCTGTCATTTAGTAAATGTTCTTAATGAGGTAGTGAGCCTCGCTAATAGGAACTAGGAGCTCTGTAATATGAACAGTGTTTTTTTTACTACTAGGTATTGAGATCACCAATCATGCCACAGCGACCCTAGAAGGCAATCAGATCTTCAACAATCGCTTTGGCGGATTGTTTCTCGCATCTGGTGTCAATGTTACAATGAAAGGTACTCTCTCGGTCACACAGACGTCGGCGCGCTTTCTTCGCCTTCATACAGACCAAAAATGTACCAATTCCTTTCTCTGCTTCCTTTCTTCCAGATAATAAAATAATGAACAATCAGGATGCTATCGAAAAGGCTGTGAGCAGAGGTCAGTGCCTGTACAAGATTTCAAGTTACACCAGCTACCCAATGCACGATTTTTACAGGTAATTTATGTTCATACTCGCAATCAAGGTGACTCGCGGACGGTCAACTGTTTGCCTGGTTTGTGATCGTTAACAAACGCGACTTGGTTTCCCCGCAGGTGTCACACCTGTAACACAACAGACCGCAACGCCATCTGTGTGAACTGCATCAAGAAGTGTCACCAAGGACACGATGTGGAGTTCATCAGACACGATAGGTCAGTCTTTTTGACCCATATTAGCTACCAAAACGCTACCTGGCGTTCCATTCAAACTTGCATGTGTGTCTCTTCATTAACAAGTGAATTGAAGGAGGGAACCATGTCAGAAATATATTGTGCTCCCCCCCCCCCCCCCCCCCCTTTTTGGTTTTATCTTAATGGAGTTTAGCTAACATGATCATTTCTCCTCTTGCAGATTCTTCTGTGACTGCGGTGCGGGGACGCTATCAAATCCCTGCACATTAGCCGGAGAGCCGACCCACGACACAGACACCCTGTACGACTCGGCTCCTCCTATAGAGTCCAACACGCTGCAGCACAACTGAGCTCCAGACCCGAGCTCCTCTTGCGCTTCAAAGGACATAAGACACTTTAAAGTTGTGCGGCGGAGGAGGAGATCCAAAACGAACATACAGAGCATATTCAGTGACTTTAAAAAAAGAGAGGAAAAAAAAGACTTGGACATGAATATGCTTAACGGAGACATTTATGAAAAAAAAAAAAAAAGTCTTGATTATGGATGCCTCGCTTTTTTTCTTCAATTATTTGACTTAAAAACACAAAAAAAGATGACATCTGTGGGAGAGCAGCTGCCTCAGGGTTTGTGGGTGACGTTGGTTTGGGAAAGCAAGTGGAGCTGGTGAGAGATGGACAAAACTCCACAGAGGCTCACCTGCTTTTAGGAAGCGGAAGAACAAAATACTGCAGTCATGTACAGACCCATCATGGACAGACGCTCCGTCAGAACGGGCACAACTTTTCTCACGAGGAGGCGAAAGGCTCCAAATAACCACAATGCTTCCATCACTGGGCAACCGACGTGCTCGTATGATATGTACGGGGAAAATGACCTAGCACTTCAGCTTTTTTTTTTTTTTTCAAGACAACTGTTAAGATTTGATTTTAATGCTTTGTGTAGTTTTGTATTTTCATGCAAAAATCTTACTGTACTTGAATGTCTTTATTTTTATTAAATGTTTTTTTTTTTTGTTATATACCGTACCCATAGAATAGTTGTAATTATACATGTCGCAGTATCTAACTTCTTTCTGTGAAAGAGAAACGAGAGGAAAACACTAAACATTTTCTCCAGCAATGTCGACTCATTTACATTTGCAATACCGAACAATAGATGCTGATGTGTGCTTTCACCAGACTTGTATATATTTTTTTCTGTTTGGAGTAGCAACATAAGTGTTTGTTTCTGTATGGGAGGGGAAAATTTTTCTGTACTTTTACATAATCTATGCATATTTTATGTTTATTCCGTTTGTATTGGCGTGTCACACACAACCCAATTTACAGGAAAAGATATGGGCCAAAATTAAGCATTTTGAGAAACAATGCAGGGGTGTGTTAAGCCAGATGACCTCCATGGTATTTTTTTAAGATACATGCCTTTTTTTTCTCCAAATAAGAAAATGAAATATAATGCATCCGTTAAACATTTTGGTTGTAGCGCCTGTGGTACATTGCCTAACTGGTATTGCTTTCAGTCAAGTAGATTATAAAATCTATATACATCTTAACCTGTTTCAGGATCAATGTGGTTTTATTTTCCTCTTTAATAAAAAGGCACAAATGCTGCTTCTTGGTCTGTTAAGATACAATTTATTTTTCGTTAACACTTC
This sequence comes from Myoxocephalus aenaeus, assembly GCA_038501785.1. NCBI lineage: Eukaryota > Metazoa > Chordata > Actinopteri > Perciformes > Cottidae > Myoxocephalus > Myoxocephalus aenaeus. Next base: position 3,246,628 of record JBAMJR010000028.1, on the reverse strand, counting down.
GATTATGCCCGAGAAACTGAGACAAGTCTTGTGAAAGCACAGTGAATTCATGTTTTCTCAATGTTGCTGGAGAATTTAAAAAGGCTTTTACTCTGCTGGAGCTGAGACAAGTATCTATATACGGCGCTATATGGTTTCATTGCCCTCCCCTCCCCATTCATGTGTACTGGTGATTGTGAGTTCTCATACAGACTGAAATGTATGCATGTATCATAACATCTAGACTTAATATATTGTGAAGTATTCAATAACCGTTATGTAGGCGCTAGCGTGAATTAAAAAGGGTTTAATTTCCTAGATGAAACAGTCATTTTTTTAAAAATAAACTTTATTAGATCATTACAGTAGTGTTTTTTCAAGCGCTGAGAAAACAAACATTCAGCAAGAACAAAGCATGTTTTTAAACTACATGGCGTTGAGGATCTGAACGAGTGCAGAGAAGTGTGCGTCTCCCAGTGGAGCGTCCTCGGCGAACTGGCACAGCTTCCTGTGAGGAGAGGGAGGAAGAGGTCAGGACTAAGCTTCGGCATTTATTAGGACCGAGTTCAAATCCTTGCTCTGGGTGTCACTGCAGTAACGTGAGGTGCAGTAGCTGCGGAATACTTTAACCCCCAATACGAATGCATACTTGAAGAGTCTGAGGCTGAGGGTGCTCTTCTCAAACTCTCTGGCCTTCCTGTGTCCCGCTTGGATGACCACCTCTGGCAGGTTGGCGAGTCGAGCGGCGTTGAAACCGTAACTCTTCGGACAAGCACCGGTGATGAACTTGTAGAGGAATGTGATGGTCTCTTGACTTGGATCCTCACATTCGTTCTCCACCATGCACGCCTGAAAAAGGGACATTACACATGATTCAGACTCCGATACACAGCCCGACAGTTTGGGGTTTTCCCTGATAAACTACACGCAAGATATTACTTCTGCTGTTGATACGGAGGAACTATTTTACAGTTTGAACTTGCATCTTATTTGTATGAAATAAATACTGTTCTGTAGGAAACCAAGAAATAGGACTTCAGAGGTTAGTTCTGTCCCAAAGGTTTAACCATCAACAAATAGATAATGTATATAACTGAATATCAATGGAGGGACATAACTGATAAGAATGTTTAACAGAAATGTAGCCTTTGGCCACACTGCATACAAGTTTAAAACAGACAGGATGCAATGTTCAAACACAATTCTGAAGATATTTGCCTAAACTATTTTATATCAAACCCTTTTAACATTCCAAAACCGTCTGCCAGTGCTTGCCTGTGCAGTACAGTATTTGGCATTTGCTGTCCTCACCATGTGGCCCAACCGCACGGCAGGGTTGTTGGCGTAGTCCTCCACCAGGGAGTGGTAATGAGTGGAGAAGAGGGTGCGACAGCAGAGCTTCTCAGCGAGCTCGTTCACGACAGCACTGGCAATCGCTGTGCCGTCGTACGTGGCCGTGCCCCTCCCTGCAAACGGGTCACAGTTTACTGAATGGTTGCGCTCCGAAAAACGCCACAGGAAGAAAAAATAGTGCCGAGGAGACGGCCCATAATGCGCCCCCGTTACTATGAAATAAGAAAGAAAAACAAACCTAATTCATCCAGGAGCACAAGCGAGTGTTTGGTGGCATGGTGCAGGATGCTGGCAGTCTCACTTAGCTCCACAAAGAAGGTACTCTCTCCTGAGGAAGACATAGATGATACAAGTTTAGACCACGAGATGAAAGCTGAAGTCGCTGCCACGTGTGTTACATCACAGGAGTTCACGGTGTTACCGGCCATGATGCGATCGGAGGCTCCCAGCCGAGTGAAGACCCGGTCCACTGGAGTGAAGCGCAGGCTCTCGGCAGGAACGTAGCAACCCAGCTGAGCGAGGATGATCACAAGCCCACACTGTGCAAAAAGAGAAGCGCAGCATCTTAATATGGGCCAACAAGAAGGGAAATTCAGATTCTATCACTTCCGTTAAGGCTTGTAGTTTTACACACACAAACACACACAAATAATATTTGTCATACCCGTGTGATGATGATTTACCTGTCTCATGAGAGTAGACTTTCCGCCCATGTTTGGCCCCGTGACGAGGACGCAGGAGGCGTGCTCTTTTCCCTCTTCGGTGCCGCTGCTACCAGGGCAGCCGATGAAGATGTCGTTAGGGATGAAGTCGTCGCCGAAAAAGGTCTTGGTGACACAGGGGTGGCGGGATCCAGTGAGGTCAAGGAAGGTCGACACCTGGTCGTCGTCGTCGTCGTCACCCTGGGGGAGCACCACCTGGGGCCTGGCCATCGGCCCGTCTCCGCCCTGACTGTAGCGCGACAAGGCCAGCAGCACATCTGCAAACAATTGATAATTCATCAGTAAGAAAAGGAAGAGGCGTTAAGCGCTGAACCACCGGAAAAATGCAATTAGCTACCCGCTTTAATATTTTATGGGATGATTTTGCAGCTCTGCTCATAAAACTATGTAAAGGAAACCAAACATAACCTGTGGCTGAGCAACGGTCCAGTAGGAGAAACACACATTATATAAGCACCGTATCTCCCTGCACCAGAGATCAGTTAATAAACTATGCAATCATCTCTCCTTCCGTCAGGAAAAACACAAGAGCACAATTTCCATAAGGGCGAAAAACAAACTAAATCGGTGTTAAATTTGCCAAGTTGAATAATGGAAAAGTTATTCAACGATAACAAGATTTCTAACAAGCACTCAAGACCGGTGCAACATCAGCAGCTTTAACACACATTATGGAGGCATGTCGGTAACATCTGCAGGAAACATTCAGAGCAGACACCTGCTCTGCAAACTCGTTTTCAAACTTTTTTTTTTCTCTCCTGAGAGACAAGATGAACAATACTTTGTGTTTTGTACTGCAGTAATTTAAATGCATCATGTGAGACATTTGATGAAATAAAAAAAAGAATGCTGATTAACAATAATACAAAACATTACGTAGTTACCAATCACTGCCATGCACTCCACAGCAGTCTTCCAGTCTTTGTAGTTCTTGTCAAAGTTGTAGAAGAGCGTCCTCATGCAGTCTTTCAGGGCGGCGTCCCTCTTCTCCTCGTAGCCTTGCAGCTCAGAGAACAGCCGCTCAGTCTCCTTGGTCACGTAGCGCTTCCAGCCTTTCTTTGTAGACTTCACCTCGTACTCCTCAGGAATATTCCTCTCCGAGACGCTGATGGGCACCTCCATCTGGTAGCGGTTTCGCCCGGTTCCCCAATACGACATCATTTTACAGCCGATTCTCTTCTTCTGTCTGTCCAGGTACTCCTGCAGCTCCCGGTCACAGCTCTCCACTGAGGTCAGAGCCTGGTCGAACTCCGGGTCAAAGCCAGCTTTAGGGGTGATGACTCCAGTGGTGCGGGCTTTCTGGTGGTCGAAGGCCGTCTCCCAGCGCCGGAGTTCAGCGGAGAGGTCGGGAAAGAGGCCGCCCTCTTCGCTTTTCAGACCGCCAACTTGACGAAGCAACGCGGATTGAGACTCGCCCGACAACGGCGCGAGGACCGTGATGATCTCCTGCATGGTTTCGAAACCTTCCAGAGCGGAGAGGAAGTCTGCGATCTTGCGCTTGCTGTAGGTGACCTCCTCATAAAGAACCGCTCTGCTGTCGGGGTGATCCTGGCCCTTCAGAGGGGTGCCAATGCTGTGGATTTTACTCAGAAGACGCTCCAGATCCGGGAGCTTCTTCAGCAGGTCTGAGACCTCCGTAGCCTGAGCCTGAGCGCCAATCAGGTCTTCCACGGCATCCAGTCGGTCCTTGATGGAGGTGGGGTTACACAGAGGAGCACAGAGCCACTGCTTCAGGAGCCTCTTGCCAAACGGGGTCGAGCAGGTGTCCAAACGCTCCAGCAGCGTCCCTTCCGTTCCTCCGGTCCCATTCTGAAAGATTTCCAAGTTGGCCAGAGTCACTCCGTCAAGGACCATCCGCTGACGAGTCTTGGCAAAGAAACCAGCCGGTCCAGAAGAGTTCGCCAGCTCCACGTCCGCAGGGACGTATTCCTCGAAGTTGGCTAAAGAGAGCAGCTCTTGGTCTACCAGACATTTCTTCAGGTAGGAAATGCATCCACCCAGTGCCGACAGTCCCAGCTCATAGCCCTCTTTAGGGGTGAGGCACAGTGAGTCGCTCTCAGAGGTCATCGATTTTAGAAGAGCAGGAAGAAAGTTGGTCCCCGACTCTCGAAAGTAATCTTCTTCTGAAAGGGTTTTCAGAGTCTTTTGAGCGTCCCAGAACTGGGTGCCCGCATTAAGTCCTTCCTGCAGAGCAGAGGACAAAGAGGATCGGAGTATTTTGCGCGTTTCGACAGATGGGTTCCCCTTTTCAAAAAGCACTTCAGCCGGGGCAAAGTGTGCTATCAGGGTGCGCAGACGTGAGCAGTGGCGATCGTCGGGGAACTGGCCGACATGAAAACAGCCCACAGAGGTGTCTACGAAGCAGACTCCGTATGTGCGGCAACAACCTGAGCTTTCCTCCTCGGCCTTTTCCTTTAAACTCAGCAGGAACTTGCTCTGGCTCTCAGCGGGAGCACCGTCCAACACGCTGTAGGTTTGGGTCCCACGAGTGATGATCCGGCACACTTCTCTTCTCACCACGCGGTCAAACTTTGTGGGCTTGGCCATGCGCTTACAGCGGGCCTCCATCATGTCTGGAGTCTCCGTCTGCTCCACACGAGCCACCTTGTAGCCTTTCTGCACCAGGACATCCGAGAAACGACCAAAGCCGATCTCCGGGAAGCCCGAGTGTGCCCAGGTCCCCTTCATGAAAGTCAGTCCCATCTCGTTGACTCCGACCACAGCGTCCATGTGGTAGAGTTCATAAAACTTCCCCACCTTGTAGAAAATGACCGTGTCGAACATCTGAGATTTGAGCTGCCACCACCGGCGCATACCGGGACTGTTTTTGTTGAGAAAGTCTTCCGGCACATACAGGGTGGTGGGATCGTAGTCGTCCTCCGTCTCTCGCCGCCGTCGGACGTCTTTCCTCCTGCCAGCCTGCCACCACTCCAGCTTCTCGTGGTCCCAAACTGCGACGCCTCCGCTGGCGCCGGACCCGTTTGCCTGGCTCTCGGAGCCGTCCGGGGCGGAGAAGGCCGACAGACGAGACTTTGTGTCGACTGCGAGAGCAGCTGGAGCTCGTTTTGGAGCGCTGAACGGGGCGGTAGGCGTCTTCGGTTTGGCAGAAGCAGGCTTCTCTGCCGGACGTTTGCGCTTCACAGGCTTGACGGGGCTTTCTGCCTCTGACTCGTGTGTGTTCTCTTCATCACTGCTCAGCGTTGCTGGCGCTCCCTCCTCCTCCTCACTGCTGGACGCAGCAGCCTGTTCCGGTTTGAATTCCTCACCTGATCCATCGCTGTCAGAAGCTTCAATGATGCGGCGGCGCTTGGCCTCATTTCCCTTTTCTGTTGAAGCACGGGATGAACGTAGGCTGACCTTGGACGACTTCACTTTCTCCTTTTTCTGTTCTTCCTCATCACTGCTCTCTTCATCAGTCAGTATTGACTTGTCAAGCTAAAACAAACAAAAAGGAGGTAAAAAAATAAAATAATGTATTACTGTCCTTTTACATTACACTGACTATTGTTATTACATGTAGTAAATACAGACTTTTATATTACTGACATAGACATCAATTATCATCACAAAGTCACCTCCATTTCTTCTTCTTCCTCATCATCTGACGGATCCATGCAAACAGGAATCTTCATTCTTTTTTCAGGGCTGTCAAACATAACTCCATCAGCAAGCTCCATAGCATGACAGATAACAGGTTTGCGGCTGAAGAACACCCCTCCTGTTTTAGCGTCACTGCTGTCAGAGCCTGCAAAACCGTAAAAATTACATAATTTAACAAACTATAGTAAATACCATCATGTGAGTAAAAATCCCATTTTAGTTACAGCATTAAGGTTATAATTATCATTAATTAAAGGGATTCATTGAAGCCAACCTTGGTACTCTCTGATGTACTTGGTGCTGACCCATCCTCTTGTAGCCGGTTCATCAAAGAAATGGACATGTATGCGCTGGCTCCGCCCGCTGCCCCTCATCTGCTGTCCAGTCAGAGGTTGGGGAATCACCAGGCACGGCCACCAGGGGTGTCCCTCCAGTTTTGCCCACACAAGGGCACCAGCACTGAATGGACATGTTTTGCTGCTGAAAGAAGGAAAAGTCTTTCAAGTATATTGGTCAAGACCAATATGGGCAAACAAGAGTGTCAACCCACACGTAGAATTAACAGCTCTTATTACTGGCAGTCGTCTAAATAATCCTCAAACTACTGCAGCAAGCCATCGAGCTCTAAGGGAAGATTGTGTCAAACTGATGTGATACAAATATATATATATATAACTTTATATTGTATGGGAACCCTCAAAGTGTAAGTAGACTTCAATGACCTCAAAGTTATTATTTGTATTTTGTGGAATGTTTGATTTGGGATTATTTTCTAATGATTGAGTTGATGAAGTATGACGTTCCCGAACCACTTGAAAAACCTGCGTCATTGCTGTGTTTGCATTGATGACCATATAACTTTATTTTCGTTTACATTGTCTGAAAACAAACACAGTCTGTTATGAGAGGATTCACGAAGCCAGTAACCCCACCACCATGAGCTCACGTGACTTCAGACAAGGCTCGTTCGAGATGAGCCAGTTCTGCGCAGAGTCGATCAGCAGCGATCGACGCGCAATGCATGCCGGTTAGATTTGTGTCCGACTTGGTCCCGACTCGCTCTGACACCACGCACACGCGGTCAACGATAATCCCACGAGAGCAAGCCGGCAGTCGATTTCAGAGCCAGGCGCCGCAGTAGCTCTCCAACGACTGCGTGGCCCAGTGCATGATGGGAAACGCCTGGCTGACAGCAAACACCACGTGTTGTAGAAAATCCTTATTTTATGTGTAGTTGTAATACTTAACGCTGGATTGTTGACTATTCGTCTCATGTTTAATCTTAAAACATCTTGTGTGGTTGTTAATACAAAATCGGATTTATACAACACATATCAAAACCAGTAGTAATGTATTTCACAGGCAGACAAAAAGAACAAAGGATGCAGCTACACACACATTTCTCCATACATATATATTTACAAACATATGAATAAATCCAAACGTGATCTGTAAACTACAAGTAGACAAAAGTTCGGAATTAACAGGAAGTAATTTGTTCTGTGACTTCCTGTGTTTACTTTGAAGTCAGCCTAAAACTGTCCGACTTGATCGCAGTTTATTGTCATGGCCTCCTGCTGCGGCCGCCTGCTCTCGTCTGTGACGTTTCATCTCTGTAGCCTACGTTGTTAAACTGACATGCGCACTGATTTACCCAGAATCCCCCTCGTGGGAGCAGTCTGCAGGACTTCGACAGAATGTTTAAGCTTCACGTATCATTGAGAACATAACCAACCTATCAAATGAAAACGAAACGAAGTTAAAGCCGACTCTTTAGCAACCACAGGGCCCCGAAAGATGCGTCTGGTTGATAAAGAGTCGGCTTTAACTTCGTTTCGGAGGGGGGAGCACAGTGACCAACGTGTCTCCAGCCATTACACCGCCCACACCGTTATCATCACGGCTAACTCACCTCTGTTCGGCTGCCGGGGCCTTGTCGCCAAAAAGTTTTTGGAGTCCCCCTTTTGTAGACTTGCCGTTACTTTTAGGCTTCGCGTTGTTGCTCTTGGCTAGTTGCGGTGTCTGCTTCGCCTGCTCCTTCGGAGAGGAGCTGGACTTCTCCACGGAGGAAGGCAGGTCCGCCTCCGCCGGCGAGGGACTCGGCTTCGCCTTCGCCTTGGAGGCTGGTGGCGGAGACTTGGTGAAAAAATTGAAAATGGAGCTTTGCTTCGACATTTTGGGCGAGTTTACCACCTGTTGTCACTGTATTGTTGGCTATACAATCCTAACGGCACCTCAATGCGCCACCGAGCACCTAGCAAGACAGCGGCGAGGCGCGAGGGCTTTCAGTTCGCGGGAAAAGATACACGGATGTTGTGGGCGTGGCCACGAGCCTCCGCCAATGACAAGCGAGTACGGTAGAAGAGGGAAGTCACGTGGTGTCAACACGACTTCCTTTGGCGTTCAGGTCGGGGGACTTTTTTCATCCCTTTCCCTCAAAACTTTATTTTCAATACAGAGGATACATACATATAACATAACTTGTGCATTTTTACATGCATTTTTAACATTTTCATACACTCATCACTGCCGCTATTTTGCTTCGCACTCGGTCTTCTTTCAGTGTCTTGTATATAATATAATATCGCAGGATTATTATTATTATTATTATATATATATATATATATATATATATATATATATATATATATATATATATATATATATATATATATATATATATAATAGTTTGACAGATAAAGTAGAAACAGCATATAGCAACATAGAAGTCACATCAATCTAAAAGCAGGATGTGCTTTTTATGTTCACACAATTTGACCTGGGTTGTCAGTAGCTCTTAATGCGGTACAAAAACAAATGCACAGAAAGATAAACAAATAGTCATGATGTACAAGTGAATGAATGGTGTAAATATATAACATACAGAGGTGGGAGGGTTTGTCACCCTTTTCAAACCACGTTTTTAGGCCACATATAAAAGCCAAAGTTATGAATCAGGAATCAAACATGCATTCATGTTGGCAGAGGAAAGTCTGCTGTATTAAAATGGAAACAGAAAACTTCACTTATTTGTTTGTATTATGATTATCAGAGCCATAAATAGGGGGAACAACATGTACAAAACTACAGGCCTATACATTTCCATCGCACAATAGACAGCTCACTGAGAATGATGAGAATGACCTAGCGCTGGCTTGACATTATTCCTGGTGGGGTGATTATATATATACATACAAGGGAAGCGTCTTACATTGACTCAGTAATCTGTGCTGGTCTTTTACCACCAGCAGGGTGCAGCAGAATACTGGAAGCTTCATGAGCTGGTATTTGCCACACATCTGAGCCACATGCTTTCACTGTTACCTTAGTGTTAACTATTTTCAAATATAATAGCTAATACATGGTGATTTTGTTAGTACACTAGTACACAGTTTGATCAATAGGAATAAAAGGAGCAGTATGCAAGCATCAGAGCACGAGTCAGCATTGTATATATACAGTGGTCTTGTTTCAACTCAAACATTACAGTGTGCCTCGTAATGTTCTTCCCAGTTGTGCCGGATGAAAAAACGTACAATGGCTGACTTATGTTACTGGAGTAAATAAATCCTGTGTTAAACACCGGAAAACGGTGGCCGTACATATAAAACAACCAAACATCCACCCACACACAGTATGACTTTTGGGCATATGGTGTGTGGGTGACAAGCATCTAATTAAGACAGCATTATGAAACCTTACAAAGCAGTTGTTATGAGGAGCTTTTATTTCAGTCATTCAGACTAAATTCAGAATCACTAATAGTCAATGAGTATACCATTAACTAGGTTATCATGACCTCATTAACTTCCATAGGGTACACATTTGGACGGTAAATATGCATATTTAAAATACATATGTACCATAAACAGAGTATCTCTGAACAGAATCAATCCAATTAGACAGGTTTGAAGTACATATAATTAAATGCATTTTACACTGGGGAAAACATGGGAATTCACCATCTCTTTAGTTCCTAACTTTCATTCGCTCTCAATGAAGCAGCAGTCGGCTGAAGAGTGGCTCATTAAGAACGCCATAGCAACAACCTAGCAACTCATCCTGTACAAACTACCAAGAAAAAACCCGGAAACCACCGCACCTTTTATTTGTTAACTTGTAACAACTTAGTAACCACCGAGCAACGCCTCAACAATCACGTAGCAACACCTCAACTGTGACACTAAAAATATTGGCAGCCATCGTTACTCAGACCGAAACGTGTGTAAACAGCCCACAGCAGACTTTGTGACAGGTCATAAGTAATAACAGTAAGCCATACTAGTGTGACAGCATGCATTCATTCTATTGTTTACACCTCTCTTATGTAATTCATAAATACATTGACACACAGACAAAAACAACAAAAGAAAATGCAATCCAAAGACATTTTCCTGACCAATGCAATTATTTCTTCCAACAATCATCTGCATCCTTACCATCCTTGCAGCCCTCTTGTCTCTGCAGACTCCATTTTCCTTTTTTTCTTGCTTTGCTTGTGAATCCTCCTTCCTGTGGTCCACAGTGTGGTCCACAGTGTACAGCCTTATTAGTGCGCCTGTTGGGCGAACGCCCAACAGGCGCACTAATAAGGCTGATGCAACGGTGCAGGCTTGACGTTTCCATAGTTAGCGTTAAACTGGGTATAATGGTGTCCAGCCAGAGAGCAATAGACTATTAGACACGTAAAGTATTTATATTCCAAGGACAGAAATACTCCTTCTGAATGACGGACATATGCTTGTTTGAGCTGTGTCAAGGGCTTTATGAAATAGATATGTCCTTAGATGACAAATATTTCAACCTTTACTGATATTGTCATGTGGTCTTAAATATGAATGTGGAAAAATACAACAACCTCAAACCTAAATCATGAAATAGGGCCGCAAAAGGGAAGATCCTCCCACTTTACTGAGATGCTTAAATCATGGAACTTTTGGAACTTAGTTGTACACGGAAAGTGACAAATTGAACCTTGTGAGCAGCAACAAACAACGGTAAGCAAGCCGGACTGTGCAATGGCAGATACACCTGCAATACATTTTCATAATGGCCATGCTTACGGATTAACAAGAGGACGTTGAAATATCAACGTTTTAACTGTCCTTCAATATTGTTATCTGCTGCTGTCTATAGGGGACACCAAATTACAAAGTTGTGTCGTGCAGCTTTGAAAGATAAAAATGTTTTTTCACTGTAGATTTCCTTCATCGTTCCTCGGCTATTTTCAAAGTGAAGTACAAGAGAAATAGGCTGATTAGCTCTCTTGCCAAGAGTTAGAGGAGAAGGGAGTGGTTTCAATCGTATCTTAAGCTCTGCAGGAAAGCGTGTTTCTGAAACAAAGTGCTAAATGATGATGACGTGTCTTAACGCTCACGTAAAATCCTTCGCATATATTCCCATTAAACACACTGCCAGGGTGTGAGTGGCAGCTCTTAGTGGGCACCAGTTTACTGGAGCAATTAAGAATGAGGGTATCCGTCAAAACGACAGTAACTGACAGTGTTTGAGTGGGATCCTGTGAGCCACTGAGTTAGCCGTCATTGCATCATTTTCATCAGTACAGGAAAGATTGGGAGGAATTCATCAGACACAGTATTGTTAATATTGTACTTCAATTTACCGACCTTCTCTATGGACATATATGGGGAACAAAGCAAAAGCTGATGAGTAAAAAGAGACTCTCTTTACGTCGCTCTAGTTTTTATTCCCATTTTCCTTTGATGAACTGCACTGCTAAAACCTTCCCTGTTATTTTTTTTCCTTAACTTTTTGGTTTCCTGGGTGTCTTTACTCCTCTACAACCATTCCTGAAGCAGAGCTATTCGAAAGCAGCAAGAACTATGGGCCTCCTCTCATAACGAGGAGTGCACATCAGGTGTGCAGGGCGATTCCCGAAGCAGTGCTGGGATTGCGTAGAGAGAGACAACATGAAAGCTCAGCCCTTCTTCTCTTCCTCCCTTCCTTCCTTCCCTCCCTCCTTCCTTCCTTCCTCTCATCTGTTCTGCCTCTGCCTCTGCTGCTTACTAATAGGGTGACCAATTCTCTCTTTGTTGGTACTTTACACCATCATAAGACAGATTTTATGATCACAGAGTTTCTTTTTCCCCTTTTTTTTCTTTTTCATAGAACAGACTAATTAAAAGCCCTCATGGAAATGTATAATGCCTTCTGCCAGTTCACAGCTATCTGTTCAGTGTGTCCCTCCATAGCTCTAGTGGGCCTTAAAATACCATAAATGTGTAAGGTTCAGTCGTATTAATTCAGCTGCTTCTGGGGAAGCTGACGTGAGGACAGTCACTGATGGTGGAGTGATTGTGCAGTCAGCAGATTTAACTGTATCTATTTCTCTCGATAGAATTAAAAGAGTGTATCTGTGTAGCTGCGATTGGGAAAATGAGAGAGAAGAGAGATTGAGAAATATATTGCAATGCACAGCATATTGTCTTCCCAATGGTGCAGTATGAACAATTTTGGCTATATTTAGATGCATTTAGTTGCTTAGTCTTTGCAAACAAGATTATTTTGGAGCGCCCACACATATAAAACATGCAAAATGTGACCATAAAAGATCAAGAAGAAAATACCTGGTGTTATCTAGTTTTCCATCATCTATAATTTCTGCTCTCCTTGGGATGCGCCGAAGATGCACACGCTGATTTGCAATTCAAAAGCAATTTAACCACCCCCTATTTAAAATCCACTTAGTTTTTTTCACTAACGAAATTTAGAAATACTTTACTGCCCATCAAAGCGATGGATATTTCTGTCTTTGCATCTCAAATAAGTAAAAATCCCCACAGTACTGTAGTGTTTTTTAAGCTTAGTTTGTCACATTTAGACTTACACAGTGTATGTGTACATTACAATGCATGATATATGATAATCAATAAGGGATATTATTATGAGGAATGTGCAATTGTATGCATATGAAGGTCACTGTTTTTATTAATGATTAATGTGTGAATGGATTTTAAAACAACGTTTGCATAGTGCATGTGGATGCCAGTGGACTGTTTTTATTAGAAGGAAGTGTAGTTCTCTTGTTCGCCTGAGGTGGCGGAGCTGAACATTGACTTTAAGCAGAAGACAACCCGGTCTGTAGAAGAAGAAGACTCTGCCCCTGAAGCTGCGGGCCCAATGGGCCCAATGGGCAAGAGATTATTGAAGGTAGGAAAGTAGAACTAAACCAATGAAAGGGCTATGTGAATAAAGCTATGTGAATGTCGGATATATAAACTAACACACAAGACTGGAAGGGGCTTCTCTTGGACGACAGAGGCGGCAGCTAACTGGGAAACAGACTGTGAATCTGTGAAAAGAGAGGGCCTCAATCGAGAATGCATAAGCTGTTTTTGTGATCAACCTTTTATTAAATACTTTTTAATTATAACTGATCGCATTCTGGACTTTCACTTCTCATGACCACCCGGGATTTTAAAGAATACTCTTCAGTACACAAAGAGGAACTTTGGTATAAGTCCATCATTTAGTATTATTCATTTCTATTTGTGATATAGCTTCTTATATCTCTTGTTGGAATAGCTGTATGTGCATGTGCAAATAAAGGATTGTTTGCAGTCATTTCCACATTTATTTCAGACATACATTTCATACATTTAATTAATGATGACAGAACAGCTTATGCAATCCCGATCGTGGTCCCTCCTTCCTCAGCGGGTTAGTTCATACTCTCGCTCACTGAGCTTAAGGCCCTTCCATTGGTTAATATCTCCTATTATAACACCTTTGCAGTAATGTACTTTGTTCATTGGGCCTGCAGCTTCAGGGGCGGAGCTATTCTTCTTCTTCTCCTCTTCTACAGAAAAGGTTGATTCTGTTACTTCATAAAGTCAATGTTCAGCTCCACCACCTCAGGCAAACAAGAGAACTACAATTCCTTAAAGCGACAGTTCACTGGCTCCAGCATGCAACATTGTCTAACATCCATTCACACAGTAATCATTATACAGTAATAAAAACAGTGATCTTAATAAGCATACAATTACAAATCCTTCATAATAATATCCCTTATTAATTATCATATCTCTTGTGCATTGTAATGTACACATAAACAATTTCTTTCTTTTACACTGTGCAAGTCTAAATTTGACAAACTAAGCTTAAAAAACACTACAGTCTCCATGAACCAAAACAATAGAGTTGCACTGGAAAAACTCTAAAAAGGAGCTGAAAGAAGCTACAATGCTTCAGAGTGATAATTTTGTGTGGATTTGAAACTTTCACATTACACATTAAATCCATTTCAAAAATATCAATCGTAGCTAAAGTCTTTGACTGGTAATATGTAAGAAAAATCTCTGTGACAGTAGGAATTGCATTATGTATTGCAGACTTTTGAACACAGACACTCAGAGATCAGATAGTAGCTGTCTTTTTTGGTCTCAGAATATAGTGAACTACACAAACTTCAAGCTTTTAAAGTTCTAAACATTTACTCTCAGGCTGACTCCAGTTTTGCCATTTAGGGTAATTTGTATTTCCCAAAGGAACATTTCCCAATAATCTAACCTCTATGGCATGGTGATTTGCCTACAAATATATGGATGAACATAAAATTGGATCGTTGAAAGACATATTGGGTTTTTATTTTTCTACTAAAACTGTCTTTCTGGTTTGTTGCCTCAGGGCAACGTTGTGCAGTTCTGCCACTTTGCCATGCTAAAGTGTGGAGATGTGCTCGGATTATGACCATAGACCATGTGTGTTTGCATGCATGTATATCAGTCACAAGAAACCAGCTTGCCACCACTCAGTGACCCCTCTGAGTGATTACACTGGAGCCCACCCAGTCCTCAAGGTTGACGATCACCCGCCTGCACTGCTGTGGTGAAAGAACAACAGGAATATGGGTGGTTGTGGGTCTGCTTGACTCACTGATTGCACTGTACCTGAACAAAAATCTGATTAAAAAAAGTGGTACCACCAGCAGGTGTTTCACTTCCTGGATATCATCATCGTGGCCACCTGGCTGCTCTGCGATTGTGGAGGCACTAGTACGAGAGAGAAGGAACAAATGAAGCTGTACCTTCAAGTTACACATCGCTGAAGGCCTATACAAAAGTGGAACGACTCTGGAGCACTAGAAAGGTTGTCCCAGTAAACATTAAACATCTCCCAGTCTGGCTCTAGGCCCTCTGACTATTTTGTGAGGATTGGACTGTGTTAGATCTTTTGTTATGGTCTAGCTCTGGGGGACTTTGTGTTCCAGGTTTTGGGTCATCTGTTTGTTTTTTCCCCCCTGTTATTCATTCAGGTTTAATATTTCCTGTTTTTGCTTTGTAAGTTCACTCTCCTCTCGTGTCATGTCTGTTTTTACTTCATTGCCTTTGTGTGTCTTCCTGCCTGTGTTGCTCGTCGGCCCGGCCCTGATTGGTTTCACCTGTCTCTCGTCAGGCCTGTAGTCACCAGCTCACCTATTTTCCCCCATCCGTCCGTCACTACCTACACCAGCACCTTTGTTCTTGGTCGGTTTGTCTTCATTTGGAGTTCTGCTCCAGTTTGCCTGAGTTGTTGCCTGCTGTTTTCCTACCTGTTTTATTGGTCTCTAGCCTGGGAGCTATTTATCAATTAAATGATGCAGTTTCTGCTGCCCCCTCATCGGTTTCTGCATTTGGGTCCATCCCCTGTTGCCTTGCTCAGCAACCGTGACAATAAATGAGGTGTTAGTTGTAATTAGTAGCGGGTTGTTTAATGTTTTACATTTTAGAGCTTGTAGTTGTGATTGGTTGGAGCCGTTCGTGGTTGCTGTTTGTTGCTGTTTTTGTTCTGCATTTACTGCTTGTTTCCCCACTTATCACATGTACCATAGAACACCTTGGTGTTTCACTACCTCTAGGCAACAAGCCAATCTCTAATTATCAGGGACCCCGAAGCTCCCAAAAAATGAGGTTGCAGATTCCCCTCTTCCCAACCAAAATAATAATGTATGCCACATGTTATGTACCAGACTCTTTATTTAATTAGTAAGTATTGAACCTGGATGCCACTTGCTGAATAGATAACGCCACTAAATCTCTCTCTTTGTGGATTTATCGTAGAATCCGGACCTATTTCTTTTCCACTAATGATAATGAAAACCCATTTTACCTTTGCTTCATTTCTTCACTTGATCTGAGTCAACGAGATGTTAAAGCTGAAAGGTTTTCTTCTCACCTCCAGCTTGATTAGTATTTGTCTAACTTTATCTGCTGTGAATGATGTGGTTTCTTGCATTTAAGCACGCTGACACTGAAGAATATCTGTAAACGCCACTGTATTCTAATCTGAGGAAGAGATCATATTAAACTTCATTTGCTGAAGCGGTGAGTTTCCCTTATCTATTAACTCCTCCCCCTCTCCGGCTCTCCTCCCATGGTAATGGTAAGAGCAGATGTATAAGGTAATTGCCTCATCACTCAGGCTGCTCGGCCCCTCACGCTCATGGTCTCTTCAGATGCATTAAGAGCACTGCAGGCTATTTCGGCAGACTTCCCCATGTGCATTCTGAATAGAGAGTGTCGGCCACTCGACATGAAAGGCATGTATGAGAAGAGGTTGCTGGGTTGAAAGTGATCCTTAATTTGACTAAATGTATTACGTCTCCAGGTTAAGACATGAATGAGATAAGTGGTTGAGGATATTAAAGGCAACTAAAGCAATTAACTGCCAATGGTTTTTCAAATGTCTAAATATATGATTAATAATGACAGTTTTATACTTACAGGTCAGTTCTCTGTACATGTTTCAAGAGTCCTTCGTTTATCATTACGGTTATTTCAAGAGTTCCTTTAGACAACATCGTATATTTTTGGACATCAGTATGTCTCCGCTCAGCTCTGTTTTTTTTATTTAAATGGGGAGAGTCAATTAATTCTGAGAACATCTGATGCAGCCACAGCTTGATATTCATTTTGATCTTCTAAGATCTGAATCTAGATGTAAATTTCTCAAATTCGAATTTTAATGACTTTAGTTGAGCAGCAACTAAAATGGAAAAAAGCCTTAAACTATTTGCTGCCCTATTTCTGATTTAAAAGACGAGGCTGGTTATAATTTGTTATTGTCAACAAAGCCCTACTATTGGTCTTCTGACCTCTCGACCCCGTCTCTAGCTGTACGACCCAATTAAGCCCATTTATTCCTACTGATCAATTAAAAGATTACAACAATTGTTATTTGATACAGTTATATAGTTCATTTATTTGAAAAGAAATGCAAAAAAAAAAAGTTAAAACGGCTGGGCACTGTACGTGTTAGCAAAGTTTACTCAAACAGGAGAACATTTTATTTTTATTCTGGACTGTTTTCAGCTGGGTATGTGGTGTGCTTGTGTTTACTGTGTACAGTAAGGATCTGTGGGATTGACGACAGTGCTTTCACAGAGGAATAAGATATGTATTACATAAGCTATTATTTACCCTTTTGTTCAAATGCCAGGCTACACGGACAAGGGATTTGAGAAAGAAAATATTGAATGTCAGACTTTACGGTAGTATTTATGAAGAAGAAGAAACCTTTTTATTTGTCATAGTACATACATAAAATGTATTCTCTGCATTTAACCCATCCTTGGTATCTTGGGAAGTGGTGGGCTGCCCTAGGCGACAGCCCGGGGAGCAATTTGGGGTTCGGTGTCTTGCTCATGTACACTTCAACAGGTGAGCTATGGGGGGACTGGGGATTTAGCCGGCTACCTTGTGGTTGCGGGACGACCACTCATCCCCCTGAGCTACAGCCGCCCGTCATGTCATTAACTCCAATTACAGTATCTGCTTTCTCTTTATTTGAGCCGTCAAATCCATTTTTTTCTATTGGAAAAGTCGATAACGCCTTGATGACTTAGATTTTAAACGGTCCTTTTCAACAGATCTCACTTTGGCTGTATTCATGCACACTCTCAAGACTGATTGAACAATGTATTTCCTTTGACAAGGTTTCAAGAGGAGCATATTCTCAACTGCTTGCCAACCAAATCACTTGTGACAATCTTCAAATGAAGATAAATTACATTTCAACTGTGTGTTGTGATTCAGTGGAGTCCAATTTGTCTCTATATCTATCTATTTTCCACAGTTTACAGAAATAAATGTATCCGATTGCAGTTTCAAAAGGAGTGTTCGTATTATGTTAACTGAAAACTAAATGGAAAAAGGGAGGAGATGCTAAACGAGACAGTGAGAACATTCAGAGGTTTCTGCCGCAGTGAAATAATTGAGTCACATGTCTCTGACCCGTAGGAAACACTTCAGCCTGCTGCTTGAGGCTGAACTGCAGTCCTCGCTCCCTGTGGGATAAGCACGCTGTTCTCACTGTACCGGAGTGACAGAGGGGGTTATTTTGAATGCCTAACAAGGGGAAACAAAGAAAAGATTTAAAACAAAAATGTCCCCTCATAAATGACTAAATAAAGGAACTATTTTATGTGTCAAAGTGTTGCAGCAAATATGGACTTGTTTTCTGTTTTGTACGACACAGAGGCAGTTCCATTTATTTTGTACAAGTCTGGCAACACGCAGATATTCCAGCAGAACGAAAGCTCTGGTGATCAAATGTAGTCCAGCAGAAGGAGAAGACAGACATTCAAGGTGGGTGTTAATTCCCCCAGCAACAATATTGGACTGTTCAACGTCCCTAATGATAGCAGAAAGCCAGCTTCTTGCTTAACAGAGAATTACTGATGAGCGCAGTATTTGTGGCACATTTCCTCTACAGAGACTCCCTTAACCCATGTGCAGTGAGATAATATATGTTGCTTTCCAGCATAATTTTGCTGGGATCAGACTCATCTCAATAATGAATGCAATTACAGGTCCAGTTTTATGACTTACATCCTGATTGACCCATTACTGAAGAGCCACGCGGTTTCAAGGTCCTTTCAGAATGCTGTATGTGTTCTGGTGGAATAATCTGGTGGAAATGCATGATAACATTTGTCATACATACTGAGGACCACTTTTTATTTAACATTTATGATCGCATATCTTCATTCAGAAATGCGATGGCGAGACACAGCAGGTCTGTAAAAAATTCAAAGGGGACATTGGCTGCTTTTCTGACTTCTTGCAGTTTTGCGGCATTGCTTGGATATTTAAGTTGTGATTGTGTTACATTGTCTGCACATTAAATAGAATTGATTGATTCAAACAATGTTTTTACTAATTTTGGTAACACTTTCTAAAAAGTTACCTTTTTTTAAAGGGCATACAAGTATAACTTATTAGATTTATGAATGGTTAATAAATAATTCACTGTAGCGTTGTAGATCTGCCAACAGCCATCAATACTTCATTTTTGGCGAGAGTCAGACGAGAAGATCAAAACCACTTGGTCTGTATGCTAAATGTGAAGCTGCAGCAAGCAGCCAATTAGCTTGGAAATATGGGTATTTTAGCTCTGTCTGAAAGTAATACAATACCAGCACCTCTAAAGCTTACTAATTAACACCTTATATCTGACAAAGGGCAAATCCGCAAACCTTTAAAAGTAATTTATGAGAATAACAATTAAGAAAATCAAAGAAATATCAGTAAATATCAGTGTTTAATGAAACCCTTCTTGTTTCATATAGGTTTTACTTTTAATTACATAAATATAAAAGTACAATCATTTGTATAAATGTGCAACTTGCAAACAGGATTTGCATACATTAACTGCATGTTACACCACAATGCAAGCAAATTGAGACACACAGCAAGGTGTATAATTAGGGTGATGTGGATAGAACCAAAGGTCAACATCACTGTGGATCACAGACACCTAAAGTAACTTCAGCATTGAGATCTGAATTAGTTTGTGTCTCCAACAGTCTTCATAAAAAAAAAAAAAAACATCAGGCACACGTCCTGCAGATTTGGAAACCAAGCTCCGGATCAAAGCCAACAATGTGACTCTTGTTAAAGATCAGAAGCAGCGAAGCAGAGAAGTAATACATCATTCTGTTACCAAACCACTCAGCTGTTCACCGCTTGTGCTCCAGCCAAATGAGTGTAAATACGCTTTGTTCCTGAAACTAGCGGCTTTAACAGTCTTAACATACAAAAGCGATCATGCAATCTTCTTCAGATTGAAACCGGAGCGAGCACAGTGTAACGTATCATACTGTGATCACAAATAAATAATGCCATTAGCACCACCAACAGCCTCCATGATTAACACTAACAACATCTCCAGTCTCTGCTTAATATAAACAAATAGTTTTATTATGGGCCTTGTAATGGCGATGGAGCGTGACATTTTAATGGGGCTATTTGCCAGTCACAGTGTGCTTGACTACAGGGCAGATCTTCCAGTGTGAATACATTACATTATGGGTTGACTGGAATAAACAATGGCCACGTTGATTTGAACAATTCAAGATTAAATGAACAAAAGCAACTTAACTGAGAATCATGCAGCGCTATGATCCAAGTCGTCTATGTTCATCCATATTATGTACTAATAGTGTGGGCTTGAAAATGTTGCATTATTTCAATCTAATTTGGGGTTTGACGAGAACATGACAGGAATAAAATACACTAAAAGAAAAATCAGTGATATGACATTTGAGTGGCATTTCTGCTGATAACAAGTACAAACAAACAGCAAATCCTAAAACCACCTGTCTCCTCTTACAGAAGATACCGAGGACAGCGGGACAGTTAAAACCATTGCAATCAATGGAGATCAATTTTGCAAAATGCAAAAGTATTGTAATGTACAACACAAACTAAAATCTTTTTAATATGGAACCTTTTTGAAATATGCAAGGACTTAAAAGTAAGGCAATTGATTTCAAGCCACGCATGCATTTTAGGTGAGAAAATATTACTCTAAATACTATATTCAGTGTCTTACAAGCTTGATGTGTTTCAGTCTTAATGGAAATACATTTGAATGGATATTATATTGAGTCAAATACCTTCTGGGGGACTTATGTTAAAGGAAGCATTTAAGATAACATATCACAATCATTTCAATTCTAATTTGTAGTCTTTGCACACCGGTTTTAACACACAAATGCATACATACGCACATGCTCTTTGTTAAGGGGAAGATAAAGGATACAGTTCAGGCAGCTAGATCCCGATGGCTACAGGGGCTTTTAATTATCAGTCAGCAATACTGAAACCTCTTCCATTGTAACCTCAAGCCTCAGAAGGAACATTAAGGTTCACATACAGCATTATGGCAGCAAGATGTCTCCCTAGATATATTGACGCAGGGGGACATCATTGAATTCACACTATAGTATATAGTACATACTAATGCTCAAATGTCTTGGGCTTTGCCACTTGTCTATGCCTGCAGTGACACTGCTAACAGTATGGCAACCCCTCCCCTCACACTGCAAGCTTAACCGTATAATCGTAAAGCGTATTTCTTGCTGAGCATTACCACTCTCCCATCTATGTGGTAAATATGAAGATACAAAAAGCAGCTTTTTTTCTTAGCTTTGCATAAACAGGTGTGACATGAAACTTAAACTATTTATTTCACCTCTTGGATTTAATATACAAGATATAATTTGTTAATTAGTAAGCTTCAGACGTGCTGGTAGATAACCTAGAGCCAGCAGCTGGTTAGCTTAGAATAAAATAAAGACCGTAAGGGGGGCGACAGCTAGCCTGGCTCTAAAGCTTTCTTATTAAGATTTTACATCTCGACAATTTACGTGTTTTTACTTATGTGGTAGACTATTTCTTGGCTTGCATCAGTTGTAAGGTAGAGACTCCAGGAAGTTACTAGTCCTGTTCAAGACAGCGTAGCCAAGCTAATTTTGCTTAGCATAAAGACTAAACAGCTAGCCTGGGTCTGCTCCAATACAACAGAACTTTCTCAATAAATAACTTGTTTATCTTGTTTGTTAAATCTATACAAACAACACAGGGTAAAACATTATTTGAGGGATTTTACAACCCGCGAGTGCCACTCGAAGCTAAGCTAACAAGTTCCAGCTACATATTTATCTTGCACTTGTGAGAGTGGCATCAATCTTCTCATCCACCGTTCCGCAAGAAAGAATACCGCTATGTGTATTTTCCAAAACAGCAAACTACTCTTTAACATCTGGGAAAAAACTGTGTTCACATTTAATCCTAGTATCCATGTTTTGAGAGGGTAGTTAAGTTCTGTATGGTGGATCTTATTAATATGCTAACTGACTGAGACATGAGACAATGACTTATTCAATCATCCACATGTACAAGCTATATGTAGAAAAATAGACTTTAAAGAATCCTCTGTTTTATATACAGCTATCTCGTATGGCTTTACCATAATGACATGCAGGAAAAACTAAGACAAGCCTGAAGATTTAACTACCTGAGTCATTTTCTCTATTCCTCTTGGTGAGACTGGGGAGTAAAGGAAATTATTCAGATCTATGCACGAACAGGATGAGAATCAACAAGGAATAGATTCAGATCCAATTCACGCCCTATTGTAAAAGCGCTTTTTAAGACATTCCAATACTATATATATATATATATATATATATATATATATATATATATACAGTATATATCTACATGTATGGCATGTCTCATCGTATTCACAGTGTAAGGGTGATGAGCATGAGGAGAGAGCCGAGATCTGCAGGAAATAGGAGGCAGGAGGGTTCTGGTGCAGTGTGTGTGAAGTGAACGCAGGGATGACCTGGGAGGATATTAGATGTTGAAGATGGCTGCCAAGAAAAGTTGAGCCCTTGGCTAAGATAGGCCATTTATTTTGATTGGCTATGAATTCAACAACACCTCTAGGCTTCTCTATCTAGTTCTCTTCCTTCATCGCCGTCTCCTGGACAGGTTAACTGTCAACGACTCCTCCTCTATCTCGTTGTTTTTGAAAATCAAACACGCATCACATGGCTTTGAATCACAGATGCCCTGAAAGAGATAGTTACCGGCAACTAGGACATTGATTGCGTGGCTTGGTAGCACCGCATCCTTCGAAAACACCATCTATCCAAACCTTGGCTACACATTTACACCAAAACCGAGGAAAATCAACTTGTGCAAGCTTTTGGATCATGCTTTGTTTCTCAGAGAGAACCATGTCTGCAAATACAGTAAGTCTCCCTTGATGAAAACAGAAAATCCCCACAAAAAATAAATCAATGCAAGCAACAGAATCCTTCAGGGTTTTGTTGCTACTTTCAATCTGTATCATTCAACATAATGTACCTCCTGGATTAAACCATTCATATTTGGCCTCTTTCTCCACCACCCTCCTCTCCCTTATATTTCACTTCAAACAAACATAAACTTACTTCTCATTTATTCAGTTTTTACAAATACATAAGTCTACATTCTGCATTCAAAGAGTAATTAATACATTGCAAGCCGTTATCATTTGTTTTCCTCACAGACAGCTGTAAGTTTGAAAAAGAAGAGAGTGGGAGTTGGTTGGTGCCTTCTTTTACCCTTCAAGTCAAAGTCTTTGGCCGCAGAAGCATTTTCTGGGCTGATAAGAAGGCCAGTTTCTCTCTCATGAGAAATGGATTTTCATTTTTCAACTCTATTCCCTTCTCCATCTTGAGCAATGGGAAATTACTCTTTGTAGCCCATTAGTGTGGTACACTGTAGAACCACCTCTCACCTCTCGCCCTGTCGAAATCAGCTATATCACAGCCATGCTTAGCTAAACTCTACTGCCCTCAGCAATGAAATCAATCACCTGAGGGTAAAACTCGACTCATGTCAAAAATAATTGGGGTTTGGAAGGTCTAGAAATGGTGCAACAAATGCATGAGAAGTATAATGCATAGATCAGTAAGTGCCATGTCATTCAGTGAATACACTTGTTTATATCAGCATTCAATATGTACATTTAAATAAACCATCCCAAAACAATGAACATTGCATTGTATGCCTCCCTTGGCTCTTTTACATCACATTTCAATCGTATAAGTCTGATATATTGAGCATATATAACAGACCTCCGCAGAATAACTGGCATTTCAGTGATTTGTTCTGGGTTGGGTTTGAGGTTAATGTAATGGGTGATGGATGGTCCCCAAGCTTCCAGATGTTTTTTTTTTTTTGTGGTTCTCTCTTCATGCCATCATCATCAAATCACTGAACCCATTATCATCATTACCTTTATTATCTCCACAGTCTTGTAATTCCAACCAAAAGTATCCAAAAAATCATATGTGTCATGCACAACAAGTTACATTGCCAATCCCTTTCAGAAGCCTTGTATTTTTTCCATGGGCATAAACCTCAGCATTTGTTTCACAGTAGGAGAGTCAAGAGATCCCATACTTCCTGTCTCACTGTGTCCTCTACCTGGAGTTACTCGTCTCTGCCAGCCTGTTGTTCAAGATACCGAGTGCGCCAACCCCCCCAGAGAAGCCATTATGGCGTGAGCTGCCACAGACTGTCCTGGGATACCCGTTGGCCGACTCAGACAGCTGCTTCTGCATGATGGCCAGCGACACCTTGTTAGAGGCGGCCAAGTCTTTCATAGAGATCATCTCCCCTGATAGTCTGCGTCCCTCAGTATCACTATCACAAGGTCCATCTGAGTCAGGTGGCTGGCCAAGCCAACTCTGGCGACCCTTAGTGCCCGGGCGGATGGCATTGCGTCTGCCCAGGAGGACGTTGGCCCTATTGCAGCGCTGGCAAAACAAGCAGCTCATTTTCTCCAGAATCCAGTTGAGCACCTGCTTGATGACAATAGAGATGACATTGAAGAGCGAGTAGATGCAACACACTCCCATGAGCATGAAGAAGAAGTTGGCCACCCTGTAAAGGCTTTGGTATTCGTAAGCCGCGCCCTGGCTGCTGACAAAATCCCCAAATCCGATGGTGCTGAAGGTGACAAAGCAGAAGTAGAGTGAGTCTAAGTAAGCCCAGCCCTCCACAGGGGTGTACATGGCTGACGCACAGCAGGATATGGTGATGGCTGACAGTCCGAGAATCAGCATCACGTGGTACACGGAGGGCTTCCAGCCGGGGAGGGAGTAGGCAGAGAAGTCATGGCGGATGCCTGGCGGGAGTATACCACTGTTCCTGATTCGCCGCTCCCTCACAGCCTTCATCACCACGGCCAGCAGTGTGATGATGCGCTCCAAGAAGAGGTTAAAGAAGAGGATGGTGGCAGCACAGCCCAGAAGCCCATAAAAGATCAGGAACACCTTGCCTGCCACTGTCACAGGCGTTGTCATCCCAAAACCTGCGGAGACAGAAGAGAGATATCAGACACTTAGTCCCTGAACTGAGGCCACATTTCCCCTCAAGGACGACTTCAGATTCCGCGAAACAAGTTAAATCTTTGATCCTGAAATAAGTGAAGCGACGCCTGAAAGCAGAACAACCTTAATTTTAAATGTAGAGGGGATTGAGTGCAAAAGTAATGTGCACTGCATAATGATTTGTTATGATGCTGAGACAAGACTTTAAGGTTTCTCTAGAGGATGAGACTGTATAGTCATTGTAATGCACAGAGAAGACAATAAAAAAGTGACTATGGGATAATTACAAAAAACAAATTAAGTTGCATGTTGTGGACAGTTAATAAGGCGAGAGAAAGAGAGAGAGAGAGAGAGAGGATTCAAGAGTCGTAGTAAAGAAGTATTATAAAGTATAACGAGTGACAGCATATGTTAAAGGTAAAGATTGTGGAGGATAACTTTCACCCAAGAAAGTGGGGTTTGAAACTTGTGAAAAGCCTACTTGCACACTTAATTGACTTATTATAAACAATATATATTATTATTAGGATTTTTCAGTTTTCAATTGCAGTATGGTTTAGTTTAGGCAAAAAAACTACGTGGATAAGTTTAGGTAAAATATACAAAACCTACAGTAGGTTACGTGTTCACATAAAGTATCAGTGTGCAAATAGCATTGTTGGCTCCAGACACCTGGGTGCTTGTTTCTGACATGCTATAGACATCCTGGGCCCTATTTTTCGTACCTGGCTTACTGCGTTAGCGGGCTAATTGTCAGGATAAGATGACGTAGGTCAGGCTTATTCAGTTTCTCGAAGCAAGCTTAGATAAATCACCATAGCAACACAGCCAAAAATGTAAACCTGCTCCCAGGCAGGCTTACTGAAATTCACTGGATAAGCTGGCCACTCCCACCGGACAAAAAAGGCAGTTCACTTCCTCATTGATGAAGGAGCGATATTAGTTATATTAGTTTTATTGGGAGAGAGTTCTTTGAGATCGCCAAGATCCGTTCTCACATCATCATGACTTCCTGTAGGCGGCGCTATAGATTCTGCCTTCAATTAATCATTTATTTATGAGAGCTTCTTGAGCCGCGGACACTGATCACCACACGGCGCAGCTGATCGCCCGTCTCACAGACAGAGACTATCACCCGCTGCATGCCGCGCTGTTCTTAAGTTTATTTAGCGCTTAAGAAACTTATGGCTGTGTTGAAAGCACTCATAATTATATGACAGTGTTATTAGTACACCATACATATCATTATTGTAGAACATGATTAAGGTGGACTCATGATAAGAATACAGAGAATCACACACAATTTCTTTTCACTGCTTCAATTGATTGAATTTCTGATTATGAATAATACATATATACTGATCCGCCCATACACATATTCAAACTCCTAGTTATATAGAAATATACACATACATGTATATACATATAGTACATGATTCATACGCGCATACAGTCAGGGCCGGCGATTGCTATATGCGAACTAGGCGACTGCCTAGGGCGACAAATGGGTTGGGGGCGCCCTCACAGCGCACATTTCAGCACTGTGAGCAATTCGCGACCACGGGCGCTGGCTCCCGCGAGCAGGGACCAAGACACGTCACATCAAAGATGTTCTATTACGGAGAAGACAACAACTCGGCCAAAAATCTAAATTTTTTGTCGAGAAAACGGGACGCTGATTGGCCAAGACTCGACACGTCACATCAAAGATCTTCTATTGTAAAGATGACTCACTCCAAAAAAAAAAATCGTTTGTGCGGTCTGAAAAATGTGCGCGATCTGAAAAATCTATTGCGCGACCACTTTGACTGGCCGCTGACATTTGCAAAAATGAAGCGGTCTAAACCATCTGGAGCACAGGGACGAAAACGAAAAAAGGAAGAAGAGGAAAAGAAAGTCAAGTATAGGTTTGTTCAATAAACATATTTGAAAAAAAAGTGTTTTGCACAGTTTATGGAGTTAATTTAATCCTAACTTTGAGTGTGTAATAAATTATTTAAAATAATAAAAAATAAAATGTTCTGAAACTATTCTGGTGTTTGTTGTCCATGCACCATTTATTGTTGAACAGCAATGTAGAATAGTAGAATTATAAGTGGGTGAAAAACTGCTATGCAAAGTAAAGCAGTTAAGTTAATATATGTCTCTTCAGTGATGTAAAGTATTGTGTGTCTGTGTGGTGGGGGGGGGGGGGGGGGGCGCAAAACTCAATCTCGCCTAGGGCAACCAAAGGGGTAGAGCCGGCCCTGCATACAGTACATATATCCTCATAAGTATATATTTATTCGTAAATATAATCTGATTGATCTGGGTGATGAAGCACTTAAAATTTGCGGATACATTTTCCCAACACTGACATTTAACTTGTCTGATATATTTGCGGCGCTTATGTCTCGCAGCTGGCGGTGTTAAGCTGCGTTCACGGCAACAATGTTACAAAAACGTTGGAATATTCACAACACGTTTGCTGTGAATGATTAAGGTATTGACTTCCTCATATGTCTTCATGATCATCTCCTGCTTCTCATCGGAGAAATAAAAAAAGGTTCCTCTGAGTTTATTTGGCATTGTACTGTTAGAACATCGTGGTGTCAGTGCTCGATTATTATCCCTTCTGAAGAGGAGCGGACACGCGCATTTATCCAGAGGATTGACGTCTGGCTAGAATTAACGAGACCGTTTCAGCGCGGATCAGCCGTGAAGAAACCCAGATAGCCTGATGTCAATCATCTCGCTAATTTAAGGTGGAGATTAGGACATTTGCCTGACTTTGTTTAGCCAGGTACGAAAAATAGGGCCCTGGTGTAAAAAGATAAAAAACAATTCTGGCTATTCTGCCTGGGTGCAAATAGTATTGTTGGCTTCTGACATCTGGGTGCACATAGCCAAAAAACACCATCTTTTGATGAAAGCATATATTTAATTGTGTCTAATGTTATCATCATTTATTCAGGAAATTAAAAAATAACAAGGACATTGAGGGGAGGAGGATGCCAGGGAAAAGCTTAGGTAAGCCTTCTGAAAAAAATTTCTCTCTCTGCTGTGTGATTTGGCTTCCTGCTATCTTCTGATTTCTTAGTCAATTAGACTGAGTGTTCAAGCTGAGGAAGGGGTTACGAGAGGACAAGCTGTTTAAGGACTCATGTTGAAGGAGCACTCCTCAATTTCGAAGAGCATCTTGGTATTTGTCTTGGTATTTGAGCACAATATTGTTTCCTCTTTAAGATCAAATTGTGTTATGAATTCTTTCAGCACTGCATCTGGTTATAACACAGTCGTGTTTTCATGATTTATGGGGATATTACATTGACCATGGCGGCTACCAGCTTAATCCTATCACTTACCCTAACCTTAATCTTTATTTTAACCTTAGCCTTAATCTTAACCTTAACCTTAACTTGAACTAAACCAAGTCTTCATCCTAAAATGTAATGATTTACGTTAGATTTATGTCCCCACAAGATTGGTAAAACACAAACACACACACACACACACACACACACACACACACACATACACACACACACACACACACACACACACACACACACACACACACACACACACACACACACACACACACACACACACACACACACACACCACAGTTCCATTCCCCTTATCCACAGAACAGCAGATGGCATATTTGTCAACAAATCAAATCGTGCTGAAATATCAACCAGTTCACTTCCAGGCCAAGGTTAATTGATTGTTCCATCATGGCTATCCTCCATTTCAGTCTTCTCAGAGCATTAGGGCAGCGCTTTTCCCCCCTTTTTCAGCAACCCGTCGGTAACCATCTATGTGAGATAATAAATGACATCAATATCTAGACAATACTTCCTTTATGATGCCCAAAATGGCTTTTCTGACCTTATCTCTCTCCCTGAAAACCACTCTCCTGTGGGTTTGCTGTTGACACGACAGGTCATTTAGATCAACACTGATAGATACAGATTGTTTTATAGAGACAAGTGGGAATATCACCCCCACATATCCACACATGTACACACACTTATGGGCTTACAGACACAGAGATACACGTGTGTTGGCTTATACGGTAAACCAGATGCGGAATTATCTGGTTTTGTCAAAGAGAGTGTCAAAGTTCAAGACACAGTCATTGAGGGACAGTTGGGTGACAGGAAGGTGATGGTGAAGGTCTGATGTGATGTGAAATCCTAGTTCAGTGTTTCATGGATAATTAATTAGCAGACCAAGACTTTTCACCCAACTGAATGATAGGGAAAACAAATTACATCTTCTCAGCGACAGAGACAGTCTTCCACACCCTCTCTCATTACCAAGTAAATTACCTAAGAGAGGAAAAGCGCACCAGGAATTGATTTGGTGTAGAATTTCCGAGCCATTACTCCAGACTACTGTGTCAAGATGCATTAGGGAAAACAGAACAATAATAGAAAGCAAAGGGCAAGCTCAAGACTTGTGTGACTTTACTCGCACAAAGACTTGAGAATTTAAAACTCCTAATTGTTACAAAATCTCCGATCCAGACCAATGATCCTGCTGCTGACCTTAGTTTAATCGTTCCATTGCATCCGAGCCAAGATGAGTCATTTAATTCAGCAGAACTTCATAATGCAGGAAATTGTATGTGTGATAATCCAATTAAATTAGAGCCCAAGTGAGAATATTGAATCATTAACATTAAATACAGTATGCTCAACTCTACAATGATGTTATGCTCTAATGGCTAATGATGCTTGCACACATAATCACACACGAGAGCTTCAACCAGAAGGAAATAGTGCCATTAGTATCCATTAATTACCACCTGACAGTTTTAAGAGAAGAAGAACAATGCTCTAATGGTTCAGACTGTGGGAAGATGAAATGTGGGGGAGATGAATACAGATTGTTACTAACCTGCAGTGATTTGAAGGTTAAGGTGAGCTTTTATCTCCAGCGGTCAAGTTTAAATCCCATGTGCTCAGCAGAGTTGTCAAAATTAAGAGTGAGCAGCTCCCATTACAGTCCAAAGGCAAATGACTATGGCCAATTAATTGTGTAGTAATGTCGGGAAATAAACAAAGAGCACATATTACTGAGAGTGTTGCTAATAGAAGTATTGATGGTCTCTGCATTTGATTTGCTACACTCAGTAGACCACTCACCTCTAAACAGTAATCAATCATCTGATTTTACACCAAAGAGCCGCTCTGAGCGAAGGAAACCTGTTTATCAACTTTCAGTATATTACACAAAACAAAGTATCCCAAGAAAGACATTGATTCACTTTTCTGGAAAATGGCCTCACAAGGCCAACTATCATGAAGCAGAGCACATTTCCGTCATGTTGGAGAAGTCGGCTCTTAATGTGAGTGAGTTCAGCTTATAATTGAGGGAAAATAAGGACAGACAGAACAAATATAAAAGAGCACAATACAATAGAAATATATAGGAGGGCCAAAGCACTTAATGGATACCCACATGAGAATAAAGGGTAACTAAAAGCACTTGTTCCGTTTCTGAATGAAGGACAGGCTGTACGTTCACCTGTCTCTCTGAGCAGTATTACAGCTGAAGGTCCCCGTGTGTCATCGAGGACAACAACATCCCCCACACAACTCCCAGAGGGCCTGGAAATGGACCCAATGATTCATTAAGTGACTGCTTTGCAAACCAAAACTCAAATCTCTGCCTCTTTTGGCCTCTCCATGTTCCCAATTAATGAGCTTAAACGCAAGCACCAAGTCAAATAGCTGCATCCCACTAGTGGGAATACACTTAAATTGGCCTGATAGGAGCGGCAGCAGAAAACGCCACGTCCCTCTGATGACTGAGTTTCTGTGACGAGCAGGAAATAATTTGTCATGCGGTGGCATGGCGGGGGTCTGCGGAGAGGACGGAGGTCTGAGGAGCAGCAACATGGCCAGCCCTGAGACATCATCACAACAACATTTGCTGAGTTGCTGCCAGGATTACTGGCAGACTGGATAATAATAGGAACACTCACACTATGATGATAGAATAGGTCACATTCATCATTGATATGCAGCTATATTGTTGTGTCTGTGCACTGCATGCACAATGTAAACAAAGGCCAAAGTAATATTCATAAAACACCCAAAGCATGCACACAATATATCTGTGTGGCCCAGAAGCAAAACAACGTGGCTTTGAACTTCACACCCAGCTCAGCCACACGCAGCATCGGCGGTATGGTAATGTTTTATCTGTTCTGCATGTCAAAGCATTGATAATGAGTGTTTTGTTGTGCAACGATTCAAAAATAATGGACTGAGGTGAAATGTAAAAGTTGGTAAAGCAAAGTCGGAACAGATATAAATTGCGAGAGAGCTCAGGCGCACACCGTTAGAAGTAACAAGGCAACATCTACAGAGCAACACAAACGTGTGCAGTAACACACAACTTACAATACCTTCTTTTTCAGATTTTGTGATTTGTTTGGCTCCTCCGTAACTGAATTGAGTCTCGTGTTTTAAATTGTATCTCAGTGCTTAATTCACTGGCAAAGAGAGCCCAGAGGATTGATGGCTCTGCCATGTGTATTGATTTACTGTCAAACCAATATGCTGCATTGTCTTTGGATCTGCGGCAAACATTTATTATTTTTCTCCTCATTTTTCAATCTGTTTTTCATCTTTGCAGGGTTTAAAAAGAACTGGAAAGACTCAGACATGCACGGCGTCCACTATTGTGCAGTTTATAAGAGCCAGGGCTTCAATAAGCAAAATGAA
The DNA here is from genome assembly GCA_038501785.1 of Myoxocephalus aenaeus. NCBI lineage: Eukaryota > Metazoa > Chordata > Actinopteri > Perciformes > Cottidae > Myoxocephalus > Myoxocephalus aenaeus. Next base: position 3,215,075 of record JBAMJR010000028.1, on the reverse strand, counting down.
AATGAAAAGATTCATGTGGTTTCGTTGTCCATCGTCAAATCGTAACACAGATTTTGTCCTTTCATGCGATTGAGGAGTCATTCTCTCATCAGATTAATAGCTGCTCCATGAATGATCGAAAGGCTGAATGTCCTTGTGTTTCCTAGTATCTTGCTCTGTATGCAGAGTCAATGTTTGAGTAAAAGCTTAGCTACATAAAGCCCTCTTGTATTATTCCACAAAGTCAACACACCTGTCCAGGTGGAGCCTTTGAAACACTATCACCCTCAGATCAGTGTGATAAGCCATGTTCACCATATTAGATCATACAGATCTGGTGCTCATACAGTAAGTATCGTGGTAACGCGCCACACTACATGTACTGTACGTCTTCAGAGCATGTGTTTCATCACATGAAAACTGTCAAATCAGATGCCAGCAGGAAATTAATGCTCGAGGCTCGGCCGATACTTCATTTAATGTTTTTTCCTTATTGATAATGTGAAAGCACAAGTCCCTGAAATTTAAGGCATAAGCAAAAACTTGATTTTGCTTAGCACATTAACAGAGAAATTAACTGAATGTGCCTACTAGGAGCCTGACTCTGCCAGAGGCTAACAGCCTGGAGGTAGCTGAATTGTTTGAGGATGCTGGCATGAAGACAAAATATATACATTTTGGCGCTTTCAGTGTTTTCCAGGGATAACCATTATTTAATAATTGAAATGTGTGCCAAATGAAAGTGTCCAAGAGTGTTAGCGAAGTATGTCTTCTTGTGCTGGCAGCTGATCTTCACAGTGGCCAGTGTGTGTGTGTGCGTGTGTGTGTGTGTGTGTGTGTGTGTGTGTGTGTGTGTGTGTGTGTGTGTGTGTGTGTGTTCACTGAGAATCTCACACGGTTTTGCTGAAATAAAGGAAGGGATCAAGAGTGCTGTTTCCTCTAATCCAAACAGATTGTGTGAGAAATCCAACATGACTGGAACTGCATGGAGTCCAATTTTAGACGAGCTCTAGTGTTGAATTGTCATTTCTCTCAAAGGCAGATGTGTTCTACGCAATGGCTCCCACTAGTATGCAGCCCTTGATCTCAAGCTCCACGGATGATGTCATCTTGTAATCCAATCATAATGACCAACCATCTTAAAGATTCAAGGTCATGCTCATAAGTCACTCTGTTACACTGTTATTGTGTTTGCTCTGCTTTGACCGAAAGGAAGGTGATTTTATCAGCAGGCGGGAGAGGATGTTGATTCATCTCAAATCTTTTGCGATGACTACTATTTCAGCATGCTGCTTGCATGTAAGCAGTTAAAGATACAATAGTGCAGCATATCCTCCTGTGTCTCTCTGCTCTCGCACAAGGAGCCCCTCCTTCACACAATGAGACAGATGGACGGCTGCCAGATCACGCTGTTCGACAACTTGCTGTTAGCTTATTAACATTGAAAACTATTTATATACATGACCCCGAGATGCAGATAAATGTTCTGCTGGTGCAGAAGTGGAATCGGCTCTGCAGGCTGTCTGCAAAAATTGTGACACTTTTTACTTGGGTTTCACTGCGTCAAAGGTTGCCAACCAATACCAAAGTTCCCAGAGAGGGACTTTTCTGCTTATGGGGGAAGTTTAAACTCTCATAGCTGTGAGTCAGCATTGACGTAAGCACCAGTGCAAATTTGTTCGTCAGAGAAACTGATGATAGTCCAAATATTAACACCAGAATATGATTTAAAATGTCTGTTGAAATTAGCCCTGATAAGATGAAGGGCAGAGGACTGCAGGGTGTAAAAGACCACACAGAGTTTATTGTCTCTGCGCCTCGGCCAGTGCAAAGAGCAGAATCAGTGAAATGCTAATCAGTGTGGAAGAGGAAGCCCAGCAATTCTGCTGCGTCCTCTAAATTGATCTCAGTATCACTTCGCCATGATGGTTTAAGTCTGTGAGTTACTGTACGGAGGCGAATGCGCGCCTTAGCAAGTCAGGGCAGATTTATGACCCGCTGTGACAGAGTGCAGAGGTGTGTACAGCCATCCTGTACAGCCGCAGTTAAGTAAGATGGGGATTTATTGAAGCCAGTCCCTCACAGCAGGCTTGTCCTACGCACACGCACGCACGCACACACACACATACACACACACCACACACACACACACACACACACACACACACACACTATACACTACACATCAGTAAGCACCCAGTGAGGCGAGAAACTCGGAGAGGGGTGAAAATGATGGGATGAAATGTATTTCAAGCAGCTGTGTGATATCTGGAGAATAATATTTTTATTTTCCCGTCTTTGAAGTCAGGCAATTAGAGTGAGTGATTGTCAATTATTAAGATTTTTTTTTTTTAAACATGAGTTATGGTCTTAATTATTTTCAAGTCTTCTGCTGAATCATGCTGTATTTATAGCATGCTGTTCATTTAGTAAATGATGGTCCCATTTAGAGTAAAATGTTACACAAGGTATGCTTTAGTTCAGGGCGTGGCTACTTTGGGATTGACCGGTCGCTGCCACGATGTTGTCCGGTCTGTCCGTTTTTTTTGTTTTACAACTTGAACTCTTTCATCACGTGGTTTAATTTCATGAAAGGTTTCTAAAGATGGTGACGGCCAAAATACCGAACTCAGTCCACAAAGCAATAAGAGATGTTACGGTGACTATGTCCACTTATTAAAGACATGCTATGGTTGTGAGCCTTAAACTTAAACAATGATTCAAGGACGCAGAAATGCAGAATCTGTGTGGGTTTATCACTTTTCGCCTTACAAATAGTCCTTTTCTACAATGTTAATCTCAAACGATTTGTTTCTATATTGCACAGCAACGCAATTCATTTAGACACAGTCTTCAGGAACGTCTATGCAGCAGTGGTGCAGTTTGGCTCCACTTCCTCATTGGGGACACAATTTTTGTGCTGAGCGTCCAGACTGCACACAGTCCAAAGAGACCTCCAGCGCCTTTCATGTGACTGAAGGTCCTCCGTTTTCCATTTTTAACAGTGACATTTCCTCTGAGTCTATGATTTCACAGAGCAGCCTGGAGATCTAAAGAGAAGAGAGGGGAGGTAAGGAATAGAGTCATACTGACCAGCTTCAAATGGTTCTGTAAAATAAACTGTAGTGATCTTCTCCTCATTATGTAATGTACTGCTTGTGTGGTGTGAGCAGACTATTTTGTAACATAATTGCAATGTTGTCCCGCAGTAACACACTGCGTAATGAGTGAATGATTGAATGAAAGGATCCAAATAAGTGAGTGCATTAGAATTATTTAGATTTGAGATGGATGTTAGACAGAAGCAACATGTCTTGAAAAGTGCTGAAGTGAGAGACAAACAGCAAGAACAAACGTTCAAACAAATGTTCAAACAACAAACATTGACGAATCCGATTACACAGATTTTAAACCTTTCCCACCCACCTCCTGTAAGCAGACCCATAACATACACCAACAGTAACAACAACACAGATGTTGGCTTTTTTTTTTCTCCCAGCGAGGCAGCACCGAGCGCTTCATCTAAATACGAGCATGACATCAAAGCAAAAACACAGCCAGCCTTCAGGAATCCATGGAGTCCACCATGTGACATTTCAAACTGCTTAAATGCCAAATGCATGCGCTGCCATCCTGAGGTGATATTGTCTTGGAACCTCGGAGACTCAAGAAATACGAGGTGCAGGAAAGTACAGAGAACAGATTTGATTTGCAGTTTCATCCAGATATATGGGCCCTGGTCATACAAGCGTGTAATAGGCCTCACAAGTGTTCCTCAGTGAGACTCTGCTGCAAAATCAGCACTTTTTAAATTGGCACAAGAATACGAGGAAGATTACGCTAAACTAAACCGTCAGTTCTGATTGTTTACTATCATGACGGAGAGGACATGGGCAATTATAATTTTTCCAAATCATTTCTCGTGATCGTGGCATAACACGCTTGCAGTTTTCTTCAGTTACCAATAAATATGATTTCTTTCTCACAACATACTCATTTTAGGAACTTAAAATAATATTAGAAAGCATTAATAATTACTTTTTTATGACGGCAAATCGATGCTAATTCTACAAAATTATTTTGTGATAACGAGAATACAAAACCTGACAAACAATTACGTGCATGTCCTCTTTGGCCTTCTGCGGTCTGATTTGTTGTTCATTAAAAGGACTCTGTAGTCCCTCAGATGAACATGTGACATCTGTAGTGAGACACATGGTATCAAGGTTCACTAAATTCAGCAGATGGTGTATCTTCACCGTGGGGTAACACAGATTTGCCTGATGTGGGAGCTTTAAAATTAAATCAAATTTTGCACATAAACTTGTGATTCTTCATATAACTGGACAAAGTCTGCAAAGTTATGCATTTTGGCACTGTGTCTTGGCTTACATATACATATAATAGACAGTTAACAAACTGTCTATTATATTTAAATTTCCAAAGTGCTCTCTCTGACACTAGCAGCCCAGATTTGGCTCAATTTGAAGGGAAGTCACCCTCTTGCACTGTGATCGGAGGTTATAACCCGTACATGTGATGATGTTGCTATAGTCAAAGGTCAAACTAGGCTACTGCTTGACGGACTCCCTCCTCCAACTCGGGCCATTTAATCCAGAACTAAAAGGACAAATCCAGTCACAGGAAAGAAAGAAAGTATCCTTTATTAATCCCCTTGGGGAAATTGGTCTCTGCATTTAACCCATCCCTAAGAAGCAGTGTGCTGCTGTGAGGCGCCCGGGGAGCAACTGGGGGTTCAGTGTCTTGCTCAAGGACACTTCAACATGCCAACTATGGGGAGAACAGGGATACGTTGTGGTTTCAGGACGACCACTCTCCCCAAGAGCTACAGCAACCCCCTGCATTGAAGTGTACACAACAACACCTGCCATAAAAGCTATAGGTTTATCATGTTAATAATGTTCATACTGTATAATATTATGCAACTGGTTATGAAACAGTCTCATTTTAATACTGGTGCTTTTATATTTGAACCAAAGTAAAACCAGAACAATGAGCGGAAAAATGCTATAACGTGCTGTGGAGCTGAGCAAAAAAGCAGATTTAGGTGATAATTCTTTATCCCTTCAAGTTTGTCACTTTGAGTGACTCCTTTCACACTACACATAGTCATTGATCTATTGTTAATATATACATATTGATAGGTGCAGCTTTAAGCAAAAATCTTTAGGATCTTTTCCAATGCAATCTAATGTGATGCCAAAAACTGCAACCTAGAAAATACCATAGAGTTGCTTTAACACCTCTCTTAAAGCCATAAGCTTAATGAGGCCAATTTGATGAAAATATCGACCTAGAATCAGAGGTTGAAGTGTCGTCTTGCTGCAGCACAGCTCTGTACAGGTTGAGCAGGATTTGTATCTTCTCTCCACTCCACTGACATGTACCCTCAATCTGCAAGTTGTGGACTGCATGAAGGTTAAATCAGGCCTCATTTAAAAGGACGAACTCCATGAGGGTCTGTTCAACTGTCCTATTTGCCTTGTCTGTCTTTGTGACTTCTCTGAGTGGGTGGTTATGAGTGTGATGGAGCTGGAAGCCACGTTGACAGCCAGAGGCAAAGAGAGGTAGGACAGAGTCCATCCCCAGGAATAAATAGCCCTGAATATTAGAACTGCAGAACAACTAACTGCTCTAACTGGCCCGTCCCACTCAATCTCAACAAGTTAAAGTCTTACATCAGAGAGCCATCACTTAGTACACTTGATCCACAGACAAGTGAGACCACTGTGAGCACTTCAAAGCTGACAAAGTATTTCTCAAAAATGTAATTGTAGCAACTTACAGTGAGACCTGCAGACTCACACACAGCGACAGAGAGCTGTCCTAATTGGCAGTTGGCAGTTATCAATCAGCCTTGGGGGTTAGAAATAGCTTTCCTATTAATAGAAATTGTGTTTACAGAGCAGACTCTTGTGCCCTCTTCATTGAGCATGCAAACAGTAAAGCTGCGTCTGAAAATGTAGGACAAGACAACAACACCAAGAGTTAGATCTAGACAAATACAAACTCTTCAAAGCTTTAACAAGAGGAGAGTCCACAGCCACGCTAGCGGCTCTGTGAGGCTGTAGTCTGACACAGCGGTGTTTTGAGCTCGATGCTCACGTATAACATGCAGACATGGTCACAAAGACAATGCTAATGCAGTACTGTTCATGTTTACCCATGGATGTTCTGGATACCGGACTCAAAGATGTCACCCAATCTCTCACCCGTTTGAAAATTGATTGGCAAGTGCAACTATCCCAAAAACGTTACCGATTGACTTTAGATTGGAATGACGTCATGCAAATAAAAATAGCTTCTCTCGGCTCTGGGATATTTTACAAAAGAGTAGTAATAGACCTCGTTTGCAGTTTGTGTTCGATTGTCCACTTTAACATTTGCTAATTAGCATTAAACACAAAGTACAGCTTAGACTGATGGGATTGTCATTGGTTTTGCAGGTATTTGGTCATACATCAAAGTGTTGAACAATTAACGTTTTGTACCAAATGTCATGGCTATCCATCCAATTGTTTTTGGAACATTTCAAATGTTAACCACGGACAAATGCACCTTGCCATCCATAGGGCCACGCCACCACCATGGTGAAAACGTTGAGCTTGGCAGTTATTCTGTGAAGTCAACTTTTAAGCCAACATGGATATAAGGACAAGAAGTCCTTAGAGTGCTCTGAAAAAAATGCTTGTCAGGAACAAATTCCTGACAACATGGCAACTTCATTTGCTGAGGAAGATCATGTGATATGATGGAGAGCTCCAGAGCGGCTACTGACCTTGTGACGAGGCTGTCTCAGGATGTAAAGAAGAAAAACATCAGAAAGCGTGCGCATGATGTTGTTGCAGTTGTTTACGCTATGCTTTAGAAAACGCTGCAATACATTTTGTTTTCCTGCATCGTTCCCTGAAATTGGGATACAACACACAAGGTGTGGGACTAATGGCTGGTGAATCTGGCCAAAACTTTGTGTAAACAAGCACCTCAAGTGACCACGGCTTTACTTTCATTCTTCAAAGTGATATTGTGGAGGCGCTTCAAGGGGAGAGTCACTGCTGATTTGAAGCCTCTGCCACAGCACTGAGGTTGGACATGTTTGGGAGGAGTGTCTAGATTGCACAGGGGGATGCCACTATGAATTGTGTGGGGAGGCCCCCAAATCCCTTTTATATCAGCGGCTCACAAGCATGAAGAAAAAGTAGCACACGAGCCCAGGAGGGGTGGGGGGAGATCAAAGCAAGATGGAAATCAAGACAGAAATCCATGCAAGCATATGCAAACAGCAACTACTGTAGAACGACATCACCCTTTTCTCCATTTTCCACCCGACGAGCTGAGTCAGTTTCTGTGATCTTGCTCGATATGACAACTGGAGCACAAGAGGATTTCAACATGCCACAGTACACAAACACAGCTGCTGTGGTTCCCTCCTGAGACTGGGTGAGCTGAGTGAGCGGGCTGCTGGAGAGCTCTGCATTTCTGTATCTGAAAGCAGGAGGTGGAGGAGCCAGTAAAGCTCTCATGACAGGTCTACAGTTAATAAACTCCTGACAGGTTTCCTGCTCGTATGGATCCAACTCTCCCTGCCAACCCATGTACAGCCATCAGTTTTCCTTATCACTCTCCTCACTACAGTTTTCAATTAATAGGAGGCGCCGGAGGTATCACAGTGTACATATGTGTGTGTGTTTGTGTGTGTTGAGGGCAAGGTCAGGGATAGACAGCAGCTGTCAGCTCAAATGACTACCTGGCGTGTCTCTGTTTGCTTGTTCACCCGTTCACACTCACCCCCTCACCCACTCACTGTATGCTGTGGCTCCTCTCTAGCCTCCAGTGAGGAAGGGGTCGAGGCATTGGAGCCATCAGGCATGCAGTGCACCACACCGTTGGCCCTCGGGGTGCCCTGCGAGGGACACTTGCTCTTTTCTGACCTATCGCACGAGTAAATGTTAAATGAGGGGGAGCAGACGGGGCTTCTCATTGACATTCCTTTTGGTTTGAATGGAAATGTGGCAACAAAAAAAGAAAGACTGCACCCATGGGTGCTGTCCTATAGCCAGGGATGAGTGTGCCATTCCTGGCAGGCGAGTCAGATGCCGCCCCGTTGCCAAAGTCCCTCACAGCCAAAATGTAACACATGACTGGAAAAAAAAAACAGAAATGGTAATCTGTTATTCTGTAAGTAAGCCAGTGGAAAGATAGCAGCCTGCAGGGACGGCAGCTCTTTTTTATGTCCAGACTATCAGTAATGATATGACTATTTAACAAGCAGAGGCCATATTAATATTAAACATTCTCCAACTTATTTGTCTTGATGTAGCTTTATCAGAGCAGTAGGTCCCAAATGTGTTCAGTATTTAACCTCCATACCTCCTAAATAGATCCAACAATTACTCACTTAATAGTGTGAGATGATTCATGTGCTATTTGTAAGGCACCATGTGGTGCTTGGCTACACATGGTTTTACGTGGAATAATGTATGTTTTTCAACAAGTAGAGGACCGCATGGCTGCAACCAAATGGACGCAAAGGTCAGTGAATGCTGCATAGATCACCCACCTATAGTCGATACCACAGTTCCAACAAAATAAAAAGCCCCTGTAAAATCCCATCGTGGCCTCAGAGCATCAGCCCGGATCCCGGCGGCGATGGCGGCCTCGTACTCCCGCAGGAAGGAGTTGAGGTCCTGCAGGCTGATGTTGAAGGTCTCACTGAAGTTGAGGAGCGTCCCGTGCCAGCGGCCGTGAGCCCGCAGCTCCGACGGCCGCTCTATGGCCGAGAAGACCGCAGCGCCGCACAGCAGGTACAGTATGATGAGGACGGCGAGCAGCACGAAGCGGCCGTTGTCCTCGTTGAGGTGCAGGGAGCGGCAGCCTTGCAGTCGCTGGCCAGGCATCATCCAAATTTCAGCACCACGCGCGCGTCGGACAGCGACAAGCTCCACATCGGAGACGGCATTCACTCGTCTGCAGGTGTCCTCTGGAAGTCGCTGCCTTGCACTCTCCCTGCACTTCCACCTTCAACATCTCGTCTACTCAGCCCGTCACGTTGTCCCATTGTAGTTGTGAAGTGATTTGATCTGTGTCTGGAAGGCAGAAAAACGCTCCACTTGTGGATGGAAGTCTGCAGAACCGCGAAAGAGTTCATGGGAAAAGCTACCGGCGCATTGTGTCATGATGGACACATTCTCTCTCACAGCAATGCAGTTGGCGTGAAGTGGACTGCAGCTTGAATCCAATCGGACGCGCTGAACGCTCGTTTTGTGCAAGCGCAAACAGCAGTAGTAGTCTCCTCTGGGTCCCCTGCACCAAAATGTTCCTCCGCGTAAGAAAGACCACAAATGACGCGAGAAATTCTGCAAGTTACAGCTGATTCACGTTCCGCAGGAAAAGCCCGCTCTCTTAGATAAAGTCATCTATCGCCTGGCTTTCTTGGGCTAGAAGTGCGGAGCTGCATCCGCTTTCACGTGGACGCTGTAGTGGCACTTGCCTATATGCATATGCGGCGCATATGGTGAGATCACTCTTCGCTACAAATTTCGAGACTACAGCATCCCGCCACAGTTGAAGAAGGACTGCAGATCAAATTAGACTTTTAGGTTGTTCAGTTGGCTGAGGTACACGAGTGTCCCTGTGCGCCCTTATTGAGTCCTCATGTAACAGGATGTACACGTTCACTTGAGTGCAGCTGTGTTGCCTCGTGCCATGCGCACTAAAAGATTGTTACTCACTTTCCTCAACGTGGGAACGGATGTAGAAACAAAGGGACACTCCTTATCTAATCTGCTTAAAAAGTTCATAAAAGCTTCAACACCGAGCCAAGGACAGTTTGAGAAATACTTCAGTACAAGAACAAATTCCACATTCACAGTCAGGAAGTTATAGTTTAAAATATTAAAATTGAAAGTACTCCTCATGCAGCAGAATGTCTCCAGCTGGAATTATATTTTCAATTGATTATACATTATGAATGCAGATGCATACTTGAAATAAATACTGTTTCAGCAGGTGGAGCTAATGTTATGCATTGCATTTGTTGGTAGGCAATTTAATATCAATGTATCAAGTTTGGGGCTGAGATTATTTCCATTGTATATGAAAACTCAATTACCTATTAAATGTCAGAAAATAGAGTTGATGACCTGCAATTAAAAAGACAAAATATATACAGTTTACATTGATATAAAACTAGGCAAAGGAGCGAATTCTCACAATGTAAAAGCTGCAATTAGATCATGTTGAGCTAAACATTTTTTGATTTACGGATATTCAAAATAGTTGCTAATTCATTTTAATTGAATCGCCTATGATAAATCAACTAATCTATTTCTCCCCAATCGTATTGTACAGTGATCACATCTCAATCCTTTTGCTGCATTTCTCTCCCCTTTTCCTGTCTATCTTTTTTAAAAAGTGAAGAAAATAGAACGCAGTGCCTCAAAATTGTACTAGCAAAATGCCTTAATGTACAATAATATATACATGCGGTAATATACCAGAGCATAATCCTGATCATTTATGTGTTTGTCTGTTGCTCACGTGATACTCGAGATGCATACATAAAACAGTTGGACACAGACATGCTCTCACTCTGCTGTCATCGCTTGATTTAAACGAATAATGACCAACTCCACATGCTTTTAAGACCCAACAGAGGACTTACTGGTAAAATGGAGAAAAGCAATGTACTGACTGAACACACAAAATAGAGATTAATCCCATTTCTGCTGCATGTTTACAGCAGGTCAATACTTCCTACTGGCAGTTCTCCGAACTATGAGGACATGGTTGAGTAATATTTACAAGGCACATACGGCTTAATTACCATTTAGAAGAAGAAAAACAGCAGTGGAGATTTCAACAAAATCAAAGATGATCTGGAGCTGCTGATCCATGAAAATATCTTTTAAACATTTACTGGTGCTTTAAAAAGAAACGTTATCCAACTGATGAGGAACCAGGAACTCAATCAATGGTGACTGTAGCTCAGAATGCTTAGTTGACATAATTGCACATTAAACAGTACAAATGCATAAACAAATAGTGGGTCTTAATTAAGAAGACAAGATATCCTATAAGAGTGGATAGAATCTGCATTGTTGGGACCGGTAGTAGATATTGTTTTTCTAATGAGGAGGCAGTAGCAGAGCTGCACAAGTGGCTGTATTGATTATTCTTTCTAATCAGGCTGATTGGCTTCCACATATCAAGTCAGAATGTATACAAGGGCATGCTCAGCTACACACAGTCTGTCCTTGTCAGGTCTAATAATTAGCTCAGAATGTAAGAACGGTAATATAATAAAGGAAGACATCAATGAAAGGTTGTGCCTGAGGCATTGGCAGGCGGCCTAACCATTTACTGACCTGCAGCTTGTTCTTTTTCTGGTTGAAAATATGTGCATGCACCAAGCCTGAACGCCCAAAACATACAGAAATGTAATATATTAGAAACATCACATCAGTAAAGGCGATGAGCAGCAACATGATGGAAATACGGATCAGTGGAAATGTAGTGAAATATATATTCCAGTTCTCAGTCATTTATATTCTCCACCCACTCATCTCAGGGTCATAGGGGAAGACTATCTCAGCCTGCACTGGGGGGAGGGCAGGGAAGACAGCGCAGGCTTCAGACAAACGGCACAGACACATTCATACCTCGAGGTGATAGAGTCTCCAGTCCACCTGGCAGTGGGAGGAAACCAGCACAGCTGAAGCAAAAACTAATCCTGCGTCCATTTGTTTTCAGGCAACAACGATTTTAACCACTAAGACACTACATTGAGCATTTTTAAACACCATATATCACAATTGGATTAATTTGGTGACTTTATATTAAACTCCCCTATTTGGCATTTCCGCACACTCAATGCACTTAATATAATTACATTACAAGAAATAATAATGTAGTTGTAAGGAAATGTAAAGACATTTTTCCATGTATTTTTCAGTAATTTAAATCCTTGTATCATCCATAACCCATGTATACTGTTCACCTATAATTCAAGATGAGCAATATAAAGGGTTTAACCATGATTGATAGCAAACTATAAACCAGCTGTATTCATATATAATGCAATGTTAATACAAAAGTGTGAAGGCAACATTACATGTTATATCATGTCATCAAACATTTATCAACTGTTTACATATGTCTATGGTGGAGGAGATACATCGATTGAGATAAATAACAAATAGCCCAAAACTGCTGAGAAGTATTCTCTCTTGTGCAATATGAGGTTTTTGATGCCAAAGTAAATATGAACATTTTACTTTTCCAATACAACAGCCACTGTGGCCAAAAGTGACAATTACTGGATGATGGTTTGTGTGTGGTGTAACAGTAGCACAAGTAGAGAGAAGTCAAAAAGTTTGTGCTGGGATAATAAAATCCTATAAGGTGCTATCATTAGCCGTCATAAGCTCCTGGTAAGTGTCATACCATACCAAGTGTATTTGTATTGCTCATGGATCAACCTTGTTATTTGTAACATTCCTACAAAGTTAAATAGTTTAGCTTTAAAGCAGTTTGAACATTAAAATAAAAAATATACATGCCATATTCCCCTTTAAGTTCCAGTGCAGCGGTCATGTATCACTATGTGTTAAATGGAGAAAGCACTCCAGCCACAGCTCGGCACACACCCTAACGGGCCTATTACAATAGAAACAGAGGACGTGTGGGCATGATGGAGGGGAGACAATCCTTCTGAGTGCAGCAACGAGGCCTGCAGGGAATAAAGATGAGGAAACAAGGGAGGACACACATCCGCTTACGGTGAGAAATGAAACGGCAAGGGAAGCGAATGAGGGAGTTCCTCTCACCCTGCTGAGCGAGGGCTGATCCCAATGATTGAGAACACATGGAGAAATCAATCCTTTTGTCATTTAAAAAAACACTCTGCACACAGCATTTTAATGGGTAAATGTGACTTGAAGCATCCCACAAGTTCTTGTGCCTACGTGAGAGGTGAAAAAGCAGACACGGCAGCGTTGCAAGGAGTGAGGGTGTATTGATTTAGATCGGGCTTGACAAGGCCAATTAAGACAAAACAGTCCTCTGAGATTTCAGAGGATCCCTTCAGAAACCTTATTTGTGGTTAAAGAATCTCGGGCCATTTTGACTGAATCACAACACTGTGTCAAAGGTCAGTACAGTTAGATTTGTTCCAATATTAATTTAGTTTCAAAGGCATGATTAAAATTAAGTAGGTATTAAGTAAAGCAAGTAAAACAAGGTAGAAATCCCATTTTATCCCACTACTTCTGTCCGAAGTGTTGCTCTGACTATATGCTGAAATACAGTGTTCTTCAGCATCTCTGCAGCTTAAAAAGGAAAACTTTCTCTGTTAATTAGAAGTTTGAATTTATCTTTATAACAAAATATAATGTATATAAGTCAAAGCTATGCGCAAAAATCTAAGCTACATGTAGCTTTACTCTCCCATCATGAATCAGAGGTTTTCTTTTGAAATAAACTCCTGTCTGACACGAAAGTGCACGTCGATCTCTACGTCTGTCCCGCAACTTTAATCCACTTTCTTGCGCTCGTGTGATTTGGTTTCTGCGTGCATTTGCTTGAAATGAAAACCATTTCCCCACTCTTACCGCTGAGGAGGATTTACCATCAAGAATCCAATTAGATTTACAGTCCAACAACAATAGTCCTAAAAAATCCTGGAAGGTACATTATTTGGGGGGGGAAGCAGGTTTAAGGCGGTTCGTTCAGTTGTGGAATCTTTCTTTTCATTTTGCCAAAGACATAGATCCACCTGAGTGAGTGATGAGGTTAACCTTGTCCAACAATATGTGATTCTCCAAAATACAGGTTTCTTCCTGCCCACACTTATTTCTGAAAATGTTGGTTTTGGTTGTGACTCATCCAAGTGTTGCCATCTTAAGATGAATTACATCACAATAAAAAACCTTGTGCTCTGTTTGTACCTTTTTTTTCCTGTGGTAGGTACCTTTTAGCGATAATAATGCTATTCTTCAACCTTCAACCTTCATGCAACTCATTGGTTTCACTCATTCTGTATGTCCTCTAAATTGCAGCCTTTTGAGAGGATCCTCTTGTGTAGAGTGTATTTGTCTTGGTGAGAATGGTCCTGACAGAACCTGGAGGAGGCCCACGGTAAGAGTTTGAGGTAGTTGTAGTTTGCTGCACTTATTATACCTTTTAAAGCCAAACACCTTTTCAACAGCTTCCAGCTCTCAAGGGCAGCCGGAGGAGTGGGCTTAAAAACTACAATATCACAACTCTCCGACAAGCCAAATGGTACAGGGAGGAGGGAAGCAGACTTTTAGGTGTCCCAGGGATATTTCAGCCAACACATTGCCAGTTCTTATATTGTCATACTCTTCTTATCAAACACCACTTCAGAGTGGAAAGCTAATATGCAGTGCAGAGGGCCTGACAGTAAGCCTGCTTTGGATGCTTATCTCACCGAAACATGCTCATGTCAGCTGCAGTGTATGCTGCAATGCTCTCAACTTGTAATATTCAACACATGAATCGTTGTGTTTGCCTTGTGTGTTTATGACTTAAGTCAAACTAATTATAACAAGTGAATGGCAGCAAGTACCTCGAGACATCTGCGTATTTTTTTTTTACGATTGTCTTTATTCTTTAACAAACACAAAATACAGAAGCCAAACCTTCAAGAAGCAACAGCCGTGTAGCAAGTATCTGTTAATTACTGCGTGTAGACTGATTGGACAGCTTCACATCCCAACAGGCTGCATCCCTGGATGCTGCGGATCCCTTGAAGCAGCAAATGTCACGGTCTAGTAGTTTTCTTCAAGTAAACCCAGAGCTCTGGGATAAATCCAGTACTTCAGAATAGTCCCACACCGCATCTTTACTGCATGTTTATTTACCCACCAATGTCAGTTCTCGAAAACCCATCTAAAGGATAAGAGTTATGGAAACAGCAATAACAGCCAAGACTACCCCAGTTTTTTACAAGATGACGATGCCCCACCACAACAGAAGACAAAGAGACTCATCAATTGATCCCAGGATAATATAGATTACTATTCCTCTTAGAGCTTCTTCAAACCTGAATCACTTTTGGCCCACTGAGATTTTAAACTGCACAGTGAAGGGAATCAGACTCTCCCTGTGATTCATTCATCATGGTGGCAGTTGCCTAGAGAGTTGCCTCCTCTCTCTCTACAGACTCTATCTCACTGGTTGACCAATTTCCTCCAACTCTTTAATTTAGATGTAGATTATAGCATTGCAGCATGGTACACATGAGATGATGTATCTCATTTGTATCATGCTGCAATGCTACCGTGTCACATGTCTATGTATGAAAACACATTCTGCGACTTGTTTATATTTCCCTGGAGACATTTTAAACGTCAAGAGTGAAAAACCGAATGGATAATACAGACGCTTAAAGCTGTCTTAATCCCTGAAGGGAAATGTTCACAAATAAGGCCTAAACTACGCTTACACGCCAAATAAAAGCAGCTTCTAAATTTTAACTTAGTTTTTTTATGAATATTTTGGCATTTCACAAAATGACTCATAGTGACCCCAGCAGCTCAGAAACATCCCATACTGGATGTTGAGCAGGTGTCTGGAGGCGTTGGGGGAGTTATACAGCATGTTGAATTGTTGTGGAAGAGAGACTAAGAGGAGGAAAAGTGTTGTCGCAGAGTATTAAAGTGATTAGATAAGGTGTGCGGCATTCATAGCAAGCATCTTAGTCAGCAGATTGTGAAAGCTTGTGCAGGCCCACATGGCTGTTTATAGAAAAGGTTTGGAAGCCTCTCTTTCAGACAGTGGGATGCTTGTATTACACCGTGTGTTGATGTTATGGATCCAGCCTCCTATAGGTCATGGCCTAGTGATGTGTGAATATCTCACGCCCACGCATAGCAAAATAAATGTTTCCCTCTGCAGTTTATACCAGTGAGACAGGAAATAAACACCACCATTATGTTGCTATAAAGTAATGTAATGGCATGAACCAAGTCACTAAGCACACAGAAAATATTGATCTAATTCTCATGGAATGTTGAGATAATGTTCACGTTCATATGCTGCTGAAATAGTACTTAACTGGTCATAAGAAATTAACAGTTAAGCACATTAATGCTCCTCTGGACTGCTTTTATATCCTCATCCTTCTCTGTGTATACCGAATAGTGGTGAATAGTAATGTGACATATAGTAGCATTAGTACTGCAATTCTTTATTCTTCATTTGTATTTAAGTAGTCCCATATCATAGAAAAATACATTAACAAAATATAATTAAAAAAGCTACAAGGTAGAAGAAGATGGATCATTTCTATTATATATGCAAAGGGAAACAATGTGGAGAAATGTGATTAAAAAGTTAAGGTTATGGGATCATCATCAGCACAATTTGTAAACTAGGAAAGCTTCCTCTCATTTTCCCCTATGGTATATGGGAATGTTTATCTTGGCGACATGCACCGTACACTATATTCTTATTTAAAGCCTGGATTCAAGCGCGCAAACTTTTATTCACATTTGTTTGCCTAGAACCTTATCCATGAAGCCGGACATTGTTTTAACAAAAATATAACCTATGGCCTTAATTAAAGTGGAGAAGAAAGTAATGGTAAGAAACAAAGGAAAAGAAAGGAGCAAAAAGTCACCCCACTTAATCTATAAAATTAAGTTTTTGTTATTTTCTGTCAAATACACTGACTTCTTTTTTTAAATACTTGGAAAATGTATCAGAAAGTGTTAAGGAGAGGTTCAGTTCCAAAACCTAAACCTATAAATGATATTGTCAGCTATGGATTTTTAGAGCAGTACTGGAAGCAATTTGGATAAACTGAACATAAATGGACTAACAGCTTAGTTTATTAGTGACGTTGTCTTTTTCTGGCACTCGTCTAGCATGTAATTCACTTTGCGAGCCTAACCATGCATTTTCCTGCAGTCAGGTGAGTAAAGACATGATGGTAATGATAAAGACACCAGAAAACGACAAGAAATGCACAGATGTCATCTGTTGTAAACACAGAACGAACAGGAAATTTATGTTTGCTCCGAGGCAGAAGGTTGACATAATGGTACGTTCGACTGATGCCGCATCTGTGCCTATACGACATGATCAGATTACTGCCTCTTTCTTCTCTAATGACTTCTCTGTTTCAGCCCAACCTCCAGGGGCTCAGAGGGAGGGGAGGAATCCCAGTTATCAGCAGGGTTGCTTTTATTCTCTGCCACAAAGCAGCATTTTATTACCCCTAGCATGGTGATGAGGGGACAGACAGATAACCCCTTCTGCCATTACCCAAAAGAAGCTTCCCCTGCCTGTGCATTGAGAGAGTAGTCCTTCAGCTGTCCCCCCCCCCCCTTTCTCTCTCTCTCTTGGATTTATCAAACGCTATTCACAGTTGCACCGTGACAATGGTGGCCACAGTAATGACACACTGGAGACATTTTAATCGGCCAGAGTAATGTTTGTCTGATCATTGTCAGCAACAGATGAGCCTCTATCTGTGGTGCCAGATGCCTTGTCGTATTCCAAAAACATAAAAGTGTATCTAATTAGACACATAGTCATATCAGTATAGAGGCTAATTGGAACTCACTTGATGGGATTCACAGAGTTTCAGCTCACTGGTTATCATGCAATGCTGCTTCCTCCTGTCTGATATCCATACACAGCGGTGCCTATAATGTCTGCATAATGAAGTTGTCAAACAATCTATGACATATATATACATAAATATACATAAATATAATATAAAAAAGTGTTTGATTTCATGAAAATGTTACAAATTCTACATTTAAGATCAAAATTATGTTTCCAAGACTTCACACTGCCAAAACTAAATATCTAGTGGGAAAATATTGCATTTTTGGTAACCTTTGGTAACTAGAAAGGTGCGCTCAGTAGAGTCTCGCTCTCTGTCTGCAACGACCGCTGTTGTATTGTGTCAGGTTAATGTTAATGGCATGTGAGGCGTCATAAAACACGTTTCATTCAAAGCCGAAAACAAGTTCCAAAGTATGCAGGCAATCGGCTCACAGTCGTCGTGTAAGACACGCCATACAGCCTTGCCAAAAACAAAAATGTAACTCTGCAAGCTGTCTTCTCGAGTTGTGGAGAGGTACATAAATGGATGTTTTGGTATTTCTGTTAGCAATTCACCGAAAACACCATCAAACAAAATAGAAGTGAGCAGCGGTTGAGAGGTACTCAGCACTGTGCACTGGTAGCTCTGTTAGCTGTTAGCCAAACAATGTCCATTGCTTTAGCTGTTAGCCAAACACATGCGATGCACTCAGCTGTTTTATCACTAGCATCCCCCCGAGCATGCAGCCATGACTGGGCACCCAAAAAATATTATACAGTTTGCTGCAGCAGCATGTACGATTAGCTGTGGACAGATACACAGGTGCACACTTACTCACTCATACACACATGCAGCTAATGGCATGAACCTCCTGGCAGAGATAAATATAAAGAATGTAGAATTCAAACTCCAGCTGGGTTGCTTAAACCTCCAAAGTGGTAGATGAGGACAGTAGTTTCCTCACTGTTTGCTACAGCCCAATGTACAGTATAAACACAAAATATTATATGCAATATCATCATTTACTTTTCAGTATTTCTACCCTTTCGAGTAACTAGAAGTAAGCACTACTAAGTTTAGATGTGATAGGACTGAGATGCATATTTTGTTTTATGCACCAGGGTGTTCATGCCATCTGGAAATGCCAATGGCTCCAACCACAGAGACTGATGGAAATCCAACTGCTCGAGAGATAATAACACCGGGACCAGTGCTGTCTTCTGGAAAGATATTCTTGTTACATAAGACATGTTCATCCAGGTGTACCCTCCTCCCCCCAACAGAGGGGACTATCTCATCAGGCAAACACAAATCCAGCCAGTCCCCAGGTGGAGTCACACAGAAGCCCAAACATTTACCAGTGCACCTTTCATCATCCCCCATTTTTAAACTCCGGTGTTCAATTTTCCTTTTTGTTATTTATTCGTGTCAGCAGTATGGAAGCAAAAACTACTTGCAGCAGTGGAGTCAACACCTCCAAAGAGCAATATTCTTCTTTTCCTTCTTTCCAAAACAATTAGAAAGAAAGTTAAGATAGACTGAAGATGAAAAGGCTATCATTCCCCCGATGGTGCAGTGTGTATAGTTCTGTGTGAATTTCCAACTGTGTGAAATCCCTTGAAATGTCTCTGTGGAAGACTGTAATTTAACAGCTTAACATTAGATGTTTGGGACTAGTGGCCACATGAGAGACTCTGTCTTGTTATGCAGCTGACTGTTCTCTATGTTGAATCCCAGCTTAGACATAACTCATGAGGTGAAAAACATTTGTGGAATGTTATGAGGGGAAAACACATAACACATAACTTACCTTGAGAGTGAGACTTTCAAAGGTCTTTGGTTGGCATGTTTATTACACTATTCCAAGATCCTACATATCTTGTTGTTCACGATTTATAAGCAACCTGAGCTGGCAGGAAATTAGATTCTGATTTATGTTGGTGTAGTTACGTTTCATGAAAAATACTGCATAAATAAATACAAAGTAGTGGTCTGAAAATATTCGAAAATAATGTCAGCACTCATCCCACTAAAAGCATGCATTTATTTGACCTAATGTAATTGAACAACCCAGTCAGTCTTTAATCAGTGAATGCGACACCCATATGGCAAATGCCTCATATATGGGATGCTTCAAGCCTGGAAAAAAAGACCATCATGACCTTTTTGCTCTATTATCATTAATAAAAGGTATACATTTTCTGAACAGTGGCCAATGTCAAAAGGGACAATTACGGGATAATTCTAAAAGTAAGTGCATTAGATTGAGCAATGATGTATTTTACTGGTGAAGAATTTAACTTCAAAAGTTGCCAGCATTAGTGTGTTCTGCTCCCAACTCCCTAATTAGCCTCCCAGTATGCCGTATACTGCGTACCTACCCTTTAGCCACAGTAGTCCTCCACAAACTGACTTCCTGCTGATGCCCCTTTGGACAAGACTGCGTGTTACGACTGACTGCATTGTTCATGCTTGGTTTTACTGAGCCATTACAGTAAGGGCCGGCTCTGGTTTATAACTTGGATCCTACCTATCCTTTGTTTCCATTTAAGAGGCATGATATTGTATTCATCAGTGTTTCCTCAAAACCTGGGAATACACTGACATCCGCAGAAGTCCAGCAGGGGCAAGAAACGAGCTGTCAGGTTAGACGGGTCGTGAACAAGCCGACCGTTGTTCTCAGTCCAGCATGATCTGTAGAAACCCGGCAGCATGTTTGTAGTCTAAAATCATCCCAAGTGCAACAGGTTCGAATTTTGTTGAAATAAATAATTTAGTCTTATCTTATAAGACTTTTGGCTGGTTATATAAAGGGAAAGAAACTGAAGAGTGCAGTTGCGATTGTTTTAACCACTGTGATCAGATTCCAATAATAACATCACTTTTATAGAGCGCTTTTCTGAATACTCAAAGACGCTTTACATAGGAATCATTCACCCACTGATGAGAGGAGCTACCATGCAAAGTGCCACATTAGGACTATCTAACGTTCATACACTGTAGGCACAGCTACGGGAGCAATTTAGGGTTATGTGTCTTGCTCAAGGACACGGCCTAGCGGAGCCGGGGATCGAACTGCCAATCCTCTGATTGAAGGACGACCCTGCTCTCCACTGAGCCACAGTCGCCCCGAGATTTTGGTATAGGCTTTTTCCCCTGAGGACAAGCAGATTAAAATCTTGGTATGGAGCATGTTGACTCACTGTCACACCATTTTACCGGAACAGACCCATCCCTAATGTTACTAGTAACACCCGTGCTATTCCTACAATGACGGGTCTAAATGTCAGATGTGGAAATCTGTACAGTCTGTCTCACTGTGATAGCCAATTGACCACATACATGCCTCATCCTTCGTTGAGTAAGGTGGGTGCGTTGCAAAGCAGGAGTAGCTCCATCTAGTGGATCCACCCTACATTAAACCACAGCAGCAATATGCAGCAACGTTCAAAAGATACCATATGAGATTATGACTTCACAGATATTCAACATGTTTTTTTCAGTCAACCTCAAATGACATTTAGAAGAAAAGAAATGCGTGCTGACTTTGATCATCGCACCAATCATCAAGTCAATTAGCTAACTGCTAACCTAATGCGCATTAACAGGCTACATGAAAAGGTTGGCAAATCCTCATGTCCTGCTGTTTTGGACAGGACATGAATGAGAGATGATGGCTGTGCAATGCTTTCCCCAGTGCCAGTGACAAAGCACATGGAGCTGCTTCTGAGGCAGTCTGGCAATACCTCTCTGTGACAGGAGGCGCAGCACAAAACAACCAGATGACAACACCACAGGGGGTGGGAAAGGGGCAAAGGATGGTCAGAGCGCAAGACGCTTAATCATCAATCAGTCTCCAAAACAGTTGTTACATCGACCTCGGCACAAGACTGACACAATTTTAACCGGCAAAAAAGGGATTACAAAGTAATGGTGGGTCGCCTTAAAACATATAGTGTAAAAATCATGAGCATTTTTGACTGAAAACTGTGACATTTACTTCTTGGTGTATTGAACTTTGTGCGTACACACACAGCATGCTAAATCTGTCCCGGGAGGCAGATTGTTAGTGGTTTGGCGAATTTATTGCCCAACTCAATAAAATGCCGTGCCATGTGGAAGGATGGACATCTATTTGTCTAACAAGTCTGGGCTGCCTAAACAGTGACAGTCAGCTAGTTTGCTGTGGTAAAATATTCTTGAATAAACTACATGGATATCATCAAACTGTTTAAACGAACATGGGCATGGATCTTAAATTCATGTCAGTCACTTACATGAGACTGTTTTTAAGGACACTTGGAACAAGGGTAGCATGGATACCAATTGGAGTCATTCAAATTGCAGTTAGAATTTTACCACAATTAAGCCCTTGATTGTCAGCTTGACCCCTCGTAGAATAAGGGAGTGCTTTACTATAATGTTTGACCTCAATTTTAAGGAAGGAGAAATGATGAGGAGAGAGAGAATGAGAGGCTACCTCAGATGACCATCCTTCAGGCAGGGAAAAGAGGTGAAGCCAGAATCAGGTCTGCATTGTGGAGAGGATTCTGGAGAGGACGGAGGTGAGAAAGAGCCGTAACAAGCAACGCCAATTCAGGAAGTGCATCAATATTTAATCAGTTTGGCCCGTTCTGTCAGGAGGGAGCCTCCCCAAGAGAGACAATTATGTGTAAAGTTGAAATTCCAAGAGATACTGCACGAGGCAGAGTTTGGGGCCATACACCTTTACACTTTAGCACATATTGGATCAGCTTTTGATAACACTGACCGCTGGTTGGGAAAAAAACAGCTCAATAACATTTGCTTGGTTTTCAGGTTCTCCTTCACTATGTTTTTTAATTGGGCTGCAATAAACTTCACAGGGGAGTTGTAGCTCTCTCTCGTTCTATTGATCTGGTCTCTGAAGACTCATTGTGTGGTCAGCAGTGATTTGAGGTGCACGTTACTCTCCATTTGTTCATATGTGTTGAGCCATACTCCCAAGTGAACATGATGGGTAGTCCCCCTCAGGTCTCTGCAACTTTGCAGAAAATAATTTACTTAAATTGCTGTCGAAAACAAAACAGCCATAGCAGACATACAACAGAAGATTCCACTGTTTTGACTACATATGCTCTCTGCCTTTTGCCGCAGGGTGACTGCCGCATGGTATAGGAGAGCTCCATCACTCTGCCGTTAACCACCCGTCGTTCACACTCAGTGTTCCAGGCACCCATCATAGATCAAAAACCCTGCTGAGTTGCAAGCGTTACAGTCAGAATGTTGGAAAAATGCAAATCACATCTTGCTTGTAGTCTTTATTTGAATGGTTTTAAGGCCCAAAATGGTATGCCTTGGATTCTTTCTCCACCAGTCAGCAATGACGGATTCAGAAATGTTTATTTCAGATATTTGCACACTACCAGATCACAAAGGAAGGACAATACCACATATTTGAACCATGACTTACACCCACAGACATATTTTCTATCAATTTATGTCTGTCATTATAATACCCAAGGATACTATGATTCAACCTTGATGAAGAGCAAGCATGCAGACTTTGGATTTTTTATTTAGATATGCATCAATATGAAATGAATAGAACACATCAGAGTCAGATCATCACATAAACAATAAACAAGAGCATACTGATCTTCTACGATATGTGTAAATCACTGTGGCTCAGTATGGGCTCAAACAAATGTTCCCCAAAGATGATATGCGTTGGCCCTCACATAATGGGTTGTTCATCGCCTCTACGGCAGAAAATAAACCCAATACAATATTTTCTATTGCCACTGGTTCAGGTGTAGCAGCACAAACACATTAATTACCAGAAGAAGCTGCTAGATTTGCAACACTGTGTGACTCCACCAAAGAATTAATGGAAAGTAATTCATCGTCTTTTAGCTGGGAAATAGTACCGACTATGAAAATTGGATAGCACAGTATGACACATTATGTGAGTCTTGGTAGCTGTCCTTAGATCTTAGTAAAGCGCATTGAACCAGTGCTCTCTTCTGTCGAAGCAAGGACCTAGATTTTATTTAGCTGTTATATTCATTATTGATGCATGGACGGTTGTTTTTCAAGTTTAAAGACTTGCAGGTCCATATTTTATTATTTTCACTAGTATCATGAGTAGCATTATATATGGATGTAATATAGAGTTTATTTTAAAAAAAAACACAGCCTATAAAATGTTGAATGACTAAAACTAAGTATGTAGCACCATCACTAAACTCTCGAAACAGGATCTTTCTGAAGCCACTGCATTGAAAACGCCTCAATGTATAAAAAGCACAACTTTATTTTAAATTAAGTATGACTAATGCTCCTGTTACCAGTAAAGTCAGCTATGTTCTAGGTTTTCCCCAAATACAATACCGCCATGGCAGCCTATGCCATCAAGCATTTTCAGGAGTTGCTTTGCCTTCTGTAAATAAAGTGCCACTCAAACTACCAATGGACAAAACATTCTATATCACCTGAAACACCTGAAAGCCAGTTACCTGGAAAGTCACAGGAGCACGGGTGGCGCTGTAGCCAATCTATCCCGGACTGGCCCTTTAATGATGACGTTTCAGTTTTCCTCCACGTTGGCCGCACATGCGCAGAGAGCTTGGTCACCTGCTGGATATCAGACGCGAACAAGGAAGTGGAGCACTGAGGACTTGATGTCAGGCTAAACTTAACGAAATACATCTCCGACGGATAGAAGTGATCGGCTCGTCAGCTGTTAGCTGCATCAGCGTGACAACATGTTTAAAAAACTCAAACAGAAGATAAACGAGGAGCAGTCCCCGCAGAGGAATGCGCAGTCGCCTCAGCAGGCCCAGGTTAGTTGTTGTGCTGCTGGAAGCTAACCAGCTAAGCTGACTACTGTTTACATTGCTGAGGCGCTGGCTGTCGTTTCGCAGCCGTTATGGTTCACACTTCGAGACTGATTCTTTGTCAAATCTCATTGACACATCTTAATAAGCCGTCAGCTATCGTTTAACCTTTACTTGTATTCTCGGCTGGCCTGTTTGCACAATGCTACGCAATGTAGCTGCCCAACTTAACCTAAGCTAGCTGTCATGAGCTACTGCTAGTAAGGTGCGTTCAAGAACACTCGTAACTAACTCGTTTCTCACGTCATCTTAGGTAGAAAAAAGAAGAAAAAAAGACAGCCAACCGTGAACTTCGTTGTAGCCAAAACACTATTCATAAACTAAATAATGGACAGTATGGGTGTGTCTGTTTTATGTTGCTCGCATTGGCTGAAAGTGAGTGTCTGCTCCCAGCTTTATTTGACGTATGCAAATCCAGCCAGTGCCACGCGCCTGCTGACACCAGAGCAACTATAATTCAACGTAGACGTTAAAGTAAATAACATGGAAACACTGCTGCAGCGCTGCTTTGTCTTTTGGTTTCCAGCATTACTTACTGTGGGTTCATCATAACCCTGCTGGTCAGGTTCAACCTGTCCTTCAATGCAATGGCAGCTTCTCAATGTTTTTCATATAATGATCCAATTTATTGAGTGTCCCTCTGTGTTTTAAACAACGATTATTTTACCTCTTTTTAGAGGTATGGTGTATGATTTTGCTCCAAAATCCAAATGTCAGTGTTGTTTGTCTAACATCCTTTTGTAGCTGTAGAAGGCCGCTCAATGTATCATCTATTGTAAATGGGTTTATGTCCGGTCAGATGTAAAAAGCCCTTTTCCACAGTCAGTGGCATTGTCAACCTTCTGTTACTGGTTTGGATTGCTCTTTATGCACCGTGGCCCTTGTGTGGACATCACTTTGCTACTCGTTTGTGTCTGTAGTTCATGACACTCATTGTCTTGCCGAAAAAAACAAAAACGAAAGCAGATTGGATTCAAAGGTGAAGATTGACAATCAGACAAGGAAACAAGGAAACAAGGGAAGTTAGATAAGGCCAATAGCATAACGTGGTCAACCAAATAATTCCGGGAGCCAAACAGTTGGTTTCTCAAAAACCTTCTCAGAAGAAGAGCATAGTTGTGAGTGTATAGTTTAGGGAAAGGGATGCTGTTTTTTTTTTTTTCATGCCAATACTATTTTATTTATTTTAACAGATGGCCAGTGGAGACCGGCGCAGCAGTCAAACCCCTCCGTTTCAGTATGAGGGCTCACCCTCTAGCAGTGACAGAGAGGTGAGCATGGGGTCAGCTTCTGATGGATATGTTTAATATCTTTGAGCTCAAACTGCAGCCCCTCGAGATGTCATGTTCTCTCCCCAGCTTATATTCTAATTTTCCAACAGTGTCATGTTCCTGTCTGTCATGTGTTTTGTGACGCTGAATGCTCCCTCAATAACAAACCGGTCCTATTTTGCAAATCAATGACCAAGTACTTTCAGTTTTCAAAGAGTTTAGGCTACTTAATTCCACTATTTCCGGTAATTATTTACTTTCAAATAAATTACTCCCAACTCTCTGTCCTAGACCTGAACATAATTTGTTAATATGATAAAATATGCATATTAGTCACTGCACTCATTTCCTCAGTGTATTTCCTGAATCGTAGCTGTTCGAATGACTTTGGGCAACAAATAACAATCTGTCAACACAGGGTCCTTATGATTTCATGAGAATATAATAGCCATAATAACATTGTGATAACGGATGTTGTAGAGTGATCAGCTCTGCAATCTCATCATATACAGGTATGGTCCTGTAAGTTTTCCCTCCATTTAACTGTATCATCATTACATGGGACAATGACTTAAACATTTTGATACAATTCAGGGCATTTTGTTCATCTTTAAGAACACACACACACACACACACATATATATATATATATATATATATATATATATATATATATTATTTAATGACACTTGAGTCTTTTTTCTTTCTTGTCCTGTCAAAAGAGATTCTTATTTAGATACATTGGGAACACCATTTTAATGGTCGAGCGCAGACCATAATGCAGCATGTGTATGAATAATTCATGTACAAGTCTCTCAGTGTTTTTCTTTCTCTGTTGATTTGTTGCGATGTTTTTCGCCAGTGGATATGGGCAAGTTTATGCAATACGTCTTTGATTCATTAGGCGGAGGTAGACCGGCAATGAGTTACCGACTACGACTCTAAGAATGATGATGCAACAACTGTTAATCTATTTTAGAGCTGAGATATGGATGTTTACAGTCTTGCCCGTTTGATCTTTTAGATTTAAAAAAAAGGGCTTAATTACTCATTCATGACAAGTTTTTTTTACATTTCAACACAGCCAGACTCTGAGCTGGAATAGTGACAGCGGCCCTTTTGCTCAGGTTTTTATCCTCTACTTTCTTCCCCATCCTCTGGAGGCCCATGGTGTGCCTTCAACTTCTTATCATCGTGGCATATTTTTTCACCTCACAAATCTTTAACACTTTGACATCTCTGGAAGTGTTTATTTGCTTATTGGAGGCAGATTTGGCCTATTTTCTTTTGACAACTTCATAACTTACGACTACATGCAGAGATGTCAAACGGTTATTCATAACATTAATGTTGATTGAGTGTTTCACTTTCCCGCTTTTATCTTATTTGACTTCCTATCCCATGTAGTCTCTCTCTCTCTCTCGCTCTCTCTCGCTCTCCAATCTCCATCCATCCATCCACCTCACTCTCTTTCGGCCAGCCTCGTCTCGGCAGTCTGGCTACACACTCCCTATTTCACACTCATGATGTTGTTTTTCTCATTGCTCTCTGTGTTCCTCTCCTTTCCCCACCTTTCGTCCCGTTACTGCACTGACGGGGGTCAGGTGCTGGCTGGGATGATAGCAGAGCCCGCTTTTCTCTCTGAGTATACTATCTTTGCTCTGGACCATTCAAAACGACCCAAAACGGCCCAGGTAGCCAGTGTGGTGAGTTTGTCCTCACTTCCTGTGTCTCCCTCCTCGTCTCTCTCCTCATCCTCCTCCTCCTCCTCCTCCTCTTGCCCTGTTCCTTCCTCCCGTCTCCATGCCTTTGGGGATCGGTAGAGGACTGTGGCCCAAGTAGGGACAGCTTGTTCCCTGCTCTCTGTCTCCTGTTTCCTTTGGATTTAGCAACAAGAAGGCATCTCATATCTAGGCTAACCCTGCATCCGGTGGGAGTTATGGTTTACATTCTGGGATAGAAGCTTGTGTGCTTTCTGCCGTATGTTGTTTTATCGCCCTACCTTTCAGTTCTTCTAATCCGTCTCAGAAGGGAATATTTCCCCCTTGTCTTTAGGTATCCTTAGTTGCTTGCCTTATAGACCCCCAACACCCTGTTATGTTGCCCGACGGCCTTTGTCCCCTTGCCCCACAAGTCTGTTTATTTGGAGAATTGCCTTTTTCCTTTCCAAGCTATGGGCAGACAATTTAAGCAGTTGAGATGCTAAATTGTCTGTAACTTTTCCAAATAAACACCTTTTGTAGCGTTGCTTGTGGAGCTCAAAAACTAGATGATGTGTGTTCGTATGTGAAGGCAGTAAGAAGACCAGAAGAAAACAACATTTGAAACAATTCATCAAATTTTTATATTCATACAGTAAAATCATTTCGCTAACATGTTGTATGCCCATTTACATGTCTAAGATATATTTGATGTAATGTTTAATATCAAGTGTTTGTTTGATGTCAAACTGATATTTTGTGTTTTTACTAGTAATTAACTACCTTGGGTAAAGGGAGTCTGGCCAGCTGTTTGCTCTTCCTGTAATTTACATCTATTTTAAAACACTCATTTAAAATGCTGATTCAGTTTGTTCACCCAAACTGTTCTATAGTTGTACGGTGATATTTTGGCAATAATTATGCAAAACTAGGAACAGCTTCTCATGAGATCAGTGTTTTAAGAGCACACTGTTTAAGTGGGTACATTACTGTTTGAGTCTTGAACTCTAGCCTGACAGTGTTTCCTCTGTTGTACTTTGTCAGTAATGGACTGATTACAGATTGTTGCTCTGCAGTCTGGAGGATATATTGTGTTGCAGCTACAAAGACCCCCGGTGTCATTGTCATCTCTTGAGATTAACCACAAATATCTTAATTATATCAGTGTCTTTGTCATGTTCCATCTACATCTTATTCAGATGTTAAAACATATCCTCACATATTGTTCATCGCTCAGTCCAATTACAGTAATCCCATCAAACTCTCTCATTCATTCACTCATTTGGTTGTTTATTACACTTTATTTTGGAGGTACAAACGTGTTTTTCCAACTATGTTTGTCATTTGATGAGCTAAATTTAAGGAATCGTTCTGTCTCTTGGAATTATGTTTGTGTTGGTATTTGATCAAGGTTGTAGTAGTCGTAAATACCATTGTGAGTACCATGATTTTGGTTTACAACCGCTTTGAAGTTAATCAGTCGTTAGTTGTCTGTGAGAATTGGGAAGTGGTGTGCTTAGACTGAAGGACAGTAAAGCCATTCAAGTCTTCTACATTTGGTAGTAAAAGTATTGTATGCTGTAGAGTGAGTTTTTAAATGTATTCCTGTTCATACACATACACCTGTGAGAATGAAGTGAGCAATGAGGAATCGGCTTGTTTAATCCGTATTTACTCTTTCTAGATAATACAATTGGGGTTTCCTTCGTATTAATTTAGCTCTGTTGACAAAAACATTCACACACAATAAATCAAGCTGCCCGAAATAAAACACATTTAATCATTTGCTTTTAAACCTCACCAATCCCTGACAAAATAAATACGACAATGACCATTGCTGCATAGCAAGCTAAAACAGATCCTGGAAGTCAAGAAACAGGACATAAATGTTGAATGGTTTGCGCAGTAATCCGGAGGAAGGAGTAGCTCGGAGCTGGACAAGGGAGGAGAACATTTGCTTATCCTGATCCTGCTTCTAACAAGTCAACTAAACCAACTAAGCCGCTAAATGTCCACTTAGATTACGGTCCTCTTGTAATACAGCTGCACACGGCACTGCCGAGCATCTTTAATTCAAATACCAGCTGACCTTCTTGACTTTTAACTGTCTGTTTGTTCCGACCTCATGGCTGCTCTGTAGTCTAGTTTTAACCCCTTTTGTTTCATGTACTGTCGAGATGCCTTATTTTGTGTATTTAACCCCTCTGTTTTTTCCAAGTTGCATGAGGGTACCCATTGCCCCTGCATTGCTCCCAGCAATACTAATATTGCTCCCTTCAGAGTAATCAGGGAGAGCCACGCTGGGTGTGGATGACTAACTGGCCCGGGACAAGCCCTCTGGCACAGTTTTCCTTTTCTCTCATGATGTATTTTATCTGCAGAGCACCCCTAAAGGAGCAGCAAGATCTCCCAGAGGTAGCATCAACGGGGATGGAAGTGCTTCTCCTCGTGTACGTATGTTACCTACCCGATCTCCCTTAATGTTCTAAGGCTCTTGCTTTCTTTGTTTGAAGTTATCTTTGTATGCGTTGTCTTGGTCCTCCCAACAGAGAGAGGAGACTCAGTCATTTGCCCAGAAACTGCAGTTGAGAGTTCCCTCAATGGAGTCGTTGATTCGCGTGGGTGCTACTCGGGCAGAAAACCTGTTCCGCTCTCCCTCGAAAGAAAACCTGGTCCGAAGCTCATCGCGTGAATCCCTGACACCTTTGGGAGAAAACGAGCCCCTGGGCGCCCCCTCGTATGATCCCCCCTCAGATATTGAGAGCGAGGCTGAGGAGCCACCAGGAAGTGCAGAGTCCCTTTCCAAAGAGCAGTTGATGCACCGGCTGCTGAGAGTGGAGAGCAGCCTGGGGAAGTACAGAGGGAAGTACTCGGAGGTGAGCGGCTCCCAGAAGATTCCCATTTGAAGTCGTCAACCTGTTTATTATGTAGCCACAGAAGTGTATAACTATAGTTACTTTGATGTATCCTCATTATTTTCCCTTTCTTTCTCTTTGTTTCTTCCCACTTCTACTAACCTTCTCTTCTCAACCGTACAGCTGGTTACTGCGTACCGAACGGTCCAACGAGATAAAGAAAAAACGCAGGTAATTTCTTCAACAATAACTCGCGTATTTTATTTTTGATATAATGTTCAGCGGTTTTCTCATCAGACATTGAAGATCTGTGGCATCCTGAACTGATCAGAGTTATGTTTCCTCCCCTCAGATCATCCTCAGTCAGAGTCAAGATAAAGCTCTCCGCAGGATAGGGGAGCTGCGGGAGGTATGTCTCTGTTATAATGTTGTCCTCTCTATGTCAGTATCTGTCTTTCTTTTTTGATGAATAATTTACATGTTAGTGAGCATATTGAATAACCTCTAGGAGCTACAAATGGACCAGCAGGCCAAGAAACACCTACAAGACGAGTTTGACGCCACGCTGGAGGAGAAAGACCAGATGATCTCTGTGCTCCAAACACAGGTGAGTGTTGCAACATGGAGTTAGACATTTTAAAGAAACCAAAGAAGTCAATTGCTTTGAAGGAATTCCATATAATAATTTTACTGCAGTCATCAAATAATATATGTGGCAACATTTTACATTACATCTGAGACACAATTGTTCTTAACATTATTCTTTGTTAAAATAAATTGTGTCGGCCACCTTTTGCGCACTTACAATATTTGCAAAGCAGTACTAATAAAAACACAAAGAAAAAATAAGTGGTATTATTTATATTAGGAGTTACATTTACAAAATGAATGTATGTAATAATACCAGATTTGGGTTTTTAACCAAAGGAACTCAGACAGAAGTTTCTTTCACTAACTGGTTTTCTCTCTTTCTAACAGGTTGCTCTGTTGAAGAAACGATCCAAAGGGTTCACTGTGGCACCTGAGGGTGACGTCCCTCAATCTGAAGATTCAGACTCGACCTCCTCCACACAAAGTCCTATGAAGGGGCAAGGAGTCGAGCCTGAAGTCACTGAGGGCAAGCACATTATTTCTTTGTTAGAATCAAAAGTAAAAGTTACTCTGGATGATAATTATGTGAGAATTATTTCTGTGTGGAATATTGTTTTTTATCGAGTGCATTATATTTTCTGGACAGGAGAGGGCGACAGTGATCCAACCAAACTTATGGAGGCCTTGCAGAAGAGAGTGAAGAGGCAGGAAAACCTGCTGCAGAAGTGCAAAGAAGTGATGCGAACACACAAGGAGCGAAGCGCCCAGCTGGGCAGCGAGAATGAAACCCTGCAGATGCAGCTGCAGGAGCGACTGCAGGAGCTGGAGAAGATGAAGGTGCTTATTCTGCGTTCAACAGCAATGATACCGGAGTGTTGACCATAATCAAGCTTTAACATTAAGATTTTTTGCGGTCAAATTCATCGATGTGCTCGTACTCATTATCACTCGTGGGCTGGGCTGAGATGCTGCAAATGACTCAACACTGTCTTTACTGTTTAGGGTGATTATTGTTGTGCTGCAAAATCTCTGCCGGAGTCTTAGCGGTCCACTGATAATGCGAGTCATTTAAAAGAAAAGAAAAAGAAACATGCACTTTATTAATCCCCTTGGGGAAATTCTTCTCTGCATTTGACCCATCCCTGGATAGGGAGCAGTGGGCAGCCCTGTGAGGCGCCCGGGGAGCAGTTAGGGGTTCAGTGTCTTGCTCAGGGACACTTCGACATGTGAGCTATGGGGGGACTGGGGATCGAACCGGCTACCTTGTGGTTATCCCCCTGAGCTACACAGAGGATTGCTGTGGCTCTCAGAGTCCGAACATCCAAATTCTCTGGCGAAGCTCCAGGGCGACGGGTCATGTCATGTCAGTGTGACTGAACCGTTGTTTTCATTTACTTCAAAACATTTTGCTTCAGTGGTACGATCGGCTTATTTAGCTTGTCTGATGTTTGGCAGCATCCGATAGGAAATGTTTGTTGTCACAAAGACCCTGTGATAATAATGGGCAGCTTGCCCGTTATGCATGATGATTGACTTGTCTCAATTATTTTGGCCATCACTGTTGTGTTGAATCTGCCGTGTGTTTTGGGAACAGGGCCTTTCCTGTGTCAGGAAAAGCAGAGGTTAACAGGCGTTTAGCCCTCTTAAGCAGCATGAAGGCATCCAGGAACTGCTGGGTTGTGCTGTGCTCATCTCCTTCCTCAGACAAATATCCCATAAAACAGACCATCTGCCTAAGATTTCAGACCTTCAGCACAGGGATTCTTAAATGTATAATACACAGTCTGGTATTGTTTTGTGTTTTGTTTGTATATTTGCAGTAAAACT
Organism: Myoxocephalus aenaeus; assembly: GCA_038501785.1. Lineage (NCBI taxonomy): Eukaryota > Metazoa > Chordata > Actinopteri > Perciformes > Cottidae > Myoxocephalus > Myoxocephalus aenaeus. The sequence goes on along the minus strand of JBAMJR010000028.1, from coordinate 3,182,375 downwards.
ATTCATTTTTACACTTTGTCTGCATAGACATTAATGCCTTGTAGGATCAAACAACGGAGAAACACAGACAGTGCAGCATTTCCTGTTCTGTAACCATTGGTTACACAGCGGTGCCACAGAGACACAGCTACAACATGCCGCTGCTGCTAAACTGGGCTGTAATTTGGGTCGACTTGTTGGTTTAGCTGGGCTCGTGTGCGCTCTCTGGTTATTTGGCTTGTGGGTGAGGCATCCTGGGTGGTGCAGAAAACATCTCATTTGGAAGTTATCTGACCAAAAGCCGACGCAGGATCCGAGTCCAAAACTCTGAAATGACTGCGCGAAGTACGTGACATTCTCATTTGTAATTTTTGTCAAATGTTATGTGTTTATAGGAACTGCACACCGCAGAAAAGACCAAGTTGATCACTCAGCTGCGTGATGCCAAGAACCTCATTGAACAGCTGGAGCAGGACAAGGTGGGTGAGGGGTCGTTCAGGCTTGAGGCACATCGTGATTGAAGGTCTGCAGGTTCAGACATGACATGGTTTTATTTATTTTTTGACTCCGCCACGAAGTGAAGAAGTCGGACACCTTGGCGTCCAATAATGTTTCTCTTAAACTTTGACCCCAGCTCTGCAGGATGGACAGCATCTCATGAGATCTGTGTGAGGAATGCTGAAAGCACTTAAAGTCAAAAGCTATTCCAGACACTTGAGCTAGCGCTCGTTTGTAAAATACCGAAATAGTATTCATCAAATCAACATCAATATCGGCGCGTCAGATGATTTGATTTGTGATTTGCTCCGACTGGACAGTGAAAAGGTTGGTAATGTTTGATGGCTCTCTGGCTTTCAGGGAATGGTGATTGCTGAGACAAAGCGCCAGATGCACGAGACAATGGAAATGAAAGAAGAGGAGGTTGCACAGCTTCGCTCCAGGCTACAGCAGACTATTACCCAGAAAGAAATGTTACAGGACCAGAAAGAAAAGGCTGAGAAATCAGGTGAGTGGAATCCACTTCTGTGTGTGAACATCTTGGGTGGATATGCTAATTATATATATATATCTTTTTTTCTCTCCCTCAAAGCATTTGAAGAGCTTGAACGAGCGCTGGGTGGAGCTCAGAGGGCGGACGAGGCCCTAAAACAGCTGCAGGTTCAGCTGGAGGAGCAAGTGAAAGAGGTTGAAAGGGCCGGTGAGGAAGAGAGGAAGAGCCTGCAGCAGGAACTCACACGAGTCAAACAGGAGGTCGTCACCATCATGAAGGTCAGAGAGTGAATGGCATTACCCTATAAATTGGCTATTTTGGTTGTGTTTCATGTCATAGTCACTTAATAGAAGCTATTTAGAAACATTGACTCACCAACTGAAGTGTTTACATGAGAGAAAAATTATAGGAAACAGCAAACTCAAAAACATTTCCCCTTCAAACTATTCCGCTACTGACATGAATGAAACTGCAAGGCAAATTAATTTTGATTGATTTTATTTATTTATTTTCAATGTATGTTATGCTGTGAAGTGTGTTTTGATAACACAGTATATCACATATAAATCAGATTTTCTTTTATTAACTTTATTAGAAATCATCAGAGGAAACGGTTGCCAATATGGAAAAACTCCACAGTGAAGCTTTGGCTGCGAAGGAAGAAGAGATGAGTGTCAGAATCAACAAAGCTGTGGTACGCGCCAAAAGTTTTCATTCGTTTAATTTCACAACATATACAAGTAAATCAGATGAAAAACTATATCTTTTAAAAAAAATTATGTGATCTGTTTGTGCTGCTTGTGCATTTAGGAGCAATGCAAAGAGGAGTTTGCCCAGTTAGGAAACGAGCGGGAGCAGCAGTCCTCTCTGGCTCTGGAGGATGTAGAGTTGCAGAAGACCGCTCTGAGGACTGAAGGTGATAACAAGGTGAAAGAGATACAGTTGGAGCTGGAAGCTGCAAAAACTGTGAGTTGTTCTCTTTTATATTTATTAGGCTGAATGAACCTGTTGACGCTCAAATCTTTGTGCATTTCTATGTTAATTGTTGGGCAAAATATTGTTCATATTATCTGATTTATGTATTTAGTCATTTGGCAAGCTGTAGGCACCACAGGGATGTATTTCCACACAAGCACAGAACAACACACACACACACATACACACACACAGGAAACGCAACATAAAATCATACAGACATGAGTGAAATAATTATTATTGATGAATGTTGCTACCAGTCATTTTGAACGTTTCAAACATGACATTTTAAAATGTATACTAAAAAAGTGTTTACGTAATTTCACATAATAATAATAGTTTTTTGGTTATGTACACAAATCCCTCGTTGTCCTTGCAACTTTGACCATTGTACTGTTATTAAATACTGTTAAATATATTAGTTATTGAGCATTTGTTTGTATAGTTGTCTCAGAATCCTGTGACATGATTAACTGCAGTGACGTTATAGAATAATCTAACTCTGTGTTTGTGATTGCAGAGAGTATTGGAGCTGGAGAGCACTCTGGAGAAGATCTCACAAGATGGATCCAGTCTCTCTCATGAACTTTCCACTCAGTTGGACAACCTGAAGGTTAAACACAAAGAGCAAATCTCGGCATTAAAGAAAAAGCACCAAGAGCAGCTGGAGAAGCACAAGGGCACCCTAACCCAGCAGAATAACGCTGTTCTTGAGGAGCTCAAGGAAAAACACAAGGTTGAAGTGGAGACCCTTCTGAAAGATAAAGACCTGCAGCTCCAAGCACATGTTGAAGACATGAACCAGAAAACCTTGGAGAAACTGGATGCAAAGCAGGGAGAGCTAGAGGCCGTATCCGCTGAACTTTTTGAGGCTTTGAAAAATAAACAGCTCCTGGAGGGGAAGTTGGTGGTGGCTGAAGATGCTGATAGTTCAGCCCTGCAGGAGCATGAGAAGAGGTTTCAAGATCACATGGAAAAGCACAAAGTAGAGCTCGCAAATATGAAACGGGAGCACGAGCAGTCACTTGGCAGTGTAGAGAAAACTCTGAAGGAAGAACTTAACGCATTGAGGATTGTTCTGAAAGAAAAGGAAAAAGAAGTGAAAGAACACATGCTGAAAGAAAAAACGCTACAAGAGGAGTCAAATTCCACTGTACAAGAATTAAATGTCAAAGTCAAGGAGCTGGAGGAGCTGCAGCAATGTTTGTCACAATCCCAGCTGGAAAGTGAAAGCCTAAAGGAATCTAATGCACAGTTAAGTAAGATGTCCGAGGATCTTGATCAGTGTAAGAAGGATTTGGCAGATATGGAGCATCAGTTAGAAGTAACAAAGACTGATCGTCAACAAAAAGAGAAGGCGCTTCAAGAACTAGTGGCCCAGCTACAACAGACCAAAAAGGAGCTCTCGGAGCAGAATAAGTCATTTACTGCAGAACTGAACACTAAGCAGGAAGAAGTGGCTCGCCTCAAGAAACAGCTGGATAATGAAAAAGCTGCCCTCGAGAAGAAGTTGAAAAACACAACGACTGAGTTGGCAGATAAGTTGAAAACACAGGAAACAAAAACGGAAAAGATTAAAAACAAGGCCAAAGAAATGCACGAGAGTTTTAAGAAAAAGCTGCAGCAGAATGAAGAAAACATGAAGACGGAACTTGCAAAGAAGGACAGAGAGCTTCAGCAGACCGAGCAACAAGTACGAGAGAAAATCGTAGAGATGGCCCAAAAAAGTTCCCAAGGCCTCAGCAGTGCGATGTCAGAGCTGCAGGTCAACCATAAGGAAGAAGTGGAGAAGCTGCACGACACACACAAGCATGACATTGAGGGGCTGGAGCATCGTTGGCAGGAGAAGTTAGCACAGCAGGAAGAAGAATTGATGGAGAAACACTCGCACATCATACAGGAGAAGGCTCAGGAGCTGGAGGAAGTTTCTCAGCAACTCGGCAGAGGAAAAGAGGAGCACGAGAAGGTGTTGTGCGAAATAAAGGATTTTAAGGAGGATCTGGCAATTCGAGAAACCACTGTGCAGAAGCTGCAAGAAGAGCTTAACGAAGCAGCGGTGAAGCTGGAAGGTTTGTCTCAAAGTGAGGCGTTGCTCAAAGAGCAAACGGAGTCAGTGGAGAGGAACCTGAACCTAGCTCTGCACGAGAGGAACTCCCTCCAAGACGAGCTCAACACGACAAAGGAAGAGAACAGAGAGAAGTTAAAGATCGTGTTAGTAAAGTTGAAGGAAACCGAGAAGCAGTGTAAAGCACTGAAAGGCTCCAAATCTAAGGAAGGCAAGGACTTGCAGAAAAAAATGGAGGAAACTGCAATTCAGCTACAGGCCAAGGAAGCAGAGTTCCAGCAGCAATTAATTACGATCAGAAACCAAATGGAGTATTACTGTAAGGAGGTTCAGTCCAGAGTGGAGTGTGGATCGAATGAACTGTGTCAAAGAGTTGAATGTCGGTTGAAAGAGCTGAAAGACGGACTGCTCGGTAGTCAGAAAAAGGTCGGGAATCTCAAAAACGTCATCCTCGCTAAAGTAGATAGAATTAGCACCTTAGAGGAGAGTCTCCGCCAGCAGACGGAGGAGAATAAGAATCTATGCACTTCATTGGAACAGATGTCTGCTCAGGTAAATGCCCATACGGAGCATGTCAAAGCCTTAACCCATGACAAAGATAGTCATTCTCAGTCTGTCCATGAGAAAGCTCAGAAAATTGAGGAGCTGACTGAAGCAAACCGACTCATGTCGGAAAGTATGAAAACAACCGAGTTGCATATCAGCAACTTGGAAAGCGTCAGCAGTGACTTGAAAAATCAGCTCGTCAGTAGCATAAAGGAGAAGGTGGAAGCCATAAATCAGCTGAATCTCCAGAATAAAGAGGAGAGACAACAGGCTGCTGCTCAAATGGAGGCGACCATTGAGAGGTTGGAGCAGGAGAGAAAGTCTGCTTTAGAGGAGGCAGAAGCACTCAGGAACAGCCTTTCTGAGTACGAGAAGAAGTTCACCCAGAATGACAACACTATTACATCTCTGCAGACCAGGCTCGACGAGCTGGAGCGAGAAATCTCTGAAAAGAATGAAACCCTGCGGGGGCTGACGGCAAGTATCGACAATCAGTCCATCAGCAAGTCTGAGATGGACCAGGCGCTGAGCGAGAAGGAGCAGAAGGTCAGCGGCCTCACCGCGGAGCTGGAGAGCAGCGTCCGTCGACTCGGTGAGCTTCAGGAGCAGCTGGCCTTAAAGACGAAGGAGTGTGAACAACTCACAGCTGACCTCAAACAGCAACACGGCATCAGGGAGAACGAGAAGAGAGAGCTGGTGGAGCAGCTGCAGCAGACCCAGACGCAGTGCACTCAGAACGGTAATGTGGAGCAGGAGCTGGTCGGCAAACTCCGCTCCCTCGAGGAAGACAACCAAAAGTGTAAACACCAGCTAGAAAGTCAAAGGGAGGAATTTGAAAGGATGAGAGACGAGATCATCAAGAGCAAAGAGGAGAGTCTGAAGGCAGCGGAAGAGAAGCTATCGGCCGAGAGCGCTCGGAAAGTATCGGAGCTGAAGAAGAAAGCCGAGCAGAAAATCAGTCAGATTAAAAAACAGCTAACCTCGCAGCTCGAGGAGAAAGAGCAGGCTCTCAAGGCTCTTCAGACTCGCCTGGGGGAAACCAAGAGCGACGTAGCGTCCGGCCAACAACGCACAGAGACGTTGGAGGAGAAAACCAAAACACTCGAGGAAGAGATCGTCAGGCTTAAGGAAGAGCAGGAGCAACAACTGGAACGGACTCTGAGTGATGCGAGGCTCGAGAAAGAAAAGTCTTTAGAGGAATTGAAGAACTCGTATGAAGAGAAGTTATCATCACTTCAGAGAGATGCAACGCAAGAACGGGAGCTCAAAGAAACTGAATTGGCGCGATGTGCAATTGTGGAAAAGTTGAAAGAAGTAGAAGAGCAGAATGGAAACCTTCTCGCAGAAATAAATAGCCTGAAAGAAGAAATATGTGAGAAGGACGCCCAGCTTGGAGAACAGCGGGCAACTATTCAGCAGGTCCAAAATCCATCAGGACCCGAGGCTGAGACAATGGTGGAACGCAGCAGCATGCAGCAAACCGAGATGGGAAACCACTCAATGCAGGAAGTGGACGGAGATTCTCTGGAGTCTCTCAAGAGCAATATGAGTCAGCTGAAGAACGAGAAAGAGAAAATCCACAAGGACTTCGTCCGGCTGCAGAAAGACATTCGAGCTCTGAGGAGGGAGCATGAACAGGACCTCGACTACGTGAAGAAAGAGTTGCAAGAGGAGAACGAGAAAAATCTCAAGTAAGTCCACGATGTCACGTTATTTATGATGATTTACAATGAAAATGAAAATAACCCATTTGCAGACACAAGGTTGCAAATGAATCCCTAATCTCAAAATAATAATCCTAATCATCCTATTACTATTTTGTTTGCTGTTCTAACAGGCTGGAGTTGGAAGATGTGGAGATGAAGCACAATTCTGCCATCAAGCAGTTAATGAGGGAGTTCAACACACAGATGGCTTTGAGAGAGCGGGAGCTCGATACAGCTGTGAAGGAGACCATCGGTGAGGCGGGAGAACAATTATTCTGCATCAATGAAATGAAACCGACCAGATTTACAGCTGGGAAAAGAGTGCTTGAGAACACTGTCTTTCGTGTCAGTAATCGACCGTCTCCTTCTGTTTTAGGCAACCAAGTAACAAAATGTGATTGACTTTTCATGTGTAACAGCAGGGGGGGAATAACTGCGTGGAAACATGATGCATTTTTAATCGCCACCACTGGGCGGAACAAAATGAAGGGATCGTTGCGTTTGGCAGCAGTGCGTCTGAATTGCCGCGTTTCCTTGTTTTCTTAATGGTTTAAATCATGTTCCATTCCAAACGTGTGACTGAGCCGTTTGAACTATGATTTTGGTTATTCTTTTAAGTGCTAACTCTGGCGTTTTCCCCCTTTTCCTCGACACAGCAAAGGCCCAGACCGTCGAGGAGGAGCTGATGACGAGCCACCATGAAGAAGCCAGTCAGCTGAGGAAAGTGATTGGCGAGAAGGACGACGATTTGCACAGAACTGTTCAGAAATATGAAGAGGTTTTACAGGTACCAGAAAAAACATGTTTCCTCCATCAAGACCCCAGTTTATACAGTAGGTTTAGCCGGAAGAACCCCACCCACCATTTGGAAGCTATCACTGCACGAGTTGGCAGCTGCCTCCCTGCAGTCTGAAGCAGAGGTTCCCAGCAGCTCTTTGTCAGACAACTCAAATACCCCTTCACTGACACAGACCATCATGCTCCAAATGATTATTAAACTATTAATTGTATACCATATACTATATCTAGTTTTACATTTCTTTCAGCTGTTTTTATTTGTTAACTACTTAATTGTTGTTATGATTACTTTTTCTTCATCTATATTTTTACTTTTAAACTCCTCTTCTCACATGCTAACTAGTTTAGATTCTTACTCACTTTGTTTGTTTTAGCTGATTTAATATATGGTTATTAGATTAGAAATTAGGTCATACATTCTACTACTTTACAATCTGTCTACACATCCTCTGGCAGCAACCTCCTTGGTCTAAAAAATACTTGACTCAATCATCAATGAACGCCCGCTGAATGATTTTATAATTTGAAAACTGGTCAAATTATTCCTAGGGAACAGTCATCGTCTGGTATAAAAGTGTCTCCCATACTGTCTCTGAATATAATTAAGGGTGGGAGGTCTGCAATACGGCAGTGGGTGATTAGACCGACATACTTGAGCTGTGATGCTGAGATGAAACGTAGGAAATGACTCAGCCGCTCTTTATTTTTCAGAGTCGAGAGGAGGAGATGGGAAACAGAGTCTGGCAGGTTCAGAAAGAACTGGAGGAATTGCAAGTGAAGGGCCACGACACTCCTGAGGTACAAACATGTCTGACCCACTGTACGTATTCACCAGGTCAAACATCTGTGATTGGTGTCACAACTGGTGGATGTATGGGGGATCATTTTTGCGTTTACACAGATGTAGACAATCATACCTGCCACCATTAAAGTCCATTATACACGAGACTGGACGTTTAGATTAAATTCATACAGCGATTCTGTTGAAATCATCAGTCATTGTGAAGTCACTTTGCAGTGGCTGAATAAAGTAACAATGTCTGTATAAAATCCCTCTGGGAAGAGGCTGTCTGATGGAATAATTACTAGTTTTCAATGACGGCCTGATCCGGACGTATTTTTGTGTCCGGACCACGAGATCGTTACCGATACCTTTTTTATTATTTGAAAGTTCACATCCAGGTTAACAGACTTGGCAGTTATGGTTATCTTTTCCTTTGTCTTGCGTTGTAATTGAAGGATTCCGCCTCAAAGCTCAGGGAGAATTTGCTCACATGCTTCGCTCTGATCAGTCTCTCGCTCCGGTCGTGTGTGGCTGCTCTCCAAATCGCGCCGGATGCCGAGGAGCTCGTTTGAATCACTCAGGAATGTTCCCCTCGGAAAACCCAGATTGTGAGGCAGCAGCCAGCCTCGATCCCTGTTCTCAATTATCATCATACGAGGTGATCCTAGGCTTTAGATTTATACTACAGCAATACTCGCAGCCATGATGTGCACACTGGAAAAAAGGCCAGACAGGACAAATGTATTCCCCAGAGACGGTTTATCCAGGTGTTGAGGTGCCGTGAGACCCCTGCACGGGTCCGTCTACCTTTTACACCGAGTCCAGATGCACACAAAGAATTACGCTGCTCTCTCCGTTGCATTTTTCCCTGGCGAGGTCATAACTTTATAGGTGGATTGTATGGGTTCATGCTCAGGGAGGCCTTTCCTTACTAAAGGCCTCACAAACCATTATTCATTCAGACAGTGGGTCTCTCCAAAGAGACATCAGACCACGAACAAGTCCAGTCTAGACTTTCTGTGCAGAAACAACTGGGCATGAACAGTCCTTTTGATTTTACTGTGCAATTAAAAGTAAGACAGGTGTTGTTCTACCTGTTCATTAACATTTCAAAGACCAAAACTAACAGCGTGTTTGTCCATCTCTCAGCTCTTTGTGACTTCTTACATCGGTATTCGGCTCCAAAGATGGATTACATAAATATATGGTTTAATTATTTATTTTTTTGTGGAAAGAAAACCAAAGCAAAATAATGTTCTAAAAGTTTGTAAAATTACAGAAACCAGCAAGAGTACACCAGATTATAAAGACGATCCAAACGAAAAACCCAGTTTAGTGTTGACGACTCTTCTTTTCCAGTAAAAGTAGTGAGCATTATGAACGTAACCAGCGTATGAGGCTAATAGTTAGTACTTACTACTCACACTGTTAAGCTAGCAGCTTGTAGAAGACTCAGTGACAAACAGGTTGGTAGGTAGAGGCGTATAACAGTCCTGCGACAACCACAGATGCTGTTTTCTTCTTCTTTTTTTTTTGTCAGAGCATTTTATTTATTGATTGCTGTTGGGATGTATAGGTCATTTCAACAAGTATATACATACTCTTTTCTAAAAATACATGATCTACCCTTGTTTTGATTATTATTATATATTAATATTGTTTACTGTCACTACATATGTATTTGTTAATTCTGTTGTAACATACAGTATCTTCCATTTCTTTCCTCTTTATTTGAGCACAGATGAGCACAGAAGAACTCCAGGTATGTCAGCTGGCTCCCGTATCCCTTACTGTCTCTAGGATCCATATTATTCCAGTCAATTACCACTGAAAAAAAAACAATTGTTTGATTCATAAAACACGTATCATTGACAGGCACATGCATCACTTGTTCCACCATAAATCGTCCGGTTGTCGCTGACGGTAATGTTTTGTTTCGTCCTTCTCCCCGTCAGGCTCAACTCGCCCAGAAGAATACTTTGCTGAGCGAGGCTCGTCTGAAGGAGCAGAGCTTCGTTGAGAGAGTGAGTGTTCGGGCCCCGGGTGGGATCTTCGCGGGGACAAGTGAACAGCAAATCCCATGAAATGTATTCCCAGGATTCGGTGGCCTCCAGCAAGAGGACCTACTGCTCTGCTGCTGCATCAACTTAATTACAAAGCACATCTGCTTACATTTGGTTTAACCCTATAAACAATCACAGCGACGCCTCCCACAGTTTTTCTCACACACACATCGTCATTCTCAAATACGACCCCTGAGGATGCTAACAAAATGCTGGGCAACAATTAGGCTAATGCATAGGATGAACCCACTGGGGTCAAATAGCTTTTGGAAATGATTAATCTGTGCATGCGCGTGTGTTTCTCCACTGTAGATTCACTCGCTTGAGGACAAGATTAAATGTTTCCACCGGGCCACTGTTGTAACTCATCTCGGGAGCACATACAAAGGTAACGTTGACACCATGAATCGCTTAGTTCTGCTTCTTCAGCCAATTTCCTTTTTAGCTCAGCACGACCGAGATGCCACGCAAAATGCTTAAACACAGCGCAATACCATGGAAAATATTGTGTTATTGTAATGGGGATTTTTGAACACACAACATACGACTACATATGTGTTGAAATATGAATGTTCTAGTTAATTGTCCCAATAGAGTAGCTCGCTCTGGAGGACCATAGAGTGTGTTTTGCTTCACTACCAGTAGTCTTTCCCCTCAGCGCTTCATGGACCAGAGATGGGACAAGAGATGCAGATCCTGAGAAGTGTGTGGGTGTGTGTGTGTGGTCTGGCTTAAATGTCCTCAGAGCATATTTAAACAAACTTAGCCTGGTAAAAGGCTTACTGGTTAAGATGAGAGCTGTGGTTAGAATTAGGGTTTGGTTAAGGTCAGTTTAAAAGAGAGGCGGTCTGCATCTAGTAAGGGTTCGGGTGAGATAAATATCCATTGTGGTTAAGGTAGGCCTCTGGGTGCTGACTAGTCAACGCAATATCCCCAAGTATATCATAAACCCAACATGGTGAGTGAGAGAGAGCGAGCTGGGGGAGATTGAGGGAACTCGACCCTCCTCCTTGAGCTTCCCTGCTGGTGTAATAAAGAGAATCTGCTGTCAGAAAGGGGGCGGGGACCCCGTCGCTGGATTTAATGGGTTTTGCAGATTTTGGTCCTCGCGTTTCCCACACAGACTTTTACTTCTCAAATCCTTTACTGACAATACACATACGGTACCTACTCTGTCCTGTGTTACTTCGGATTACAGTACTTATTAGTGAAAGCATCGTTCACTCGTTATGAACCTTCTGAAAGAACAGAGCTTTGGTTTCAGGTCGAAGGGCCTTCCAGAGGGCTGTGTAGATGGTTTCATGTTGGGTGGGGTGGTCGGCTTCGGAGCAACATGGGGTCAGGAGGACAAAGGCTACGGGATTTATTGGTGACCCATTACTTCACACAAGAGATCAAAGAGTCCTCTCTAATCGTACGGTCTCTGCTGGCGTTTGCAGCGACATTCAGCTTCGTCTGAATGATAATCCCAGATATGCAAAGACCAAGTGGTTGTTGTTCCTTGTTAAAGACCTGATGGGGGTAGAAGCAGTCGTCTAATTGTTACCAGCCCTTTTAACACGGTTTCCCATTCATAGTTTTTTTTCGAGGCATAATGGCGTTATAGCTTTGGGCGTGGAAGTAAAACGTTCATTCTTTGACTCTTGTGGTATTGGTGTGATCATGCTGAGCGTTGCCATTCTTTCCCATGCTTATAGTTGCTGCCTAATTTGAACTCATACCTGTGCAAAAAGTGGCTCTGTATATGGTTGCTAACACAAATGCTCTGGGTTGTTGTCGTTCTTTTATTAAGTGTCAGAAGTCAGCTGGAGCGTTTGACAGTGACAGGCATTGTTGTATGCTAGTCTTACTTTAAAACTAGACTAGAATGTTTTTTCCTTTTTTTTTTTTTTTTTTTTTTTATGTATCATGATTTACATCTTTTAGCAGGTTTTCTTTAAAACATTTTATATATATATATATATATATATCTTTATTACAGTATCTTTTATCAGAGAGACCTGGCCAAAATGGTAGCATAGAGTACGTAAACTCTCAAACTGTTATATTCTTTATGAAATATTATTCAGTACCGGTAGTTTATTACACTGAAGTATGCATTATTGTGTGGCTCAAAAGGTCTCAGATGATTAAATGGCTGTTTTTGCTCGTTTTCACAGACCCTGCATACAACAGTAGCGAACCCACTGAGATGGAGTATCTGAGGAAGGTTCTGTTTGAATACATGATGGGGCGTGAAACGAAAGTATGCCTATTCTTTTCTTGCAGTATGATACTTTAGAAACATGTGATTGTTTTATATGCTTACAATTTCAGTTTTTTAGTTCAAATTTTCTAATATTACTGAATGTCAGATATGGAATATCTGTCTCCAGCTTGATTAATAGTTGGTTGACAGCAGGAACAACATTAGCAGTAAGTCAATGGGCCCTATTTTAATCGGTAGACGGCGTATCCTTCTCCAATTAATAAATTCACTCTCAGCCAGTCACATCACTGGTGTCATAGCTCTGAAACAGCTGGGCCAATCACAGAGACCATTACGACAACAGCTCAACATATGAAGAGATGCTTCTTCAGGAAACCATATTTGTGTATGTTTGGGTGGTGCCCAGCAAAACAATGTGTTCAGGGCTATTTACATTTACATTGTGTTTTTCCTGTGGTTAGCATTTAGGACATCGTATGAAAGTCATGTCTTCTTGGGTAAAATGAACAGTGATCCCTATAATTAACAGTGCTTGACCCGGTCCTAAAGTCAGCGGGACAGTCCCAGCTCCTCAGCAAACAGTTAGTCTTTATGGCAGCATGCAGACCACCCTAGCGTGGACGATGTCCCTCAGGCGGCCTGCTTGCATGTATACATCTTGCATGACGCAGAGTTCCCATTTAAAGACATGCTGGCCTTGTTTAGTGTTAGTTGAGCGGTTAGCTTTCCGACACAGCAGCCCTGTTTCTGATTATCCCTTGTGTTTATGGGGTTAGCATGCACCCTGGTAGATGGGCCTGGAGTTGATTTATTTTTTGGGGGGCGGGCTTCAACATCTTTATTTGTTACAATCATGGTGTCACATGTAGGTAGTGTTTAAATATATTTTTGTCAAACTTATTTTTTTGTTATTTGTTTGCTTGCTTGCTTCTCACTTCCAGACGATGGCCAAAGTGATTACTTCCATGCTGAAGTTTTCTCCAGACCAAGCACAAACGGTTTTGGATAAAGAAGATTCAAAAGCAATTGTAAGCATCTGTTTATATTATACTTCCATTCATTAAAGTCACCTCAGTCCTCTTGCACATAAAAAAAACATATGACATACACTTATTTATACCATGATTCATTTAATTCCTATCTGTCCCTCCACAGCCTTGGTTACGATGAGCGTCTGAATGATTCAGGTATTTATGGATGAGAATCTGCTGCTGCTGAAGAGGAAGACTGTCATGGATTTGATCAAGACCTTCTCTCTGCATTTGTTTTTATTGTGTGTGTGTGTGTGCGTGTGCGTGTGCGTGTGCGTGTGCGTGTGCGTGCGTGCGCACGCTTGTGTGTGTGGTGAGGTATGCTTGAGTATAATCTAATGGTATGAGGGAATTAGAGAATATGCCAGAAACACAAATCTTCCATAAATCGAGTTTTACTCTCAAATTAAGTTTGTTAATTTATACGTTTTAGATGAAGTGACATTGTCTTCTTTTTGTTTTAGAATGTCTTTATACAGATTGGCTTGTGCAATAAATTATATAATTATCATGTATTAATGCTGAAAGGTCAGTTGATTTCTAGGTTTCCTGTGTTGTGCTGTTGTCTGAATCACTTCCTTTGTTAAAGGACCTTTAACTGTGCACCCCGCACCACGTTAAGATTCACCGGCCTGTGGACCTTGTTTGTTTAACACGGCTTTTCTATGCTTGATATTTTGGCACTACACTGACATAGAGACACAAAAACACACAGAAACTGTAAATTGTACTATGATAATTAAGACTCTACTACAGGGCACTATATGACTTGCTATACATTTTCAGACTAACAAAATAAATCCTATTTACAAAAAACTTTTGTCACTCCTGTATCCTTATTGCCATGCAGTATCTTAAAGTATGTGTTAAGTCAAATAGCTTTTCTCATTACTGGTTTTAATTGTTAATCTGTCGAACAGAGGATATAGTATGATAACATCCTGTAGTAATAGATGCATCGCAACACATCTGGGTTTTAAAGATTGCTTGTGGGTCACATGCTTCAGCAACGGTAACCTTTGTTTGATGCATATTTTCATATGAAGGACACACAAGTGTTAGACCATGGAAACCCTCATTTAATGGGAATCAGAATAAACTTTATTGGTCACGTAAATTAACAAATACAAGGAAGTTGACTTGAAACTTGTAATATATACAGTAGCTAGCCTGTTAAGTACAGGTCAGATTGTCAGTATCTACTTCTATTGGAAGATTTGCCAGATTTTATATATATATATATATATATATATATATATATAATTAGTGTGTGTGCTTACTAGCCATATATGTGACAATGAAATGATAAATCCATGTTATTGCACAATGTATACAGTATATTACACTGTAAATGTGGTTCTTTAGGGCTTGGCACCTCCACAAGACTGCAATGATAAATTGAAGGGCTTGCCAGAAGATTAAGAAATAAGACGAGCAGAAAATAAAGATTTCCGCTACACAATATTCAGACACATTTAATCTTTTTATTGTAAATCTTCATAGTTTATTTCGTGAGGTCTGTAAAAGGTATTCAAATTGAATCGGTATTTGTTAGACTGGTCACAACTGGTGATTGGGTTGCAAGTACACATTGCTTTTGTTTTAAATGGACACCAGCCAGAACTATTAGGAACCACTGCTGTAATACATAATATGGTAACATGGTTAGATTAGATATTTACTTATTAGTCTCGCAGTGGGGCAATTTCAGGATTACAGCACCAAACAGGGTAAAGTGCACACAAGAGACATCCAAACAAGTAATATAACTAATAAACGGTAGAAAACAGTAAAATCTACAATACTGATTTGTCCCTAGAAACCATATCAGAGTGGGTTTTTATTTTGTAAAATGTTGCAACAAAAGCTATAATTATATAAACTTTGAATTCCTTATATCAACACCGTTTACTCATATATTTTTGTAATTGTGCTGATATTTAAAGGAATTGCAATGTCCCTGGGGCTTTTTGTGCCAATCAATCCAATCAATAAACTTCTCACTAAATGAAAGCTTTAAAAAAAAAACATACTAATGAGGGAGTTTCACTGTTCATTGTGACTGGAAAACGTTAGATGGCAGCAGTGCGCCCTCATCGCTCCGTTTAGCTGAGTGGAGCCCCGAAGCCCACGGGCTGAAATGTGATGCTTTGCGCATCAAAAGCATCCGCGTCTCTCCGTGACCGCGTGAAAACCGGAGTGAAAACACGCGTTCCGGTTTCAACCCGTCACATTAAAACCCTCGCTGTCCTCCGAGTCTCGTATAAGCAGTTCGACCGGCAGCGATGCTTTTATTTTGACTAAAACTTCGTACATCCGGTCGCGTCCCGGCTGCCCCTCGTTAACTTGACACATGTGACCGCATTTATCTCCACGACAGGGAGCCTGCGAGCAACAACTTTCTCAGATTGACACAGAATGGAGAGAAGCTGACGCACCGTCATTTACCGGACCGTTAACTTTCCTGCCCAAGCTTTCCTCATGCCAGCACAGCTTTCGCGCTCTTTAGACCAGGAGAATAAAACTGAAATATAGTTTTGTAACAGTTTGAGCACTGAAGAGCTGACAATTTCTCCTAATTGTTTTTTTCTTCCCCTTCTTCTTTTTGGACGCTTTAACCGCGTTATTACGCATGATGCGCAAAGAGATGGCTACTCTTTGGAGACACAAAACAGGAGTACGACATGTTTTTTATGCTTATCTCTCTATTTCAGTAGTCTATTCTTACAATATAGACTTAGAACATCCTTTGGTGTTTCGCGGACCAAATTCTAGTTTTTTTGGCTACTCTGTGCTGGAGCATTATCATGACAACACTCGCTGGTGAGTCCCATGTTTTACTGGAAATGCTGTAATTTTCTGTCAATGATGCAAGAAATTTGTACTTTTGATACAAATGTCTGAGGGGCTCCAGAGCTCATGCTGCATCCACATGCAATGCATACAAAACAATAATGCCTAATATTAATATAATTCTTAATGAAACGCCATTTCTGTTAGTACTGTAACTTGTTGTGCTTGCAGAATATTTTTTCTTTTATTTCCAGGTTTTAGTGGCACATTTTAAAGACACTGTAAGATTGTTGTCTTTCCTCTATCCTCTCCTCATTTCTGCAGGGTAATAGTAGGGGCTCCAAAGGCAAACTCTACCTACAGTAGCTCTGTCCACTCTCCTGGAGCTGTATATAAGTGTCGAGTTCACAGCAACCCAGACCGCCGCTGCACAGAGATGGATCTGGGAAGAGGTCAGTCCCCGCTGCCTGCAGCATACATATGAGAGCATTGACAAACAACACACTACTCCACTGCAGCCTCAGGGCAACTTATGAACCCTCAAACAATAGAAAAGTTCACTTGGTAGTTCAGTCCACACGCAAGTTGAGCTTTCCTGCAGCTTTTTCCTCCCTTTGCCTGAACTCCCCCACGCATCTGTTTTGTTTTATCAGAATAATGCAGCCTTATACTCTTAACAGTGCCACATTTGTTCTGAACTTGCTTTATGGAGACATCAACAAGACAAGAGGGTCCTGTGTGCATAGGTCTATAAATATGTTTGATCAATATGATTTATGCTTCTGCTAATATTTTCCAAGCATGTGAGCCAAAAAGTTCAGCTTCAACCCCCCCCCCCCCCCCCCCCCCCCCACACACACACACACACACACACACTCCCCTCCCCTCAACCTCCGCTCTGTTCTTGTGGTCAAGAAAGCCGGTGTGCAGGCGTAGCTTTAATATTAACTCTGTGCTCAGTCAGTGTGTCACCAAAAAAAAAACTACATTATCGCAGTGAGTGTGCTGCTTGGTGCTCAGTGAGCCACATGGACCTCTGACGGGCCTCTGGGAACACACACTGACACACTACATGCTACACAGCTACATGCCATTGTGGACTGTTAAAAAGTTGGCCCTGACATTTAGAAGTGTGAATTACTTTGTTTTGTTCTTCTAACTATGCACATTCATGTAAATAGCAGAACAAAGCAGTATGCAACTTACAGTCAGTTATTTGTTTTTATTTATTTGTAAGCGCACTTTTGAAATGTCATGATTTCCTCGGGCTTGTGATGAGCATTTTCATTTTATTAACCAAATAATTCATGCAACCCTAAAGGGATCCTATTATTCAAAAAGATGTGTTTATATTGTGTGTCAAATAAAAGCAATGGAATATCAGCCTATATATTGTTTAACACACAAATATCAATATTGATATCAACCGTAAAAAAAATCCTGTGACTTTGGGCTCGACTAAATTCTCATAATCGATTTCTTTCTTTGAGTAAAATTGACTTACACTGGGTCAACATCTCACACACATGAAGCAGAAATGAAGACTGAAACAGAACTCAAAGAGCTGCAAATGTCTCTTTGAAGACGTCCTCCGTCCTGATGACTCAAACTGCTCTCATTGTCTTTCAGGAAACAAGCCGAGAGAGTCGTGTGGGAAGACGTGCCAGGGGGACCGGGACGATGAGTGGATGGGGGTCAGCCTGGCCCGCCAAGACAAAGCCAATGGCAACATTTTGGTGAGTTCAGGGACGCGACGCCAAATTGTATAATGCGAACCATGTACACTCGTAAAAACAGACCATATTAGACCGACATCATTGCCGCTATAATGTCTTACCGTAAACCACGCTGTTGAACCACAGCTGGTCTCGACATTACAACCCTCCTTAAATAAAAGGGCCGTTCCTTCCATTCTGTGTTACACGCTCACAAGCGTTGACTTGCATAAGTCAAAGAATGAACTTAGATTTCCTTTGCAATATTCAAAGCTGGGGCAACAGCTGAAGTCAGACAGATTTGAAAAGTGCTGAGTGGTTACATAATACTGTGAAACATCTACCTCGTGTTAGGAGCTGGAAGAGTCAGTGGAACTGGGTTTGTCAAAAGTGGAATGTTGTTTATAAAGATGTAGAGAGGGATTTAGAGAAACCAGAAGACTAACTAGTGGTGCTAATCCCAGGGGTGCTTGGCTGGGTATTTGCACAGAGATCATAGGGCAGCTGGCAGAGTTTGTTTAGGCTTCAGCTCTCTGCGGTGGTCCCGTCCAAGGGCAGCCTTTCATTAAACGCTCACCCCCAGTGCCCTGCGCTGCGTAGCGAGGGAACCGGCGGCCTTCCTGGTCGGTTTGAAGGCGACTGGTGGGCCGTCAGCTCTTGGAACACTCCAGACAGGTGTGTGTTTGAATACCTGTCGTTGATTGTCCTCCGCCTGCAGGAGCCAAACAAATCACGATAATTCCTCCCCATACAGACGTCCAGATAACTGTTTGGCCTTTTAAGCCTCTTATTACTTTCAATATGTTTGTGTTTGGTCCATTTTCTTTTATACCTCAGTGGAATGTATTGGCATGATGTTCAAACCATGACCCACAACTTGAAGAGTTCTTGGACTTGTCAGTCTTTGGAACTCGAGCATAGAATAATAAGATGCTTGTAGCTGCACACTCTTTGGCCGTCCAGACGGGAATATGATAAAAGAAAGGTGGTGACTTTATGCCACGTGTTGCTGTGTTGCTTTGAAAAAAAAAATCTCATCTGAATGGACTCAGGTTTCTGTGCAACAGGAGGGAAATGGCTGCTTGGCAGATGTGTACAGTGGTGATTTCATCTGTTCTTTCAGTGAAGGCGAGCCCTTTGACTGAACAGGACCATGACAACAGCGCGGACTCCAACCGTAAACGCCTTCTTCGCTCCTTCGACATAACAGTTGCTGCAAGAGCTCCTTTTTGCTGTGTTTATATCAGCTGATTTATCTTTTTTATTATTTTAATTTGTAAAATATGTTTTACTCATGCTGGTATTGCTACTACTGTTATCCAAGCCGTCCTTTGAAACACAAGTGCTTCTCAATGCAGCATCGTGCTCACACAATCTGCCGAGCTCTTGTAGTCATTTAGATTGTGTGTGTGTGTGTGTGAGGAGCAGTTGGAGGGGGGGGGGGGGGGGGTTAAACACCGCGAGGGGAAATGAAGTGAACTTTGTCTGCACAGAGGCGTCCAGATCTGTCCCCAGAGCCACAGGAGCTCCACCGCCATCCCACCAGGATACTAAATTATTACCACATTTACACGTTCATGTGGCCTGATTTGTGCCAGAGTTTGAAATTGAGTCTATATTATTCTGTTTGCTTATCGATCTGTGGAATGTTTTATTTTGAAAAACACGGCGTCAAAATATTGTTTTGGGAATTACTCACTGTCAGTCGTAGAAATGAAACCCCCGCGATTCAGCAACAGCATAATAAAGTGGGAGTTTGTTCTATGTCTTTTGATCCGATGTCTGAACTTTTGGCTTCTCCAGCTCCCCGTTAAGGCCCGGAGGAGCTCTTTTTGAAATTAAAACTTTTAAAAGTCAAATGTTGAGTCGAAGATTTCCTTGCTGCATGTGAAATGATGCTGAGGAAACACAGATCTCACGCTGCAGATGAGAGAGTCCCACCACAGACGTTCCGGTCAGTGGATGGGCTTTACTGCCCCCTCTTATTGACGATCATTTGACAGCCGCAGAGACACACTGACTCCGGCCCAGCGAGGACCGGATAATCACCGTGGTCGAAGTCTGAAAGTGTTTGTGTTTACAGCATGTGTCTGAGTTTGCTCTCTCTCTCTCTCTCTCTCTCTCTCTCTCTCTCTCTCTCTCTCTCTCTCTCTCTCTCTCTCTCTCTCTCTCTCTCTCTCTCGCAGGCCTGTGCCCACCGCTGGAAAAACGTCTACTACGACTCAGAGCATATCCTTCCACATGGATACTGCTCCATCATTCCTCCCACTCTCCAGGGCAGGACGAAGCCGCTCATCCCTTGTTATGAAGGTACAGTGCAGGCGCACATTTGAACCCATATCAGCCGCTCACATTAGGCAGACACAGACACTGGGAAAGATCAAATGCGCTCCAGGATGTAGGCTTAGTCCAGTGGCTCACAACCTTCCTTTGCCTCATAATTCCTTGAAATTAAGCAGATGGAAGGTTATGGGCTCAGTGTGGACATTTAAAGTGTCATCTTCTGTCTCACATAGATTAAAAAAAACCTGGATAACCAAAAAAAAAAGAATAAATTGGTCTGTTTATCCATTTCTGTGGTTACAATTTATGAGCATGTGATCTCTGTAGACATCAGCACCATCTGCCTCTGACCTCTGATTGGTGTTCTGGCCGGGACGTCTAGTAGCAGCAGAGCCTTGAAGCGTGATCCGTCTTCCTCCGTCCAACACAAGTAGCCAGCTTCTACTATTGAGGGCTTAACAAATCTGAATATATGAGCATTTGTCCGGTGGAGATGGAGAGTTTGTATTCCCTGTGCACCTTTTTGCAAAAGAAAAACATTTCCTTAAAGGTGTAACTAAGCCAACGGAGCACATATTTAGGCTTTTCTAGAAACCAGGTGCTTTTAAGGAAAGATTTGCTTGCAAGATAGAGAAATCACATTTTGTTATGACTGTAATAAATCCACTCCATTTGTGCCACAGGTTATTTTCTTCACGCACCGTCTACTACACTAAAAATCAAGTTCCATTTAAAAATTAAAGTACTGTATATAAGCTGACTCATGCAAATATTTTCTTCATATGTTTTAAAATGTGACTCAGAGCTATTTGTCAAAGCCTGTTTTACACCTTAATGGTGCTCCCGGGTCAGGATTTCACTTCCTTCTGTGTCTCTCGTTGCCGTCAGTAGTGGAGAAGCAGACACACTGCGCATGGGACCGTATTGATAGTGCATTTTGCACAGATCCAAGCTCAATATTGTTGTAACCCGAGAGCGGTGTGTCCCCCGTCTTCTTGTTGCACCCCTTCTCCTAGTCTGTGTTCTGGCCCCAGACTCCTCGCGGATAGGACTGGGACTTTGACTAGCTCCATATGGAATGCAGGAAAAACTCCAGTAAATGCTGGCTCAAGCACACAGTGAAATAATTTGTGGTTTGTTTTTTCTTACAGACTATAAGCAGAAGTATGGGGAAGAGCACGGCTCGTGCCAAGCCGGGATAGCGGGAGTTTTTACGGAGGTCAGTAACGGTTCTTCTTCATCTTCTTCATGGATGTAATACTCTCTTTCTGTTCGTCGCCGGTGGTCTTCTGAACTCTGCCATCTGCACAATCATGGCACTTCATCAGTCAGTTCACTGTTTGGTAAACTGAGCACGGCTTCAAATGCAATAACGATTGCCGTTCTTTGCATTTTAATATTACGTGCTGATAGAAACTATTATTTATCTTACACTGTCTCTCATTTTCTCACTTAATTGTAGGATATTCCGTTAACATTCCCACACATTTCCAAGGATTTTTTTTTGATCACGCTTCGTTGATTTTGACTCTCTAGTAGATGGTTAGCAGATGAATTATAGAGTTGACTGAGAGGGAAGTTGTTTTAGATGTCAAATGATGTGGAAAATGATTCAGTCAGATATACATGAGTATTTGTATCAAAGCAGCCGGCACTCTGCTGATAACTCTTAGCTTATGTTTCCATAGGAAGATACAGCAACCTCATGACCTGGTGTGGTTCCACAAGATAAAATGTTTAAGAAAATACAAGTTTCCTTGTATAGCTTTACTCGATAGCACAGATGTGAATTAGAGTTTTGTATCAACATATGACATCGTCCTGGGTTGAGCAATACATTTTGGTATCTTACAAAATGCCTTTTTATCTGGTGAGACAAAGGACAAATATATTTAACATGTAAATGCATTTGAGAAAAATTCAATATTGACAGGAAAACATTTGCAAATGAGGAATACATTGTAATTGTAATTTGACCAGTTTAGACATTTTTGTTTTCTTTGCGCTAGCAGTGTAAGTATTTCCTGATGTTGTCCGTGAGCTACATGTTCTGCAAAGGACCTTTTCAAGTCTCGAATTACAGTAACGCTCAATTTGGCACATACAGTTAAGTACAGTGGACCGTAAGGGACTTCAAAATGTGTCTTCGAAGCACAGCTGTGCCCTCAGGGTGAAACCATTCTTCTTGGTGAGAAATCAGAAGGTTATGTCATTTTTCTTTTTACCTTTACTAAGTAACATTGTTTCAGCTTTCTAGTTAGATGGGTGCAAATCTCAAGCAACTCTGTCAGAGACGCAAACAAACTTATCAGTCAGTCAAGAGAAAATGATTGTTTGAAACATTTATTAATCGTTGAGACTTGAACAAACATTCTGTGGTTTGTTAATGTGAGGACTTGCTGCCTTTCTCGATTGTATATATATCATTGCAAACTGAATATCTTCAAGGTTTTGGACTGTTGGACTGAAAAAACAAGACATTTGAACACGCGCCCTTGAGCTGTGTGAAACTGTGTTTGCTATTTTCTGACATTTAATAGACCAAAATGGTTTTCCTGCCACATGATCTGCCTGAAAAAAATTTCTTTGACGTGTGTTTTCAAGAGCCTTTGAAAATGTTGTTCACGGCTGTTATGAACACTTAAAGCAGTGTGTGACATCATGTTTTAGGAATTTGTTTCATTCTTGAGTAAACCCAGATAAAAAAAAAAAAACACAATATATAAGCTTGAAAGGGCTGTGCAGGTGAAGAGCTTATAAGCAAAGTCTTATTTTTATTTTTTTATATTTGTGTGTGCGTATTACGTTTTTTTTTGTCAGCATCATGTGAAAGCTTTAAATAACACTAGAGTGAAACCTTGTGGCTTCAAAAAAATAATAGCATAAAATTGGAAAACCAAAAAGAAGATCAGCAAACCCACTTTTTTCACAGACTGAGTACGTCAGTGTTGATCTGTTAAAGCATTTGAAAAACCCAACTTTAGAGAATGTCAGGAATTTAAAGAAAAGACGTCCAACTGTTAACCTTATCCTTGTCTGAACCATGGTGCCCAGATGTTAGAGAGCACAGCACAGGAGATATTCACCGCTGAGTGAGGTCCTTACCATGTCGTTAAGTTTGGCGACTAGACGGACGACGCACTGTCAGCTTTAGACATCAGGACTCCGTGAGCAATGGCTATACACTTTTAGGGCAGCTGAAACAGAGCCAGAGTCTTAATTGCCGTGCTCTGGTCCCTTTATTATCTGTGGAGCGTCACAACAAAAAAGCTGTGAACAACTCATTTTACAGCTGTCAATTTTGCCAGGACTCTGAATTCCTCATCACATCAAAGGAGGCCCTTTCAGCTGGCATGCCATCTGGTTGTGTGGTTGAGAGCAGATAACACAAACCAGTCTGTGGCCACTGGTTAACCAGACGTTCACCCAGCAGCACTTTCCCCTCTTTTCTTCAGCGGGCTATAGATGTGCATACGAGGGTAAATCCCAGTCATGTGAATGAATGAATGTGATTTTCATTTCCAGGAGCTGGTGGTGATGGGAGCTCCGGGGTCATACTACTGGACGGGGACGATCAAGGTGTACAACATGACTTCTGACTCTTTCTACAGCCCGAACAAAGAAGACGTCGACTCTCACAGATACAGCTACCTTGGTAAGAAGTTGTTAATGAGGATGATTGTGTTGAATGTTCTTCAATATAAGTAAACATGTGCTGTAACTGAGGATTGTTTCCAGGATATGCTGTGACTGCTGGACACTTCTCCTCTCCTAATGTAATAGACATCGCTGCCGGGGCGCCTCAGCACAGCGGCAGTGGAAAAGTAGGGGACTTCTTCTGTCTCATTTCCAGCTGTTGAATTGAAGTCATCTTGTGTTGCTTGCTACACTAATTTGCCTTTCTCCCGCACAGGTTTACATTTTCAAAATCGACGGTGTGTCTTTGGTGAAGAGCTTTCAAGCCTCGGGGAGAATGGTATGAGCTTGGATGCGGTATTCTTCCAGTGGTCTCTGGCAGCCCTGTTTTTAATCATTAAATTACATTTAATGCATTGAGGCTATTGTTATACCATTCAACCATATTTTGATTCAACGTACTCTGCCTCAGGGATCGTTTTGATTCTCGTAATGCTTTGCAACTAGCTACTCTGATTGCTTTGTTGCAGACTGTTTATGTCTGCCTGAAGTGTTTAGACAGCAACAGCGATTTAAAGAAGGAACACGCTTGCCAGAAAGCAAAGCCAAGGAGGTAGCTAATGCCTTCCATTCAGAGTAAATAAAAAGACGTCAGGGTGGCTTTAAGACGTAATGCTGAGATATAAAAGGGGAGGTGAATCCAGTCAGAGCGTGAATCGTATGTCAATGGTATGAACTGAAGAAGAAGTGTCTGTGATCTGACCCATTGCTCTGTGGCTCGGCTTGGTTCCAGATGGGCTCTTACTTTGGCTCCTCATTGTGTGCAGTTGATCTGAACCAGGACGGCTTGTCGGACCTGCTGGTGGGGGCACCCATGCACAGCCAGCTCCGGGATGAGGGCCAGGTGTCTGTGTACCTCAGCAAGGGCAATGTGAGTGGGATCCGGGGTTCAGTAGGAACATGAGACCGTAACTCGATGATTTATTTTACTCTGGTGTGTCCGCTCTCTCTGATATTTCTATCCTGGTATTATTGTCTGTGGTGTACATTTTTAGATTTGCTCATGTTTGATTTCTTCCTGACCATGTTTGTTATCATGACGTTAGAAAAAACAGTGCAGCGTTGTGGGGACTCGGCTGTGAAATAATTGAACCGACCAAGACAAGAACTTCTGTTTGTACATTTTGTATTCATGAGTTATTGAGAGGAAGCTGACTGTTTGGTTGTTAAATTGTTTGGGATAAAAGCCAACTAACTGCAGTCGTGGCCAAATAATTTTATCGTAGAGCTGTAATAATTTCACTGCAGCAGTAGACTGGAGGACATTTCTTTTTTCTTCTGCCAGCTCACCATATAAATCGTTATCTTGCCTGCTTCTGTTTTCAGGGAGTGATGGAGGAAGAAGGTGTTTTGAGTGGTGACAATGCGTTCAATGCACACTTTGGAGAATGCATTTCCGCAATTGGAGACATAGATGATGATGGATATCAAGGTCAGTACAGTAATAACTTAGTAGTAGTAACATTTAGAAACGGCATGCAGGAATTCATAAATATGTTTTTATAAACCAGTGTCCACTTACTTGCTATTTTTACCTCTGAGCTGTAAATAGTAATTCAATAACACAACCTGAGAAGTTTAACTGAAAGGCATCTGAAGCCTGTGGCAAGAGGTCACTATTAGGCCCTAGTATCCGTTAAGGGGTCACAAGCCAAAACAGTTTGGGAACCACTAACATGATACTGGATGTTGAACATGTTTTAGTCCATAAACATAAATCACTCGTATTGTACAGTTGTCTTGACTATTTTTACAACCATGCCACAACTTCTTAATTTGAATGGCAGCCACTGTTTTAGTTTAGTTTACTATGATGTGAAACTTTCAGCAACTTACAGGAAAAGCTGCTTTATCCATTTGTTATATTGTTATTGTGGAAGTTCAATTGTTTTTGTGTCCTGTGATACGTTAAAAGAATAGTCTTTTCAAAATGATCCTTATGAATCAGCTTCTGCAACGTAAGCCAAAACAAAGATTATATTAATTTCCTCTTGTGTCTCAGATGCCAGAGAGTCCTTAAATGCACCAAAAAGGAGGTCTCTTAAATTCAAAATGCCTGGTATTGTCCTTTAACACTTAACTATCTCTGGGCATGTAAACTGTTTGCAACGCTGGAGCCACTGGTGAGCGGTCAGAACCCAGGTGGGGGTCTTGCAATGTTCCACAAGGTCAATGATCTAAAATCCACGCAATGGCACACACTTTTCAATCGCATTCATTGCTATTTGTGTGACATTTTGCTTTAGTCATGAAAGAAAACTATTTCCTCTGTCATCTAGTAAGTAATAAAGTCACACAGTTAATGTTCCCCACATCAGCCCACAAGCAATCGTTGGCTGTTTGAGAGTCTCAGGAGGTGCAACAAAACCCGTCATTTTCACAGACATTTTGTTTTCATTACCCTGCGGTGAGGGGGCTCTTTCGAAAATATTGCCCTCTTTCACCCTTGTGTGCATCGTATGTCATCCAGATGCAAACCAAATTATCCAAACACAGACATACATTTACACTGTCTGTTTTCCTGGCACTCGCATTGGCTTGGCTTTGAGGGCTCGACTTGGCGTTCATCTCACACACGAGGCCGGAGCTGCTGCCTGGATTCATCTCCGTGCGTGATACGCCTCGAGGCTTGCAGCCTGGCACAAAGTGTGTATTTGTGTGTGCAGAGAAAGATGGCAGCTGGGAAGCATAACTCATCCTGTAACTCTTCGCTGTTGAAGTGCCGAAAGAACCAGACTTGCTCGCCGACTGACAATCTATTATTTACAACCAAACTGCTATTATTTAATTTGAAAGAACTCCTGCAGAAATCAGCATATACCACAACAAAATTTAAAACTTGAATTTAATTCTATCTCTAACATAATGAGTTAATCTTTGTGTGATATTTACAAAAAAAAGAGACAGTGCCATTCGTTTAGCATTTCTGCTTTGGTATGCTGCACATGGCCTGGAGGTGTTTTGGTTTATACAAATAAAGTTTATATATGGAGTTTCTGTGCAAATGGGATAAGGAGACATTGTTTCAGTGCTCTTGCCAGCACTTTATAGGCTTGTTTCCACTCTCTCAGAGGTCACACAAGTCTTTATGGCCACTAACAACACATAATTGTCTATTAAGACTCTTACTGTAACAGCTTGTTTCCCAGGGTTAATGAAGCTCACAAACACACACAGTCATATACATGCTCATTCATTTATTTTCACAGAAACAATTTTGTCCTCTATTTGTTTCTCAAGATGTAGCCATAGGAGCCCCAAAAGAGGATGACTATGGAGGAGCCGTTTATATCTACCATGGGGACGCCAAAGGAATCATCAGCAAATACTCGATGGTAAGAACTTCTCCTCGTGTCACACAACGATTTATTTTGTTATAGAACTAAGCAAAGGATTAATTTTTCGAGCTGTCGAAATAGCTGATGTGTGGTAAAGTCGCAGGTGGTGATGTTGCCTCGGGAAACCCCACGTAGCCCTGAATGAGAAGCAGGCCTCTCTTCGTGGGCTCCTTTTTTTTATTAGTGACTACAAAGTATTTCAATTTTAAAAACCACCTGCTTAGCCGCCACATCATCACTACTGAGATGTTTAGAAGTATAGAGCGAGAACCTGGAGGCGTCTAGCTTAGCTTAGCATAAAGCCTGAGGGAAACAGCTAGCTTCTGGCCAAAGCTACATCCATCCACCTGACAGCATCTCCAGAGCTCACTAATTGACACAATGTATCTTGTTTGCAAAAACTTGTGTAAAAAGGACTAGTTGCAGTCTGGCAATCAGCTGAAAAAACACAGCAAAATGTTGGCTCACTTGGTAACACATGACTTGAAAGCTGGTATCATCTGTTACAGAAACTGTCTGGGCGCAGTGTAAACCCTGGTCTGCAGATGTTTGGCCAGTCAATCTCCGGCAATGTGGACATGGATGGCAATGGATACGCAGGTAAGAATAGAAAAAGGCGTAACCACATCAGGAAGATGAAAACATCAAGTAGGAAAGGATGACATTGTGAAATATTTGTTTTTTCCCCCTGGTTTTTGACGCTCATGCTGATTATGCAAAGCAGTGCACAGACTCATGATAGAGGCATCTTGTTTACTGCGTTCCACCACTGACATTCAGACTTAGCCAGCATAACAGTTAAAGACCTCTGTGCATTGTTTGGGATTTGCAGGTGTGACAAGTCAGCAGATGTCGCATTAACATCATTATATCCGCTTTATGGCTTTCCAAATCAACCATGTTTATGTTTATGTTGCAGATGTCACTATTGGAGCTTTCATGTCGGATAGTGTGGTCCTGCTGAGGTAAGTAACCGGATCTATTTCTACTTCTGAGTGGTCTTAATGTCCAGCCTTTCCCACACTGTGTTCTTGTGTCGGTCCATGTGGTTGTAGAACTCGGCCTGTCATCACGGTGGAAGTCTCCATCTTCCTGCCCGTCTCCATCAACATCTCTGTGCCGCAGTGCCACGAGGGCCACCAGAACCTGAACTGCTTCAACGTAACCGTCTGCATGCGCTTCAGGGGAAGACAGCTGCCAGGACAGATAGGTGAGGACCAATCCTGACAAGAGAAACCTCCAAAAAGTTGTCAGTTCACACTCAAAGGGACACTTAACTACCTGCTGGAACGAAAACATATTCTACATTACCGAATAGTAAGCTAAGTAGTAAGCTAAGTAGATAATAGCTAGGAAAACAGAATACTACAGAGTTGCAGAATTCCGAATACTTGAATCATAGTTTAGTTTTTGATGCTTAAAAGAATAGTTCAATATATTTGAACATTTTCTTATTAGTTCATTTTGAAAATGAATCTCAAAAGCCATAAATCTCAGTAGTCATGTGTCACTCAATAGTGTTGATTGAGTATATTTTAGTTTTGTGAGGAAGGGAAATTCATACTCCTTAAACTTATTGTGGTCATTTAAATTGAGAAAATGTGTAAACATGCTCATGCTGAGTAATTCTTCCCTCGGTGTGGTTGGCCTTTGGCCTGTCAGTTTGGCCCATGCTTTACCCATCATCCTTTGCTAACGGGCTCTTGGGTGCGGTGCCTGTCGAGTGCTGAGGTGCAGCCCTGTTCCAGTGTTTGGGTGTGGTCATTCACAAACCCCCAGGGGAGCAGGAGCCTTGTCGTTAAATAATAACTGCGTCCTGGCTCGCAGCAATAAGGCCTCTCTGTTCAGCCGTCTGGCAAACGCCATGGAAAGTGTAGCACTATGTGTTTGGTGACTCCCTTAATGAAACCTTCCTTTGCCTCCTCTGGAGTGAGCTCATGGCTTTCCTCTGTTGGATGGAGGAAACGGTAGACTTTGGTCCGACGAGGGTGTGTTGGCCACCCTTCTCACTGTTTTACCAGAGTGACACCCTCTTAAAGCACTTACTCCAGACTGAGGCTGATTCATTCAGAGGAACGGATTTGAAGTGGCCAGAGGCCCAAATATGGTCTTCTCGGAAATGGTGTCAGGGTTAATATTGCTCAATTCAAAAACTTGTTGTTGTGTGTCTCAATGTCACTAAGACGAGGGCTGGAACCAGCAGGAATGTTGTATTGAATGTTTTCTTTCACAGTAATGCTGGTTCTGCCCCACCAGCCGGAAAAATAACATCCTGTTTTTGTTGCTAATATTTGTTATCTGTTTTTAATGTATAAATACAGTTTTAGCTAACATGAATACATTGGTTAATGGCTTTGCTGTCTAGTCTCAAGATGAAATTGAAATTCGTCATTGTTCCAAGCCATTGCTTTTCATTCAGTTTTCAAACCCGGAGGCAAATCTACTGAAATTAGCTCTGTTTTCATTACACACCATGGCACGAAGGGTTCTTGTTAACTTAAAGTAATATCAGATGATCTTACCAAGAAATGTCAATCATGTTCCCATCTTCTCTCTGTTACTGCAATAAGTGGTCATTTTTTTTCTCCCCATGTTTTGATGGCAGTTACCAGAAAACCAAACCCTGCATACTTGAAGTGTTTCTCAAGCTCATCTTTTGCTGTCAGTTGATGTTGTGTGTCACAGTGCTGCCGTCTCTTCGCAGAGTTGCTGTATAACTTGACAGCTGACGTGGATAAGCGACAGAAGAGCCAGCCTTCCCGGGTCTACTTCACTCAAAGCGGTTCTCAGATCAGCCAGATAAGCCAGCAGATCAGCCTGGACATCAACAGGGAGGAGTGCCAGCGCTACACTGCCTACGTTAAGGTACGGTTGGATTGTCTGGTCTTAGCGCTGGCTGTGTTTGTGTTGGGTTGTCCATGTGCGGCTCATGTCCTCAGCTGAACTCTCCGCTGCCTTCGCATAACCTTGGGCACGCTCACCCTGCAATGTTGATGTGTGTTATGAGATATTTGCTTATGTGGTGTGTTTTTCTTTCTTATCTGGTTTTGTGGCTTTTGGTCGGAGCATTAACGTCTGCATGTTCCCAGTTAAAGTGTTTAGTTCCCAAACAAGAGGGAAATTAAGAAGTCAAGATTCTGTAAGGTCCATCACATTATCTCGTCCTGGTGTAAGATCAGCGGCTGCGGATCAGCAGGCATCGTCTGGCAAGCTCTTTGTGTCACCCTGCTGGGTTAGGTTAAAGGTAACAGGCAGGCTCTTGATGGTTCGGGAAACCATGCTGCTCACGTGTGCGTCTGCAGAAACTGACAGAAACAGGAAACAGAGTCTCCTTTGTGATCACATAGTCCCTGTATTGTGTTCCTATGGGATTTACTCGCGTAGCCTCAGAGAGGGTCCTCGTCCTGAGGGCACCATCCATGTTTCACCTCCTCTAATGCGGAGCCCCACTTCAGGCCTGTACATTTCCCTGGCATTCTTAACTGTGCTCCCCGAGCGCTTTCACCGTGGGAGGCTGAGCTGCCGACTGAGGGGGGCTGTCATTACCACGCCTGCCTCTCTTCCTTCAGACTGTAATGAGAGTCTATCACACAGAGCAGATGCAGAAATACGCTCACATCACAACATGCACATCACAGTTATCACGGTTCATTCAGTGACGTCTGCCACGTGTTTGTTTAGGCGCTTCAGTAAACCCGGATAGAAGAATCTAACGTTTCAACTTTAATTTTCACTTCTCTCCATCTAAGTTTCAACACACAGAGCATTAAGAGTAGAGTAAGTAGGGTGTTGCTTCCCCAAGTAAATCGGACATTTCAACACTTCTTTGGGTGTGTGGGTGGGCGAGTAAATTATCACTCAGTCGAAGCTCGTAGCTGCCACATATCTTTAGCATCTCTCTGGCTGTGAGATAGACATACTTTAAGTGCCATCTATCAGGCCAGATATTACATGAGGGACGAACGGTACTTTGCAGCTATAGGTCCTAATGTTGCTGGATGAAATAACACTTTGGTGTTGTCAAAAGTATAGTTCTTTTTTGGGAAAATTTGGGAAACACTTTTGCAGATTTACTAGGGTCCATGTGCGAAACCTTTTTCATTGCCAGACGCAGTTACTTCATGAAGTATTAAACTTTTACATTTCGATTTTTGTACGATTGACGCAAACAAGATATAATATGAGTGGCCTTTAACACATATTTCAGTTTCCAGATGACGCATATAACATTACACCTTTCGTCTGTCGGAGTATTTGGATTGGCTTGACTGAGGTGTGAAGTGCAGCATGGTTGCTGCTCTAGCTGTGTGGATTGTCATTTTTTCTAGATTTGTGGCCACAAACTCCACCTGCTCAGCAGCTAAAAGAAGAGGTGAGATTCCCAGAGTTACCGTCAGCTGAAAAGCCACACAGGACGGTAAAGGCGTGGCGCTCAAATTATCACTTCGCCAAACTGTTTACAGGCTAAAAACCCTTAGATATGTATGAAAAGGGGCAACAATTACGAACTTGCAAGATAACTGTCTGCCATGAGTCCTCATCATGATAAAGTATGTGTTTTTACTGCAGAGAAGAGCTAAAGAATCACCATAATCAGAGATGATCTGGCTCCGCTCTTAGATGAGTAAAGTCTGCTTGCCCAATCGCATCATTTATCTTCTGTCTGCGCACATGAGCCAGTCCTCCCATTCCCCAGAAGAGGTATGCTAATGGTAACCAGCTGGTTGCTCGACTACATCCTCAAGGGTTGGGTGGGAGGGATCATGCACCCCCGTCCCACCCTTTCCTCAGCTAAAGCACAGCAGGGTGCTGGGCTGCTGTTGAGTCAACAGGAGCTGCGTGCTGGCGCTGCTGATGGAAAACCCTCACGTCAGAGCCGGTTGCTCAAGCCCCGATGCATGAGGGCCGATGGAAGCGGGCCATGAGCTATTCTGAGCCACTCTCGCGTTTGTAAATACGCTCACTATCTGTAGACCCCATTTGTTGACTTTATGAGTTATATCAACACTTTAAATGGACCTCAGGTAACAGCTGACATTTATAATGAACTGTTAAAGGATTTGGTCTGATGCGGCATCAGGACTGTAACAGACACGCTTGGTTTTCACCATGTGAAATAAAGTACAAACTCTTGACCGACCACTCGTTCTTTCATGCCGTGTTGAGGACACAAGGGCATAGTTGGAGTTGTTCAGAGAGCACAGAGTACAGAAGCTAATAGTTCAGTCTCTTAACTCTATTTTTTTTTCAAGAGTAATTCCTCCTAAAATTACGCATGTCTTTTCTAGTTGATCATTTTGAACATGTTTTCATTGGCATCGCAGCATACCAGCCCTCCAGATGGTCTTTGTTTGGTTATTTTTAGCTAAACCTCACTTGTACCTCACATTGAGGAGGGAAAAACAGTTCCTCGCAGTGATGACTGATGAATGATTTTAACAAGAGAGCCTTCGACTTTAAGTGGGAATTCATCAGTTTAATGTGCTGCATTTAGTCATTTTGGCATGTTTCCCTTCTGGAGTATGGTGTCTCAAGTCTTGATGAAATAGCTTCTCTTGAGCCCTCAGGACAGAAAACTGGAGCAGTTCAAATATAAATGTAAAACCGATAACTTGTTTTTGCCTTTTTATATGCATATAATGACATACATTACTGTGTACTAATAATCTTATGTAGGTTGGGTATGAAATGGAGCACTCTATGATAGTGGCAACTTAAAGAGCCACAACTTAAAGAGTCACCAGGGAAGACATTTTACTCTTCAGAGTCTACAGCCTCGCACTAAACACAACATGCAGCTGAGGCAAATGGGACTGACATTAGTTTTTTTTCAGGTATTTCGTCATAAACTAAACTTTTAAAAGGTTAAAGGATCACCAAAGTCGGTTCAACTCATCCTGATGGAGACATGAATGGCGACTCCATATATCATGGCGGTCCATCCAATAGTTGCAGACGTTTTCCTCTGAACCCCAAAAACAAATTAGGATACATCATCTGGGAACCATAAATGTCATCCAAAATGTGTTAATATATTTCAGTCAGGACTGGAATATATATATATATATATATTTTTTGTTTGTTTTGTTTTATAGCCATCCATATACCATCCATAGAACCATGGCTGAACAAAACAAACACTAGTTCAGATCATGTTTTGTACTTTGTTTATGTATGTATATGTTGGCTGAAGGACATTAGTGTCTTTTGATTTAAAATGCTACGGGTGCAATGTCAACATACGTCTTATGATAAACTATAAAGCATTCAGTATTCATCGTGTCAAGTACTATTTGGTTGGAGGCTGGCTGTTATTGCTCACTTGGCTTTGGTTTATTGCTTGTCTTACAAATTCATCTGTTTCTTTGTTAGATGTCCTGCGATCTATACATCTCATGGCACGTTTACGTCTTTGGCACTTTACCTATCGTCATGCACATGTTTTAAGTCCAGCAGTCCATCACAGCGCAGCGCACGTGAGCCTTGAAATCATGCCAAGAGCCGCTTCCATTTGTGGTCATGAATGGTGTTGTGTAGCTCTGTGGAAGCATCGCAGTCTCCAAGGAGGAGCTAAAAAAGGCATTTAAATTCCAGCCTGTAACAGTTGTCTGTTTAATTTAGCTTGTAAAGTATCCTGCTCACTTTCCCCTCCTCTTTCCTCTGGCCTACATCCCACCGAGCATGTGCCCTATATCTCATGTCCCCATTACATTTGCTCGGCACCACCGGAGTATTTAAAGGACCACCAAACTTTATTCTGTTGGCTGCTGCTATCAGTGGGGCAACTGCAGGATGAACATCTATCTGTCAAAGCTAAATGCACTGAGACCCTCACAAGTCTATTATGACTGAATGGAAAAACTAGATACATGTTGGATTTGAACCATACAATGCAGGAGATTATCAGACTGGGTAGATGATCTGATGGATGATGGTCTATGAAGTTACAGAATGAGCCAGCTTGTCAGAATTATTACCTCTGCAAATGCAATTGAAAGGATGATGTTTTAACCTGCCTGTGTGTCTGCTTGTTAGCATCATGCAGCACCTCATTCATCTCTCATTTGGCTACATTTGATGGACAGATCCATTGTTTGTTAGACAACAAAGCCAAGAAGACAACAAACATACACTGCAGCTTATAAGCTAAAGAATATGTCAATGATTGCATTCTGATCTGTATTCTGTTATGCATTTTTAGCTCTACTTGTATGTAGTAATACACTATAACAAGCTGCCTGTATCCACAAATGACTGACTTGGGAAATTTGGCTCTAGCAAATGATAAAGTCAAAATAGTTAAACTAAAAGGATTTATCATTTTATTGATGTGTGAATCTGCAACAATTTGGATCAAGTAGTTTTTTTAAATAAAAATGCCAAAAATGACTGTTGGTCTGTCAAAAGAAGAGATTTAAACATGTCAACCTTTGGAGAAATATGAAGAAAAAAAATAGTTTCACGCTTCATAATATTTAAGTGAAGTTTCTAGTTTCTTTACATTCTTGGATATAGTGCCGGACAGGAAGTGTCGTTTTCAAGACTTGAATGTGGGTTCCATAAAAGTAACTGACGGACAGTTTACTACACTTTTCTGTGATTGGCCACTTTCATGACAGTATTTGAACGACATTATGCAGTGAAATCCACTAATCCGTTCCCTCCAAAGACGTCAAAGCAAATGTGAAAAAGAGTTTACGCTTACTGTTTGACCTAAGTCTGCTCTGCATAGACAAACAGGACACCCTGGAGAGTAACGCAAAGCAAGAGTTCCTGTCGCTGCATCCTAAAGAATCTCCAGTAAGACAAAGTCCCTCAACACCGTCTGGCACGTGGAAACCCAGAGCGGAGCCGCTGCCACACTGCCTGCTTTGTTTGCCTCTTTACAGTTCAACAGAAACGTGCAATTCCCTTGATGCCGTTCCCCCGGTTTCATTTACCTCTGGCCAAGAGAGCTGATACAATGAAAGTATATAGCAGGACGGTAATCATATCCAGCTGTCTTCTATTACACATGGCAGCAAGTCTATTTATAAAGACGATAGTGAGAAGAAAAAAAAGGGTGAAATATACGAGCAGTGCACTGCGATAATAAATCGAGTGGAAAATGACACAGGCACTGTCATATGAATAGGTTGAGCTGAAGGCTTTGTCTGCAAGTATTAGTGTTAATACTTTGTACTGGATACTAAAGAAGAGCTATCCTGGTTCGTTTTAGCTCAGGGTAATATTTTGGTCAGGTTTTCCCTACATGGTCGTGTCAGAGTGAACATTAAACAGTTCTTCTCCAGGCTTGTTTTGGGAGTGCACAGCCAACAGACTTTTGCTCCAGTAAAACAAGTTAAATTGAACAAGTTCCTCTCATTCATGTGCATTAGAGATGTAAGTGAGGTATTTAGTTTTGCTATGGCTGCTGATTAGACATGCTCATAGTTAATATATCGGTGTTACTCATATGAAGACTGACTAAAGCTTGGGCAGATTTGATGATTTGTTGCTCTTGGCAGCTAAGCATGCTGGGTAAAATGTTTCCGCAGCCTTTTGGCCGCGGCACTGCCACCCGAGGCCACCGCACAACAGCGTAATGGGTGGCCATGTCCGACCACAATGAAAGACTTTCTCTTGCTATGGTTCCCACTTCCACTGCAGAGGAACATGTATGTGTGAGCGGGTGCTCAGCGGGTGCGTGTTGGGTCAAAACGTGATAAGTGTGATGGGGCCTGTGCTTCACCACCAGGATTGGACGACAGGCCGTGATTACTTCATCACTTGGCATCGTCACAGCGCTTCCTTAGCAACCCCGGCGGCGACCCTGTTATCATTTCCCACTACTTGACCCATTTGTTAATATTAGTGTATATTCCTGATATATTCCAAATACAATTCTGCTTCCTGTGTTAACAGACGAGATCTGCCACAAAGGAAACGGAACAAATACATACACAAGTCGATTGTTTATGTCCAGGGGAAACTGTAACCTACCTTCCTCAGGTGGAGTTGACAAATTAGTGTTGCCGTGCCGCAGTTTTATCAGGGCTTTGTCTAAAAACAATGTCTCCAACCATAACAGTGAAGTAAAAGTGACCCAGATTTTGTGCACAGTGACGCAATTGGCTGCAGGAAGCATCTGGAGACCTCCTCTATCACCAGGATGAAACGGACACACAAACCTTTTGTACTCCATTTTAAAAACGGCTCATTTTTGAGCTGCTCCTCCTTGCTGGTATCTCATCTATTAGTGGGTTGAATAGCAATTTTCAGTAAACGCAGGCAATTACAGTGCTGCATTATTTAAACTGTCATGACATGAGGCAAAAATCAGCAACTGTGAATGTTCTTTTGGAAAATGTTCTTCTCCAATTAATTGTATCAGAGTGCCCGATAAAAAACTTCCTGTTTATGCACAGATAACGTTGATCAGGATGTTGAGGGGAGTTAATCTCTCACAGAGAGGAAGTCTTCAGATGCTTGTTGTTGTTTCTAAACAGCAATAACATTTCAGAAACTATGGTGCTTTTAGTTCGATGATTACAACCCAATAACACACTCCTTACTTGCTAGCTGGTGCATTATATTTGCCCTGTGCGATTAAATGTATGTGAAGATGGGAGTGATTTGGACACAACTATTATCACAGTTGAAGCATTAGTCATCATCTTCTTCTTCTTCTTCTTCTTCTTCTTCTTCTTCTTCTTCTTCTTCTTCTCATTCATCTTCTTAATAGTATAAGTATTATTCCTATAATTGCCTAAAACATAATACCAACTTAAGTGGTGACTAAAGCCACATTGTTTCTATTTGATGCCCAGATCTCAAGACCCAAATCTGCTTCCTTAAAAGGATCTCATCTGGATTCTTCTTTTCCCCCCCTCAGCACTAAGTTTGTTTTGCTTCTTAGAAGAGCCGTGCATTTGTCCCTGTGGTGACTCCAAGCCCGTCAGTCAGGTTACAATAGAGATCAGCGAGGGGTTAAAGGTAGCTAGACATGACGGGTCGAGAATTTGGGGAATGAAGAGGTTATAACGCAGAACCTGTTTGACTAATTTCCAATCAGTTCTGCCCCTGTTGCTGCTGGACTTCCAGAGCTCGGCTTGGGGGTCATTTCAAGAGTGAAAGGCCTCACAATGCTCTCAAATGAGATGTAGTAAGACACTGAAAATAGCACAGAAACAAATAATGTGTTGAGAGCAGCACAATGTGGGCATTGAGTGAGGAGCAACTGTTCCATGAGGGAACACATCTGTGTGTTTATAGGTGGCTGGCTCAGATCCAGCTATGAAACAAATTCAGCTATAGTTAGCATTGGTGTTAAATCAAGTTGTTGTTGATGGAATGTGGTAAAAAAAATAAAAATAACACGCTGATGAATTTGGTTTGTTTGAGCTGTAAACCTCTTCCATCTGCCAATTTCCAACGAGGATGTGAGGCACCTTTTTCTGCTCCTTTATAAATCCCAGCTGTGATTTTAACTGTCCAAGGGTCAAATGTTGAATGCCTTCTTCATGATGCATGCGAGCCCATAAAAGTTTCCTGTAATTTGTGTTTATGTGAACGTTGTTTTAAAAAGCAATGAATTCAATACTCTTGGATTCTCCGAGGCGTAAGAGATGTATATCTCCTTATCTGCACCCTTGGGATCTTTATTGTGGCGAGCCATTTTACTGAAAGTATGAAGCAAAGAGCTTCATGTTTTTGTTTGTGTGTTTCATGGGAACAGCTTTTGTGTGACAAGGATTTTGGAGAGTACTGTTGTGTGTACTTCTGCAAATGGATGTTCTTGCTTTCATGCTGCGTTAAGAGCAACATGGTATTTATTGGTGTTTAGTAGCGACGCAGCCTCATGCATGACAGTACAGATGGTGTACGTTTCCTGTCAGTTAAGTGATGGAGCTCCTCTGTTTTAAGCCAGGGGGAAATACGTGTTTGCTCATGGGAGACATTACACACCTCCGTATCAAACAGCACTCAGTCTTCTTGCTGAAGATTAGGATTCGGCTGATTTATGTTTTTGCTAAAAGAGCAGCCCAAAAATGTACTCCAGATTCAGTGATCTGTTTTTGAAAATGTACAGCTGACCAGTTATTTCCTTTCTCTGTTTTCCTCTGTAACGTTTTTGGGTGGCGAAAGTAAAGGATGTGGATTTTTTTCTATCCTCTCCGTGGGCCATAGTGACCAATGATCAGTCAGAAGTGGTTTTCTTTGTTCATCCACTCCACTGTTTACTTATTGGTCTATTTACGCCTGATTACAATGAGTGTACAACCTTGTTAATCCATCCAGTTGTTTTCATTTCTAACCAAATTAGCTTAATACGCAACATTATCCCTGGAGTTGCAGTAACAATAACATATTTGCGTTTGTACTAGACTCAATGTGCGATGAGCTCTGAACACTGTGAGTCTCTCTTTTGTAAAGCTTGTCAGTCAGTTTTCTGGGAAAAGTGTGTTTTGATGCACAACCTGCAGAGTTTGATTTATCAGGTTGGTTCCTGAAGCTGGACAGACTACTGAGAAGCACTGCCTACTGCTAGCATCTGACGGGCTGAATTATTTTCCAGTGGTTGGAGTAAACATGGCTCATGTTGAATGGGAACAGTTTTCAAAGGCATACTGCATGCAATTGGTATGACTGGTAGTCTGGCCTTTTCAGATTACTCCGAATAATTTGGTTTTGGACAGGCTGAAGGTATTCAAACCCAAGTGCATATTTTGTCGACTTGTAACTTTCCTCCAGCACACGGCTAATTCAGAACATGGTTAGTTTGACTGATTCATGTCATTCTTTCAGATAAGACATCTTGCTGAACAATGCACGGTATTTTTATATTAAAAAAGGATCAAAGCAGTTCAGCTAAAAAGCCCTGATATACCACTGTGCGCTACCTGCTCTGCACCAAACGACAGACGGACACAGTTTGAGACGAGCTGGTGAAGAAAGTTGAGCATTTAGCAGCTAAAGGCTACATGATAATGTTGCTTTTTAAATGCTGTTTGCTAAATGTTTACAACCCACAACTTTAATGTTTTGGTTCACTCTCACTGGTCTCATCAGTGTCTGTTTCAGCAGCAGCAGGCAGCTGTTTTCAGTGAAAACGCTGATAAACTGACTGTCTGCCAGATGCCCATCACCAAACAGCAGACCGGAGCATTTAGCAGGTAAACAGCCACATATTTCTCTCCAGAGACAAAAATAGAGCTTATGAGAGTTAATAGTGGATTTGCATTCACCAGATGGCCAGAAATACCACTCCACATGAATGCTAATGTATGCCTAATGTGTAAATAGGCAATTATTTGCTAATACAATATAACCTTTACTGGGTGATAATGTGTCAGTTTTGGGTTTACGGCTTGTTCCGCTGCACCCAAATATCCAAAAGAAATCACATAATACTAAAATAAGACCAAAAACAGAAAAAATACATGTAAATTGACAAAGAAATAACCACAAAAATGACAAGAGGCAGATAAACACATCATTTGAAATGTCAAGGCCATGAGGGCACGGTGGTGGGCGCAGGAACTGAACAATCGAGACACACTTAAAGAAAACAACAACAGGAAAAGCACATAAAGAGCATAACAGTAAAAAGAAATCACCAGGTTTAGAGGCAGCTGCACTCATTCTCCCTGAGAAGTCCTTGACAACGTCCTTGAACGAAGTTATTCAAATCTTTGGAAAAACAAATATCACGTCTGAGGAGCTGCTCCTTTGGGGATTTTATCAGCATGTATACGAACGGTTGTTGTGATATGAGTACAGTTCATAGCAGATAAATCAAGATCCAAATCATTTTGTTGAATATGAGTAGGAGTCATGGGATTTATGAACAGATGTGGAATCTGTTCTGGTTTATGAATAGAGATTGCAGTTTTGTAATTTTAAGAAGTTATGATGTCAAAGCAGGTACACGCTCTGATCTTTCTGTCATTAGCCACGTTACCAGAAAGATTTAGGAGCATGAGGATCTTGTTCCTCACACAGAATGAAGCTCGACAGCTCGACAGCTCTAAAATGGTTTAACTAAAACAAACTGAACGACACTCCTTCCTACTCCTACGCAGTTTGTCATTCTCAGCTTCTCAACATCTGCTAACCTATTCTGAGCTGAGCAGCTGCTGTAGTTTGACCTAGGCAATCTGGCAGAGAGATAACACACTAAAAAGTTTAGCAATTGTCTCACTTCTCCACTTTTTTCAAGGGCAAGCTGAGATAAGCTGCCGAAGTGCATGTCTGCCATATGCTGCAGACATCGCTGTAAATACTTTCAATTTCAAGTTGTCCCCGTGTGTCTCAGGACACACATAACCGCAACCTTTGACATGCTGAATCCATTCATCACTTAACTAAAAAGCTTTTTCCATTTAAACCGAAATTCCCTGGCGTTTCGCCCCTTGAATGAAATGGCCTCAACCTGCAAATCATCCAAACAGCCATTGTCCTAAAAAGGAGTGCTGTGTGCGTGTTTCACTCACAAGTTAATAAAGACTTCCCATGACCGGGCCTAAGCTATACGCTTTTGAGGCAGTGGTTTGCGCTGAGAGAGGCGCTCTTGAGCGTTTCAGCCAAGCATGCAACATTTAAACTGAAGATCAGAGCCTTTTGCAGCCTGACGTCATCCCTCCATGGCGGAGCTGCTCTGTGAGCATGCAGGGGCAGCTTGGTGCGTTGCCATCTAGTTGATCAGATTAGCATGTGAGATGTCAGAGCTTGCAACACTAGAGTATAGCTGGAGCACACCTCAACCAGTGTCCAGGGTGACATCTTTATGTTCAATTAAGTCAGATTAATTCATACAGCCTGGAATGTGTGGGAAAGGGTTAAACAGGCAGCAGAGAGGGACATGAAGGGGAAAGAATGGATGGTAAGGTGGGAGTCATGCTCCGCGGTACCAAATAAATGGGTCCCGAGTGTGAACATAAACACCGAGATAGTATATTGGCAGAGACCTTGTTCCACAGAGAGGGGATGTTGTCGGTGAAGGTTTGAATCCCAGTTGTTTTCCTTCAAAATATACATAATGTCAAGCTGTCCTCCATCCTGTGAATTAATATGAAAACGCATACAGGGAGGAAGACTTTGTATCAAGTGTGTCATAAAAGATTGCAACTGCTGTAACATGCAGTTTTTTTCGGTCCTATAGTTGAGAATTTACAGTTTCCAAAATGTGGTGTGAACTGCTGGAAAACAGTTGCTTCCTGCTGAGTTTGTTGGCATCTCTGCAGTATGACTGGAAGCATTAATAAGAGATTCTGTCCATGGGATGATGAGAGGGTTCAGACTATTTTTAAGTGGCCATGATGGAAATGTACCTTTTTTTTTTATTGGCAGTATTTCCGACTCAAAGGACACTGTACAAACAAAAAATCCTTCATCGTGCCACTATTTTTAATATTTGAAACCTCCAGTATCAAAACAGACAGAAATACCGGCGTCATTTTCCTTCAGAATAAAACTACCTGACAATCAGACTAAACGAGTACTTTACAGTCACCGTGGAAGCAAGGAGCAGTTCTCACAATTATCAAAAAAACATGTTTATTGGGTGTGTTATTTTTCTAAACTGATTACAACAACCTCCAACACGTGTCATTCACGCTTGTTGCCATTTTTCGT
This sequence comes from Myoxocephalus aenaeus, assembly GCA_038501785.1. Classification (NCBI taxonomy): domain Eukaryota; kingdom Metazoa; phylum Chordata; class Actinopteri; order Perciformes; family Cottidae; genus Myoxocephalus; species Myoxocephalus aenaeus. The sequence goes on along the minus strand of JBAMJR010000028.1, from coordinate 3,140,787 downwards.
AGATCTTTTGAATTCAGTTGCCTTAAAGACGTCAACAGTAAAAACCGACAAAGAGTAACTGGAATGGGACCCAAAGCAAGAAACCATAAGCATGTCTACATTATGGTGTCTTTATGTCTTGTTTTGATCACTGTTTTGTGGTGATATAACCATTAACATGTGTATCAGTTTAATACCAAAACATAGTGTAAACGAGCACAAGTAAAAAAGAGTCATAACGCTGGCAAAGAGACTTAATAATGTCTAAAGTTAGCTAACGTATTCACTAACTTTAGCCACTACTGGTCATACACTTTAGCCACTACTGGTCATACAAAACCGAGTGAGGCTGATACAGCAAACCCCCTGACTGTATAACATTAAATTGCATGGATATTTTTTATTGTTCATAAGGTCAGAATCAGAAATAATGTATTGATCCCGCGGAAAATTGGTATGTTACTCTTATATAACCATAAAGAAAGAAATAAAGGATTTTGTCAATATAAATGAAGGACTAAGTAAGATGTAAATGATGTACATAATGCTCTAATATATATATCACATTATATTAAGAGTATACAAGTAAATAACAAAAACAAGGAATGAAAAATACAAGGAGTATGTGCATCAAACCCACACAACATACATCCACTGTAAATAAGTGAACACATGGATTTTATTTCCTTTCTAAGAGGACAAATGTTTTACTTCTTCATTCAAATACCATATACTATTGCTTTAAAACATGCAGAAACTGATATTAAATGTGTAGTTTCATATGTCCGCGTTCATTGTAAGGGTCTTGGGCTCTATCTGATCAGGGACCCACCCTGCTGCCTCTATATTTACATGAGGATTAACACACTGGAAGCCTTTGAGAAGAGAATAACCCGTCACAAGCTTCACCAGCATGTAAGGACCAGTTGTTGTGTTTCTTTCCATAAAGTTATAGCAGGCAGTTAACACTAGCCTGTGTCTTTCTCAGCTGGAGCTCAGGAACTCCTCTGTTCCATAAATACAGGATTTAAAGGCAGGATCAGGAGTGGGTAGGTGACTGGGCCTGGGGTGTGGACATGGGTGGGGCAATTGGCAGCATTGATGAAGGGATAACATAAGCTGAGGCCTACCTGGTGTTATGGAACAGCCTCCGGCACTTCTAATGTAAGCTTGTTGTGAGTCTTGAGAGCCCTTCAGTCAGTTAGCGGTGTTACAAGAAGAAAGTGATCCTGTATGTGCACAATAATAGATGCTCTGTTTAAAAAAAAAAAAAGACCAGACGACCCTCCACAGCACACCAGTTTAATGAAAAGAGTATGCCTATTTACTTGCATCAAAGACACTCTTTAAGTAGGAGATTGTTCAAAAACACCACATTTCAGGTCACTATGTCCCTCAGTTCTTCTGTGGCTTTCTTAAAACATGAGATAAGCGGTGGGAGTTTGTGGCAGTCAAGTCTCAGGGGGTCAGTTCACTCAGAGGCCAGCGGACAGGGGCCATTTCAAGCATTCGGCTTTAATGGCTATTGAGGCCGAGGGCTTCACTGGTGCCTCACATAGTATTCCGGCACACAATACAGTACACCGACTACACAATTGTGTCATGTTACCGCCCAGCTGAGCCGACATACTACTAGAACAACACGGTCTCTATAAGTCTAATGAGGCATGAGCTGCAGTCCAGTGAAGGATGTGAGGTCAACCTCTTGCATCAGCGGTACTCAGCCTCACTATTGACCAACACTGGCCAACTAATGTTCTCATTTTCATTACAGCTGAAGCAGCTAGTGGATTATTGCATTGGTTGATTGACAAACATATTCTGTGCTGTTTGTCTTAGTCTTGTGTTAAAAAAAATGAAATGTAAAAGGTGAATTGAATATCTTTGGGTTTTGGGCTGCTGGTCGAACAAACAAGCAAGTTGAGGAGTTTTTTTCATAAATGAAATGATTAATTGCTAAATAAAGAAATGATAACATACATTGTCATTAGAGCCAATCAAATAACAACAGAGTATCACTACAAACAGATATTTTTTTTCTTTATCTGTGTGCAGCACCATTTCCCAAATGTCTATTCATGTCCTGCACTAACATCTCTTTCCTGCACTAACTCTCTCACTGCTGATGAGTTGGGTGTGCTCATAGCTGGTGATGTGTTTAAGGCCCAGACTGGCTCAGTGCCTGAATGAGGAAAGAGGATGGGTGGGTACCCGTTAGAAAATGCTGCGATAATGGACAGAAAGGGAGAAAGTGCAAATGAACGAGTGGCCCAAGTGACCACCGGAAAACACAGGGAAGCCCTCTGTGTTTGCGTTGTGGGTTTGGCTCCATGCTGGTGGACATCATTTGGGCACAGGCGTACAGGTTGCATGGAGCTTGTTTGTGTGTGTTTCTGCTGCAGCGTTTAGACACTAAGACCAAAGCCAGATCCCACCAAGCCACCCTCAGAGAGATTAACTGTAATAGACAGAAGAGATCAGTATCTGCTTTTCCCATATGCGTCTTTCAGCACTGTCATCTAATGAAGATATGGGGATTTGAGCACATTTAGCTCTGTTTTCATTCCGACCGTATTGTTTCCAAACCGGATGCCAAATCAAACACTTCATTTGTGGTCTCAGATGGAGCCGCCAGAAACGCAGAGATAGCTCTCAGAGGCAGTTCCAGCAGGTTAAAAAAATCACCCAAGTGTTTCCTCAGATGAAAACCTAGTGGTGGTCCTGCTTCTATTACTTTCAGATTAATGACAATAAAGAAATAGTAATTAATCAGAGTGTTTCACTCGTCTATTTAAACCAATTCAGATAATTTTGTAGTTATCAGTATAATTACATCTGCGATCAAGCTTGTGGATCATTTGCACAGTGATTACAGCGATAACATCCCATCAAGACTGTATGATCTTCCGATAATCTGCAGTGTAATCACTGTCAATTGTAGAAAGATGTTAAATTGCCATAATCACCCAGGCTGGCGCATGACACTTATTTCTTTGAGGTTTCAAATTAGTTTCAATAGTTTTGTGTCTATAGTGGGACGGACTTTTTTTTTACAATAGCCTTGTTGTTTGTGCTCCCTGCAGAAAGATGTAAAGGACGTGTTCACAGCCATCACGTTCGAAGTGGGTTACAGCCTCGGGAAGCACGTGCTGTCGGGACACCAGGAGCGAGACCTGCCCGCGCTCACTCCTGTGCTGCGATGGATGAAAGGAAACAACATCGCAGCGAGGAACGAGGTAAAGCTTAGAGATGAAATGATATGGTGTTTGGGATCAATATTGTTTAAATATGTCTAAGTAGGAATTATCTTATGTTAAGGTGCCAAAGGTGCTTCAAATGTCAGATTTTCCGTGGTGAAAGTAAACTACCAGAGAAAAAGATCTTAATAGGGTGGTGTGGATGAGAGTGATCATTCAGAATTTACACTGATCATTGGACATTCATTTTCCTTGTTGTACTTTGATATACAATGGATGATTAAAGTTGTTATCAATGAACAAAACATAATACTTTTTTTCTGAGCAAGAAAACACAGAGAATGTATTGCTGTTTCATTTAGACCTCTTTTAAGTTCAGTTTGTATAAATTGTTCAGAAACCGCATCCTCTTTGAAATAGTAATGCTCTGGTTCAGTTGTGCTGCAACCGAGGAGGATAAAGGGTGGATTACTCTAACATAGCAGTTATTTTCAACTAATTCAGATTCTAGTTCATCTCTTCAATTGATTATAAAGAACACATTTGTGTCTTCTCTTGGACCGCAGAAGAAATGAAGGAAATAGCTCAAATTGAGGTTATAATGATTTGGTATGGGTTACCAGCTCATTATTGTCTGTGTTAGCTTTTCTTGAGTGGAACCCAAAAAGACAGATTCATTTATTTTCTTTGCAACCACCTCTAACCTGCCCCACATGTGTTCCCCAACTGTCTGCACTTCTTGAAAAACGGAGGGATTTGCGTCTTTCAGCACCTACAGATCCCATTTATCTGAAGCTCATCAACGTTTCATCGAACTTTACCGCTTGACTTAAGTTCCCTTTCATAATTTAGCCCTAAACCGAAGCCCAGCCTCTGACTGATCCAAAGAGAGACTAGAAAGACTGAAGATGTTGGCCTTCCCAGATAAAAGATCTACTGAAAAGCTTCATCAACAACACAATACTGCCCCCTATCCTGAATGTGGAGTTGGTGTGTTTTGTGCATGATGTCATATGAACTGTGTACTTTACTGTTTCCTCTTTAGACTTGGTTCGAGAAGAACTGCCTTTCAGACGACTGTGCTGCAGACCTGAGGCTTCACGGGAAACTGTTGCTCTCTGGGTAAAAAACATTGACTTCCTCTACAGTTTAGATTCACTCTGTCTCGGCTGTTTCTCCAGTTCTGAGGGAGCGAGCTGACGTCATAGGCCATGTGGGTGTGGGCAGTGGAACCATGACGCATGCTTGGAGGATATCCACATGTTTTTCCATACTTAGGGAGTTCCCTTTCTTTTTAGTGTGTATCTTTTGCTCTTTGTACATTTAGTGACAGCATGTGTGTGTCATTTTAAGCAGTTGTCGTTTTTTACATGTTGATTTCTTTTTAACCGAAAAACTTAACCGAAAAACGAAAATAAACTTAGATTTGATGTTGATATACATCTTTGTTTACTGCTCCTCCTGTGACATCCCACAGTTGTCATAAGAAGCCTATTTATTCTCTGACATGCATTGTTTATTTTATGTTCCCATCAGGTTGCATAGCAAACCCCATTTGGCCCTCGGAGGAGTGAAGAACGTCTCTATGAACCTGACCATCTCCAACGCCGGGGACGACGCCTACGACACCAACATCTACTTCAACTTCTCCAGAGAGGTTTTCTACATCAACTTCTGGCAGAAGGTCTGTTACTCTAGTTGCTTATTGAAGTGTTGGCTGTTTATTTCCTGGAGTGCACATGTTTGTTTCTGAAATGTATTTGGTTGTTTGGCTGAAAAGATGTGGATAAAGTGGGCCGAGAGCCCCATTTTGTAACATCCAAATCAGCTGAATATCATCAGCTTTGCACTGAGATGTACATTTTCCCAAAGATCTAAATAGACTGTCGAAAAAAAATGGACTCCTGATTTAATGTCAGGAGCGCAGTCTAAACAGTGAAGCATACAATAAGACAGGATGAAGAGCAGGAGAGCCCCGGCAGCAGCTGTCCCGTCTCACCGCTCCTCTGGCCGACCTGTCACACGCTTCTCTGACTCATTCAAGGCGGACACACCATGTCAACAACATATGAGCTGTGTGCATGAGAACAAACCAGAACACACATGCCTCATATTCCCACAGGAATGACTTATGTGCCGTCCAAATCGGATTACTCGTGTTAAAAAAGAAAAGGGGCCATATTTAATGCAGGTATGTAAAGTGAGGATTGGGACTGACCTTCATGGGTCTGCTCCTCAAACCTCCAGCAGAAAACAATTCCAGCATTCTGTCTCTGGAAAAGAAATATCTTCCCACTGCCATCCCACATTAAACCTGAGAGGTTTTCCTGGAGACCATGCTGAGCTGTATGTGGATGGGTTTCACAGCGGCCACCTCTGCTCACGTCTGTTTGCTCACTTGTTGCAAAGAGGCCAGCAGGTCTGCTCACGCCACGTCAGTCAGAGCGCTCTGACACGAGCTCAGCAGATGTGAGAGGGGACAACACCTTTCATGAAGGCTTTTGCCCTCATAATGGACCTTGTGTTTATCCTCCAGCTGGGTTTTGCACCCCTGTGATGGATAAGATCATCCCTTTAAAGCGCATAACCCGTGACATGATTTAAAAAACCCCAACAAAGCTGAAATTGAATTTAAATAGAATACATGCTGCAGGCAAATATTAGAAAAACAGTTTGAGTTTCATAGCTAATCTAATGAACTAATTAAGTATCAGGTTACCGGCAGCCACAGAGGCTCATTTTGCTCAGGAACCTGATTAGTCCGGGTGGGCCACTGCACAAAGGGAGCAGGAAGTGAACAGTATGTGGAGATGACAAGAAGGCCACCGAGCAGATTTACTGCCGTATGCTCTTTGAGACATTTCTAATTACTGCTGGTGAAGTCCGTGGTGAGGATGTGACCTATTTTTGCAAAGTTAAGGTCAGCTTCCAATCCTCCCCTGAGGCTTTTCCTCCAATGAGCGAAGCGTGAACTTGCGTTCCCCCCTCATATTTGAGAGTGGGGTGTGTTATCTGTCTGTTGTTCTTGCAACACAAGCTGTCAGAAAGCTGTGGAGGTGAATTGGTTTCAGGAGCACTGCCTTCACTCCCGTGGGACCGACACCGGCTTCTGTTTTTTCTTCTTTTCTTTTTTTCTTTTATTTCTAGCTCTTTTTTTTTACTGGTTTATACTTCTACTCCATTTCAGAGGTCAATATTGTACCTTTTGCTCCACTTCATCGACCTGAAAGCCATAGTTATGTGTTACTTTGCAGATTATGACTTTACACACAATGTTTTAGGTAGTAAGGCAGGGTGACATTTTAAATCAACACCATAATATTTAAGGGTGTTTGTCCAATAATTATATTCACGATGTCCCAATATAACTAATGTATGCAAAATTACATATTTTATAAATGGTGTATATATATACAGTACACACCACTCTGAAAGGGGCCATTCTGCAGAATGAGTACATTTAGCTGATAATACTTTTGTTAATTAGTGAAGTTTTGAATGCAGGACTTTTACTAGCAATGGAGTATTATGATGACTTGGTATCAGAATACTTATTTCACCACGTATATCTGGTTATCTAACAGTTGGAACAGATGTTGTGAAATGGCTGCAGTTGTGAATTGTGAGTGGTCCTTCGAACCTACGAATATGTGAATCACTGAATTTCTTGTCTGAGAAGCGCAGCTTTGCACATGCTGTGTAAGCCAAAGATAGATCTTAATCTTCATACCTATGTGGAAAGTGTGAAGCAGTCAATGACACTGACTTGGAACAGGTAGACCGAAGTAGAGCCAAATGTCTAAATACCGAAGTGGATGGCGACATAAAGAGACGTGCAGAAAATGGGCCTTCTGTGTATTGTCATAGACACTGATGTACTACTCCAGCAGAGCCTTCAGCCGACACTAAAGCAGGGTAAACAATCCCGGTGATATTTAGTGGGCCTGCCATTTGTGAAAATCCCAGCATGTATTTGTTCCCGACAGAGAAAGACAAGCGAAAGAAAGTGAAGAAGTGCTAAACAAGCAGACTTTGTCACTTTTCTCCCCGTGGAGGCACAACAGGCCATATGTCCGAGTGCTCTGCTCTCTCTCTCAAGAGCTGCCAGGTGGATGATGGGTAAACAGGCTGACTTCCCCAATCCTGCCCAGCCCCATGGGACAGGCAGTGTTTGCACAGCAGCATAAAGGAATACAGGAATCCAGGAAATAGAGGAAATTCCATCATTGCCAGTTGTGCTGGGGTCCCTACCTCCCTTACAGGGCTCACCATAGTCTTCATGCAAAGGGCTGCGCTGCTTATTTAAGATGACTTAATGAAGATGGAGGGAACAGCCACACCCTGGATTTACACTGGGAATTTGCTGAATAAGGGGCATGGCGGTGTTGGTGATGCTGTGGATGGATGTCTACCTTTAAATATGTCCACAGAGACAACCTTCCCACCTCTTTTCTTTATCACTTTTGGAAACATGTTATAAACACAAGCCCAAACTGGACAGCACCCGATGCATGCAGACGTTTTGTATGACTTACCTTAAGCCCCCCTGCTCAATGTTTTTAACTTAGTCGTGAATAATTTCGACCCTCTTTTCAGCGCACAAGCTCAGCCAACAGCCTCTTAGTGAACTCTCGCTAAAAGAATTCTTACTCCTCGTAGGGTCAAGGCCCGAGTGTTTACACAGCGCAGCCGGTGAAGCTCCATATTGTTTAGACAAGCTTCCAAACACGCAGCCTGGAGGTTGTCCAATTACCCACCCGCTCAGATGTGTGTGTGCCATCACTGCTTTGTACATTCTTCATTTAACCTAATTTAGAACTTCAATAAAAAATGAATACCTATTATTTTACATATTGAAGTCTGTTTCTAACAATAAGCTTTGATATTACTGTATATGTTGGCAGGTGAGCGTGTGTGTGTGTCTGTCCATGTGTGTTTTTAAAGCTGCGGTAGAGGTTATACTGTTGCTTTTTGCCATGCATATGTAGTCAATTACGTTATCTTTGATTTTTGCATTTATTTTACCACCCAAAGCCTTTGCTGAGACTTTTTGCTCGGTAAGTTATCAAAACGGAGTCTCACTATCACAGGCTGCGTCCTGTCTACTTCTTCTTCCTCTTTGTGTCTTGCATCACTGTGAGTATCACCCACTCTGTCTCCAGTCTGTCTGTCTCTATCGCCTCCTCTCACTCTCTGTCTATCTTTCTTTTTGCAGGAAGAGAAGGGTATTTCCTGTGGACTTGTGGATTTGGACTTCCTCAAATGCAGCGTAGGATTTCCCTTCATGAGAGCGCAGACGAAGGTAGCTCAAACCAAGAGAGAACTAATTGCACATGTCAGAATTGCATTGGTTGCAGAACCCCAAGTTTATTCTGTCTTTTTCTCCCCAGTATCATTTTGCAGTGATTTTTGACACGAGTCAGCTCTCTGGGAAAAATGACACATTGCAGTTCTTAGTTCAAGCAAAAAGGTAAATCTTAAGAGTCTCACATTTTACAATTTAACAATAGTTTCTTTGGTTGTCTGTGAATTATATATTATGTGAATGTATCCCCTTAAATGTGCACAACTTTATGCCCCGTAGAGCAAATTCAGTTTTTGTGGGCGTCTACCGTAAATTAATTGATTTACAAAATGACTGAATAACTTCATTGTTCCCTGTTTGTTGCAGCGCCAATCCTGAGCACAACCTCTCTGACAACAGTTTGGATCTGTCCATCCCTCTGGTTCATGAGACCGACACGACTATTACTGGGTGAGTACAAGACGAACCATAAGGGTGTAGTTATACAAATGTAAAGCTGAAACCAGCTTGAACTGGTTTCCCTTCTGTTGGCTGTTGGGAGGAGAGGGAGTGTTTTTGTCAGTATGGAGGATGTCAACTTGAAAGCCTTATCTCTGAAGGCTTTATCATAGCTCTGCTCCACAGAGAATTGAAAGAGATGTAAAACAGCCCAAATCCTGCAGAGGTCTGACATCTGATAAAGCTGCTGTGTGTGCTGGACTCCTCTGACTTAAAGAAAACTCTGCTGTCCAGCTAATAGCATGACCGAAGCCAGAGATGTTAATTAGGCTATTTTTAAGGTTATTTCTATTGGCATTTTAATAAATAGTTGACGTGAATGCGTCATCTTTCAATCTCTCTGCTGAACACTGTCTCTTGTCTGCAGTGTGGTGACACCGAGCTCCTTTGTGTACGGAAACTACATCGATGCCTCTCGCTTCATCCAGTTGGAAGACATGGAGTGTAACTTTCAGCCTCTTAATCTCACTTTCCAGGTACTGCTAGCAGAGACCATGTAGGATTTTCATCATTTATACATGCTTCACTATATATTAAATGTTCTTTCCCTTCATCTCCATCTTTTCCCGTCTCCGTGTGATGTGGTTCCAGGCCATAAACAAGGGGCCCAGCAGGTTGCCTGGCTCCACTGTGGACATCAGGATACCCAACCGGCTGGCTGGCAGCGGAGCCGACATGTTCCACATCATTGAAACGCAGGTGGATGCCAACAGAAGTCTATCTCCATTATTTATCTAGACCAAATCATTATTTATTAGTTTATTCACCTGCAGGCAGCCATATTTTTAGCTCATTTATCCTGCACATGCCTAAGCTTCTCATGGCACAGCTGCCTGCATCCACCTCAAAGGACACTTTTAAGCTGCTGAACCGGTGGGCTTTTTGTCATGGCATGGCCAATTTACTTGGTGTGAGGCACCACCGGGTCAGTAAAAAGCTAAGCAAAAGTGTTGACGTTGCTACTGAAGCCAGCCAACCATTTAGTTTCACAACATTTTGCATTTAGATAAAGAAACACAATACTCCCACTGGGTTAAAATGTTTTCTTAACCCTTGCTTTGCTCCTTTCATATAGGTAGATCATGGGGGAGCTCAAGCTGATAATTGTATATACTGTGAATGGGCAGACGGGGTTCACTGTATCCCACCCTCCTTGAGCCCATCTGGAATCACTTTCAGGGGATCAGACAGCTTGCACGAAATGGGAATGGGAGACCTGCGTAGCTGGCTACTGCCCAGTACCATCCCCAGCCTGGAAATACACATAATTAACACCGTTAACACCGAGTCTAGCCTGTGGCACATCAGACAGTTGCACACTTATTTTTTATAGCCAGATATTCTTACATTCTATACAGACCTCCATTTATTCAAACATGATATACAAGTCCCTGACTGTTGCTCCGTATGTACTAGTTTTTCTGTACAAAATCCCTCAATCGTCATGATTCAATGTGAATTTTCTGTTCTCGTGAGTGTTAAAGTCAGCGTAGCCTATGAATCTTCACGCCAGCAGCGGCTGCAGAAAGACAGGACATGAGAAAGCGCCGCAATAAAAGCTCAGACATGCTGAGTAGCAACAGAGCGGACAATGAGGAAGGCCAGAGGAGATTTTCACCTCCAGAGCTTCAGGTCGGCCTGAGGAGAGGGGAAAGGGGAATTGTTCCCCGGGGGCTGGGCAGAGAACCAGACACCTCTAAATCACTCCATATGGGAAATCTGGCTGGGAGGGGTTGCAGCTTCTTTTTTGGGGAGAACTTCCTGTTAGCCCTGGAGACCCATAACAATAGTGGGATTGGGCCAGTTTAGGTGACTGAAGTGCTTATGTGTAAATTTTTTGCTTTCAAACCATAAATCATTGCAACATTAACTCCTGCTTTCCTTCTCAACAATGACCATCAATGTCCTATGTTAACTCAACTCTTCACAACTCTCTCACTGTCCTCTTCCAGGTCGCCGAGGGTCGAGGAAACTGCACCCCTCATAGGAACCCGACACCGTGCACCGTCCCCCAGGACAGAGAGAGCATCTTCCACTCCATCTTTGCCTTCTTCACCAAATCCGGACGCAAAGTCCTAGTAAGTATGCAGCCCCCCACATTGCACTTTGACATCGCAGGAGGCATGCTTGAAAGTCGCCCTCTGTGAGGATTCCTGTTTTTGTTTAGTTTTTAGTCACTGCAACATCTGTTCATCATACATGCTTCTCTCTCCCACACACTTTCTCCTGTTTCTTCTTCTCTTTCTTCTTCAAAAAGGACTGTGACCGGCCTGGAAGAGCTTGTATGACCATCTCCTGCAGTCTGGGCCCACAATTAAAAGAAGAAGCTCTGAGCATAGATATCAAGCTTCTAGTCAACACTGAAATCCTCAAGAGGGTAAGAAACGTGTCAGAAGCTTGTTCAATTTAGTTGCGGGTTGCTGTGATTCCAATGGTAGCAGTAACCCTCCCTCTCTCAACCCACAGGATAGTTCCTCTGTGATCCAGTTTGTGACCAGGGGCAGCGTGCAAGTAAATGACAGGGCAGTGGAGGTGCCAAATGGCCTGCCAGAGGACATTTCTGTGAGTACCTTATTAACAGTGAATTCACCCTCTACCTACATTCATTGTAATATTTCAGCCGAATTTACAGAATGCAAAAAAAAGATAAATCTTGCCACATAAAATGACAATCATCACAATTAAGCGATATCGAGCAGCTTCTGGTACCAGATGCTCTTCTTTGTGTTTAAAAACTACTTAAAGCGGGCTCTATCAATATTTTTATATTAACAATTGACATAGACTGTGACTATGTGAAATGAGTTGCTTACAATGACAAACCAAAATTATCTCCATACCCTACACCAGCTTTTTCCCAGTCGGAGCCCAGTGGTGGGCCGCAGAGTGCCATCTAGTGTGCCACGGATGTACTGCCAAATGGTTTCACTAGATTTAAATATATATACAATATCACCACACCAAACACCATAACATCATCGGGTAGACAAGCGTGTTTTGCCTCTGTTAGCTAGCTAACGTTCCTTCAGATGCAGTCACACAAGAGGTATTGTTCTTTTAAACAAAAAACTGATGTGGCACACAACCCTGTGCCAGTAAAAGCTCCAAAGCATGTGGTGAGGAAATATTCCCCTGAATACATTACATTTGGATTTATAATAGCAAGCAGTGAAGGGTGAGAGTAAGCAGAATATGTATTTGGTCATTACAGACAGTGGAATAAAACACATTTACAACAATTTTTTTCTCTCTTTCTTTTGTCATGTTATTTTTTTTCCTAATTTATCTGGGAAGGTGGCCCTTGGAATGTGTTTTAACAATCAGAAGCAGACCTTAAGTTACAAAAGGTGAAGATCCCCGGCCCTACAGTTCCCCCTAGCTTTTTGAGTGCTTTCAGCTCATTGGTTTGGTTTTGCGTCCCACAGCTTCCCTTTAGTTCACTCTCACCGCTGGCGGTACCAAACAGCAGACTAGCGACTAGTTGCTGAACGGAGTGGAGATTTTCAACGCTGAAAACCCAGATAATGCAAATTGTGGTTGTTTTTGTATTTGTTCGCCTTCGCTGAGTCTAGATTAACAGCCTTCACACGGGTTCACTTGCCACAAATCACACGCTGAATTGCAGAACAGAACATTTGCAGCGGGCAATGCTGCTGTGTTTTGCTCAAAGGGACTGTGGCAGGGCAGATTGTAGGCACTGATCCAGGCATTCTGGTTGAAGGACAGGGTACTCACTACATGGCTGTGCTAGCAGAAATACGTATATAAATAATAAGCATATATATTTGTATCTTTCGGTGCACAGTCCATTGTGTTCCGGTTAGACAATCCTTGAGCCGCTGGTGTGAGCCCAGAGAACAGCTGGGGACTGTGGGTAAACTCTATGGTGGCACTGCTACAGCTTTTTTGGGGGGCCCTCAGCTGTTCTCAAGGACACAGACCCTCCCCCCACTGTTGTTTGCTGAGTGATTGAATGGCCGACCAGATCACAAGTGATGATTATATTGAGCACCCAGCGTGCTCGCAGTGGGATCTCTCAAGTGATTAGGCGGCTGACTGGAGCTGCAGCCTGCTGACCCTGAACTTCAGACGTGCTCGAGAAATCCAGACCTGCTATGAATATGTCCATACCATGCTGCTCTTTCAGCACTTATTGAGTGAGCTCATTCCAACGACTGTTACACCCCCCTTCTAGGTTTTAGTAAACACAGTTACCTTTTCCCTTAGGATCCCTGCAGGCTAGAGTACACACAGGAAAGTATGATTTGTGGTCCCTGGTTGTATCGCCCACAGCAAGCCGACTGTTTTAATCTCCCTTGACATGTAAACAAACAGACATAAATCTATAGGATTCTTTTGTGAGTAGGCAAGTTACAAACTTGAATAAACTTCCCATTCAATGAGACATTCCTAGAATTATCCGATTGCACAAGTTAAACTGGGAAAGTCAGAGGGCAACGACCAGCAGAGCTTTCATCTGTTCTGTATGCACAAGCGCCTCGGCATGCATCGCAACGGTTAGATTCCAGAGCTCGGAGTCCGGGGGAGGTGTTAATGTGAGAAACTATTCAACAGAGATTCATCTCCACTTGTCCGCTTGGTTTTGTCTTGGCTCACAGTTGGCGTCTCATGCCACATTTAGGTTCAAAGCATTATACAGCACTGTCGCGGTGAATTCCTCAGTCATTTTTTAAATTGCCCCAGCATTGTTTGCAGTCTCAAATTAGGCAAGATGATCTGACATTTGGGAGATTACACATTGTCTGCCTTTGTTTGAGACCATTAGTCAATTAACTATCTATTTTATGATCCCAGAGAATGTGATACTTTCCATTTAAGTCCTGAATGGAGACATTAAAGCAGGCTTAGCTCTGGTACAGAGTAATGCAAAGTCAAACCACTGTTAATTCAGTACAAATTAGTTCAAGCGATCCATGTAATTGTGTTATTGACATGATCAGAAGTATTGAATACATTCAAATCAATCACAAATCAAGTACAAAGTAAAAAATGGTTCTTTTAGTGTAACGTAAAGGCTAGTGAAATGAAAAAAAAACATTTTGTCAGTGGATACTTCTTTTAGTTAAGCGTTACAGTGTGCATTGGGTTAAGAAGTGAACTGAGTTTGCTGTCAGTGACCGATTATACAGCAGGTCAGTGTTCATTCGTGTCATGGGAAACAGCCTAAATAGCTCTTATTTATTGTGGAATCAGGGTATTTTTTTTTCAGAGTTGCCAAGCCTCCCAAGATTTCTCTCAGAACCGTTTAAAGGCGTGATGCTCCGAATTGAAAAAAGGGGGTGGATGAAATATTATTTTGGATAGCACTGACCTAATAAGATGAATATGGGATTGCACACACAGAGCAGTGTATTAGGAAACAGTGATGGAACAATTATAGCATGCTTATGTTTAGCGGTTATAATTTTTTACCATGTGTATCATCTGTAAGTAAACTGAGACTGATACGAATGGTAGTGTTACAGGTTTTTGTCATAATCAAAGTACTGAGCAAAGTCATGTATTTAGAACTAGAGGAAAAATCAGGGGATCACCAAAGTAGGTAGGATTCACCTTGACCTTTATTTACAGACCATGAATGCCTGTAAATAAAATGCATGACAATCCGTTCTATTGTTGTTTAAATATTTCAGTCTGGACCAAAGTGGTGGACCAACCGCCGGCCTGACTTTGCGATCCATAGAGCCTTGCTGCCAGCGTGGCTAAAAACAATCACTTCCCATGTGGATGAAAAATACGTTTTGCATATTTTGCTTGGCAGTTTGTTGCAAGTAGGGCAAAGGTCATCGTAACCACCTTGTCCTGTCCCGGTGTGCTCGAAACGCAGGCTGGAGGTGCACTTCCGTTAGAATTCAATAACATAAATGAATATGTGTGTCAATGGATGCTGCTTGAAACATGATAGTTTCCAGTAAACACTGATTCTGAATCTACATTGACTTTGACTGGTTTTGTGTTTCTTTCCTACTGAACTGATTGATTTAATGTGGACTATGTAAAATATACTCACTACATGCAGCGCCTCTTCAACTCGAGAGTTTCGACTGAAATGCGAGTGTCCTGGTTGTTATTGTTGCACTGCATTGCATCATTGGCAGCACATGACTTAATGATTACTCTTGTGAGTCCCTCCGTGTGTGTGTATGTGTGTGTGTGTTCTGTTTGAGTGTGACTCACTGACTGACTGACTGTGTTGTGTTTCAGCTGGTGTTCGAGGCTCTCCACAGTCAGGAGCCAAAGGGTTACGTAGTCGGCTGGATCATTGCCATCAGTCTGCTGGTGGGAATTCTCATCTTTCTGCTGTTAGCTGTGCTACTCTGGAAGGTAAACACATAAAAACAGACTGGGGCTCTTCACGAAACTGCTTCTTCCTCTAGCAATATTTGAAGTAAATAAGGGATAGTTGTCCAGAGGCGTTGTGTCTAAGCGTCCGACAGTATCCAGTTGTACAGAGACAGCTGGAGGGAAGAGGTGGGGGTGGAGCTTGCTTTGAGCTTTAACATCCATGGAAAGGGCAAATCCGACTGGACAATAATTCACACCATACCACTCAGATGAAAGAAGAATCTAAAAGGGAAATGGCAATTACACTGATGTCCAGAGGCCCTGATAGCACAAAACTTCTTTTCTTTTTCGCTGCTTCATTTTCCGGCGGGAATACCACAACGAAACCTTGGAATGTTGGTCCCCCCCCCCCCGACCTTGCCAAAATAAACCCTGCTTACAAGAGCAGCACATGTCCTGTATTGCTCATTTCAGGAAATTCCTGAGGAGAATACAGGTCTGTATCAATAAACTTTAGTAGTGAAACGCAGATAAATGAATGGAGTCGTAGTGAGAGAGGCATCATCCCAGTGTTTAGATACACACTAAGAATCTACTGCTCTCTCCATCCTCTCATATCTCTTTTACATTATACTTGCCAGTAAAATGTACATTTTAATACAATATTACTTTTCTAAAGAAACAACATAGTTCTACAGGGGAAAGGTTTGATTTACTTCTATCCATGCCTATGGTTTTGTGTGGTTTAGCTTCAAAATGTGACAGCAAGTTTTTCAAAGCATACCAATGATGTTTTAAATTGATTTCCTATACCCCAAATATCCATTGTTCTCCATTTGTTTCACTGCAGGATAAATCTCAACTTCCTAACTAACTCCAAGACATATTATAATCCATCATGACGAACTCAATTTGAATTAAATAATAATAATAATAATAATAATAATAATAATAATAATAATAATAATAATAGCTAAAACCTTATGTTATTATTGTAATAATGCAGCTTAAAGAAGATACTCTTTTTAAATAAACTCTTGCATTAGGGATGTGTTCAGTGAAACTCCTGAGAGTCAGCTGCTGAATAACAATGATAACAATTATGATTTTTTTGCATCAGAGATGTTGCTGTTCTGCAGCTGAATCTCATACTGTATGTGTGTGGTAGAACCCTGAATGCACCAACAAGTTGGCCTAGTTCTGGTTCTATCGACTGCACTACATACAAAAATCTGTGTGCATTACACATACACTTTCTTGTTCAATGAATGTGTCCAAAAACTACTTCCCAGAGAATTGCAACACAATATAATTCTCCCTTTTAAAATGTATAAAAAATTAAGACTCTTATTCAACCTCGTTGTGAGACATGACACCTTTTTTTTTTTTTTATGACTTCCTCAAGAGGGGAAAATCAACCTAAAAAAGTTAGGATTGTAATTTGGTCAGCAGTGATAGAAGTATATGTGATTTGTGCTGAACTCAAAGGTGTTCTAATTCTACAGGATCTGACAACATGAGCACCTTACTAAACACCATTTTTGTTCCTCTCATTCTTTGACAGATGGGATTCTTCCGCCGGCGCTACAGAGAGATCATTGAGGCTGAAAAGAACAGGAAGGACAGTGATGAAAGCTGGGACTGGATGGAAAAGAACCACTGACTTGTAGTGGGGGTCCCACAGGAGCCAATGAGATTAGGGATTGGGTCGAGAACGATCCAATAGCACGTGGTCTCGCAGCCCAGCCGCCCCAGTGGCACCAGGCCCTTCAGTCTTCCATATGTGGAAGAGAAGAATATTCTCCATATTTTTTGGAGCCTTGATATTTTTTTGTGGGTGGTGGTCCAGGAAACAGGCTTCTGAAGTGACAGTGTGGCTTGCCAGAGGACACTTGCTGTGGAATTCAGCCAATCTCAAAGGAGGTAACTCCCAGCCAACGAGAGCGGAGCTGTTGATGGAGACCCACATCCTTACGGGGATGTGGCGTCAGCATGAATACTGGTGGACAATAAAACCCTCAGGGCTGTGTTACATAGCAAATTTATTTTTATACATCCACGTTAAGCCATATTGTATAAAACTGGGCTTCAAGAAGAGATGGGGTTTTGACGGCCATTATAAACATACTGTATCTCCAGTATGTTTTCCTAAAAGCACTGATGTTTGATAAGAATGAATGCCTTGGCTCCATAGCTTTACTTTTTATGCCAAAGATATGTCCTGTATAGTATATGATTGGAGTCGTTTGTATATTCAGTTCTTCCTGGGAGTGAAAGATTGTATCTGTTCTGTTCTATTTCCGCCTTGTGAATATCTGGGTTACACATCTGACTCCCGCTCCCTCCCACAGATAATAAGCCGGAGCTAATTCAATGTTTCAGACCCACACACACACCGATTAAAACGCTGGGTCCTCATGTCATCCGCTAGTGTTGTCCGGGTTTGTAAAACCCAGTAAAAGCGCTCTCTGGGGTCATTACGATTAAGCTCAGGATGTGGTAATCAACCGCACAGTAGAGGTCTCTATTCACACTTTATTTACCGTGTCTCCTTTATTGCCTGAAGCGGATGAATTATACATTCACATTTCGAGCGTTGAGACTTTTCAAAAGCATTCCATTTGTTATGGTCTGGCTTTTAAACAGTTGTTTGTAGGTGATAAAAGTGGATGTAACAAAGTTATTTTGTCTATTTTAAATTTGAATGAACAAATGCTTTGAAAGTGCAATGTGCAGGAGTAGAGGGAATTATCTGAAGAGTCTGTCGCTCAGGTATGCAGCTGACTTTTTAGATGGACCCCCAAATGTTTCCAGGTTCAAGTGAAGACTGAAATATTGTAAGATATGATTCATATATTTCCCAAACTTTTCCAGACTTCTCCTAAGCAGACCATATTTAATTGTCCTGTTATGTTATTAGGCATTGGGTTTTAGTGTGAAATACGAGATACATGACTCTCCACGGCCAGATGAAAGTCTGCGATGGGAGTCCACCTTCAGTCATTTACAGAGGCCCATGGCATGAGTAATGCCCTAAAAATAGGTGAGAATGTGCTGCACTCAATCACTTCACATAAACGAGCTCTTTGGGGCTCATGGGAAAGGCTCATTTTAAGTCAACATGAAGGAATGTCAGCTCCCCAAAAATCTGCCACTATTAAAGTTCACAGCTTCTCAAATTTGACCCCACATTTTCCCGAGAGTCTTTTAAACGCTGGATTTGATTGTGAATGACAGTTTACAGGACACAGTGAATTACATTTTATATTAAAGTTCCACGAAAGAAATACGAATATTGACTATTTTATACATTTGTAGAGCTTTATCACAAATTCATATGAAGAAAAAATTAAATCATGCACCAAAAAATATGTTTGTTTGGATGTCAGTTTTGCAGAATTAGGAATAGGATTATTATTCATTATATCAAAACAGATATTTCGCAATAGTCCGGAGTCTGATTCAAACATGCAAAGCCAAAGAACAAAAACTATGTTTTGATATGTTTCACACTTCATTGCTAACACACTTTATGGCTCACTATGATTGCTTGGCTTTCTGATTTGTGCTGTATGAACCTTTTATTGATCCGATAGGGTGTTTTTTGACATTTAATTCCACTGGCATGACAGCATATACTGTACACATTCACGTCCTCCCTCTGATTTCGTTAAACCGATGCTATACCTGTATGCAGAGAAACCGACACTTGACAATTTTTTTATACATTTGAACTGTGATATTTGTTGACATCGTCAATCACACCGTTATTCTGGGTTTTTGTTCTGAGTATACTACTGTCACTGAATATAATTTTCATTATAGTGTGATGTAGTGTGTATGTTTGATGTTTAAAGTCATGTTAGAGCTGTATATTTATCTGTTGAAAAAGCATTGTGAGTGAAATTTCATGGCTCTGAATCCTGTTTTTGTCCAGTGTGGTTGTTGGTTAGTTCACTTCTTTCTTGAAGGTGTGTAGTGCTCTCTGCTGGCGGCTTTGCTATACATGTACACACAACAACTACTACACACTATATGAACTACATATTAAAAAACAATTTGAAACTCTTTAAACTGTTTTTATATTTGGTTAAACAACGTAAAACAAAGCATTATAATTATATGGGTCTAATTTCCAGTCCTTATGGACAATATATTCTAGAGCTCAAACGATTAGCTGATCAACAGAAAATGATTCAGTGTCTATTGTTTTATATTAATTTGTAAATTATCAAGCAAAAATAGTTCCACCTTCATAAATATGAGGATTTGCTGCATTTTAGTGTTAAATCATTGTAAATTAATTGTCAATTAGTTTTGTTTGGATACAATTTGCACTTTAAGATGGCATCTTGGAAAATCCTGTATTGTCCAATGTGCGTCAGCATTTTGGATGTGTTTATGTTCACCCTCATCTTATTATAAACACAACTCTTTTGCTCAGTAGCACTTGTAGCTGACCGGGAACCCGCAGACGGGTCTTCCAGCTAAGCTGTTTCATTGGCGCTATGCTCTGACCTCAGGGTTCTCTGATCTCAGAGTTCTCTGATCTCAGAGTTCTATGCTCTGAACTCAGGGTTAAAGTGTGGAACGTGCGCTTGTGCACTGGTTCCGCATTAAGTGCACCAATATTTTATGTTTGTGTAAGCAGTATAAAATCGACGGACTATGACAGAACAAATAACTGAAATTCACTTTTGACGGACAGACGTTGGTAGACGAAGCTCTTCAGTGTCCAGTGTTGTTGATAATAAAGAATCTTTAATGGTAAAGCAAGACACAGCTTGTCCCGCTTTCGCTAAACCCACTTGAGTAATCAATAAGTAAAAAAGTATACATTGTAATAGATAATTGATAGTGAAAATAATATTCAGTTGCAGCATATTACATTATGTGTGTGGGAGCAGTGCCACTGTACATTTGCATTCACAACAATGTGTCAAGAAAGAAAGGCAGTTACACACTCAAGCCGGTCAGGTGACAGCAAAGAAGCGGTTGCAGTATGTGTGTGTTTGGTCAGGTGACCCCAGTTGCTATGAAACACTGATACCAAGCACAAGCTCCTCTGTGGAGCACATGAATAATTAATTCAGCGACCACGGTGAACACACCTCACTTTCTTTTGACTGGAGAACCATGTCGTCTTTATTTGATCACGGGTTGATCAGGACCGCGGTGGTGGAACAGGTGGTCGCTCCAATCGCAAGTCATTTATGCCACTTGGTGCTGCTATGTGACAGTGCAGAGGAGCCGGAGCAGTTAAGTCAGCTGGAGGGAGCAGCTCAGGCTGTGGCCAACGCTACTGGAAACATGGCAGCAGTGGCCTCCAGGTGTGTACGCCGTGGAGTTTCCTGAGGTAAAGAAGAGACTGATGGGTGTTATGTGTGTTATGTGTTATCAGATTAACGCTAGGCTCTTTGCTTCCAGGCAAATAAGTGACACAGAGGATGAAGTTTTGCACATGGAGATGTCGTCCCTGTTGGAGTCGGTCACCGTGTCTGGACAGCATGTGCTGCTGGCAGCGCAGAAGCTCAGCATCCAGCCGGGTTTGACCGAGCACAGAGAGGAACTCATCACTGCAACACAAAACGTCTTCCTGGGAGTAGCCAAAGTAAAGTATGACTTTTCTGCTTCTGGTTTAAAATATGTCTGTAAGTATGTTACTAAATAGGCTAAACACATACAAAAAATAAACAGACATAGGGAGGAAGGAATAGCTGATTGAATGCAAAGAAAGGTTCCAATTGATTCATCTTCCAAACCTGCATCTGCAGCTTAAATGGGAACACTACTAAACGCAACAAGAGGCCAAACCACCGACTCTTTTAAATGTTACACCTGAAATATCCCAGCTTTTCATTCAGGATCCTGGGCCTTAAATTTAAACATTTTCTGCAAACAATAGCCGTAACCGTCACAGGCAAGATTTGTTTCCCATCAATGTTCAAGGTTTAGGAAGATTGCAAAATAGTCTGGGACTTACTGTCTTACCCCAAAATTATACCTTTTCATGATATTATGCACCCATACTGCAATGCAAGTCACTTCAGTACCTTTGCACAACTATGAAGAACAATAGATCAGTGTTTAATGTAGTTTCTAGGTTTTACCTCCGTCATTAAATTTGATCAGTGACAATAATATTATGCTCACAGGAATACAGTCAAAATGTGTGAAATATGAACAGGTGAGGCTGAAATGTCAGCCTGCTTACATGTTCACAATGATAATGGTGGACATGCTAAAAAGGCAAAGCAGTAACAAGTCCCCTTATCTGTCTTTCCTCTTAGGTTCTGTTAGTGCATGACGATGCGATTGTCAGGAGAGTGGTAGCTGCTGCTGATCGAGTTTTGGAGTCTCTCTCTGAGCTCAGCTCCACCGCAGACATCAAGTCTCTCCTCCGATCTTTCCAGGTGTTTTCTGAGGCTTTGCTTTTCCTCAACAATCTGACAGTTGAGAGAGCAAACGCCTTAAAGGACCCCAGACAAACGAAACAGCTTCTTGATTCCTTGGACACCCTGACGAGGTGCATCTCCATGCTGCACACGGCCATGTGCACGACCATCAAACACCCGACTAGCGAGCAGGCTCAGCAGGCCAAGAGGTACATTTTGGACAAGGTGCACAGCACAGTCAGGGACATTATTATAACTCTGAAAAGTGAATGCCACAGTGGATCAATGGGTCTTTGTGGGTATTACACGGGGAGGAGGAACAGTCTGTTGCAGCTGCTCACTAGTTCCTCCTCAATCCGAGGCAGTGGCTTTGACAGTGTGGTGAGAGATCTCGTGTTTCACTGTATGGTGGTGGCAAACTCTTCTCGTAGAGAGTTTCAACAAAGAGTGGTGGGTCATTGTCGTCACATCCTGCAGTTCTGGTCGGACATAAAGAGGATTTTAATGTCAACAGAGGATTATTCGGAGCAGAGCCTTGAGAGTATCTGCACTTTGTTGGTGCAGCAAATACAAATGCTTGACAAAGATTTGATGACAACGGTTCTTTATCAAGTCTTGGACACATTTCTTACAGCGTCGTCGACAGTTGAGGAACTTTTAAGTGTGACGAGGCAGACCCTGGTTGCACGTTCTTCTCCAGAGATGGAGCTGTCCTTTATTCAGCCACAAGTTGAGGATTTCATATCTTCCACTGATAGAATAATCAAAGTGGCAAATTTCCTCTCAGCTGTTGCTGTTGATGCAAAGAGTTTGGAGAGTGTGGAGAACTCGCGAGTGTGCCTCACAAGACTCAGAGCTCGGCTCGCAACTCTGTCCCTGGAGCTGGCAGATAATTCAATGCAAACTGTTCAAAGGATTCATGAGGCGTGTGAAAAATGGGAGGAGGAGACTAGTCAGCTTCAGGATGCTCTCAGTGATGTAATGGATGTGAGGGAGTTCACCAGTATTGCTATTGATGAGTTGGTCAATGATCAGCATGGATGTGACTCAGCGTACAGAGAGCAAAGCTATAAACTGTTCAATGAACATGCTGCAAACCTTATTTGTCACATGAAGCTGGTGGCTCACTCGGTGAGGAGGCACTTGGACCGAAGTGATGACCCCATCCACAGGAATGGTCTGCTGGTGCTGCTGAAACAGGTCCAGTCATCTCGGACCAAAGTGAGTGAGTCAGTCAGAGACATGCTTTTAGGTTCCAGTCTAAATGTGGAGGTATATTCTACTTTTTCAGATCATGTCTCCATGGCTATTCAGCATTTTAAAGTGCTCAGAAGTGGACTGGATGGCCAACAGCATCCACATCTCCTGAGCCCGCTGCGAGAAGAGGCACGTCAGCCGGAAATCTCACGGCCATGCGTGCCAGTCAAAGACACCGGTGACCTGAACCTGGCTCATGTGATAAGAGGCTGTCCTGTTTTAGAGGTTATGGAGAGGGATTACCAAACTGAACATGAGGAGGAACACTCACACGAGGAAAGCATAGAAGCAGAACTGGCTCGTAAATTTGACTTTGATGATTTACAGACCGCAGCTGTCTCCGTTGAGCCCAAACTGATCCACAAACCTCTTGAATTCGACCTTTTACCCCTCTTGTACGAAGTCGTGACCGTGACCAAAGGGAAAGATGTGACAGCTCTCAACCGGGCCTGCACCGGTGTTTTTGAGCTGTCAAACTGTTACGCTCAAGCTGCAAAGGAAGCCTTGGCCATTGTCGATGCGGTTGATTGTCAGACGTTGGAAAGTTTCCGAGCAGAGCTGGTGTCACTGACTCCGCTGCTCGTCCAGACGGCTCAGGAAACGGCGATGAGCTCAGCGATGTGCACGGAGGGCGTTTTCAAACACAGCACACAGTTTTCTGACCTTATCACCAACACCCGAAAGGTTTTACTGCCAGTAGCTGGAACCTGGTATAACGCCGTTTACACTGAGCTGCAAGGGAATCTACCCACAACGGCAGCCACTGTTACGCAGCATCTAAATGAAGTGATGACTTTATGTGCTGAAGTAGTGCAGCTCTTGACATCGTCGGATTTAACCTCGCAAAGCGACGGTCAAGAAACGTTCAGCGCTTTACACAACAAGCTGAACAAAGCCCAGAACAACACAAAGTATCTAATAGAGTTTTCCACCTCATTGGACGGAAAGCTAGATCAACTAGAGGGACTCTGTATCCTCTGGGGCCTGTCGATTCAGGTTTTGTTGAATTCTCTTGATAAGATTTTGGGAACATCCACTGCAATGAACCAGCTGAGCCCTCAGAAACAGCTATCAGTGTTGTTAGAGAGCTCGCTTCGCATCCAAGAGGCAGCGAGGCTAACCAGCCTGAATTGTAGAAGTGCTTACAAATCAAAACAGTTGACAGGATACCAGGATGAACTAAAAACCCTGACTGAAGCCTATCTCAAAGCTGCAGAAGAGCTTGACATCATTCCCAGTGTCATGCAACTTGCAAAATCGAATTTCATCCAGAGACATCTTTTGATTCAAATTAGAGTGCTTTCTTCTCATTTAAGCAAAGCAAATAATGATTACGACGCAGCACTTAAAAATGTTGTCAGCATTGCTTATTTTGCTGCTGAACACTTTCGGGAGAACAACACGGAGGATGTGGAGCAAACATTTGACAACGCGGCTCAAGCGCTGTTTGAAGATGTCAAAGGTGCCACCAAAAGAGTGGAGGACTGCTTGCACTTCATCCGCAACCCACATGCTCGTTCTGACCTGAGGTCTCTCAACGACCGCCTGTCTTTTCTGATCTCAGACATAATCAGCAGGGCGAGGCTCGTGGTAGAGACTCACTGTGTCTGTGACACACTCAGTCTGGATGTGCAGATACAGTGCTGGTCCGCCAAAGCTCACTATGTGGCGGAGGAGGTCAGGAAGCAGGATGGGATTCACCAAGAGGCTAAAGAGCACATCAGGGCTGGTCTACAGGGCAGAACACATGAGCATATCATAGAAGTGATGGCTACAGGCCCATCTAAAGTCAAAGAAGTGGAATTTCCCTTTGACATGACGATGACATCATGGCAGAGAGGCAACACAGACAGCATAGATGCTGCAGAACCAAATATTAACGTGGCACTTGCTGCAAAATATGGACCTGGAAATATTGTAAATGTAAGTATCTCATAAATAACACAATTTTATATCCAGTGATTCCTTTATGTCACAATAAATCATGTCCCTACATTTCTTTATAGGACGGTGTCAGATCTGGCGCATACAAAGAGGCTTCGTCGCTGACCTTCACGTCCCTTTTTCTAAAGCAAGAAAGTGACAGCTGGGATCCCAAAGACAACAGAATTGTCCAGATGACCAGAAAGATGGCTGACACACTATGTTACATGACTCAGTACCTGAAGAAGAAAGGCCCACTACTGGTACTGCCCACCAGAGGGCACTTTACTGCCTTGATCTTGATCTTTGCAGGCAACCTCATCCACAATAATTCCTTTTTTTTTTTTTTTTTACAGAATAAAGAGGCATTTGTCACGGCAGCCAAAGATGTGATCTCAAACTGCCAGTCAGTAACTCAGTTCATCAGAGTCATTGCCAACCACTGCCTGGATAAACAGTGTGCAGTTGAACTCTCCCTCGTAGTTGAGCAGATTCTCACCATCACTAACCAGCTCAGCATCATCTCCAGGTATTTGTTTATGTATTAGTGTTCATGTCGTTCTTGTTTTAGCTGTTATATCTGCATTTATAGTTTCACTCATGAGGACTTGTAGCATTACCATTGCTTAGGAAATACCACAGAGGTATTATCTAACATCCCTGAACAAACACAAGCCATGCTTACTTTCACATGTACACACACACACTAGACACAATTACATATTTTTTTCTTTTCTTTCTGTCTTTTTTCATTTTATGTTTGTAATTTTGTAAAATATCAGTTATCTCTGTTATGTTTATTTTTTTCATTTTATTGTTTGAATTGTGCAAAATAAATACAATCACACACTGAACTAAGCTAGAACGTGAATGAGTTGTTCTTCATCTCTACTTAGTGTCAATGCTGTAACACCTGGGTGCAAATCCTCTGATGAGATCCTGGTGAAGAACACACAGAATCTACTGCAGACGGTCCTGCGCGGGGTCCATGCTGCAGAGACCGCCTGCATCACAGTAAATCAAAATCAAATCTGTGATGACATCAGGTCTTTTCCATGTACTGTAGATATATAAGATACAGCTCAAACTATATGTGAACCGTCTCCTCGGCCATTAAAGCGGCACAATTGCTCTCTCATTTCAGGGTTTGAAGCAGCCTGAGCCAAACTCAGATGGTGCAGAGGCTACAGCCTTGTGTTTCCAGTGGAGGAGGAAACTGGAGATCCATCGAGCTCAGCAGACCTCGAACCCAGAGACAGATGAGCTGGGTTTGAGGAAGACCTCAACCCACCCAGTAGCGCCCAGTCTTGCCGCGCCAGTTGGCTTCAAGTGACCGCTACCGCTTCAAAGCACGAGTCGTATTTGTGTCTCAAGGAAGAAGCATAACATAGATGACAGATTTTGTTTTTTCATTTGATATAATAATGTGAAACTCACTTAATCCCGAGACGGAGCTTTTCAGACTGTCATGCTCAAGGACACATCAGCAAGGAAGTATAAAATATGTTATTGATCCTTAGATTTTATATAATGCTGGATATGTTTCTGATTGTATTATTCGCTCAAAAATGAGACAATGCAACTTGATGTGTGATTCTGAAATAAAATATTGTATGTTTTATGTCTTTATTTCAGTTATTCATAACAAAACCACTGAAATGTGGCAAGCTTATGTGTTAAATGTCATATAGTATTATCACAACCATAACCACCAAACTGACAAAAACATTATTCATTAAAACACTCAAAAACTGGCTGTACATGTGATACAAAATAGGTATATACAATGTGAAATATGAAAATGATTTTTTTTAAAGTACATAGCTTAGTTTCAGTCCAACACGGCTCATCTTAACAGAGACAGAACTGTCAAACAATACAAACCGACGAGCATTACGCCACCGTGAGCCCAGAATATATATTTACCTTTTGTAGGACACATAACCCCATGGGCTCAACTACAGTCAACTCCAACAAAAATCAACATGAAAAATAGTCATTATCTCAACGAGAATATTGTCTTTCTTTGTATAATAAACTTCTTACTTTTTTATTCTGATGAAAAACTGTTTACTCACTATTTACAAGCTTTTCAGCAGTGAGTGTTTTGAGGAATGACAATGACAAATTCAATGAAGTAACCAATATTAACTTACTTCAGTCATTACTGCTATAGGTTAACGAGTGAGAGAAGCCCACCACGGTAACTTTACGTCCACAAAGCATTTAGGCCACTTAAAATTGAAAAGATCTGACAATGTACAAAACGCAAGTTGAATGGCCACAATTTTGCAAAATTACACATTTTGTCTCAGCTGAGCAGAGCACTGTCTCATTATGAATATCTGACCTGGTCACGTCAGAGGTGGACAAATCACAAACTCAGATCAATGTGTCAAGTGAATACAAATGTAAATATTCAAGAAAACATCTGTTGATATTGTGAAGAAAAAAACAAAAACACATAGTAAGCATAGAAGTAAGCATAAACAGAAAGATCACATCATATAAAAGTGCCTTGAAATACAAAATAATCTCAAGGGAATTCTTACAATTATTGTTGAGTTGAGTACTTTGCATCCTCTGAGTGTGAAGTGACTGGACCGTCTATTCTTCAGGGTGTGGTATGAACGCATGTGGGTCAGTTCTTCGTGAAAACTATACAAGTTAACATCATTTCTTTTTTTGATCGATTAAAAACGTACATTAAAATTACACTGATAAAAAGACCTGAACACACACGCTTTTAAAACACACAATAATGTAATGGTTAGGTTAAAAGTAACTATACTCTGTGTCTGTGGACAGTTCATCTCCATACTGACAGATGTGTGGCACACTAGATAGTACGTGACTCTATAAAGTATCATTTATATACAGAAATAAATAAGTTAATGTAAAGCTAAATAAAGATCAAAATACAAATCTTCTGTGACTTTATATATGTCCACACTTGGTTGTTTACTGACAGAAAGGGGACGCAGTGGGATCAAAAGTCTTGAACACATCTTTAAGTGTCCTGTCGTCTTCCTCCTCCTGTGGATCGTCTCGTTTTGGTTCCTCCTTCTTTTCCTTTTCCTCCTCCTCCTTTTGCTCCTCCTCCTCCTTTTGCTCCTCCTCCTCCTTTTGCTCCTCCTCCTCCTTTTGCTCCTCCTCCTTCTTTTGCTCCTTCTTTTGCTCCTCCTCCTTCTTCTTCTCTTGCTCCTCCTCCTTCTTCTTCTCTTGCTTATTTCCTTCCGCCTCCTCTTGTGCTCCCGTGGAGCCCTGCACTCCTCCTGGTTTGGCCTGCCTCGGGTCAGTGTACTGGGGCCGGATTAGCCCGGCCAGTGCCTGGATGGGGAGGTTATGGACTGCAGGGGGTTTGACGGGTGAGGCAGGCGGCACTGCGGGAGAACTGGAAGGTGGAGGCTTATCCGAGGAGACGTCCGTGCTTTTGCCCTCTTCAAAAGAGCCACTTCGTTGGGGTGGTGAGAGTGGCGGAGTATTGTCTTTCTTAGCCGGGAGTTTCAGAGTCAACGTCTTTCTGGGAGGCTCCGCTTGCTCCTTCGGACCCTGCTCCGTTTGATTACGAGGGTCGTACAGACTGATGCCCCCTAGGATCGTGGTGGGACTCTCTAGCCCTCCACCAGACGATGCCAGACGAGGGGCATAAGGTGGCAGCCTCTCCGGCTCTCCACCAGACGATGCCAGACGAGGGGCATAAGGTGGCAGCCTCTCCGGCTCTGGCTTCACTTGGACAGCGTGAGGAGAGGAGCTCACACTGGCCTTCTGTAACCTGGGGTCCACGACTCCTCCCACAGAGAAGGGCCCCTTCTGACACAGCAGCTTGGAGTCCAGACTCACTGTGCGCTTCAGTCTGGGGTCCAGAGTCTTATGCTGACGCGGATCTACAGGTCTTTCGGTGGAAGATCGGGACTCTAGCGATCCAGAGGGCAATCGACTCATACGTTCCTTCAAACGTGCCGCTACCAGTCTGGGGTCAATCGATGGAAGGATAGAGACGGGGAGATGGTCCGGCAGGCTTGTTCGGTTCATCTGAGCATCTGCAATTAGAGGTGGAAGGGGCAGGTTGATGGAGTGCTCCTGTTTGGGCACTAAAGAAGGGAGGAGGTCTTCGGGGCCCCACACCACTGCCTGTGCAAAGGCTGGGCGCTGGAGCAGGATGTCCACCCGGATGTGGCTGAACTGCTTTAACTGGCAACGAGGGTCTCGCAGCCCCACATCAGCGCTAGCGTCTAGAGGGATGAGAACAGCTTTGTCCCTGAGTTCCCTCTCTCCGTCATCATCCTCGTCTCCTGTAGGAGGCTTCCGAGGAACAGCGTGGCTCTGCTGGCGATAGGAACTCTGCTCCATTGGTCGCACCTTCCTGGGGTCTCTGGAGAACCGTGGGTCTGCGACGCCGTCGGACTCCTTTTTCATATCAGGGGGTCGCTGTCGAGGGTCTGTCTTCACACGGGGGTCGCTGGGTGGGGCCCTCTCCTTCACAAGCCGAGGGTCACCCAGTGCTGGAACTGGGGCAGTCTGCGGGGACTTAGACTGCTGCATCTCACTCTGCTTCTTGAGAGATTTAAGGATGGAGGAAACACAACTCCCATCCTCCTCATCACTTGAATACCAGTTTGTAGTTTCGTCTGCAAAAAAGGTCGATATATAATTCAATATTTGTTCTGTCTGAGCATTCTTGTAAAATGTCTGTGTATAAGCACCTTGTTTACCGACGGGATTGGATCATTTTCCTTGGTAATAATCTTTGTACTTCAGTCAGTGCTCCATTTCTTAGGAGAGTTTTATCTTAATTAGGTCTGCTTCTTGCCCGGAGGAACTTACCTCTGTTTGCAGTGTTATCATCCTGGCCTTCTGCTCTCTGTGGCTCATTTCCCTGTGCATTCGACTCTTGCTGCTGCGTCAGGTGTAATAAAATGGCCTTCTGTACAGCTGGTGGTAAGGACTGCAACTGTGACTCTGCACCCATCTGCTGCTGCTGGAGGTTCTGCATGAAGGCCACACCGGGGTCGACTACATTGAAAAGAAAAACAATGTTGCAATTTCAGTTGAGCTTAAAAAGATAATTAACCTTTTGGATAACAACATAAACATTACATTGACCTCCTTGTGGACCCATGGCCTGGTTTCGGAGCAGGTTTCCGAAGAACTCTACTGGGTTCTGACCCAACGATGGAAAAGGGAAGAGATTCTGCAGCATCTGTAGATCTGGTGGAGGGAACGGAGGCATCTGCATATTATTCTGAAGGTTTCCATGGAAGGGTGGGGGTGGGCCCGGGGGAATTGGCGGCTGCATTGGAAATCTGTGTGGTGGGTGCAGCCCTGGCGGGCTCATTGGCATGGGCGGTCCAGTGGAGTGACCCATGGGAAGAGGAGACCCAGCAGGAGGAACAGGAAGAGCAGAGGGGCCTGAAGGCGCCATACTTCCACTCTGCGTGTCCTCTGAGCCGCCGCTAAACTGATCGGTGCCTTCACCCTGATTCTGGGAGAAGTTGGATCCACTGAAAAATAAGGAGGACAATTAGGTTGAGAAGAAGCTCCTTAGGGTTTGATTTGAGTTTTATTTCTGATGGTTTTAGTTACCTCAGACCAATTTTTTGTGCCAAGTCAACAGTAGGTTGAACCGTGATTTCAAACAGGGAGGGGATCTTCTTCCCCGCTTGGCTGTCTGTAGGACTGCTCTGACCGGGAGTGGGCAGCAACCCCACCCCGGGCGGAGGCTTCGGAAGTGGGGCGATACCCTGCTTTCTCAGATCCTCCAGCTCCAACTCGTCCTCACGGGCGTTCTCCTCCTCAGTGTTAATTATCTGATAATTAAGTCAGAAAGCAGAACTAAGACAACTGTTGACCCTTACAGCTGAGAATATCACTTAACATAGAAGGTTTTTTTCTTTAAAACACTTTCGTTTTGTTTTACCTTATCAAGCAACTCTTTGGTCACATCGTTCAAAGAGTCGTGGGAGAATTTGCAGTTGTCCCCTTGATAACATTTGGCTCCAGTATGGAAGAACTTGCACGGGTATTCATGTGCAATCACAGGTTAAGGAATAGGACTACTTAAAAAAGGTATAATGAGCTTTCACTTAATAAAAAAAATATATATATATATATTTTAATATGAGATGCGATGACACATGTATGTAATTACAACACTGAAGGATATTGTGCATGTAAATGCAATTATCTCCTTTACTGCAGTATCCTTGGAGGTAAAACTTACAAAGTTCCTTTTTCTTATCTGGTATGACGAGCTCATGTTCAAACTTGCACTGTTCCCCCTTTATGAAGAAACAAATATGTTTTACTTTCAGTTAAAAGTTTGTTTTGAACAATATTTCAGCGTACATTGTCAAAGCAAGTAAACAACATAAGCGCTACTATACCTTGATGCATCTACCCTCCAGGAAATACTTGCAGATGTATCGACCATTGTGTTCAACTGTGTGCTGGTTGATAAACTCCTTGCTCATAATTGGCCGTTTCTTCTGAAATCCGGAGGAATTTTTTCCTTCCTGTGACACAAAAAAAAACAAAGATGTGGTCTTAGTTTCTCAACATATGTATTAATGTAGAGTACAACTGGGAGGTACAAAGCTGAACAGTACAGTAAAAAGCTGAAACATAAAAGAATGACCAGTTTTGTCGCAATTGTGTTATAAAAAATGCATATTACATTGTGGTGCAGACAATATATAGCGTACTTCAGCTTCATTAAGATGCTTTAAATATTATGGGACAGCTGTGGCTTGTATTCTATTATAGTATATAACACTAATACTTCTGAATGGGAAACTTACTGGCATCATGTCTTCCATGCCCTGGTCTCCTCCTCGACCTCGTCCACGTCCTCCCCACGGTTTGCCCTTCAGCTTCTTGTTCTTGTAGAGCATCCCACGTCCTCTTCCTGGGCCGCTCCCTCTGCCTCTTCCTCTCTGCCCAACTGCAAAATTAAAAAAAACATAAAAATTAAAAAAATAGTTCCAATTCTTTCCACTATCCAAACTGCTTCTCCTATTTAGGGGCGCTGGAGCCGATCCCAGCTGATATTGGGCGAAGGCAGTGTTCACACTGGACAGGTCTCCAGTCTATCTGAGGGCACATATAGAGACAGACAACCATTCACGCTCACATTCACACCTACGGGCAATTTAGAGTCTCCAGTTAACCTGAGCTGCATCTTTGGACTGTGGGAGGAAGCCAGAGAATCCAGAGGAAACCCACGCTGACACAGGGAGAACATGCAAACTCCACACAGAAGGACCGCCCAGACCGGGAACCGAACCCGGGCCCTTCTTGCTGTAAGGTGACAGTGCTAGCCAAAAAGAGTTAAATAGGTAAATCTAGATACGGCACTACACGAATGATCGGATATGAAAGTGGTTGATTTTGAAAAGCGTTCATACACTGCTGTTGTTTCATCCCCCTCATGCTTCCTCTCTTCGTCTGGTCTTTGGCATAGCGTCCTCTTCCACGACTCTGGGAAACGGACTCTTTTGACTGCGGATACTCGGACATGTCATCTTCGTAATCCTCCTCCTCTTCATCATAATCATACTTGTCATCACTGTAGTCGCTGTATTTGTCAAAATCACTGCTCTTGTGCGGCGGGGACTTCTGCGAGTTGCCATGGCCGCCCTTTGAATCCCGTCCATGCTGGCAAGTCGAAAGTCAAAGAGAGAAATGTCACACAATGAGGCCTTTATGAAAAGTAAGCGTCGACATGCCAGTGTTGGTGAACTCACCTGAGAGGACTGGCCATCAGATCCCTGGCTCTTCCGGTTTTTGGGTCTTTCTGGTCGGTCGTAGTCGGAGTCATAGCTGTCCGAGCTGGAGCTGCTGGAGGGGGAGTGGTGCTGAGGAGAGAGGGAACAAAGGAGAAACACAACATTAAAGTGGATTACTAGGAGTAGTTCAATCTCATGCCTTCATTGCGGTATTATATCTTACTTTCTGTCTGTCGCGCCGCCTCCTTTTAGACCTCCTCTTCTCTCGAGTCTTTTTGTATCTTTTCCTGGAGTGCCTGTGAGTCTTCTCTTCTTTCTCTTTTCCTTTGTCTTTCTCCTTTTCCTTCTCTTTGTCTTTGTC
Organism: Myoxocephalus aenaeus; assembly: GCA_038501785.1. Classification (NCBI taxonomy): domain Eukaryota; kingdom Metazoa; phylum Chordata; class Actinopteri; order Perciformes; family Cottidae; genus Myoxocephalus; species Myoxocephalus aenaeus. Next base: position 3,107,839 of record JBAMJR010000028.1, on the reverse strand, counting down.
TTCGTTTCCTGCTGCAGCCTCTTTGTTTTCCTCTTCAATTCCAATCCCTTCATCATCTATTTCTCCATCTTCCAGTTCGCCATCCTCTCTAAAAAAATAAATTAAAAAAAATAGATGAAAACAGTCAATACAATGAGTATAAGTGTAAGGGTTTATTTACCGTATTTGTCAGCTGGAGGCATAATTCAAATGTTGTTCACATCCTGAGCAAAATATCTGATGAACCAATAACCCCAAATCCCCCTGCTGTACTAAAACATCTTGTCAATAATTAAAGTCTTAGTTTTGATTGCCGGTGAATCAGTGTGTGGTTATTTCATGAAAGACTAATTAAATTCAACCTCAGGTTGAGTAACATCCATGAAAACCTCTGATTTCTCAAAGCAAGGTCATTCAGTCTAATTATTTAATGACAGCCTGGAGTCAGAGATGAGTTGAGTTATTTAGGCCCACATATAACCTTTAGAACAAAGGTCCATAGTTACTGCAAAGTAAAAGTAGGTTTTTGGGATGTCCAACAAACACCATCTGGCTGAAAGGCCTGAGCCCTCCTGTAGGAAGTCATTATTGCAGGACATCTTCACAGGAGCATTGAAGTTCACGTTTAAAGACCCAAATGTCCATTACTGTTATGAGAATGTTAGGCGTTCCTTCTATGTCTTTGCTGCAGCACCCATGACCCCTGTGTGTCTGCAGAGGACATGACTGAGCTGGTGACCAGGCGAGTACTTCACATCCACGCCATTTGTCATCATGTCTCAGACAGGACTGGTTAGAGTATATTTAGATGGTTAACTTATAACACTCCCCCCCTTTGGCAGTTAAAAGCAAGTTTTTATAAACACCTGGTTCATATTTAAAAGTATGCATCAAAAACATCAATTTATATATCATCCACTGTTAATATTATTTTTGTAACATTTAATGTCGGCTGCCTTAAACTATATATGCATGCAGGTTGGAGTGTGAAACAAAAACACCTTGCAATGAGAAAGAAAGTTCAACGCCCCAGGTCTGCTCTCAGACACCAGCTGCCTCTTCCTATGACACCAGTGCAGGACAGGCTTCAACCGGGCACCCTGCATAAAGCCGCCTAATACCGACATATATTTTGTAGACCAGAAGATTAAATATAAAACATTAAATTCAAATTTCAATATCTCTGGGGAAAACTGGCATAAAAGTACTCTTTCCTATCGTCACATTTGAGCAAAATCATGTAATTAAATACTTATAAATGAAGTAAAATACTTAATATTAGCATCATTGGTAGAATACTGTCTTTAAGGATGGTATACAAATATCCCAGCATAAGTATTCAACTTGTCGGTGCAATAAAACCACAAATAAAAAGGATTTCTATATTTCTATAAGAGCGGAGAACACAGTACACCAGCTTTTGTTCCAACCAAACACAACACCAGTCGTTTCTTCTTCTCTGCTTGAACTAGTGTTAGACAGTGACATATTTGCTTTGACACCAGCAAACACGTGACCCTCTTTGTTAACATGGTCCGAACACAGGCCCGAATCCAGCAGCAGCACATGATCTCTCAACCCTGCGTGAACCCGGTCTCGCTCTCTGCAGTACTGCCAGGTGCCCGGTAGGGGGCGCAGAGCAAGAGGATGGGCGTGGCTGCCCCATTTACATCATACTCATTTGCATAGTCCCCTGCAGTTGGCAACAATGAAGCCATGAATTCATCCCAGAACCACAACAACAACACACACGATGAGCTCTGCTGCCTTGCATGGAAATGATCATGAATGACGTGAAAGCTAGGCTGTTTGGAACAGCGATATTCAAATTGCACCAAAAAAGGCATGCAAAGATTATTATTTTTTGAGGGGAGGGGGGTGGGGGGGAAACCGTGGACCCTAGAACTGCAATTCATGGTTAAATTAAGAAAACACAAACACAAGCACGGAGACCCACCAACAGCACTCAAAACGCACAGATGAGCGTATCAAGAATTGCATAAGAATGTTACTCGACCTTTCATCCCCTGCATGCTCAGAGTCTGTCATGTTTTTGTCAAGAACAGGGGCTGGGGGACTGGAAACAAGGCTCACAGAAGCCATTGGAGAGCGGATCTGCCTCCCTTCTCCCCGGTACAAGAGTGAATTAACTCAGTCACTCGAGGAGACGTTGGGTTGTGAGAGATGCTGGAAGATTTCAGACTGGAAAAAACTCACGGTGTTACATGTCTCGACAGAGACAGTAAACGGACACTGTCCTCTTTCATGTCAATGACGTTTTAACTCTGTGAGCACAGCTTGATACCCCGCTTTGCTAATGTCCCGTCGGTTGACAGCTGCCATGGTGAAATAGAGGAGGCGGAGGGAGAAACAGACAGAAATGTAACCATGTTCGTTGATTTCAGCATCTTCATAGGATTTTTCAACAGGGACATCATCTCAAAATGGCTTCTGAGGTCTGCAGCACATTCCTGGATTGTGTATTCCTCCACGTATATATATATATAGTCCTCTGAGGATCAATCTAACGTGGTTGTAACAAATCCTCGTCTGCTATTGGCCAGACGTTGCACGGGTGACGAGAGCTGCGGTTCTTATTGGTTAAAAAGCAACGTCTGTTATTTTCAACATCTGCAACAATAAAGCGTATACGACGCACAGTTGTGTCCTTTGTCGACGTTTGTATTACGCAGTTACAACAACCCGAGATTGTTTTATATTTATTAAATCAAAACAGCTGAAGTCCATTCCCGTCATCGCGTTATTAGTGGCTACGTATTTCAACCGTTGTGTGAGCTCTACTTCACGCGCTCCTGCAGTCCTGTCGTTGACCACCAGGTGTCGCTCTGACTCTACAAGCGAACCCTAAAAGACCATACCTACATACAGACAAGTAAACATGATGTACGTCCGGTAGTGAGTAAAATGTTCATCAATAGACCAACAATGCCTCAAAACTAGTGTTGTTCTTTATAGTCTACAAAACAATGTGGCCTTAACGGTGAACGTGTCAGTTCGGCTCACCTGATCGATAACTGGTCATTAGGTGTGTATAGCCGACTATGACAAAGGCTTAACGACCTGTTTCGTAATGAGCATCATAATATTCCTCGAAGATCTTATTCTGAAGAGATCCAGTCATTTGAGTTTGTAAGGAAAAAGAAACAATTGTTTTTCTTTACCCTTTTTTGGCGCAGTTAACACATATAATTAAGTTAATATTATACTTATATGTCAGATATAGCTGACTGTGGTAAACTGTTCCTTGACAGCAACATGGAGATGTAAAGAGAAAAATACATTAATGTTTGGGAGTATCTCGGTGGGAGGGATTCCTGCAGGAAACAGTTAGGTGGCGTGCAGAGCTCAGAGGCTGAACTTTTCGAGAGCGCAGATGACGGGAGCGCATCTCTCTGTCGGACACCTGATGAGCATCCTCCAAACTCTTCAAACGAGGGGACAGAGCTGAAGAGATAGTAGTTTTGGGGATTTTACCGACGCTCCAAATCTTGGAGAACAGCAAAAGGGGACAGCATCACTTTATTATTGCTGGACAATAGGAGATGGCACTGTCTTTTCGACGCAGGTGTTTGCTGTTGCTGTGTTTGACAGCCATCCAGAGTGGCAATGCTGCCGTTCAGGTATGAGCAATCTACTTTACCTCAAATGCAACAACTCACTTGTCCAAGAAGAGCTGCCGTCTGGGCAACTTGTCTCAATAAAGTGTGTTTGGACCTATAGCTTCCTTACTCAAATCTGAAAATCTGACTACACATAAACTATGTTTGGGAAGTATTTATAAAATTGATGAAAAGTAATCCATTTTAATATCTTAATCCTATTATCCATACAAAAAAGTCACCCCAACAATAATATTGTGTTTTATTCTGTTAAACCTCTTTTTCCAGCTTATTGTGATTGTAGCCTTCGTGTCATTTTAAGTTTTGCCAGGTTTGTGATCCCAGTCTACAGTTTTTTAGTGGAGAAATTGCACAATACTTTTAGTTTTCCCCCAAAACTTCCCATGAATAGCATCCGGATATGAGTCCTCTCATGTCTTGTCTGCTGGTGGCATTTCCCCTTTGCCTGAAGGGAAAGGGAGCAGAGCACTGTTTTAACTACTGCACAAGTCCAAACTATGTGCACATTGAATTTTAATGTATTGAAGCTAGTTGTTTTTGTGCAAGGCCCTCCAAATGCAAGTGCAGGAATGTAAGGTATGCTGCACAGAGAAATTGTTCCTATGAGCATGTGATTAATAAACCCTCCTGAAAGGATTAGAGGCACTTTCTCTGTAATGGCTTGACAAGCTTTCTCCCTCAAGTAACTGCTACTGGCACCCATGCTATTTTGAGTTTGCCCATTCAGGATTCTCCAATGAGCATTGCCTTCCTTCCTACCCCCATGCAAAATATACAGAAGAACAGCATTTTGGACTTAGGTCACATTGACATCTGCCAAACAGCTTTTGGCCAGCTGTGTCTGCCACTGGAGTTGTGATAGCAAGTGGAAAGGGGAGAAGAAGAGAGGTGGTGGGCCTAGAATATCTCACATGTGAGTGCAATGAGGCTTAATGGAAAATTGAGCTCAATAGAGAGCAAATAGAGTTCAAAATAACAAGGAATCATGATGACTGCACCATGGAAATAGAGTAAAAACATGTTACATAATTTATTCTAATATCAATGAAAACGCTATACAATGGTTTTAGTTTGAATGTTTGCACATTCATGTTTATTCACAGCTCATGTTTAATACTTGATTCCTGTGCTGGTTTTCTTAATTCTGCTCATAGTGCTCATGCTTTATCCACAGACGTGCATGGACAAGCACCAGGTGGTCGGGGTGCTTCGTCAAATGGAGAAGTTTCTGAAAGGCCAAGAGATGCGATTTACGGAGGGCCTCAGGATCATGAAGTCAAAGCTGGCGACGCTCCAGAACTCGGTCTCCAAGTTACCTCAAGCTGACCAGTCAGCTGGTGAGTAATAAGCAGATAACAGCACCTACCGCCACCCTAGTCATCATATTCCTCTTTTAATTAATATTTACATCTGTGCTTTTCCCACTGTCCCTTGTCTCAATGACTTGTCTAAAAAAGGTATTTTGTCCTACATCCTAATCTTCATCAACATGCTCGTAGTTGATCATTATTAAATCCAACTCCCTTGTCACACAGGTTGAGGTTGGGCAGAGCTATGCGGGATGTACATATCTCATCATAATGATCCTATATGTAGGATTTTGTGTATTACATTAGATCACATTAGCCTCTTTCACAATTATCTGGATAATGGATCTTGGTAAAGATATTTAGTAAAGCTTGTGTCTAATTTGGTGAATGGATGCGTGGTGTCTTTATTTATAGGAGTTATAAACTTCGAAAATGATTTTACACATTTCTTTTTACAAAGAGTTTACAGAATGAGTGGATATGCAATTGACAATTCATAAAGTTCCACGTGCATGCATGATACGACTGAGGTTTGGAAATACAGTGAATGATGTTTCACTTAAATGCAAAAGAAGATTCCAAAGTATAAAATGTACAACATTTTGGGAACGTTCAATTGTTTGAAGTTCATCTTCAAACAGATTTCTCGTTAATAGAGAGCCAGACATCGCTTCTTTTATTATGGGATTACGTATTCATCCAACAACGCGAAGTCATCTCAGTTACAGAGCTGGGTACCTGACAGGGGAAGTGGATTTGTGGAATTGTGTTGTTTGGCAGCAGACGCTGGGGCCAATTTGTTAGTGATGGACCAGTGCAGTCCATAACTCTGCAGAGTACTTGGCAAGACAGGAGGAAGCAGATATTTTTCATTTATACCAATAAAGGCTCAACAAAATGAAAGGACAAAAGTGAAATTACTGCACCGCCAGCTTCAAATGTTCAGATCAGGATGTTTTGCACTATTTGTATGTTTATTTAGTTTTTTTTGCAGCCGCTAAGGCGTCAGCTAATGGGGATCCAGTTAATAAACTAAAGGTTCAGATCAGGATAGCAATCCCCAAAAAATACACATTGAAAATAAAAAGTGAATAGATTGTTGATTCAGACGCATTTACAATAAATGCATAGGTAAAATAATATAGATTATAATCTGACAATGTAATAATATTTTGCAGCATTCCTTGTTCTTGCCTATTCTACAGTATATACTTCCCTTTCAGCTTGAAGTAAGTGGTGGTTTTCACTTGAGGTTGAAAGCATATAGGAAACATGTTCTCTGACTAGGATGAGGCATACGTTCTGTTAAAAGTCCATAACCTAATCCATTCACAATGTTGTGTAATGTAATTACGTTCTATATTATACAAGCCTGAAACTTTCCAGAGCATGACAAAATAGCATAACATTTGGCTGCTGGCGAAATTCTGACTCATAAAAATGGCCGGTGATGTGCCGGTTGACTGTAAACGAGGCATTTGAACCGTCCTCTTCCGTGAAGGCTCAGCGCTGCCCAGTGACACGTGTATATCCCCAGGCAGGGAATGCCAGAGGATGTCGGGAGGCTTACTCCACATGTGACCAGCTTCCTCTCGTGCTCTCTCTCTCTCACACAGCTCCCACCACCTGCCCCACGCTGGAAGCCCCTGCTCACGGAACCAAGTTTGGCTCAAAGTATTTAGTTGGACATGAGGTCCATTTCACTTGTTCCCAGGGTCACCATCTTGTCGGTTCGGCCTCTCGTGCCTGCCGGGACAACGGCACCTGGACTGGCATCGGTGCCATCTGTAAAGGTGAGCAAGACACACGGAATTCCACGGCCCTCGCTCTGCCGCAGAGCCTGTTTTTTAACCATGTGTGAGACCAGTGTTGCATTTGATTCAGGTGAGGAATGCAGTCTCACTTCAGCTGCTATATGTTTCCATCACATGATTAGGAGCTTTTCACCCCCATGACTTTCTCCACATATAAACACACATCTACTACTTTTCTGATTTAGTGGAATGTTTTTGGCCATGAATTGCTATGTCTGTGCATTTTTCACACCAATGTAGGGCGACCTCGGCTCAGCGGCGTCTGAATGCCAGGCTGAAAGAGACAGAAGCCAACTGAGCTCCTCACACACACACACACACACACACAGATAACAGGCAAAGAAAAGAAGCATTCTTTAGCGTGGCTGGAGCTCCTCGGCGTACTGAATGAAGCCTTCGTTAAAATGGCATTAAATGTCTCTGAACACAGAAAAACACCTGTACTGCATTCCACTGTGGGGTGCCTTACCCTCCAGGTTTCCACTCCTCATGAACAGCAGTGGTTGGGCTACTGTAAGATAAACCCTTCCTCTCTTGCTCATGTTTCCCTGGTTCTTTGACAGCAGTCCCACTGGACGGGGTTAGGCCCAGACATTATACCCAGACCATGGTCTGATAGCACAGAAGTATGTTAAGCATGCTATTGATTGCCCGTTCAGCCTGTGCCGGTGGCACTCTTCCAGAAATTCCAAGTGGCGCACTCAGTTGAACATGTGCATACGTTTATTGACATTCATGGTTAAAACAACATGAGATGCCTCGACTCTGCACAGTATTATCCCTGTTCGTGTGTTTCAGCTCGGCATAAGGGGTCTAAATTTAGTCATGCTTAAAAAGCAGTATTGACAGAGTGTGAACACATTAAAGTTAAGAAGAGTTTAAAAATATCTAGCAGAGTGAAGTGGGCCTTTTCATGTTATGGTCCTGTGGTAGCCCCTGGGGAAGCCAAATAAACATTAAAGGGATTGGTTGTCATCCAGTATACTGTGGGCTCAGAGAGCAGATGCTGCTTCTTGATTTCAACATCTACACAACTCGAAGAGCTACAGAAACAAAGATCATAATATATTTTTCTTGTCTAGTTTGTTACCCTTTGTTGTTGTTGTGCGTTTTATAGGACTTCTGTATCGAGTGGGCACACTTACTAATATAGGATTATCATCTTTGTGGCCACTGTTTGATGATTAATCTCTATGCCACAACAAAGACAATAAGATGTAACATCGGTGGGTAAATGAAGATCTGTACTACACCCACCGAGATGTCTCCAGTATGTATTCAGAGGGACAAGTATTTCACCCAGCTCTTTTTGCATCCCACTATTTGCCATTCCAGACGCTACTGTACTCATACTCATTCATACCAATTTTGCACTTCAGGTTTAGGCGATGAAATGCTTGTGAACAAGTATGAATTAAGTTAGCATGAAAACCTGAGAAGTCAGGCACTTCTCTACAGTTTGTTTTGCAGAGAGGTAAAACCTTCACATTTGTTTCACAAAGCCTTAAAGTTATGAGAAAAACATATGTCCGGAGACTAACACCAACAATTTGACCATGAAAGCACAAGATGGATTTCATTGACTTACATTTTCAGAGTCCTCCCCATTAGATTTGATTAAAATACTACTTTTCCAGAAATGGAACAAATAAAAGGGCGTCAGAGACTTGCTGTTGACATACTGTGCCCATAATGACAGTACCAGTTTCTCGGTTTTAAGCATCAGTTATTAAACTGGGTGGACACTTATTGCCACTCTTTGGATGGATGGTAGATGGGAAGGGCTTACAGAGGTTCTTTCATTTTTGTTGACCTTTTTTTTCTTTGAGGACCTAATTTTACCATCATTTTCTGCCATATAATAAATTGGGCTGCAGATGATTTCTGCGAGCCAATGTTGAAATTCTATGTATTTTATTATGAAGTATTTTTTACTTTGTCAAAGGGTATAGAAGCACACTGGTTGTGAAGATACCTCTGGATAAACCTTTTACCACTTTACATACCTGCAGAAATAAAGAAAGAACCTTCATCCTGAGGCAAAGATTATAAGGTGTTTTCACAGATTATAACTGTGACAACAAACAATGTCAAAGGGAGCATCAAGATGATGAAACAATATGTATCTAAGAAGGAAGCTGCAAGTTTAAAACAATGGTGACCACAGTGATTATTCTCTCCCGCACCCACAGACATAGCTGAGTGTGAAAGTAATCCCTGCCAAAATGGAGCTACCTGTGTGGAAGGTGTTAACCAGTACAAATGCACCTGCCCCCAGAACTGGAGTGGCTCTCACTGTCAGCATCAAACCCAGACAGGTCAGTGCCACAAATATCTGACACTCTTTGTTAAGTTTGTATTTTCTTGTCAGTCAAGACTGAGATCTACTACTCTACATGTTTACAATGTGTTCAGCTCGAGGTCAAATGTCAGGACAGGTCTTCAACTTTCATATGTTCTCCCCCAATGCAGCCCCGCCCGAGTGGAGTGTTATGAACGATCCAGCGTTCAGCCGGAGACCTCGCTGTGCCCAAGTGAACAGAGCCCAACACTGCAGCTGCGATGCGGGCTTTCACATGAGTGGCACCTCTGACAACAGTATCTGTCAGGGTGAGCTGCAAACAACGTGTTCCTTAATTGATCCCTGTAGGGGAATTGTCCTTTCGCTGCTCCTCTTCACAGGGAAGCGATGTCAGCTACAGAGCAGGTCCCTGAAGCTGGTTGCTCACTGACGTCTCAGCAGGACAATGGCATTATGTTAAAGGGACTTTGCTGCTGAAAAGATCCCAGAGTAACCACATCTTTTACTCCTCTCGTGATTAATATGGTTACAAATGAGAGAAATCTGAGAGGCCAGTCTGTGACAAACAAAATAATCCTCCACAAGCTGATTAGCATCCATTTAGGTCACAGTTCAGTTGCTTTTAAGATGTAACTGGTTGAGTAACAATTTGAATGAGTGTTCATGTTGTTGCCTCAAATGTGTTGATGCCACAATGCTGAAACCTGATGGACCTCAATGCTGACGCTCGCCTGAGGGACAGAAACAACATATGTTGGTTTCTTGGTGTGTGTTCTAAACTGTATAAGGTACATCATTACCTGAAGGCTCCCTCCTAGTTATACTTTTAGGTGCACAATGGCCATGTGATCCATGTTTACGACATGCATTTCTTTGTCTGTTTCCCGACAGATGTAAACGAGTGTGAAGTGTACCGGCTTGACAAAGGAGGGAAGCTTTGCATCCACGAGTGTGTGAATGTCCCGGGCTCGTACCACTGCTCTTGCCCCAGCGGCTACAAGTTGCTCCCAGACGGGCGGAGCTGTGAGGGTGAGTGACAAGAGGGAACAGAGGACAAAGGCTCATTCACAGAGCCCTAGCTGCAGATCTGGCTGGGTATGCAGCTCCGGAGGGGAATACCTGTGACTTAAAGAGAGGAGCCTTTAGCACCGAGCCTTTAGTTTCTGCAGAGGTGTCTGTCGGCCCCAAACCTCGTTACCACTTTCATTTGCACCCCTGAAGCTGACGCTGCTTGCCAGTGGAATGAGTGACCTCACCCTTTCCCAGCAGAAGGGATCTTTAGGACATGAGACTAAACTGAAAACCTAAATAAACAATCACAGCGCAGCACCCCCTGCTCAGCCTGTGGTAACCAGGAAGCAGGGAGTCAGTCTGGCAAGTCAATCTGCCCGCTTCTGAGTCTTACATGCCTCTGCTGTTTTGTCTTCCAGATGTGGACGAATGTTTAAGCCAGCAGCACAACTGTAGCCGAGGGACAACTTGTATCAACACGGGGGGAGGCTTTCAGTGCGTCAACCCGGAGTGTCCCCGTTCTCATGGCAACATCAGCTACGTCAGGACATCTCCCTTGTAAGTGGACAGACCCCAATGTGACCCCATTTGTCGTTGGTTTTGTCAGTGAAAAGCTTTCGAAAAAAGTAAACCAGGATCAGATCTTCCACATGCCAGCGGGACATTGTCATCAACTTTCAAATGACCACGTGAATACTAAATCAAAACCGACTGTGAGACACTAATGGGCTCCTGGCGGACATTTCGACTTGGAATAGCAAGAAAAGTAGAAATAAAACAGATCATTGCTGTGTTCAGGTGTGCAGGTAATCCATGCCGGTGAACCGACATGCGCAACCGGAGGTTAAAACACAGGTATTGACTGTCATTGACGAGGTGCACTTGAGCAAAGTGGTACAGCCTTGGAGCTCTCCAGCTGAGATACATAAAGGGAAATTTACGTTTCATGCAACTTGAGAGTTTTGACCATATTGCTAATGGTAAAAATAACATTAAACTTGCCATGGTAACTGCTTTGCAGCACTACAACTAACTGCCAAGTTAACCAAACCGTTTTGGAAGAGAAAGCAAAGGCTTCAGATGAAAGGATTTCTACTAAACTGTATCCACTACAGTTTACCAACCGACCTCCTGGTTCTACTTTGACCTGTTGTAATTGCTGTATCAGTAGTTGTTGTTGTGGCAGTGATGTTCTCAGATCTTACTTTAGTGTAATGTCATCATAACCATTAGGAATAATGACAATCAAACACAAGCGATGTGGTTATTGCTGCATCTCAGTGGAGCAAATCATTCGTGTAAAAGAACACAGATGATCAGCAGAACTTCACTGCATGATGTTTTTCTTCTTCATTTCCTTAAAAACCATGTAGAACGTCTATGTTCTTGCCAAATGTTTGGAGATATTACAACTTACATCTCCATATTTGCCAAGTCATCAGCAAGCTGCCTCATTTAAGAGCTTGAAACAAAGCTCTGTTTGCTTCTACTGAACCATCAATGTGGTGAAATACTGCTCCACTGCCAGCGAAGGGGATGAATACATGTTTGGGCAAACACTTTGTAACAAGGGACAGAGCATGGAATCGAGAAAGGCAGTAGCTGTATCCCCATTTCATAACGCCAGGCAGGTTTTGAGATCACCGTGCACACAGATGGCATTTTGGAAGTTCTGCAAAGAAAAAAGGGTCACAGCTTTCTATGATCCAATACTTCGGGGCCCATTACCTCATATGTACTGTATGTATGTGTGTCACTTCTCTTAACTCACAAAGAGGCACTTATGAACACTATTATGTAATTGTTTTCTCAGTGACAAAATGGCTGCATTACATGACAACTGCCGAACGGAAAACATTTGTACCATTCTGTCCTGTAATGCCCCCTGCTTAATATTTGCTGCCTTTCTGTCCGGCAGTCAGTGTGAGAGAAACCCTTGCCCCATGGACAGCAGATCTTGCCACCTGGCTCCCAAGACCGTGTCCTTCCACTACCTGTCTCTGACGTCCAACCTGCAGACTCCTGCGACGCTTTTCCGTATGGCGACCGCCACCGCCCCAGGGCGCACCGGGCCGGACAGCCTGCGCTTTGGCATAGTGGGAGGAAACTCCCGAGGCACCTTTGTCATGCAGCGTTCAGACAGGCAGACTGGTGAGCTGATACTGGTTCAGCAGCTGCGCGGGCCACAGGAGATCAGCGTCGATGTGGACATGTCTGAGTACAGCGACCGTACCTTTCAGGCCAAGCATGTGGCCAGGGTTAACATTCTGGTTTCACCTTACAACTTCTGAGAGCGCGCTGGCGAGGGAGAAAGACTAGAGACAGACGGGGGAAGAGGAGCAAGGAAGAGTGTACTGGTACGGTTTCTTCTTCCCATATCAGAAATGAATTTGTCTGAGTAGCTGGTCGCAGGCCAGCCTTTGTTCAGTGGCCAAATGACCAAAAGAGTGAGAGAGTGGCAAGCCAATATTATAATATATAATATAACAGTTATATTATGAATAACAATTTATGGCAAAACACATCATAGATGCTTCTTAAAGTTAGTATGAGCTTTGACTGATGTTTGACTGAGTGTTTGAATGCATGGAAACTAGCTAAACATGAGCATAAATGGGTCGGGGGGGATGCAGAACTGTTTTTGCCATTGCTGTTGCTTTATGTTTATATTTTTTCGTCCATCATAGATCATGTCTGTAGCTCAGGGTCCGGCCGCGGGGCTGATGCACTGCCCTTGTTTTGTTGATGATGAATCCCTATAAGACATTAGTGCTCCCGAGGCTCTAATTTATTGGAAATATTATTGCTGGTTTTTACGTTTATCTTTCATCGTATACTGTATATTGGTTTTTTTTGTACTAGCTTGCCTCGTTTAAGCACCATCCATTATACTAAGGGAGTTTTTTTTTAAACAGTAGATGCAGTCATGTACCTGACCATATTTCCTCTATTACTCATATTCTGTATGTTACCCAGAAATCATTATATTCAGATCAACGTTGATTTGGCAAGCTTGCAAACGCACTACACAATTTATCTGGAATTTTAAATGTCTCTACATACAATAAAGTCGGTCTAACGTTTCATTATTTGTTAAAACTACCTCACTTGACGCTGAACAGCTGCTATTAAATGTCCTTGTTTTTCATTCTACAGTATTCTACCAATATGAGTGAGTTTTAGTGACCGAAATTCAAACCAACGCATAGTTGATGAATGAACGCTGGACGGTGATCAAAAGTTCTCTGACTGGATGGATGAAAGGTTAGAGAGGAAGAATGTGTGTTTTATAATATAACCCTTGAGGCATAAATTCACAGACAATACAAGGGAAAAGCAGCATTTCCCACATGCCTCAGAAACAAACAGCGTTTCTATTTGACTTCAATTCAAGGAACAGCGACTGTCACATTTTGAAAACATATCTTAGTGTGTCTACTTGTTAGAGAAAGAAGAGACTAATGTTCACCACATGTGTTCTCTTCACTCTGTCCTCCTCTCACATATCCATCCAGGGGTTTACATTGTAAAAAAAAAAGAGAGCTGCATGCTTCCAGGAGGGAGTGGATGGTGAGAATCAAAACACATGCCCCGGCGGTACACACTGCTCTGAAAATGACAACGCGCCTTAATGGCAGTAATTTCCTTCAGTAACCAAACCAGTAGGGCTCACATTGCAGCTTTTGTTTCCAGGCGTGTGCTCGGGCTATTTGATGTTCACGTGTTTCATCCATTCTGAGGCGGCAGGACTTATTGCCAGAGAATTGGAGAGCACTGAGCTACATAACACAAGCCATTTGCTGGAAAGTAACAATAAAAATATACAGTAAGGGCCTTGAAGCAAAGCCAGCACATAGTGTGGTTTACACTGGTTTTATGTAAGAGTCACCGAAACAGTGACTTTGGGGCTCTGTGGAAACTTCCTCTTACTGGTGACATTCGTGCACCATTCATAAGGAGTGGACAAAATAACTGAAACACACATATAATAGATATACTCAAATATACAGAGGCCATCGGTAAATACCTATAATGTGTTTTTGAAACTTTAGGAAGTGATGGCATACTATTTTACTATAGATTATTGGTAAAGATCTGTCAGTGACCAATACAAGTTTACTGTGCCAATGCTGAACTGTTTGAAATGGACACAAATGAATGTAAGTAAAACATTCAGCTACAGTATATATACCATATCCTCTGAATCTTTTTGGCTATTCAAGCACGAAAGCACAAATCCTATTGAAGTGATACAGCAGGCACACAATAAATCTACGTATGGCTCTCCATCAAAACAGAAGAGTCCCGTGTGTCACTGGAAGGTTAGTCCAGAAAGAAAGGCACTGGACAGGAATGTTACTGTACTTTTATTGTCCAGGAGAGGAGCGAGGTCACCCGTAGGTCATCTTTCATGTGGGATAAATATGTGAAGGTATAGGAAGGCAGAATGAACGTCTCTGACTTGAAGTGGCCTACAAATCTGCCATAGAGTAACAAAATAATGGCAAAAATGTTTATGGTTGAGACAAATATCATAGTTTGATTCAGTCCTATCATCAGCTTCTTAGACAAAGAATACATGATAGACTAGAAAACTGAATGAATGACTTACGGTACCAGGTTGCTCAGATGGAGGAACCAGGTCTCTCCTGGGCCCACAGGGGTTTTCTTAAAATGAGGCCATGCTTTCCTGTTCGTCTCCACAAAGAAATCCTGGTTTCATTAGTTATTTCATAATTGTATAGTTGCAGTTGAGGTATTTCGGCTGCAACACCAACACCAAATAGCTCTGCTGCAGTATTTGTCTTCTTTAATGGAAAAGGGTCAAAACAAACCCAACATCTGGTATGAAGTGTTGTCCATGTTGGACAATAGAGTGTCATTTTAAAATGGGACTCTAATGTCAAAGGTTTAACCAGTTTGGGTACCACAAAATAACTTGTATTATCAACAAGAGAAATGCATTGCTTGTAGATTTAATGTTGTTTCAGCACTCTTGGTGAAAGCAAAAACTCAGGTTTCTCTCAGTGTTTCAGTCGGTTTCATTATAATACATTACAATTTTCCTTACAATAACTTATTTCCTCTTGAATCTGGTATTAACAAGACCGCTTTAGAAAGAAAAAAATGTTCTACTAATGCAACAGAAATGACAACCATAGTAAAATATGTATATTTATTTCCAAATGAATACTGAAAATCATAGACAAAGAAAGAAACAGTCTCCTGTGTAAGATAACTATTTTATGAGAGGACACACTTCCTGAGAAGGAAGAGTGAAGAAAACTGCTGGTATTAAAAGGTTTAAGCCCAGTTCTTCGTGACACTCATGAGAGGAAAAAAAAAAAGCTGAGTCATATTATCCAGACACTCTACCTGTGGAATTATGCAATAACAGGAATCAGCCAATACCCATCTGTACAAATAATCGAGGTCTACTGCAGGTGTCTGCAGTTTTATATAACAGGACGACAGCGTGCCACCAAAAGCACAATCATTCCAGGTTTCCAACCAATACAAAAACAGAATAGTGACATTATAAACCCAAGTGATCAGCTTTTGCTTATGCTAACCATATAACTTAAGTCCTGCTGTTACATTTACTAAAAACGACACGCATGAAGACGACGAGTGTTCCAACTCCAAAACTACACTGACAAAAACACCAGGGCAGCCAATTTCAAAATATAATAAAAATGAAGACTTATTAGACAAAACATGAATGTTTCCCTGGTGTCTGCGAAACCACCACAATTATTCTTTTAACCAGCAAATAAAGCAAACAATGCAAAACAAGCTGCAGTTCGCCAAACACATTGTGAAACTGTTCAGGGTCCAAATGCATCAACAACATGGAAGCACACATTGTCAACACACTTGAGTAAACATTGATGACCACACTGTTTAACAACTTATAAGTACACTTGAAACACAAATAAATAATGAAATTATTAAACTCCATAATAACATACATACAGTATATTGCTCCCCATTTCAGAACACACAAAACCTGCCCACCCAGATTCAAAGCGACTGCAAAGCCCCAATTCTACTTCTGAATCGACTAACATTTCAAACCAAATAGTTTGTGCTTCTCCCCACCTCACACTCTTTCACACAGCGACACTGAGGATGCCAGAGACATGAACAACACTTTCATACATCTTGTTCTCAACCACCTGAACAGTTTAGGCCTCATACAAGAACTACATGTAGGCAAAGATTTGAACTTCAAAGTGCATGAGAGAAAAATGTTCTATTCAAAGTATGTGTGTGTGAATTTGGTTTTCTCATCTCAGATCTTAATGTTGGCAAAAAAAGAAAAGAAAATAAGTGTGCTTGAGATATTTATGTATAAAAAGAAAATCCCCGTTTGGGATTAATAAATAAACAAATGGGAGTAAAATTCTGCTTCCCTCCCATGGCTGCAAAAATATCTCCGATGAGCAATTCTTGGTGTTAATTAGTGAGAAAAGAAGGCTTTTTAATTCTTTCCCCATCCTGAATAAGCATCTTGTTTTATTACAACCAACCAATAACATCTAGAGACCCGCAAAAAGAGACTTAAGAGTAAATTTGAAGGGTGTGTTCATGCATCAGGCCCACTGTTCATAATTCTCTGATAAAATAAATTCTCATTAACATAAGCGAAACAAATACCGTACTTAATATAAAATGAAAACTTATCTTTGGAAAGAAAGGCTCGAAACTGATCATAATCAGGGAAATACTGAGCCAGTTTGTCAGTGAAAAGACAATTTTCCTCTGGTAGAGTCCTTTGCTCTTGAGAAGTTGAAATTGTGACCTGCGCCACCCTGTCGAGTCGAAGCCGTACGGGACGAGGCCCTAAAAAACTAAACGGCACTCGTCCACCACCACCGGACTGGAGATCCTGGAGAAAACCCTGCTGCAGACAGAGTCAGGGACAGCTGCTATCTTCTCCCTCCATGCCTGGAAATGATTTTCACTCCAGCTTTGACATCTCATATCTGGTCGTCATGATTTCCTGCAAAATAATATGCACATATAAAATAAACATTTTTGTCCAGGCTATCAAGAAATCCCCAGAAAACCAAATGTTATTGCCTTTTATTATTCAGACACAACCATTTGAACCACCCCCCCTTGGTTACTTTGGATTCGCCCGTCCAGCTTTACATTCTGGCAGAGCGAGCTAGCTACTTGTACTCGTGACCACATCCAGCTGTGATATCGCGCGGCGCTATAGGGTCAGGGGCCACGAGACATCACTGAGAGTCACTGCAGCACAGGCTGTGGAAAGAGCATGTTGTCACCACTTGTTGGCAGGTAGAGCCAACTTGTTAAAATTGGGTGCAGTCACTTTTTAAGCCCAGTGCATTGCTCTTACTACAGCACCAGTCACATCACTTCGCAAGTGAAGAGATCCAAAGTGTGGCAGGCCTGAACGGTCAGTAAGTATGTGCTTGATATCAAGGTATGCAGGTAGGTATAAACTAAACTTATATATAAAAGCCCCAAAAGAATTCGCTGTGTGTCACCGAGTCCTCAAGTCAGTCCCCATTTCGTCACCGATACAGTAACTCCAAAATGAGTCCCAAATGAGTATCAAACAAGGCTTTCTCTCTTCCCGTTTTAGGCCAAAGTTACCCATCTTCACATATGTAGGCCAGCTGTTTCTGGTTAAAGAAATAAGGTGTGTGACTCCTGTTATTATCTATATTTATAGATTCTAAAGTCATTCCTACCTCATCGGAGTCGAGCAGGATTGGTAGAGCTCTGCAGAAACAAACAAAGAGACCGTTAGAATCACACATGCCTCATATGAAAACATCTTGCTGGATTCATAAATATAAATTTTATAGGATGCTTACACATCCGTGAGAGAGCTAGGAATGTTATCCTCCACCCACTTCAACTCTTCCTCCTGTAAAAGTGGAAAAAGAGAGAGGGTGGGAAAAAAAAGTGTGAATAAGTGTAAATACTGCCATCTGCTGAAATACGTGACACTCGTACAGCTGCCTTTCCTAAACGTGGACAGCTACTCTTATCAAGGACGCTTCATTTTTAATAAACTATACTGAATTACACGAATCAACACAGAAATATTCCAAACCAAGAGTACAGTTGTCCTACTCACTGGGTTTATTTCGGCAGGCTTCACTGTGCCATTCGTCTCACTTTTAGATGTTCTCAACTTTATCCCTTCAGCTGTGAAGAAAAAAGACGTAGGACAGAAATATTAAATGAGTATAAAAGCATTATTAGAGACTCCAAATGTTTGCAGTGTACTGGATGAAGCAGCGCCCCCATGATGTCATCGTACCAAGGTTTGTAGAGGCGATGAATTCCTCAATCTCCTCATCGTCAGAGTCATCAATGAGAGGTGTGAAAGCATACCTGTGGACATGTGAGATTAATAACAAAAGTATGATTCATGTTGGTGAATTCAACCGTCCCAATGTACTACTTGCCTTTGGTTGTTTGCAGACGGTCTCCATAAAAACATTATGACGAACAGAATGACGGAGAACAAGAACCTCCAGAAAGCATCTTCCACCCACAGCTCAATCCAGTCCTTTAAACAAAAACAAAAAAGGCCAATAATAAATAAAATGTTAATTTTTTTTTTTAATGCAACTTCTGATGAATGTGCCAAACCATACTCACAGACTGGCAATCTGTAAACCGGAATTTTTTTGCTATCCAACCCATGAAAATGATTGAAGCTGAGGGAAATAAGAGAAACGTTTGAGACACAACTCTGTGTGCTAAATCAGGACTTGTGTTTTCACAGGTTATGTATGGGTAAAAACACAAATAACTACAAATCATGAACAATGATTTTAAATATTATGATTGAAAGTGTAGTTGTACCACTCACCAAAGACAGCAAATATAAGTGTGTTAGTAAAGTGCCTGTACAGAGACAACTTGACAGGGTTTTTCCTCAGCTTCAGAGTCTTGATGGTTTGTGCCAGGCTGACAAAGATGTTAGTGGCAGTCAAGGTAAACACGTGGCAGGCATAGCAACTCTTACAAATGAGTTAATGGGACCGTATAAGCTCTAAATGAGTACACACACACACACACACACACACACAGTCACATATACATACGTGGCCACATCACTTGTAAATAAGCACATACATGTGGTTGATGTCAGAAGTCGTTACATTTAGAATAAAGTAAATGTCTGACTAGTCCTAACTAGGTGTACCTAATAATGTGGACAACTGAAATATATGTATACAGTATTTTTTTTCTTTTCTTATTGCTTTAAAAATAAGTCTTGTCAAAGTGCTACTTAGGAATGGGCAATATCACAATGTGTTCTGTGAAGAGATATTAATTATAAACAGTGGGAACTTTGCTTTAAACAACTCTGTTTTCACCTCTTTATTTATATATATATATATATATATATTTTATCAATTTTTTTTTAATATGTTACAATAGAGCATTGTATCCATATTGACCACCCTAGCAGCACACTATGTTATATCAACAGGAACACATGTAAAAGGGCGGTGGTAGGCATGCAAATTCATCGCTTCTACCAACTCAGACCAAGACCGATAGAAAAACCACCTAATGCCTCTGATTGTACAAGAAAAGAAGCAGTGAGAATGGAGGATTTATAAGAGTAGTTAAATCATCAAACAGAACAAAGGGTGGTTATACATTTTTAGTGGAGAATGAATGACGAATGCAGTGCTGTTTGTTTCTCCGCCAACTTGTACTTTAAGTGCTCTCTCACTGCTAATTTTCCTGGCAAAGGAGGAGGACAGATGCAGATGCACCTCTCTTGGTCTAACTAGGGGTCGTGTGCAGGAGGTGAGCAGCAGAGGGGAACCACACAGGGAAAGGTTGTGGGTGCACAAAAGGATATCCACCAGCAGAGAGAGGAGTCAAGCAGAGCCAAGGGAATGTTGGCCAGCAGGGCCAAGTCAGAGTCTTTCGCCTATAAGGGAGGACAGAGCAGGACCAGAGGGCACAAGGAAGAGGAGAAAGACGGCAGCACAGCCAGTAAAATATAGAATCATTCACCAAAGTGCAAAGAAGAAATCACCAATTAATCCAAACCAAGAGGTAAGAAAACCCTTGGGCTCAAGTGAGGGTATAATAACTATTGAGTGTTGATGCTGCTGAGGAGTACACTGAAAGGATATGAACCAGATGATGCTGGCGTCCAAAACAGCCAGAACAATTGCTGTAATGACAGCGGGGCCATTGTCTCGACCCTTGATTTTTGGCGGCCAAACAAAATCAAGAATAATACACAAATTGTGATGTCAGTTTTACTTCAAATCTCAATCTGACAACAAACCACAACACTTTAATACTGTACTGCTAATTCTTAATTATTTAATAATGACTCGACTCATTGATTATTAGATACTTTGTCAAGGTCATTGAATTTGGCAACTAACTGAGCGTAGCATTACAAAGTTACAACGTCCGACATAGCCTTCTTTGTGTTAGCTGGCTCAACTAAAACCCCAGTCAGAGTTAAAGGGTATCATTTCTTCACTTGGGTCTGTGTGCGTTCCCATAAAAGATGGCGTTGCCCGCGTCATTAGAATCTTCTACCAAACCAAATGGAACGATACTGTGCCGCCTACTTCACTCAAGAGGAACCTGTCATTACTATGGATCCAAAAAATATTACAGAAAAAAGCAACAGTGTTGCTGAAAATAAGGCAATTGAGGAAAGCTTACAGAAAATTGCTAATCGTATAAATGTGTACATTTATTTTACCACTCAATGTGTACCTACAAGACAGCTGCACATTTGACAGCTGCACAATAAACTTGATGCAGCATATTTTAACAATATACTCCCTTTGATTCCTTAGATCCCTCTGATTCAAATTGTGGTTAATTTCTTTGGATTTTTATGATTGTTGATCATCTTAAATAAGCAAATCAAATCTTAACTTTTGTGTCATATGTTATTGTTGACATTTGCAGTGACGGATCTTAATTTTCTTTTTTTGTATAATCACAACTCACCCCAGTAATCCTCAGGACACCTTCAATGCTAGCAAAGGCAAAGTAGAGGATTCCAAGCCCCACAACTCGGTGCATTACCTGCCCCAGTCGAGGCCTAAAACAATACAGACAAGGAAAATTAGTTTGCACAATAATTTGGGGTTTTTCAACCAACATACAAGTAGCAGGTTTTTGTTCAAATACATGTTCACATACTTCACAATGCCATATCCAAGGCTGACGATGATGACGAGCAATCGAGCCAAAATCCTCTTGAGGGCAGAAACCAGCTCAGCAAAGATCAACAAGCCTGGAGCTGAAGGCAACAGAGACGGGTGAATAAATTACATTTACAAAACCAAACATTTAACTATCTCAATGGTGATGATGATCTGGAGACACTCACAAGCAGAGCCTACAGTGTTAGTATTTTCATATTCGGCACAGAAGACAGCTTTTTCCACCATGCCGAGGAATATGACCCCCGCTATCCAAAACTGGATCCTCAGCAGATCCTTCCAGTAGCACGCTGCCCAGATAAACCACAGCAGGGCGTAGAAGATGTACACTATGCACATCACCATGTAGAACTACAAACAGACAGTGAGGGGTTAGTGTATAAACACATATGGAAGCAGTCATCCCACATGGTTTTTATTTTTCTTGTTCAGAGTGCAGACTACTTGTTCAGCTTCAGCGTGATTTGCTCTGGAGTTCATCTAATCTTCTCAATTCCCTGGAGTGGACTGTACTGGGCAGGCCAGAGCTTACTGTATTTTTTGTATTGTATTTTAGGTGAACTGTCCCTTTAAAGCAGCGGACAAAATCTTTTGACTGTTGTGTCACTACTAATTTGCACAAAACCCAAAACAGTGTACATTACAACCCCCCAAAATAACTAGGAAAGAATCATGGCCACATAATATTAACGTACATATTTTTCAAATAGGTCAATTTATGTTCACGCAACTTAAATCACAAAAGGTCATCTACTTACAACCATGAGAGGCCATTCGGTGATAGAAATGTAGCCATGGCTGCCTTTCATCACCACATCAACTGGAAGATAAAATCAAACCATTACACAAATATTCCAAACACATTAACATGATTTTGCATTTATGAGCCAGGTTCTGATTAAGGAAGCACATTAATAAACCACCAACCAATCTATGCTTTGAATGCTTTGTTCTATGCAGTGTAAAATAATACAGGGTGTTTAAGTTCCTCTATGCCGGTCACACAATATTTTAGTTGCACCTGATCTGTAAAATAAAAGCTCACCTGTTAAATTCCAATTGGCATCCTGTTTACTGGACACAATCTTAACAACCAGCAAGTAAGGCCCGTCCTTCCACGTTGTGGCTATGACGTTGTCATGGATATTTAAATTGCTGTTGTTGGCGTTGCCTCTGTCATACTCCTCAGTAATCAATCCAGAGTCTTTTTCCTCCTGCAGTATAACAAAAAACGTCATGTAATACTATTTTTGTGTAAGAAACAACACACTAAATACACAGAATACTGTCAGGTTATGTTTATTCTGTTAGTATTCAGAAATAAAGAGTGTTTATGTTTTCTTACAGGAACTTCACCCTCAACAGGTGGATTGACTGCACGTGGCTTTGCCTTGGCTTTCTGAAAAACAAAGACAGTTACCGGACGTTGAGAGATAATAAATGCCAAGATGTGTGTGTGTGACAATACTGAGGAGAGTAAAGTAACACACTTACTTTGAGCATAGGAAAGGAGTGCAGCACATTGCTACATGCTATGGGGTCGTGCTTGTGTTCGATGAACTCCCCTTGTCCGAGGGGATTTGGATCCAGGCCCTCCCCACGACTCAGAGGTGTTCTCCCATACATTTCCTTCAGACAATGACAGTTACAACTCAGCTTCCAGAAATAATAAAGGCGAGACTGTCAGATAATTAGTATCACATCAGGCGTATGTACTTACTTCAATATTGTTGAATTCATTGTGACAGGGGTAGTATTTTAAATACCAGTGAATAGAGATGGTCATGTCCTCAGGACATCCAAAACGCACAACTAAAAGATGGGGACACGATTGATGAGAAACACAAGGGACAAAAAGGGGCACATTTTTCAAGTCATCATCCATTTTTCCATGTCTTACCTTTCAATTCAATGTCTGTGTCTTTATACATGGATTTTCTTAACAGCAGCGGTCTTGAGGTCTGCAGGAAAGATGATTAAGTTTGTGAGCTGGAGGGCAACAACATTATACTTTGTCCTATTGATTACACACATTAGTTTATAATAAATGTAAACGTATTCGTCATTTAGGAGGGATGGGGACTCAGTGGTTCAAATGCAACCTTTTCTGTGTTTGTGAAGCAGAGAACAGGCCTAAAGGTCTGGAGAATCAGAAACTGTAATATTGTCTATAACACCTTTCTGTCTGTCTGTCTGTCTGCCTGTCACAGACTGATCTCTGATGGCTGCACCATGGCCAGGTCACCACAGTGCAACTAGATATAGAGACAGATACAACAACAGAGGGAATTTGAAGCGTCTCAATACTTAAATTATTGATCGAGTCTTTCTAGTTCTCCTCGGATTGAGTCTGAAAACTGTCTCAACACCGACAGAACAGGGAGGGACTCCACTGCACAAGCACTTGATTGTAACGCAACTTTCGGGCTGTGTTTCCGTGTATATTGCAGCAATAACGCGTTGACGTGTTGGTAATAAAGGAGCTCCGACCGAGACACGTACAGTTCCTCTCGGGGAACTCAGTGGAACTACAAAGAGTCTGTGACAGATGGACAACAAAGCTACAGTGTAGCCAGCTAGTGAGTTAGCCGACAGCTGTCCTTCTGCACAAGGTGCACGCTAATGACAACACCCGCGGCACTTTGCGCACCTCGTCCTTCTCCATTAAGGACAACACGTCCACGTCACGAGCGGTGACCGCGACACGGTGACCGCGGGACAGATTACACGCCTACGCCGAGCATAACGAAGCTAATGTAGCTCACGTTAGCTAGCCGGTGCTGCAGTGTGTCCACTGTTTCCGGTCAAATAAATAAAAACACTCACATTAACAACTGTGATTTTCCAAAGCCCGGTCTCCGGTGCTGCGTTGACTGCCTGTATGGTACCGAGCGACAGGAGGAAAAGGACTGCCCAAGGACAGAGGACTCCTCTGGTGGGACAGCTCCACGTCCTCATCCTGACGGCAGCAGCCATGTCGGTGCGGGATGAGCATCACTTCCCTGCAGGCAGCGCCGGGAGCCGCAAAACTTTAACGCCTTAACGCCTGAATATTTAAAACACACACCAGCTACACCTGCAGGTTTATAAGAGCCTGTTATTTGTATTTACTACTAGACAGAAGGATGAACTACTTGCTCCTTGTCAGCTATATTTCACTGTTTATACTTATATTTCACTGTATACATATATATATATATATATATATATATACTTTATATACACTGTATACTTTGCATTTTCTTTATTATTTACATTTCTTAAATGCAATATGTTCTGCTCTGCTATATTGTAGACATTGAACATTTTCCATACTATCCATCTATCCATCTATCTATCTATCTATCTATCTATCTATCTATCTATCTATCTATCTATCTATCTATCTATACTTCAAACCTCTAGTGACCTAGACCAGGAAACATAATATATACAATGACCTCAACTTGAGTTTTTTTTCTTTCTTTTTTACAGTGCAGTTTACACTATCATGTATAACAATTTGCTTTGAACTAAAAACTACAAAATACTACTGAGGTCTTCTCCATGTACTTAGATGACTTACATGTACACGACATACCCATACTTACTGTGGATTACTATGCATATATGAATCCACATAGTTGTTCTCAATACTGATATATGTAATTACAATGATCACCTACTCTTGCATTTTACTAGACAGTCATTGACTTATATTGGACCTCGTTCTTAGTTCAGTCACTAGTTGGGATTTATATACATACTTACGCTTAAATATTTTATAGCAGTTCTTTTCATAGCATATTTCCCCCATTTATGTACCTGCCACCTTTTACTTTTACTGCATTTACTTTTATTATTATCATTTAGATGTACATGATAGTATTGACACTGTCACCAATGTGAAGGAGTCTGCGAATCTTGGCAAAATGTATCTAATTTTATTGGCATCTTGACGAAATCATCAAATCATGTTTTTCTTGATCACTTTACAAATGTTCTGTACATTTCTATATTTACATTACAACACAAAATCCCATACAGTAAACAATTTCACAGTTCAGTGTATCTTGAGCTTATGGAACATACATGAACATGTTGGATGTTGACACACATGGACAACATTCCTAACACGGACATGTACGCTGGCCATGTATGGCACAAACTGCTTCTCCAGAGAGTCCACATCAGGAAAGGTCAAGGTGCTCGCAGTGCAATGAGGCAGACTGTTTAGTACTGACGAACCATAGTGATAGTTTTATTACAGTTTTGATCTGCTGGGTACCAATCTTTACAGCAGGAAAGAGGTATCACTTGAGCTGTGATCCATAGCCGTTACATCAGTAACCATGTCTCCATTTGCTTGACTGAAAGCATCACTTGACAAAAGAGGCGTATCCACTGTAGGAGATCTCATGGAAGGATCAGAGATCACCACCACATAACGATCATCCTCCTCATCCTCTCGGCTCCCGTGAATGTCCGCAAAGACTACTGAATTTTCTGCTGCCTGGTGGCTGCAGGAAGGTGACGAGTTGAACACGGGATGTTCTGCAGGTGTCTCTCCATCAAGGTCCTCTTCAGGAAAACTGGTGTTGATATAGATGATGTCGTCCTTGCTGAAAGACTCCGGCAGCTTTTCTGTGAGCTTTTCTAGCATTTCTCGCAGTTGGGTAAAGATGGGACGGTCCAGAGGATCGGCCCTCCAGCAGCTGTACATGAGCTCATACCTAAATGCAGGTAAACAGAGAAAATAATTAATTTCATCTCTGTAAAACCTCAACAAAAAACAAGTTGTATATTCAGTTTCTAATTTCACTGCACATGTTAGTGGTGAGAAAATCAGGACAGTATCACATTTTTTTGGGAATATTGTTTTCTGAACTGGATGTTAGCCAGAATAAGGAGAAGTGAAAAAAAGTGTGTACTTTACGTCAGCACTTAAAGTGCAAAACAACTTCAATTGCTCAAGTTTATGATGCATATTAGTTTGCAGTAAAAATGTGATGCAACATAGAAAATAAGGGAGGACTGGTAGGTGTTTGTATAGTGGGACCTTATGCAAGGGGACTGCATTTTAAGGCAAGGCAAGTTTATTTGTATAGCACATTTCAACAACAAGGTGATTCAAAGTGCTTCACATAAAACCATTAAAAGCATCAAAACATAATGCAGAGAAAACAGGATTTTAACTACAAATAGTTATTACAACATGTTGGGTATTTTCTTATGTGAAAAGGTTTGCAGAATATTTTTAAATTGTTAATTTATTAATGACCCCAATATTCATCCTCAAAATGATCCCCATTCCTGTAAGGTTTAGACAAACTGTTACAACTCTGATATGGTCACCTCCAACACAATAAATAGTCAATAGTAATAGTCAAGAAGAGACAACACTCACAGCTCATCCAAACAGTCTCCTGGCTGCTTCAGTCGCTGTCCTTCAAGGAGGTAGTCATAGATTTCATGATTCTGGATGCCGGGGTACGGCGTCATTCCTCGTGTAGAGATCTCCCACATGGTAACGCCAAATGCCCACTGCATGACACAGAATATTAACTTCAGGTGATGTTTCATTTTGTGAAAAACTTGTTTTCTCTTTTATCTAGAAATACTATGAATATGTGCTGAGATGAAAGTGTGCTGAAAAGTTTTTCAAAATGATAAATAAACTACATTTGTAATTGCGGTCCACTACAATTGTGTAATCAATTTTTGTTTTTCATTTCCAGTTTGAATTAACAGATTAGTGTTTTATGTTACAATATGGGGGGGGGGGGGGGAGACACACACACACACACACACACACACACACAAACACACACACACACACACACACACACACACACACACACACACACACACACACACACACACACACACACACACACACACACACACATATCTTTTCACCATTCAGTTGCATTAATTTGGATTTTTTGCAACAACACAACATATGGCTTCTGTTTTTTATGACACTTCAGGAAATTGGGTTTCAATAAGTGTCAAAAGCAGGGAAACATTGCAAAAGAAGGTACACATCCTAAAATGACCATGATTGATAAATAGTGCAAGAAAAACTCAAACTTAACCACACTCTTAAAAGGAAAGCTGAGTAATCAGAGCTGCGCAAATTCAACTGACTGCTCTGTGTATATCTCTGGCTTTGAAATTCTTTGGTAGTGCAACAGACACTAATGAGCACACCAGAGAGTGTTGACGAGGGGTCAGTTCTTCTAACAGTGACTCTTGTTACTGGAAGAGACAGGAGCATATGGAGGTACTTACCACATCACTCTTTACAGTAAAAACTCTGTCTGCCAGACTCTCCACTGCAATCCATTTTACAGGCATTTTGGCTATTCTTCCCTGCCTGTAATAATCTCCACTGTAGATCTTCTTAGATAAACCAAAGTCTGCTACACACACAGTCATGTCATCCCGCAGCCTGTAAGACAAACAAGGTATGGACTTGAGAATAAAGAAAAACAGCAAATCACATAAGCCCTCTAAAGAAGCAAACTGACCTTTACAAGTTTCGGCTTTAATCTAAAAGCGACGATTAGACAAAAAGAAACTTTTGAATTTTCAACCTACATGCAATTGCGAGCCGCCAGGTCACGATGCAGAAAGCTACGACCACTGAGATACTCCATACCCAAAGCAATGTCAACCATGAATTTCAGGAGTGTCTGAGTGGGCAAGAACTGTGTAAAAAGCAAAAAACAAAATAACAACTATAGGTTTAGTCTTTTTATATTAATATATCATATGAGCTGCCTGAAATATATTTCCGTGTTTGGCAGGAATCTTACCACTGGACTTTCTCCCAGGCGTGAGCGCAGCAGGAAGCTATGCAGATCTCCATATTTCATGAATGGCAGGATGACCATCGGTTTTGGAAAATGCCCTGCGCCTACTTCCAAGCACACACCTAAAGGAGACAAGTCAATAAACAGAAATAATGTTCGGACGGGCAAGTGAAAATGGAGCAGCTAACGGAGTAGTGGGATTCTACAATACTTTAAGAGGTAATAATACGTCACTCGTACCGAGCAGTCTGATGACATTAAGATGGTCAAAATCCTTCATGCAGACCGCCTCATTCAGGAACTCTTCAATCTCCCTTTGAGAGAAGCTATCCACTGTGTGAAGAAATAACATAGAACATGATCTACTGTTTCTACCTGTTTATTTTATAAATGACCAAAAGATGTCTTTTAGTAATAGAAAGCTCACCTTTCATCGTCTTCACAGCAACTTTCTCTGATGTTCCATCTGGTTGTTGTAAATGTCCCTCAATCACGGAGCCAAATTCACCTGATAAAATAAGATCATAAATATTATATTCTGCACAGTATGTGTTGTTATCTGTAATAACCTAGAGATAATGGCTGCACAAATGCTCACTCACCCTCTCCAAGAATCTTCCCTATCGAGAGCAAGTTCCTCATGACCATCACATCCTGAAGTTTGGCCTGGAGTTCATCACTAACACCGAGGTTCCCAACTGTAGACAGGACCCACTCAAGTTATTGCGTATTTATAAATTTGCCTTTTCGCAGGACAACATATATTTCTGCATCCATGTTAATTTTTCACAACAATATTCAAGAACATACATGTGATTCCTATGGCTGATCGATTGTAGGTCCTCTGGGGTTTGTACTGCACAAAAGGCTGCTGCTTTTCTCCACTTCCAAACACCCGCCTGCAGGGGGGGACATGGAAAGAGAAAAAACAGAGAACGCTGAACAGTGAGTTGATTCTCTCACTCACGTCATGACAGCCGTAATCATGCACACACAGGCTGAGATTCAACTGAAGAGGTGGTCGTAGTGAGGAAACCCTCTGAGTTGTTGCTTTCCTGACATTGAGGTCAAATACTGTTTCCCTATCTGAGTGGCAGCCTGTGACACATTCCTATCCATATCCTGAGAGGCAATACTGAGTCACAGACTTCATAATAATGAACTTCAGAGAATTATCAGCTGCTTGTTGTCTATTTATCCAGCTGCACAGTTATTACAGGACTCAGGTGCAGACAAGGGTGATTAAGAGGAAGCAAAGGCAGTTTATTAACAGAGCCCGGAAGTGGTACGTTTTCAAGTTTTACAACGTTGTGTCATTAAAGAATGTCACTCAACTCGGCAAGAAAATAAACTACATCTACTATTTTGTGTTTTTTAAGCAAAGTCAAACCTCGTTGACAAATGAGTCACAAATTACGGTGATTTGTAGCAACTTTAAAGATAACCCAATCACATTTGGAGCAAGGTTGGTAATGAAATTCACACTGTTTGCACAGAAGATAGTCAGCATACCCAAACCAAGAGTCAGAAGTCCTGTTGTGTACACAGATAGCCCCCCAGAGGATCACCAGCAGAAGACAGAAGCTACACACCACGGCCAGCACAACATAGACTGAGCCTGGAACCCTGGCGTCAGGGCTGGACGATGGGGGCACCACTGATTCTGAGATAGGAAGAAATTATGTGATACAATTTTAGGAACACAACATTCAGCAAATGAAACATTCAATGTTACACGATTTACGATTTACACGATAAAAAAATCCCCAAAATGAGGATTATAGTAACAAGTCAAGAGATAAGTTGTTTGAATGTGAATCAATGAGGATATGTGATTTATCCCAATATGTAACTGTAAGCAGCTTCAGTCTTTTGTATTTTCTGCCATTTAATAGAGATCTGCAGGAATGAGTCCTAAAAGCCGGAAATTATTCAGCATGTTATCACTTCCGGTTCCCTTGTCTCAAAGTCAATGTGTTTTTCTAATGCGTTTTTGGCCTGAAATAACTTCTGTGTCATAAAATACGTCAGTAGATACCTCTCAAGACTTTTTAAACTTTTACATGTTTTTGTACATGTTTTTCAACTGTTGTCACATTTATTTTCCTGCAATAATCCAAAATCCAATGGAAAAATCCCATTGGCTATTTGTCAAGGGTATCAGTGTGATGCCAACGGCCAGTGTGGGCCAGCGAAAATACATCATCTCTGCAGCACTCTATTACGTCTTAAAAACAATTAAACTAGTTTCCTAACTATTGTTTTGAACATGTCCAAGATACTCCGGCCGGATCAAGTCGTATCACTCTATGTTAAACAAGACTTGACCTTAAACTTAAACAATGTTTAAGTTCAGTGATGTTAGTGGCACTGTGAGGAACTGTTGAGCTCAACTCTGCTCACAATGACAATATTAGTATGCTAATTGTTGTAGAATATTAAAATACATCAGCTGAACTTGATAAATCAATAGAGCAGCTTACTGTCCTCTGGCACAAACAGCCAGACACGTGGGCTGACCATGCCACTGCCTGCCTGCGTGCATGCAGCCACCTCCACACTGTAGGTTGTGTTGAATTCCTGCACATCTACAAAGGCCACGGTGTTGAAACTGTGGATCTGAAATAACACACAGCATAACAACAAAGGCAATTTAAATGTGTCTAGTGTCAAAGTTAGATTCTTTCTAAAAGTGTATTTTTTTCATCATTCATCAATCATTATCTCTGTGGAGTTCAACTTCACAGAGGTCACAAGCTAAACTGAGTTTCAATGGTACAGTAAGGTAAGTCTGAATTTACCTTAAACTAAACTAAACTGAAGGAGAAGCCGATTCTCCATGATTCTCCTTGTATATGTGTGCAACGTCTCAAATATGGGTCAACAACTTTGCTGCATGTCATGTCCTTTCTCTCACCATGTCTTCTTTTATCTCATTTCAACTTCAACAAACAAGAAATGCAACAAAAAAAGTCCCTTTAATCAAAGTATGAAAGCTTTTTGGAAAGTTGCAGGGAAGTGTATAATGGACATTATCATATATAATGAAACCTACAAAAAAGGGAAGGAGGCCAACTTGTGACAGAGGTAATGCTGTATTTCACAACCCCACATGGTGGGGTTCCTCTCTTTACCAATGTGCTGACGGCCAGACTGGGAACACTGAACCTATGATTAATGGTGGATTAATTAATTAATGCCTGTGGCTCCAAACAGAGGGCATTGGGACTCAAAAATAAATAAAAATAATGAACAAGAAATAGTTTGTTCTCTAACTTAGTTCACCATATGGCAGTTTTAGGTGCAGGTGGGATTGATGATGAATTAGGCTGCATTTTCTCACATTTACAGTCACTGCTATTCCAAAACCAATGTGTAATATGACATCATCACCTGACATTTGGACCTATAGCACACATCCTGTAGTATTCATAATCCATTCACTCTCAGATGACTCAAAGCCACATGCTGAACAAAGAAAAACACAGTTTTCACACCATCAGCTTCCTGTAACCACACAGACAAAAAAGGGACGGGACACACACTATTGTACCAGAGAGCACTTACGCAGTAAGAGAAGAGCTACTCACAAACAGCATCATAGAATAATGCACCGGACAACTCAAAAGAAGTTGTTATTAAAATGTATCCTAAAAAAAAGAGGCACTTCTGGTAAATGACTTTCCCTGCCTGGTTGATTCTTGAGGAGTGGAAAAAACAGTTGTTCAGAGAGAACAGGGAATCTGACCTCTGGTTCAGTAGGCAGGACAAAGGGAAGATCACATATTCCCAATATGCGGGAATTCTTTTCATATGTGTCATAAATGAGTCATTGTTATCAGAAATGAAGAAAAAAACACATCAGCATTCACAAATAAGAGAGAAATATTCGCACATGTAACCTTTGTAAGTGCATATGTATATTTATAAAGAAAGGGATATATGAAGCTTATGAAGCTACATAAACCAGGGTAAACCCAAGAAAACATGAATCACAAAAAAGGGCTAAATCTTTAATTACCATGCTGTCGGCGAGCTTACCTTGTTTGTTTGTGAGCCATGTCTGACAATAACATCATAACCAGTCAGGATGCCATTTATCTTATCATCCGGAGGAGGTTTCCACCTGATCACCAGCCAAGACTCATTCATCTGTGCGGTGACATTTCGGGGATAAACTGATGGCACTGAGAATGTGACAAGAAATGGGAAACAGAGGGATTAATAAGATATAAAATGTCAATCTATAAAACAAAAATGGAAAAGAGAAAGTAAGACTGCCCCTCTATTGAAATATTTGATTACAGCTTGGTATGTGGTCACTTCCTGGCACAGCATATCAAATCATTCAACTAAAATATCCCCTGTGGTGGCTTTAGGAAGGAAATTGAAAGCAGCTCCACCCAGTAGGAACTTTGTGTTTTCTCAGTGAGACCATTCCTATTTCCTATGTGACCCTTCAGGAAAACAACAGAGATGTTAGTGGATATGACATTTTTACTGAAGGGGACTGGCCACAAGCAGAGCAGGCAGTTGTGCAACTTCCGTAAATTCCGGGTTATTACATGCTGCTGCTGCAAGGAGGCTTACATTAAGCCCATTTTGGATGGGAAAGTAGGCTAATTACACAGTGCTATGTTTCTCAAACCCAAACAGAAAATCTGCTCTGATGAGAAGGAGGCAGAACACAGAGGTTCTTAGTAAATAAGCAATGTGGTTCTTATACCAAATGCAGTCTCAGCCTTGATGGATTGAATTTGATTTTGGTTCATTTTCCCACGTGGCAGGCACGTATTGCCTGCACCCCAAATCTGCTGGTGTACCACCAACTGATTCAACCTGTAAATTGTCCCAATGTTCCTTTAGTACCAACACACCTCCCTCTGTGGTGTTGCTCTGGATCCACATGGTGACAGGAGAGGATCCCACCTCATTGCTGCACGAAACGCTCACGTTGTACCACGTCATCGCCTGCAGCCCGGGGACTTCGCACTGGAGAGGCGGCACTGTGACGTTGATGAACCTGGTCGTCATCACTTCCCCTTTCCTCCGACTCACCTCTTTAACCTTAGATGGGACAAAGAGAGCGTGAGGATCAATCGAAAGACATTTAGCGACAGCACTGTGCAGATGTGGGGCTTACCCTGATGTGGCATTTCGTTAGTGGAGAGAAACCATCATGTCCGGGGATCCAGCTCAAAACAAACTTATTGGGCTGCCTCTCCATCACAGTAACACTAGACACAGGGCCGGGAAGCACTACAAAACACCATAAAAATAATTTATTGACTCCCTAAAATGGAGGCATGTGGTCATCTTGCAGAGCCTGAAAACCCAGTTTTACCTTTGATGTTGATATTTGCTTCTCTGGAGGTGGTGACACCCTTCGAGTTGTAAGCTTCACAGCTAAACTGAGTGTACTTGTCCACACCTGCAATTGACACATTTGAGAACAAAATGTAGTACTCCAATACCGCATGGATTTAAAACAAACAATCATCAAGATCAAGATAGAGCTGACTATTATGATAATGTGTTTTTTTTACATCAATACTGGGTTTAAAAACTTGAAGAACAAGTCAGCCAGAAGCAGACTGGTCCTTTGTTTGTACAAACAACCTGATTTCTCTGTGTCAAAGGCAAATTTGGGGCAAAAAGTGCCATGTCAGCCTCGATAGAGAAGCTAGAATGAAACTGATACAAAAAAAACACATTTGGGAATGACTCGCTTCTTTATTATACTTCAAATGTTCACACAGTAGCAGCTCATGCAGTAAACTCAAATTGAGCCTCTCCAGTGTGATGTACTGTGGTAACAATGCTTTTGCTGGGTCCCTTTTCCTGGACGCACAATTACTGTCTTTCAACAGCCACCGATCTGCCCAGTGAGAATAGCACTGGGTGAGCTGCTAAATAATGTCCCTTTTGTGCTCTGTTTTCCAGCATCTCTATCTCCGAAACCTTTCCACAAAGCTAATCACAGAACAGCCTGTGAGAGACGACTGGAACCAACTTGGGATGTTTTGTTTACATTCTGCAGAATATCACGTCCTCTTAAGTTTGCCTTTGTTTGCTCAGGAACACCAGGGTAAAGAGCGCTTCACTTTTCACACAAACACTGAGTGCAATCTGCTTGTTTGCACAAAGATAGCCAGACTTAAAATAGGTCTGATTGAACCATTCATCATTTTAATCATTTTCATTCACATGACGAAAACATCTCAATTAAATTTGGTATCACATGGATCAAAACTGAACGTCAAAACTGAGAGAAATGTGCAAATATGTCAGTGCATTTCCAGCCAAGCTGTGCAGATGTAACTACCACATTCCTCATTTCAAACTGAATGGCAAACAGATGGTTGGAGCAAAGTGAGTCCTGAGCAGGTTGGTCTGAAGACCCAAAAGACACTGGTCATTCCTTTGAATTTGACCAAACAGCAAAGGAACAGGAAAAACGCAACCTTAGTAAATGGCCATTTACTTTAAATACTTTAAAGACCATTTACTTTAAATTGTTATTCCCAAAATCTATCTTTTGAGTCCTAAAAATTCCGCAGTCCCTATTGGGTTGAAACATTGCTGCATGTAGTCTGTCCTGCATTTTTGTGGCTATGGTCATGTTGCAAAATGGTGCAAGGCACTATGGATTCCAATGGTGACACGTTTTCATGGAGGAAAAAGTATCACAACGTCCACAAAACTTTAATTACACGTTTAGCATAATCCACTTCCATGCAGTAACATACATATGTTCTAAATAACTTGAGTGTGGAAGCCTGTGTTTGCATGTATTTAGCAGTATTTTAGTTGTTGTTTTTATCTGCTAATATATGATAACAAAGAAGTGGATTATGCTGCAGAGGTGATTTCATAAATTGATTCTCCAGCCAGCATCTACAGTAGAGCGTCATTAATATTAGCTCACGGATCATTGAAAAAAACTAATTTATTTTATGTCATATCATTTTTGGAAAAGGAAAGGAGTCAAGGTCAAGCCCTGCTTTCACTGTACTTGGCAAGGAAATGAAAACAGAAAGCAACAAGACTGCAATAGAAATAGATGGCTTGGCAACTATAATGGAAACAAATTATGGAGGAAAGCTCTCCAGCTTACTGAGCTACCTAATTTTCCATTTTTCTGCTATAGTTCTTAGCAAATAGAATCAAACTACTCCGTAAGGTTACGCCTCAAAAGCCTATGAATTTTCAGTCTTGGTTACTGTGCACCACATTTGGTTCATCAGTGTAGTTTGTCTTCTCAAAGCTAAAGCGCCAACGCTGTGTTCACCTGCTGTCCTGAGATTGATAAATAATGTAATGTGTGGATATGCAGGCTTTCATTAACCCAAATTAAATCCCCATCGACTTCCTATCTCTTTAAGAAGGTATACTGCCCAGGTTTCAAGAAATCTGAATGATGAGTGCATGCTAACAATCATGCAGCACTTCCTATCACAAAAGCACACTGAT
Source organism: Myoxocephalus aenaeus (assembly GCA_038501785.1). Lineage (NCBI taxonomy): Eukaryota > Metazoa > Chordata > Actinopteri > Perciformes > Cottidae > Myoxocephalus > Myoxocephalus aenaeus. The sequence continues at coordinate 3,072,299 of JBAMJR010000028.1, read as the reverse complement.
AATATCATGGGCTCCAAGCTGTCGTGGAAAATGGGGCCCTCGACTCATAGCATGCAAGAGGTGCATACGAGTGGGTTTACACTGTTCTGTTGTGCCAATATTTGGTCCTGCAAGAGCTCTGGAAGCCCGCAGCCTGCCAGCCTCTGTGTCCAGCCCCTCCCTGCTGGCTAGTGGGCCGTCCTGTGAATGAGGTCTTTGTCCCCGGAGCCAACCCCCGAACACACTCTCTGTGCAGCCCCCCCATACCCTGGCTGCCCAGGCCCTTGCACATGCTGGACCAAAGCACAGATCTGAACCTTTAACCCCTGAGCTTCATACTGACTACAGCAGCCTGTGGCTCACTGAAAATAAAGGGATATAAGATACAGAACAGAAACGTGTTGCTTCTCGTTAAACAAATGTTTTGTTTTTAGAAGAGGGCAGCTGAGGGCATAAAGGGAGAGTCCACGTTGAAAAGACAGTCATATAATTTAAAGAAAAGTCCATGTACATGTTGCTACAAACAGTCCAGTAATTATATTCATTAAAAATAACCAAGTCACATATCACATGAGACTGAGAGTGATATATCAAACTTCTCATATAACTCTCGGCAAGAAAGTAAATACGCATATTTCCCAAAATGTCAAACTATGGCTTTAGTTTCGACAGCAGGTGCATTTACACAGTTTAGTTAATTCTCTGTATGACACATTTCCTTCAGTATACACCGAGCAGAGTGGCGTTACAAAAAGCTCGGACCATGCATGAATGACCGCTGTTAACTATTCAGCAGTGCTGCAGGAGGCCCTAGTAGCACTGACCCTGTGATGAATCTCATCGCAGTAAGCAGGCGACAAATGCTGAGACAGCAGAGACGAGGCAGAATAGAAACCACGTACAAAGTGACTAGACCTGCACCACGTTGTATCACCATCATCAGAGCCAAACGCCCCTTTGAATGTTTCCACATTCAATCACAGCAGCAAGTTCAGCAAAGAAACAAAAACAAATGCATTGGTTTATGAAGCTGTAACTTGTGAGTTCCTTCTAGTTTACTACTTTCACAAGTTTTTTTTATACAAGCCAGAAGTTCAAGTTCCTCTATGAAAACAATACAGAATTAGTTTCAAATTTGTGGTTTCACTTTGACGTAATAACACTGTAATAGCAACATGAAAGTAAAGCTTCACCCAGAGGGACTTTCAATTATTTGATGCAGATGAAACAGACTTTTAAAGGAGCGCTTTTAAATTAAACAAATAAAGTGCAGAGGAAATTACTTCTTCAGCTTCTCTAACAAATGTCAGACTGGTAGGTGGAGAAAAGTATGAATCTCATGTTCAGCTTCTTTCTGTCTGATTTGAGGTGTCACTCAAAATGATGTTGAGTCATATTCTGATCATTCACTGGTGTAAGAAGAAGAGCAAGAAATGACACTTCTCCTTAGAGATCACCTCAACAGGAACAGGCAACCAGAAGGAAGGAGAGTATCTGCTATTGAGTAGATCACTGTGAAACACATGCGCTCTGTATGAGTGAGAAGGAGACAGAGACACGGTTGATTGTCTCACCTGACACAGAGTAGGTGTCGGAAGAGTTTCGAAAGTCACTGTCGGGTAATCCATCACGGAACCAGCGGATTTTAATAGGGTCCGGAGGTCCAACTGCATCACATGATAAGTTGAAAGGTGTGCTTCTTGTTACATTTCTGTCCTTTGGTTGATGGATAAATGTCGGCAGACCTATGGACAGATTAAAAATGTGTCATGAAAACTGTTGACTCCTTGAAAAACAACACATTTTGGCACTGTGTGGAAACTCACCTTCCACCTCAATGGTGATGGGCTGAGACTCTACCATTGTGGTGCTGATGCTCAGTCTGCAGCGATACTCCCCAGCATCCACTCGCTGCACATGGGTAATGCTGTAATACGGTACATGAAGACACTTATCAATCTGTGTAATCAGCCCCTCACACTGCGTCTCACCTCCATGTGTTACTACCTACCTGACAGTGGAGAGGAGAGTTATGACCCCGTCTGTGACGGTCTGGAGCTCGTTGATCACCACCTGTGTGTTAGCCGCCAGGTCCTCGCCGTTCTTCTCCCAGAGGATGGTGGGTTCCAGCCTGGCATCTGGGATGTCGATGGAGCAGTTGAATTTAGCCTCATGGCCCTCTGACAGCGGGATGGAGCCGATGGTGGGCTTAAAATGCAGCCGTCTGAGCTGATCCGGGCTCAGATAAACCCTTGAAATGCGGCCCGGTATCACCAGAGGCGCAGAGATCCTTGTGGGACGGTGGAACCGGCCCCCGGACTGCTGAGCTGTTCACAGGCAGAGATGTTACGTCAGCACAATGTTCTACCTGCATGGGAGTTGAGGTCTGACACGATAACCCAATCTGATAACCCAATCTGACACCCAATGTGATGAAACTGGGCATGTGTTACACCCAAAATGCTCATAACACCATCATAAAGTAGCATTTAAACATCATGAGTGTGTGACAGTTTTAAAGGGGGCATCAAATTATGATTTAACTTTCATAATAGATCTGTCCAATATAATTTTGGAATAATCAATTAATCATTATAAAATGTCTGAAAATTGTGACATTGCTTCGTTTGTTCACCAACAGCTGTAAACTCAATAGTGATGTAATTAAGATGATATGCAGAGCAAGCAGCATTTGAGAAACTTGAACCAATTCATTTTTTGACTTTGTGGCAAAAGTGACCTAAATGATGAGTACATTATCAAAAAAGATGTGGCAATCAACTTTCTCGATTAATCAACAGATCGTTTGAGCAGAAAACTATTTTTTTATTTAACTTTAACTGTTTATCAATACACCAAGATGTATTATATATGGAAATGGTTATGTTTCTAAAAGCCATAACGAGTTAAATCAAGATAAATACAGTATTGAGTGAATGTTTTCAAATGCTTTTCAACATTTATGAAGTAGGCTATGACTCTTTAACAACGTGGTATGTTGAAGTGTTATCTCTGTCACCATTCCAGTCCACAGCCGAATAAGCCACAGTGTATAATTAAAAAGAAGCGACAGTAGCCTTCACAGTGCTATGAAACCAACTCAGGAATGTGCCTTGTGTTATTTAGGACGGCATAAGAACTGTGTAGCCCTTTTAAATAAAAGCTTTAACGCTTGAGAAGAGAACACGTCTCTGCTGCTGCACATTATATCGAGTTTAGCATGAAATGCCAGTGTGAGGGGCATGAAGTTTGTGCAGGAAAACCTCTAAGAAAGTAAACAACTCACCGCTGACCGGACTCCCCACAATAATGATGGCCGTTGCAGAGAGAAAAACTCCAAACCAGCCCGGAGTAGACTTCTTTGCCATGACCTGTCTGAGCTCTTCGCTGCTGCTTTCTGTCCCGCAACAGGCTGGACTTATTCTAGGCGGATTGCGCGGGACCCGGCACGATATCACCGACAATAACCAACATCACCCGCTAGTGTGACTTCAACGCAGCTTGTGTGGAGATTCCTTGACCCGACATCACATCCAGCTGGAGAGCGAAAAAAAGTGAACCTTTCTCCACGTCACTGGAGGGATCCCACGAAGGCGGGACTGACTGCACCGAAATGCACTGAAAACAACCAAAATACTGAAAATACAACACCAGATCAAAGGAGCCACAGGCACTCAGCAATACTATTGGAATTTAACACGAATACATTTTTATTTTTCAATATCTTTTTTTACTTATTCTCTTTCTTTGAGACAGAAAGTTGAGGCTACCTTACAAATATGACCATAGATCTTACAATCATCACACACACGTGTGTAGCCTGTAACTACACATAGAATAGCGGGTATGTGATACATTTTATTATCAATAACATGTTAAAAAAAATTGGAAGATAAACAAAAAAACCTGGTGGCATACTTAAGTTGTCTGCCCAACATCTCCACCACGTGGTCAATTACGGTACTGTATAACTAAGCATTCCACTTCATAAATGGCTGTAGATGGGCTATTCTTCTTTTCAATACCTTTAGAGTAGACTATCTCATACATGGCCAACCTCAGAATAAACCAAACAAGTTGCATGAATTAATAACAGGATTGAGAATAACGGACAGTGGCAGCCATGATAATAAAAACCGCATGATGATGGTTTTCAATTTGAAACAATCTCACCACAAGATCCATTTAGTGGTTCTTGTATTGCTGTGCCCAGTTATCATGAAACCATGCATGTTCAGTGTATTTCAGAGCACTTTAAGGACTTCTTGTCCATGTAGCTTATCCACTTAAATGTTGAGATTGAAAATTAAGTTTTTAGAGAGGTTGACAAAACATGCAGGGGTCCATGTAATAGCTGTTCTGGAGCTTTTTTTTGGCATATTTATATGTATTGGTGTCCACCTTGCCATATGGATTTTTCAGAGGAGATATTTGACTCTAACAGTGCACAAGGACAAAGTCAAAATAACAGATGCCTACAGGGAAATAATTCCCCCCACAGTTTTCATCAGTTCCCTCAATCGTTCAATTGTCTTATTACGGTCTAAAATATTTTTTACAGATGAGCACTCCCTTCTCTTTCAGGTGATGGTTCTGTTGTGGCATGTCAGCCAGCTTGGTGTCCTTTATGATTGGATTCCCAGGTTTCTCTTGATTGCATTTTAGCTGCAGTAAGCCTGCATGCGCTAAGCACTGGCACTGCTTTTAGCCTTGGTGAAGGTGACGTAACGGAAGAGGTTGGCATACGAGTTGATGGGGAAGAAGAGGACCAGCAGAATCTTGGAGTTAGTAACTGTGATGAGGGGAACCTTGAATGCATCAGGGATGGCAAAGAAGGAGATGGGCGCCATGCAGAGAAAATATGTGAAGATGAGCACATGCCATGCGCTTTGCAATCTTGGTGACTTGATGACTTGACTTTGAAGAAGTGTTGACACTTCTTCAAAGTCAAGTCAAAGTCAAAGTCAGCATTAATGTCAAATCTTCCATTTGTGCAAACATACAGAATATTTGAAAGTACGTTTCTCTCCTGTCCAACATAAAGTGAATTGTAATAATAAAGTGCAAAACAGCTAAAAAAAGAACATTTAGACAACATATAAATTAAGAAACTATATATAAAAAGAACTATGAGTCTGTATTATAGCAGCAGTCAGACATGGCAGTCAGACATGGAGTTTAGCAGCATTCAGACATATGAGTCTAAAAGAGGACTGAATGTGAGAGTGGAGAGAGAGTTCAGCCTCCTGACAGCCTGGTGGATGAAGCTGTTTGAGAGTCTGCTGGTGCGAGCACGGAGGCTCCGGTATCTCCTACCAGAGGGCAGGAGGCTGAAGAGACCGTGTGAGGGGTGGCAGGAGTCGCTCGCAATCATGGTCACTTTGCGGGTGAGGTGGGGGGTTGTCTCCTGCGGGGGGGGGGGGGGGGGGGGGGGGGGGGGGGGGGGGATGGGGGGGGTGAAGGCATGTGACTGTAGGGAATGTGTGCACAGGTCTACTGTAGCTATCACGAGAAGGTAATTCCCAATGCAGAGGTCTGCAAAAGCCAGCTGGTGGCACATGAGGAAATGAGGCAGCGCCAGCTTGTGCCGGCTGGTGAAGAAGACCATGGAGCACTGTCAGGTTACCAGTGATGGCCCGTATGTTGATGAACCAAATGGAAACTGAGAAAACTAAAGCCTGCTATGTCCTCACAGGGATTCAGGCGCACAAACCAAAGTTGGACGGGTCAGACAGAAGTCCAGTCATAGTGTAAATTCACGCTTCCAAAGCCTTCATCCTCAACAAGCCGATCAACGTCTGAGAATAATGGCCATCAAGTCCATCACTAGAGTCGTGTCTGCTGAAGCTCCAATCACACATTGAACCCTGTTTTCAAAGGAACAGAAGAAATTGGAGGAAATGGTTCTGTAGCGCAACAAGATCTCTACATTGCACTCCAGGCTGTCCGATAGATTGTTGTGTCATTTGAAATCAATGTTGCTGCCACTGAAGCCTTTCATTATTAACAAGACGATAGGAAAGTCCCTGCAGAAAAGGCAGGAAATCAAGTAAGACTCACTCACCATTGCTTGAATATTAACACATATGAGACACACAAACACATCTGTGAAAACTAGCCTTCAGTCAGCTGAGCTGCATATTTTTAAACGCATGTCAGTAGTAAAATATAAACCACTTGTTATGATATTAATAGTCTGTATTACACACAAGGAGTAATTTCGCTCAATGATGGAAGGAGAAGCTAAAGAAGGCGCTACAGAGCACTGTACGCCAAAACCACCAGACACAGGAACAGCTTCTTCCCACTGGCCGTCACTCTGATGAACAGACTCTTCATCTGCACTATCTGCACTTTTTTGTTGTTTTACTACTGTCTTTAATGTCCTTTTTATATTTTTTATATGTATCTTGTATATTGTGTGTGGAAAAAAAAAGTACGAAGAGCAAGTGAAACCGGAGTCAAATTCCATGTATGTGCAAATTTACATGGCCATTAAAGCTGATTCTGATTCTGATTCTGATTCTGATGCACAAAGCATTATCTTGTTTACCATCCCTCAAGTCTGAACACATAATTAGAGCAATTAATCTAAGACATAAAACGTTAGTCTGCAATTTAAATGATCACTTTGACAAACATCATCTTCTCTCTGTCACTCCCAAATAAGCAAATAAATGTTGCATTAAGTGACAAGACTCCAGGGCCCTTGGCTCCTTTGAAAGTATCTGGATCACTCCGAGTGTTGCAAAAGCATAATACTGTGACAACACACTTACGTACATCATTCAAATAGAAAAAAAAGGATGTGTGGGAAAGTACAGTTAATATCCTTGTCCTGTTGAAGGCGTGGTCGTGTATTTCTCTGATGCCTTTGTTGTACAGGTTCCTGTAATCAGTCACATGATTGTTATGAGTAAAGGTGAGAAATTGCTACTTTTCTTAAAGTTTTGTTCCAACTAGTGTAAAGCAATTTAAAAAAATGATTGCATCACTTACATAGTAACTTATTATTTTGTCATTCCAGTGAAAGCATTTGTAGGTATTTCCAGTAGATACAGGTTGTCACAGATATCCCTCCAATAGTATGACAGTTAAAAGCAATGCAATGTGATGGTGCTTATATATATTATTAAATATGCTGATTGACACCCAGTGTCCTTTGCATGGGTAATGCTAAAGTGATGTATTGAGTTAAACAAAACACTCTAATAAAACTACCAAGCGTGGTCATGACAGGAGGAGGACATAGTACTATCACTGATAGCCCTGATAGTACTGATAGTGCCAACTGTTTCTTTTCCTTATTGTTGTACTTCCACTGGATGGCGACAAAGCCAGATACAAGCAAAGGCAAGGAGATAAAACAGTGTTTATAGGCGTCCACATATTTAATAACCAGTAATGAAAAGTAAATGGGCATAACCAAGCAAATAAACTCTATTTTAAAGGACAATGTTTAGACCCCTGATACATGTTATATGTATTTGTCTGTTCAAGTCTTAACAGATTGAACGTAAACTCAATTATAGCATTACGTGTACAGTCTGCTTTTCTTTAATAAAAAGGCTTTTCGCTCAACTCCTACTTTTAATTAAATATAGCAAGGCACCAACCCGCCAATCACACCCGAAATGCCAGCACGTTATCGATACAGTCCAAAAAGAGCACCATATTTAGGGTAGTCTTGATCGTGCGCCGTGTAACACTATTATTTCCTACAGCACTGGAAGGCAGCATCAGTTTGCGAGGAGGTGGGGTTTTTGAAGTTGCCTTCACAAGCTGATCTGCAGTCGGTTATTTAAAAGCCTCCCCATAGACGTCGGCTAACACTGGCTGAAAAAAACCGACTCTAAGTCAGCACTTACGGAAAGCACCGTACAGGAAGGCAGGAAGTCAAACTTGTCACTCCCGAGATCAAAACTTTGAGACATAAACAGCAGACGTACTGTTGGAAATATAGAAAGTCTGACCTCTTGCTACCGAACAGCCTCCAGCGATGGACAAGCTCCGTCGTGTGTTAAGCGGCCATGAGGAGAACGAGGAGCTGGGGCTCACTGACCAGGTAACGTGAGCTAACTGTACAGGACACGCTGCTAATGCTAAACGGATACAATCTAATAAAACAAGGACTTGTGCTAGTTTCTTTTCCTCTCTGACAGTCCCGCTTTTAACCTGAAAGTGGTTTGTTTTCTTCCAGCTAACGTTTGCTAGTTACGTTAATGTATCATTAAGTAGCTAACCTTGTTCAAACGTGTCAGTCTCTCTGTAGCATTTCATAGACATGTTGGCTAACATAGCAGTTTCATTATCATGTCTTATTATTATTCCGGAATATGTTTTTATCATAATGTCATATTTGTGTGGCAGCATTCAATAAATTGTATTGTTTGTTTATTTGCACTTTTTACACGCGTTCCCGGTGAGGAGGAAACTGGGTAAGATGCTGATTTGAACACTGTTTTTATATAATCGGCCACGTGATTGTAACTTTACTTGTCTCACAGTTTCACTCTGACACACCATATAGTCTGCCACGTTTGCAATTCTGCATTTCCTTGCAGATTATACTATACAGCTTGTACGGAGCCCTTCTGGGTTCACCATGTGACCCCAGAGGTGCTGTGTAGTATGGTTGTATTTGTTATCTTGCCTAGTGTGTGTGTGTGTGTGTGTGTGTGTGTGTTTGTGTTTAAAGATATTACTGCAACTGAGTGTTATCCGTTTGGCTCGAGCCAACATGGTTAGATCCCCAGTAGAAGGCCTTTGGGTCACTGGACTTGTCTTGTGACATCCTCCCATTGTTCTCACCAGGTCCTTGATGCCAGCACTCTCAGCTACAGCACCCGGGTGAAATGGTTTGTCATATGCTTTGCTGGAGGCATCCTGTGCTCAATACTCGTGAGTGTCTCTGCCTTCTCTCTGACTTTATGCTGACATCAGGAATGCAGAGCAGACATAACACTATTACTGTTGTCGGGAACGGTCCAAGTTATTTTTGTTCTTGCGCTATGTTTGATTTATAAGCACCATACAACTCTCAAATTAACATTCCCTCAGAGCAAATCGCATCAAGACAAATTCCTGTTCTCTTACGCTTGCAGATTATAGTGATTGTCAATTGTCACTTGTACTTAATTAACACCTATAGGTTGCCTGCTGTTTTCAGTTTCAGTTTGTAGGGTGTGGTTTTCACTTTAAATGAAGTCTTATCACTGGCAGCACTTGCTGATAACACGTTGAAGCCACCACATTGTGATTCTCACTGACAAAGCCCCAGCAGAACCTATGTCGGCTGGGTGGTGAAAGTCTATATATAGTCATATCTATGCGCAGAGCCACAAGGGTCCCCATGATCCCCTTTTCTGTAGAAATAAGCAATGTGCAGAATTTGCTCCTTCCGTGAGATGCAGTTATGAGCGGCAGGTTCTTTGAATGTCCTTATGACCAAAACATTACAACACTTAAGTAAAAGGGTAGTTGCGCCATCTTCTTGAAAGCTTAACTCATAACTGTGTCCTCTAAATAGTATTCCTCCCATGATGAAATGCAGACTCTGTTTACACTCAGAGTGTGACACTTTGTCTTTTTCACTAGAAGTGGTCCCGATAGTGGGCATGCGAATCTTAAACAATGCCTCATATTGTCTGTTGGCACTAGGGGGAGCCCATCATATGTCAGAAAAACCCATGGACAGCTCACAGAAGTCCTTGTTGCTTTTTGTTTGTTCCAAGGAAAGAAATAACATTGATGTAAGCCTTCAATCATCTCAAAGTCCAGGATTCATTTAGATACTTGCCAATTATCCCTATATGAAAGTTTGGTGACGTTATTCTCTGTAGCTGACAGAGACTTTTCTTGTTGTTTCGTCAGGGTTCAGCGCTGCTGTTCCTTCCGAATGGAATCAAGCTTTTCGCCGTCTTCTACACTATAGGGAACGTCGCAGCTCTTTCCAGGTAAGTCCGGCTCAAACTGGCAATGTCAGAGAATTGTAATGACTTGATGTGGCTCTCTGCCAGGAATACAACAGATGATGAGCATCGGGCTCGTGAACTCTGAAACTGTTTTATCTTGATGACGCGCTACTCTGTTAGTCATCCATGGACAAGTTACACTTCTCCCAAATTTTTGCTTGTAAACTGTAAGTCTCATCAAGTAGTGTAATTCTGCCTGTTATTTAGCATCTTACACTCTGTGCACTCATCACCTGATGCTCAGAGTTTGGAGCACAGTGCCTGAAGAACCATGCGATGTAGTCATTCTGATTCATGATATATTTATTAGATACACAGGGGTGACTACTGGTTCTGCACCAGGAAATAGGATTATAGCTAAAATGATAATCTCTGTTATTTAATCAGATTAGTATAATTGTACATTTATATTCAAACTACAATCTAAATGAATGGAGAACTGCCATTGCAGTAACATGGCACTTAGTAAACCTAAACCTTTAAATCTCATCAACAATACTGCACCACATTTAGTTTATTTCATTGTGATCTTTATTATTATATACTTAATTCTGCCCTGCATTTTATTTGTATGTTGCCTGAAAGTCAGTGGGAGATTATTAAAGATAGACAATGGTCAGTGGGAACAGACTCGCTACTTGTGTCCCCTAACGGTTCCTATGAGTAGACATTGCATTGGTGTTTGTTCTCATAATACTCAGAAGCATTTTATACAATGTTAATTCTATCCTAGTGACATAGTGTGACATTGATTCAGCCAGTATTTAAATCAGGAGAGACCAGTCGGATAAAGAAAAGATAATTGTTTATTATTAACAGATGACAGACATGTGATTATAAAGTCTTTGGTCTTTTGAAGCTGATGGACCAGTGAAGACTGAGCGGGGAGGTGGAGGGGTCGTCACGGCAGCATGAATGATCTGAAGGTAGAGAGACAGTCATGTTTTAAAAGAGACGGCTGCAAGATGATTGGCTAACGATGCAATAGTTTCATTGTGCTTATTGGATAGAGGAGACCAGCTGATCTAAACAGCTGGTGTCATGATTGACAGCAAGTACATAATGAGTGAGCATGCTTAAGAAGTGATTGGCAGATGTATGAGAAATAAATGACGGGCTCAGGCATGCAAGCGTATGGTCTACCGACTGAACTTGCACTATACCTTCGTTAGTAAGATCTGTCGGTGTGCTCTAATGATGCTGCAATACTGACTACTATATAGATGCTGACGTATACTTATTGTTCATAGTTTAATGTCAGGGTTGAGTAATATGAGAATTTAATTTTCTATCACGAGATAGCAGCATCCTTCTGGATTTTACATTTTTTATTATTTAGTCTCGATAAGCCAAGGGCTAGATCTAATCAAGATGTCTTTGACAGTGAACCATTGATAAGGGGATTTTTTTTTTAAGACAGGGCAGGTATCGGATGTGCAGAGGGTTTAGATGTGTCAAGGAACTGGGTCACCTGCCGGGTTACCAAACCAAACTAGGACTGTGACATATTTCAATGAGTTTAATGCAATTTTCATCTTTGTGGAACTTTGACAGCAAGAAGATTACTTAGTTACCTCATTTCACCAACAGCAGTGGAAAGCTGTCATTTTCATAAGTCACCTGCAAGTGTTATAACAATGGAATAACCAAATATGAGTCCCTTTCGACAAGCAATACAAGTGTTTGGCTTTCAAAAAAGTCCCTTCAGTTTGATAAATTTCATTTGAAACCTTTTTTTTTTTTTACCCCGGCTGTGTCTTTTTTTTTTTTTACTTCTTGCTTTTCTTTTGTAACCAGAAATGATTTGTCTTTAAACCAGACTTTCTTTTCATCAAAGTAAAATGTTTAGACATTAAACCCTCCGGCATTGGTTTCATATTGGAAATGTTATCGTTGTCACACTGCTCGCTGCAGCATGTGCATGGATGTCATTAGTGTGTGTCCTAGTGAGCGGTTGATGAAGAGCGTCCATCCCTCTCAGCAGACCAGTAGAAAGATCACGGACGACTCTGATGTCTCATCTAACCGATGTGACGCTGCACAGAGTCGCTCTACCCACTCGGCTCTGCTGAGCCCAGAGCTGTGTGACTCGTCAGCGGGGAAAGCCTTTGTCTCGTCTCCGTCACTGACGGCACACATGCATCATGTAGGAGGGTTGAGTGTCACTGTGGTGTTGGGCATGAAATATTTACCCCCAGCATGTCGCGTGATTTTGATTATGGTGGCGATGCTATTCTGATGTCAGTCGGAAGAGGTGTCTGTGTGTCTGTCTACAGTATGAAGACTTTTCTGAAATCCATCGTGACCAAAAATGTGTCTTAGATTTAAATTTTTCTGATGTTAGCATTTTGGAGTAAACAGATTGTAGGCCCTACATATTGAATGGAGGTGTAATGATATATGTGTGTGTGTGTGTGTGTGTGTGTGTCACAGCTGACCACCAAGATGATATCTGTTCATCACTTTCAAAAGGGTTATTGAAAAACTAAAAGGCTGTTTTTAATACATTACCTTGGTAACTAGCATCGGCACATCATCCAGCATGCCGAACGGACAAAGAAGCAAATGACACTTAAACTTCAACATGTACACTGTCTCGGCTGCACTGGGTACTCTCTGGAAAGAGCAGTGGGGGGGAAAAAAACATGATAGCAAACATTTGATGGATGAACCTTTTTAAACCAACAGGTCAATGTACTTTTTTGCTGATGTATTCAAATTGTAATTATTTTTTCTTTACTTTTTTTCTTCCCATTAAGCACCTGCTTCCTAATGGGACCACTAAAACAGCTGAAGCGCATGTTTGAACCAAAAAGACTGATAGCCACCATTGTCATGCTGGTAAACACCGTGTGCTTTACGTTACTTTATACCCTAAATTGAGCCAGATGCTTCACGTGAGCCTCATGTTTTATCCTCCTGTGTATTAGAGAGTAGTCCATACCGTAATATCGTAGGTGTCTGATTCCTATTTGACATGAGGCCACGATGCATTTACATTGTACCTGCCTTCACCTACGCAACACAGATGATTGTTGCCACATTTAGTGGCTTTTGTTTAATATATTTCATGAGAAATACTGAACGAAATCAAGTGTCAGACAGTGAACGTCATTCTGCAAGCGGACGAGAAGATAACCTTTCCTTTCCTCTTCCATCAGCTCTGCCTTGTCTTGACTCTGTGTGCAGTGTTTTGGGTAAGTAGTCAACACGTGGTTTTTAAAGCCAGTTCCAGTCGTTGTTGTTTAAGTGCAGTGTTTTCAACTGTTAGAATGACCTTTTCTGTGTTTTCTTTCTTTTACAGTGGCATAAAAAGGGGCTTGCTATCATCTTCTGTATTCTGCAGTTTTTGGCAATGACATGGTAAGTGTGAGCAGCCGTCACTCCACTGTGGCACAGTTAGCAATTAATTTACTCATCGCTCACACCCACTCAGTCGAAGCTGTCTTTCCGTGGTAGAGAACTTTGCTCCGGCTGCTTTGCCTCTCAAGAAATGTCTAAGAGCTGAGTTTAATCACACTGCTGTTGCTTTAAAGTGACTTGCTGCAATTGGCATGGTAGTTTAAGCTTTTTTTTTAACTTTACTATAAAGCGTAAATATCATACCATAGAAGTGTCGTATAATATTATTATGTTATTAGATGCACAAAAACTCAAATAAGTTGCCTTAGTTTCTCTGAGCAGTCAGTGACATCCGCTTGACGTACGCGTCGTGTTGTAAGAAGACGGGCCGGTAGGTTGCCAGGCATTGTGGTCCAGTAGGTCAGTATATTTTTGGCCTGTGGAGGAAGAGGTCGTGCCAGTGAGGATGTACTTAGAGACGTAGAGACGTCACAGGTGTTGTTGTCGTTGTTTACACACAAAGTCGCTGGCGGCTATCTCTGGGGTCACTACGACAGAGGTATCGCAGGTAAATGGTTCATTGAGAATACGTGGAACCCTGAGTCCTCAATTAGTTTAAGTAAGTAAATTAAAAACCTGAACAATCTTAATGTCCTGCACTTTGTAACACTGTTTGTCAAAACAAGACATCATCTTCGGCTTTGGGAAATTATAATTGAAAATTTTTCCTCTGTTTTCTGATATTTCTTCATACTAAGTAATCAATCGATTAACCGTAAAGATATTATATCTAATAATGTAATTTTGTTTAGTTGCTAGTATTGCTTTCTGACTGCTGCAGATAACTCAGACTAGATGTCTGAGTAAAGAGACCAACGTGGCTGGTCAGCTCATAATAAGCCCTGTGAGTGACACGTACGGGCATGTCAGCACTTGTATGTTCATTAATTTGAACATATTTGCACAGCAGCAACAAAAGGCTTTCAGGTTTGTGAATGTGCATAGAAACACAAACCCCCAGCGGCTCAGGAGGAGGGGAATGGACAATTTGATTGCATCACTGAGCAAGAACCGTGTCGGCCTCATCACTAGACTGCTGTTGCACCTACGTGTTGTACACTCACTTCCGCTCGGCCTGCTTTCTTGGAGGCATCGCCATGGTAACCACAAGCCACACATCTCAAGCGCATTCTAAACAGACGGGGTGGGGCATGGGGGGGGGGGGGGGGGGGGGTCGCGCCCACGCAGGCACTCAGACGTCTGTGTGAAGGTGGTTCTGTAATATGTAGTCCACACACACACGGAAGCAAAGTCCAGTCCTGTGAAGTGACCATAGGACGCTGACGCACTACTGACTGACACTGACTCAATACAGGCAGTGGGAAGTTAATAAAAAACATTGAATTCACTTTATTTAGTTTAGATATTCAGGACATTCATGTGAGAGATGCTTACAGAACTCGTGATAACTCTTAAAGCTCACAGATGAGGGGTCCCTGCTCACTGGGGTTAAAGTAAGATGGCGGCAACTCGGGCTTCGGATGTAGTTAATCATCCAACTGCCGTACCAAATTCCTCACATATTTCAAATGTAGTAGGTGCTTGATCAGGTTTTATTTTTATTTTTTTTGCTTCACTTCAGCAGTAATCATTTCCTGGACAGGGAATTGTGTTTTTGTTGTGCTCCGTGTTTGTCTCCCAATCCATCTGGACTCATGAGTGCAAAGATTACAGTGTATCCAATTCCTTCTCAATCACGTTTGGTTAATCCCCTCGCAGAGCGATCGTAAAAGACCCTTCGGCCCAATGATCATTGCTTAACTTTTAACACTTATTTTACATGTTGGCGTTCTGCTCATAAGGAGGCCGTTATTATGCCGCTAATGAGCTCTACATCTACTTCAAGTCCCGCATTCTTTTTGGTGTTATTTTATACGTTTAATCTATAATCTCTTTGACATCACATCATTACAATACAATGACGTCATTCAGACGAGCATTGTTAATAAAACATGTGTACCTTCAGTTAAGATCCTGAGATTTCCAGTGATTGCTTGTTAAAATACAGGAGGATGTGTTTGCAGTCATCTACAAGACATCTTGAACATCTATGACATGATGAAGCTTTTGAAACGCAACAGCTTGCTTCAAATATTTCACTAATGTGGCCACAAACCAAATCTAACGTTGGATTCATCTGAGGGAAACATTACATTCATCAAATAAAATGTGATATACATACTAATAGTAAGGTATTTTAAGAATATATTTCTGATTAGTTTGACATGCTCATTCTCACAATATGTTCTATCTAAATAATGTCTTCTTCTACAGGCAGTAACTTTTCATCCTGACGATTTTGTATTTTTCTGTTTCAGGTATAGCATCTCTTACATTCCATTTGCCAGGTAAGACGACTTGATTGTATGATTTTATGTTGTGTCTGCGTTGACCTGAAGGTGATTTGTATGTCCTTTTGTTATGTGCAGTTATCCGTGTTACTGACTGAATTCTGTCCATTTTATAAGAGCTACTATTCATGTCTTCACAATGCCCTCTACAAACTAACTGGAGAGAATACTGTGTGTGACCCTTCAATGAAAACATGTTTTCATTCATCTCAAAACACTGTTTGCTGTTTTCCCCCAACATATGGCTGTAATTCCCCCCTCCCCCCAACGACTAGTGCAGGCACTTAATGTCAAGCAAATGGCAGCTTGTTGTTTCACGCTCCTCCGTGCTTTAGCCCTGTGACGCTATTTGCTTCATCTGTGACATCTAAACGAAATCATTTATTGTGCAATAATGCTCTTTCAGGCAGATTTCCCTCAATATTTATCTCTCAAATGTAGCTTTTATATGACTTGTGATGAGCTTATGTTAAGCTCTATAGGGTTGACGCACAATGCAACATTTTGATTAGATCAAGACCCAAATAGTCTGTCCTGCATAAGAGAAGAGGATCAACAACTCTCATAAGTCGTCCTTACCTACTTTGTCTTTATTGTAGATAATGTGCAATATAGAGCCTAACAGCATTTAAATCTTACAGCGATTTATTTAGTCATTTCTTCAGAGTACACTACAGTAAAGAATTTGAATTAACAGAAAATACTCCCCGATACTCAGATGTTCACTTCTACTGTCCACCTTGATGTACCACCTCAGCGCTTTCCCCAAACCGAGCACAAGGTGTGACGTTGTTTTGTCCGTCCAGCTGTAAGAGGGGTTACGTCTCATTTGGTGAGAAGTCCAAAGCCCCCCCACCGCTCCCAGCCCAAAAGCCTTGTGTATTTGGGCAACGCTATAATCCGTGCTGACAGCTGAGAGACGGCCCATAACCTCCCAGAGTGCCCCTCCCCCAATCCAAACGCTTATCACAATACAAAGCTGGGACAAAGACCTTTTGCCGTGCCACCCTTCCAAAAACCAAATTCCTACAGACGGATGCAAATGTGACGGCCCCACCTTGAGCTGAATAGTGAAATCCTGACGATCACCTATTTATTTGTTTATCCATTGTTGTACTCTTTGTGTCAACACATTATTGTCTTTTCGCTTTAAGCTTCTTACTGTAATCCGTTTTTCATTTAATTTAGATTTGATCATGTATCTCTTGGCCGTGTTGTAACGGAACAGCATATTCTGATCACAGAGCTCTGAGTGACGCATTAGACTTCCGGTCTGTTGGTCAAACCAACTGATACCGGTTAACCACAACACCACATGGCCAATGGACTTGATCTTTTAATGTGTGTTACTTTGTTGCCTATTTATAGCCTCTATTACCAAGACACTGAAACCTGCTGCACGTGCACTTCCCACAGTGCTTTAAGGCTTCTTTTGCTCTGTGTTTAATCAGAAAGGGGGAGGGTCATTTATTTGTGCCTTTTTTAGGGAAGCAAAATGGCATCAAGCCATAAGTGATTTTTTATTTATATATATATATATAAAATTTAAAAAAAAAACTCATGCTGTATGGGAGGAAGAAGAAGAGGATTCTTTGCATTTGAAGGAGCCGGTCTCCAGTCTGTCCGCCGACCTCACCTCCTCATCTCCTCCGTCCTCCCCTCCTCCCTCCCAGACTGCTTATGATCCCCCTTTCTCCTTTTAACCTTGACTGGTCCCACACCTCCTCCACTGAAATTTCACCGTGGCTAGAGGCAAAGTCTGCATAGCAACGCACCGATGGCGAGAGCAAACGGTGCGAGGAGGAAATGGAGCAGGCAATGACTGTCTGTGGTTTCCATGGCGATCGCTCGTATTGCATCATCCCTCAATAGTACCTGGAGAAAGGGAGCCCCCATCACTCTGAGCGTGTGGTGCTTCCCCGCCAAAACACACTCACTTATTCATGACGAGCCCAGCCCAAATCATCTAAACAGAGTGGAAGTGCTTTTTATGTCGCGTTTAATTTTGTACGCATGACAACATTTTGCCTTTCGCTTCATTTTTTTACAGGGATGCTGTGATGAAATGCTTCACCACCTGTCTGAGTTAGGACTCCTTCATCCACAATCAGTGAAGACTGGTCCTAATATGCAAACTGTAAGAACAGTAGCTCTGTAAAATATACATCTGTGTTTATACACTATCTCCAGATTTTTACCATGGCGTGTTTCATACTGTGAATCCTCACTTTTTAAGTCCAGCTGAAGGTCTATAACTATAATCAGATTATAACATCTTGATGTGGATGAGATGAGTGCATGTAATGCTTAATATATTTAAATATATCCCGATTGTGTTTTTGACGATTTTAAACCATTTAAGTGCAGGGAAATTATTTTGACTGAGTGCCTTTACATTATTCATTCATAAATATATATCTATAGATATATACATTATTTGGTATATTACTGTTTATGCAGTAATGTTCTGTGTTCTCACACAAGCATTATTAAAACACATTCTTTATGTACAAGGCACTGATGTGAGGCTCTCAGATGCTATTCCATGTTTGTATATGATCATTTTCTTTTAGGTGATTGAGACACTGCTTCATTGATAATGCACTGGAATATTTGATATCCACCTTTTTTTAAGTTCTTTTTCCCAGTTAAAGAGATTAAAAAAAGCAGCTCCTGTCTAGTCTGTTTGTCTGTGTGTAACACACCTGCCCCCCTTAGCTCATCAAATTACATTAACGTTGCTTTCATGCCAGATGTAGCGATGACCCCGTTATTTACGCTTTTCTGAGTATTGTGATTTCGATGTGACCCAATAACCCAGAATAGCTTGCGTCTAGTTCCCTATGTTGCTTCGGCATGATGGCATAGCCTTTGAGGATGTGGTTGTCATGACGACCTCCTCCAGAAAATTCATAAAAACCTCAGCCTTCCCCCATCTGTGGCGCAGATGTTCACATTATCCGGAGGTGTGCTTTATTTTGTATTTTATAGAATACCTTGGACCCGTGGTATCATGTATGGATGATATATTTAAAGCCGTTTCCTGCATCAATAGCTCCATAGAAGGTCACAGGGCACCTTGTTTCCTGTGTGTTAGCTGCAGGATTTGTCCAAGGTATAACAAGCATGCCTCCAGGCCGCCTCCTCTTTCTGCTTGATGCGGCTGAATAACAGCGTTGCACTTCCTGTTGTGCAGCCCCCACATAGTTTCATTAGACGCTCGGATAATGCTACGTGTTGGTGGTGGATTAGCATGGACGAAATCTCCCCTCAGTACTACTTTTTCAACCAACTTGGCAGGGACCCAGCAAATCCTTGAGCAATTAATCAGAGGGATAAAATGATTCTGTTGAGCAAAGGGATTGTGGTTGTTTTTGTTATCGGTTTTCTTTGCCTGCTATTTTTGGACTTCAGTGAAGTTTGAGGACGAGGATGATGGGGAAGAACCCTGACCTCGGAAATCTGTTCAGTCTCCCAACTGTTTCCTTTAACTGATCCAGTGTTGTGTCAGAGAGGAGAGGATCCTACGCCACCACAACAACCAAGAGTCTGTGTCCCCTTAAGCTTAATGGTCCAGCTCATCTTGTAAAAAACTCTCCATGTTGTTTTTTTGTATTCCAATAGTGAGTCAGTGGCTGCTGACCTAAATATATTTTTGGTTTTGTTGGAACATATTCTGCTACAGAAACGCAACTCAAGTCTTGTAGAAATAGTAGAAAGTCAAACACAAAAGATTAAAGTATTGAACCACCATGGGCCCAGTGTTTTTCCTGTCTTTAAAGCAATTAATTTGTACACTATAATGTTAATTGTCTTTCCCTGAAATCCCTCATATTGATATAGAAATCACCAGAGCAGCTAAATAATAAATGGTCAAATGTTTCAAAAACTGTAAAAGATCCTCCGGCAATGTCAGATAAACAGTCTAAACATTGATTTTTCCTCTTATACACCGAGGGAAACAAAATCATATTGAATACATTCTGTAACTGTTGGTGTGAAAGTGCAGATATCAGCAAAATGGAGGAGAAATCAATATTGTAAATCTGTCTGACAATTCCTCTGGATGTCTTTTGGGCTCCATGGCTGAAAGAACAACAAAAGACCTTCTACATGCATCCTTTAATTGATATTTGAGATATTGACTGACTGACAAAGCATTGAGCCAATGACATGTTTTGTTAGTTCAAGGACAGACAAGGTTATTTTACAGCAACAAGGACCAAACGGGATCTGTATGGCCATATATACACATGTGAGGTATATCTACTTAAACTGAAGAATGTAAGTTCAAGATGAAGAATGCACATTTTGTATGTTTCTCACCTTTTTCACGTTAAGAATATAGGCTCAAATTGATGCAGAAGTTTCTGCTTAATTTCCTAATAAAGTTACAATTGATACTTGAAATTATGGAAGCCTGTTTCTGCCACTATGAGTAAAAATAAGATCATGTAAGTCATAATTATGAGATACAAAAATAGTATCTCATAATTATGAGTTAGTATATGAAAGGGACGAAATATTCGTCCCATTTAAGAACCATATATCCATCTTAAACACGTCACTTTTAAAATATATCCATCCACGCTATTTTTTTTGCAGATGAGTGATATTTTTCAGGCAGATAATAATCATACAAATGTGAGCATGTGGGTTTAGTGACCGTGAAGCAGCAGAGAGGCGCTGTGAGGAAAGATGAGAGGACCATGAGGTGGATGTTGCTCATCGCTTGAGGAAGTACTTGTAAATTATGAAATGACATCACCACAGTTTTTGCCTGGCTTTGTTTGGTGCTTTGCGTGACCACGCCTTCCTGCCAGCCCCACCATAAAGCAGCCAGGCCGTGTGTGTGTGTGCACCAGTTGAACTCCAGTCATCGTGGACAACAGGTGCACTACAACAGCCCCTCTCCACCCCGCTGCTGGATAATGCCCGCAGAGCGCCGCCGGTCGCTTTGCGCAGGACTTCTGCACTTTGAACATTTGCACGTTTTTGTATCCTGATCTCTTCCGACCACAAAGATGCCTTTTCCGCCCATCAGCCTCCACCAGCGGATCTCCTCTCCGGGCAGGGATCTATTCGGGAAAAAGAAAGCCAACGCAGTGCCTCCTCACACTGAGCACACCAGCAAATCCGGCGGAGAGAAAGGGGGATCTGATAAAGAGAAGCAGTCCACTTCTTGGACGTCGGCGAATTTAAGGAATTTGGGGCGCAAATCCCAGCAAGAGAAGCGCAAAAGCTCGGCTCAGAAGGCAGGTGCCGGCCAGGAGAGCCAGGAAAAGAGCTCCTGGCTGACGATACCAAAACCTCAGGACTCATTCGAGAGAGTCAGGCGCTCCAGCTCCATGGACTCCGCCAGACACCTCAACGGCAAAGAGGAAGGGAAGAAGGAGATCCAGTTTACCCTCAGTCTCACACCGGAAGCCAT
Source organism: Myoxocephalus aenaeus (assembly GCA_038501785.1). Taxonomy (NCBI): domain Eukaryota; kingdom Metazoa; phylum Chordata; class Actinopteri; order Perciformes; family Cottidae; genus Myoxocephalus; species Myoxocephalus aenaeus. The sequence continues at coordinate 3,051,162 of JBAMJR010000028.1, read as the reverse complement.
TCTTGTCATCCAAAAGCGAAATCTAGAAAAGCAGATGATGGCAAAGCAGCAGAAGTGTTGCGCCTCGGCGGACTTCCGCCACAGGCGAGTTTTTCCATCCAAAAAGACGCACGGGTCGACCAAGGGCTGCGCTCCTGTGGCCAAGGAGGAAAGCGCCGAGCAGGACATCACCGCCATCGTGAAGATATCTCTGTTGAACGATCAATACAAGTACGACGATGTGGAGTATGAGGAAGAGGATGGAGACGTGGATGAGACTGTCGTGAGGAAATGTAAAGAGTGGCTCAAAGGGGTCGAAAATGCCTCCGCTTTGGGAAAAGTCGACAAACTTTCTGCGCTCCCGCACCTCAAAGGCTGCTGACACCTGACTTTTGATCTTTCTTTTTTTCTTTTTCTTTTTTACACTGCAGACTGAAAGAATGATGGACTCATGAAACGCGTGCACCGATGGAGGCCCGCTGTGATGGCATCTTCAATTTGAGTATTATAAATGAAACGTTCGCAAAGGAGGACAAAAGACAATCCACTCCAGAGGAATGTCAATTAGTTTCGGAGTAATTTGCTAATTTAGATGTCACACAAAAACACACTTATTGAAGAAAATGAAAATAAGTCATCTACATCGGACATTTGACATTCAACAGAAATAAGACATTAAAGCTGAATTGCAACCAACAGTGCTTCTTATGGTTCACAGGGATGCTGCTTTGCGAGTTTAATGCCTGTTCAATGTTTTGTTACAGTTTGAACTGAATACCTTAATATTGTCGTCCTTTGCACATGGTTTTTGTTTTCAGTGGGGCGCCTGTGTATTGGCAGAGGGGTTTGCGTGAAGGGACGTGAGAGCGTTCCTTTGTGCTGAGAACAATACTGTCAACAGGGCTGTATGTCCCTGCTGATGAAACCAAACGGGACTGTTCATGTGTTCCTCTAATAAGAGGGTTATATCCTTTTGTAGGGATTTATCAGCGATGTACAGTATTTAATATGTACTAAATATTTGTACTGTCTAACGTTTTCTCAGCTGATGACTTTATGCCATTTGAAGTAAAAATTGTTGTTTTTTTAAATTATGCAAGTGTCACTGACCTTTTTAAAGCGTTTAAAAGCACATGTGTCTTGTTCCTCTTGAATAATTATGTTATACAATGCTGATTTGCAGTCATTTAGACTTCTGGCCAGTTACCAGACTTTTTATTTACAGGATCTTGTGTTACTACCTGAAGCCATTTTGGCATTAGTGCTGTAAGCCTCTTAGATTGCATGTTAAGCAGGTTGCCCGGTGTACCGAGGGGCCCAGGTGCAGGATCCCTTCAGGAAATTACCTCCACTCTGCTTTACGTTTGTTATATCGAACCAAGTAATGCATGGAGCTACCAAGAATAAACAGCGTTGGTATACCTAATATCTGGGGGACAGTTTCACCCGAGGGTGGCAGAACTATAGCAAATATATTCCCAGTTGGAATTTAGGGCTTAATCCTGACATTCCCATACTTATGTGGTCTCTGAGCTACAAAGACCCAAGTTGTAATTCTATCTGCGGTAATGAACTTCATGAACTGCTCAGGGAGAAACAGCAGGTCAGGGAACAGTTGAGGGCTTAAAAGCAAACCGGTATGAAAAGCAAAATAAACCAGTTAAAGAGATATTTAGCCTTTGTTGGTTCTTTTTAGCTGCCTTAAACTGTATTATGCTGACCATAAAACCAATCAGGGGAAACTTTGAAGGAAGCAGCAATCACATGCCAGCCGTTGACACAAATTAAATCTTCATGCAGGGTCACAAACATATTCAAAATGCGTGTACAGTGTGAAGGTTCCCCGCAATAAGGCTTAACTCCATTGTTCTCTGTAACTTGGTAACCATGTGGTACACTCTAAGTCCCACGGTGGACAGAAGACTGTGGCGTTTAGGACATAACCGTGTGTTTGAAAAGCCCATACACCAACTGGTAAGCTATTTTAGACAAATTACTCATAACCTCAGGTAACATTGTTGTTTGATATTATTTGGGAATTTGATGCCAATAATCTTTTCTCTGAAGGTCAATAGAGGATTTACCATGAGATCTGAGTGCAAAGACCTTCATCGATCCGGCACTCTGGATGCACACGCATTACCTGTTGGTGTCAGAAAGGTATTTTAAATAACCCACACCTCAACTCATGAGAGTTTCATATTTGATCCTGCTGTTATCCTGTCATTGTGGTCCGGGACAGGACATGACAGATTTCTCATTCATGTAATGTGAGTAAACAAACACGCTGCCAGAGTAAGACAAATTGTCCCCATTCAGTGTCACAAAAGTGTTTTTGTTGTTGCATGTTGCGGGCTGAGATCATGGCCGAGCCAGTACAGTGTGTACCAAGACCCGTTCGGTCCTCCGGGCCTCCCGTGATGATATTATCTACTGGCTCTGTGACCGAAAGTTGGGTAATCCTGCTCCATTGTGTCATTTCAATCGAGTCCTTGTTTACGCGCCTCTCTCTGGTATTCACTGCTGTCTGGTACGCCTGAAGCCGAGCTGTTCTTGACTGCGTCTGTCCTGGGGGTCAGATGTCTGAAGTAGCTCAAATACTTGTATTCAATAGGAAAAGTAGAATTTAAAGAAGCAGAAGCTGGCAACAAGTTCAGATGGTTGGCTTGGTTACAAGTGGAAACAAGTGGAAACTCTTTATCATTTGGAGTTGTTAACTCCCTTTCTTTTCAACTCTGCCTTTTTTTTAATCTTCTTTACCTGCAGCATCTAATGTCTTTATTTTCAAATTTTATCTGCAATGTCTCTACCCTGCTCTTTATGGATCAGGAGTAAAAAAAGAAGAAGACATGGCTGCAGGCTTCTGTCCACCTCACTGCAGCATCATGATCACTGTCTAGCAGAGTGACATGGTACAGCCGGACAGCTGCATTATCCTCCCCTGATTAATTGTGGCAGGGAGCGCAGATGGATGCCGCCTTCGCCCCGTCACTTACACTTTGCACACAGCAGTGAGCGCAAAGGGACTGCCGGTCCCTTTCCTCTGCCACGGCAGTATTACTGTGGCAACGGAACAGATAAATCCTTCGATTCCAGCAGCTTTTGTGAGAAAAAGACAAAGCAGACACTTCCAGAACAGACTCGGCCCATAAACCTCAGTAATGTGGTCATTCAGTGGCAGCCTGTTAGAACAAGGCTTTTCCCTGAGACAGGGCGACCTCCTGAGAGAAGACTTGGATCAGAGAGTCCCGTCCTCCCATAAAACTTCAAGCATGTTACATTCTTCATCTAAGGGTTATAAAAGGGAGTCTATAGCTCCATGTTTTTCCTGTGTAGTTAATCTGCTCTGGCATGCATAATACTGCCATTAGCCGTGCATTCTTTAGTAACATGCTCCACATTTTGCATTATTTTCCATCTTATATTTTCTCTATATACTCGGGGGCAAGACAGCATTTGCTTTAGAATTCTGCCTCTAAAATCTCCCTCTGCAACATCTGTTGGGTGTCAGTCTTTATCAGGATTAAATAAGGACACTGTTGCCCAATGACATACTTAGAGCAGATCACAGCCTTCCAAAATTATTTCCTAGAGACATGCAGGAAATACAGTGAGGGCTTTGTGGGAGAGGAGGTGGGCATAGTCCTCCTCCGTATTCTTTATTTATTTTTTGTCTGGGTATTGCAAGAACACAATGTGAAGCTGTTGTGTGGGAGGTTGCTTTTGGCAGATGACAGGGATTACCAAAAATGCTTTCCTTTTGTAATCTTCAAGCAAGCTGGCTGACTCACTCCCACAGCATCTAAATTGAGGTTTTTACTGTTGACAGGGAAGGGATGAAGTCAAAGCTGAGCCCCGGAGGAGGCAGGCATTGCGTAACAGCGGTCCAGACCTGGACCAAGAGGCCAAGGCCCGGGCTCAGGCTCAGCTCGACCAGGTTGATAAATACTGAACTGATACTTTTACAATAAAAAACGACACATTCATTGTCACAAAGTGCTTCCGTATTGACTATAATTGATCAGTAAACAATACCTTTATCGTCTCTTTATCTTTATAGTCAATACTGAAGCACTTCCTGTATACTAACTCAGGTGGTGCTTACTTGTAGCTAACTTCCTTTCAGTAAGTGTCCTTTCATTTCCTTGATTATCCTCCAGCGCCATCTGGAGGCGTACAGGAACATGCACCGTCTCCGAGACGCTCTGTGTCGCCGCTATGCCGCCTTGCTCAAGAACAAGGTTCTCTCTCAGAAAGTGTGGCTGCAGCAGAGCGACGAGACAGCCAGAGCAAAGTCACAGAAGGAAACTAAGCAGGTAAATCATTAGATGTTAACGTTGTCGAAACCGAGGGCTTTGGCTGAGTCCTGTGTGTATCGCAGAGGTAAAAATCTCTCTGACATTCAGTTTGAAGTGTTTTTCCTTGTAGTTTTATTTATTATTATATATTATATTCTTTGATATATTAAACACATCATATGTTTAACTTATATATTGGTGTCCATGATATCATGTTGAACTTGTTTTCCATGTCAGTGTTTCTCTTATAGTTAGTCGTCACACCGTTACTCCATGCTACAACATGTGGGGGCAAACATATATTAAATTAATTTGTTATCCAATCTCGACTACATTTTTCTCTCAACATGCACTACAACCGGGGTTAAGCAATTATGTTCATCCATGGTCCAGTTTGTTCCAACTTGTCTTCATTGTGGGATCTCAGTGGATTATTTTGTTTGTTTATTTTTTTTCATTCCTTTAAGAATAAAATTGTTTCATAAAAGTGTTTGTTTTGGGTATTTATCTCAGGGCATGCTGTGTTTAAATAGCCTAGGGCAGTTGATTTGCATGCCTCTCTACACATGGGGGCAGTGAGGGCAGTATTAGATCTAACAATGTCATATTTTTGGGAAATGACATGAGCCTTGTTTTTACATTTGTAACTACAAGAGAAAAGGTTTTGATGTAAACTGTGGAAGCCAAGTATGTTGGTGTGAGCCGGGGTTGGCTTCCCGGCTGCTATTTGCCTACCACTGAGCTGCACATTGTCTGGGCTCAAATACACAACCCTGCAAATCAAAGCCTCTCTGGTTCCACTACAACACCGCCACTTTCTCTTTTACTCCTCAAGTGACATGCATATCATTGAAAACAATTACAGCTACTGTTTACAACTTAATCCTGTGAGTCTTTAGGTCCTGCAAACTATAGCCTGCTAACACTGTTGATGAATGGGACTTCTATTGTAGGAACCTGCTTTAGTTAAATGTTAACAAGCTGCAGATGAAACAAATCATTTGCAAGTGATGTTTGAGCAGTGAATCCATTCTACGGAAGCAAAGACAGGTCGTAACATTTTGAATCTTATGAATACAGAATACCTTAATTGTGAAATTGAATCACGACTGCATTATTATTGTTGAAATTAAAAACACCACTGAGTTTATAGCATTGAAATGTAAATACTTTATTTTGAAAAATGTCTTATCTGAAATTTTGTTTTGGCATTTTTCTATATGTTTATCAATACGAGTGACCTTAAAACCACAAATTCAGATTGATGATTTGCAAAGTAAAAGATGTCTAACCTATGAATTCAATGGTATTTAAACATCGACAATACGGTTTTAGTAATGGTGAAATTTCACACTTAGGTATTAAGTTGTTGATGACACTCAAATTAGTAGGACCTTTATCCTATGACCTTCACTCCCATCCATCCTTCCACTTCTTTTTTATTTTATTTTGTTTGTTTGCTTTTAGCAATTGTAGTTACCTGTTCTTGCATGTAATTCTCCTTCTCCGCCGTATCGGCTGCTGGGGTTGGCTCGTCTCTGACAGGGTGTGAAAAGAGCAATAAGCTTTAGAGAGTGGCTGCATAGAGGGGGTCTAACATGAGAGAGATCCTGTCTTACCCCCCCCCCCCCCCCCCCCCACCCCCAGTAAAAGCAGAGCTTCGTCAGGAGGATGTAAATGTCCTCTCTAATGACTTGCACTTGGGGGGTGGGGGGCAAAAAGAGCACAATAAAGGACTATAGAGGCCCTCCAGGAGGAATCCGCTGCTTCAAATTGCTAAGCAAATGAAACTACCCGTTGTTTCCTCAGCTCAGATCGAGAGGCTCTGTTACAGACACAGAGGTGAGGCAGGACCAAAGCAGGCAAAGGCAGGAACACCTGCTGGGGCCTAATTGGTCCTTGCTGCCGTTAATGGCTTCCTGTGGCTGCGTGTTTACTTCTCATTTGTTCTGTGTACTCTGTTTCCCAGCCCCTGAAACAAGGGAGGGGCGCCTCAAATCTCTATTCCCACAACAGTTCTCCAACTGTCTGTCTTCCTCCTTCTCTTTTATTCTTCAGAAACAAAAGAAGTTGGCCTTCTCCAAGCTGCAGCACAATGACTCATACCTGAAGGCCCTCCCCAAAACCAGCTACCACCAGGTAGGTTTTGTCCCACTTGACTTTGATTGATGTTTCATCTCTCCCTGATATTCACAGTGTTCTGTCGCTGTATTTCTTTTCTGAGATCTTTGACCTCCAGAACCAGTTAGCTGAGCGAGGACATCTGAAGAGCCACCACGACGTGGAGGACTTCTATAGGTGCATCAGATATAACTGTCAGCCGTCTCAGCTGCACAAGAGTCTGGAGGATGTCAGGAAAAGGAGTTGAGTAACTGTTTGGTATATCAAATAAAAAAAAAATCTTCCTAGATCTATTATGGAAAAACCAGTATGACTTTGCATGTGTGTTGATGTAATTAATATTTACAGTGTTGGAAAGCAGACCTGCAGCTGATTTGATGACTCGACACAAGACCTCAGAGAAACAGCCCTGCACTGCTGAAGATAGAGGAGAGGAGGACCAGTCCAGGTGGAGACAACCCACACAGCAATACGTCTGTATTTGTTTTAGATTCTCATGAGTATTGACCCCTGACCAATTATTCTTTTTAAATAATCATTATCTCTGCCGCCTTGATTATAAAGCCTCTAGCATGCTGTTCTTTTAAAGCAATAGTTTGACATTTCCCCCCAAAATTCGCACTTCTGCTTTAAAGTGACATGTAGAACTCTTGAGATTTGTTGGAAGATAATATTAAGCAGCAGCATAACATATTTTCACCAAATATCTTTCAAATAAATTTGAAAAATGATACTGAAGACAGTATATTCTGTATATTTGAGAATCTACATGTCTGAAGTGTTATGTGTGGAAGATGCAGCTGGTGTTGGAGGGCTGGCAGGGACATGGCGCTCAGCTGTAGAGGCCTCTGGTCTACTGGGGCTCTGTTTGCCTTCAAGAACAAACACAGACTCCACTGCAGGCTTGTTTAGCATTGACCCTCCTGAAGGAGAGAGCTGATTACTCACGTAGAAGTGAGATGACCAAACACACGCTGACCCCTGCTGTTGTGGAGACTCCCCTCCTCGGATGGCTGCTTTGACTCTGACAAACATCATCCGGGGGAAAATGTCGTAATTATGTCTGCGACAAAGGAGATATAGCAATTGAGCCAGTGGTGTCACTTCATGCCAGCACTGCGAGCAGATGTGGAACTGTTTGGAGAGTTCCTTCTCATTTAAAGCTTTATTGGCTTCCAGTCAAACGGCTTTCCATTTACCAAAATGTGGCAGAGATAATCTGAGAGACAATTTAATTGAAGATTTAGCTTACTGTTCAACCGACACCGTGTTTCAATTTGTACACTTGAACTGCCACTCATTTCTTTCAGGACTTCTTCTGGCTCGAGTTGTCACCTAAAATGAATTGAAATGAAAATGTCAAAAACAGGCAAAGTTACTTCAGAAAATGTTTCCTTTTCTTTATTGTAAATGATGATGAGCAACAAATATTACCTTGAAAGACCTTTGAAGAATTTTACATATAAGAAAACTCTCAAAAGCTCCACGTTTGCCCTGGTTGGTCGGGCTTTCTTTAATTGTCTCTTTATTTCATAACACTGGCGATTAACCTAAGTGCTGTTAGTATCCAATGCAGATTTCACAATTCATACCATTCGTTCCACTTTTAATCGAAAGAAAATGATCTCCAAGGCATGTAGTTCAGATCCACCTGCTCACATCACCCTCGGTGTCCTTTGTGTTTAGTGATGTCATGTCGTGAATGTATAACAGAACAGTGTCGGTCACTGTCACCCTTTTTGTTAGTTAGGGCCGAACTCTGTTTAGTAGAAGCATGTATGATGTTCGCACAAGGCTGCCACCGTGAAACAGCACATTGGCTCGGGGACATTAGGAGCTTGGTAAGAAGGTAAGTGAAGGCTCGCGCTGACAAGTCCTCCATCAGTGTGAAATCTCACCGCTCCACAGACAAACACGGCGCGTAAGCACAGGCACATTTCCCACATTCGTAAGAAATACCCAAAATATAAGCAATTAGAGCTGAAGCCAAACATATCGGCAAAGTCTTTGTTTATTCTTTTAATTAATGAGCCAATTCATCCAATCTGTTCTGCTTTGTGGCTATTTATATGCTTATTATTAGCTGCTATGATTTATTGGGCAGTTGAGGCAGTAATTTGCTATCGCTGTGGCCATCTGGTCATGGTCTCTTCAACATGTTGAATTTCACAAGTATGCATTACAGGTCTACAAAATTAGATTCACCAGGCCATGTCTATTACTATGAATTGACTTCGATGAGTGGAACTTGCGCATTAGACAGGGCTGGTCCAGCTGCCTCTTATTTTGTAGGCTCTCGCTCGGCAACAATTTAATGAGTTATCATGAGTTTTTCATAATCGAGCTTCTGCACTAGTACTGTACATATATGACTGAACAGGTCCACATCCTCATTCCTCCACCTGCCTGGTGTTTGTATGGGTCTGTTACCTGCTGCACTGTCCTGTGAGTAAACGCTGCCTTGCTCAGGAGTCCTCCCTGCAGCCAGTTTGCACCCAGCAGACAAAGTGTGTTGTCACCTGAGTGCGCAGTGTTATTGGGTGCGAGCTGCACCACACCATGGCTACTCTTGAGAAGTAGCACACCATTAGGAATATATTAACAACCCGACATGTTGTGTGCAGGTCAGACATCACAGCAATGAGGACGATAAATATGTTCCTCAATCATTATCCATTCGGTTAAATGTGAAATATCCTGTTGATGGCCTTTTGTTCTTCCCAGCTGTAGAATTTACAATTTGTTTGTCTCTCTTTGTCTCTCTCTGTGTGTGTGTGTGTGTGTGTGTGTGTGTGTGTGTGTGTGTGTGTGTGTGTGTGTGTGTGTGTGTGTGTGTGTGTGTTTGTGTTTGTGTGTGTGTGTGTGTGTGTGTGTGTGTGTGTGTGTGGTAGGTTATTACAACAAAGGTCTGGTCCAGAGGAGATCTTTGGTGGCAGCCAGGGGAAAGATGAAATTGAGCAAATGTTTCCCAAGGTTAGTGTCAAAACCACAGAGGCAGTAATCTCACTCAACAAAGGCAGTGAGGGGCAAATACACCTGGAGCAGTGATTCCCCTCTGCCTCCTCAAACCGACACACAGAACTGAGGGCTTTAATTTCTCTTTGCGTCCTCTATTTTCTCCCACCACGTGTAAGTTACATCGTACACTTAAAGGAGCAATGTGTAAGATCTGGCCAGTATTCTAGTTTGAAGCATTGAAAACATTAACAGAATGTGAAGAGGTTACAGTGTTGTATGTCAAAGATGTCTAAGTACTGTGTTGCAGAAATTTCTACTTTAATGAGCATGCTAACCAGCTAGCCCAGGTTATATGTTATACCACCTTCACCTCGAGAGGCGGTAGAGAGTCCCTAGCATCCACTTTGCCCTCAGTCCAACGTAAAGGACGAAGAACTCTCTGAATTTGAGGTGTTTTCTCATTTCTAACACTTTGGATTTAATCCGATAAACACATTATCAAAACGTAGTCCGTAACTCCTGCTTGGTGGCTCAGTAAACACAATATAGGCAGTGTTGTTTTGACCGTCTCTCAGAGTTTCAGCTAAAGATTACATGTTTAGTATTCTAGCCCTGTTGTTAGTTACTAGTTGACTTTTTAAACAATTTGTTATAACCGATGACTGTTAATTATGATTGTATTGACCCCGTAGAGGAGGGGAAATGCCGCCCCTATTTGTTTGGTGCATGTGGCTAGATTTTATACGTTGTACTTTGAACAAACAATAAACTTATTTTATTTCATGCAGAGAGTTAGATAAGAGATTGACATCGTTCTAGAGCGGTTGTCAGGGTAAAGGCTCACCATGCCGATGACCAAAAGAGCGAAGAGAAGAGTTTATGGTTTAAATCATGAAATTTGAGAAATAATATGAAGAGGCGCTAGAGGCATAGAGAGCATTATTCCACATCTTTCCAGTGATATAAGAGGTCAGGGGAGAGACGGGTAACATTGGAGGTTAGGTTATGCTCAGGTGCTGAGATCAGCACATACGGACAAGCACGCAGGGCTCATTTCTCTCTCACCTCCATGTCAAACCGGGGCCTGAGCACACAGAGGATGAGCCGGCCTAGAGGGAAAGCAGGGGAAGGCAAACAGTGGTCAGACAAGACCGGTGAAAGCCAGCAGGCATGAGGAGCATCACTCACCACAGCTCGGTGCTGACATCTCTGATCTTCTGCCTGTCACACCTATTGACATCCTGAAGGAGTCCATCCAGGGTTCAGGCCCTGGGTGTTTGTGAGGCACCTACAGTACGCATGTGTGGGATCAAGTATACGATATTCATATGAACCTTTCTAATACAGCGTCAGGGAGCCGGTGATCAACTCTGTGGTATGGGGTCATATTTAGTTTTATTTGAATGATATTACATTATACTGGTATGTTCTTTAATTATTGAATCCACTATATTTCTGTGATAAATTAATGAGGATGTATTAAAGGAGAATACCAGTGTTACACCATCTTTGAGCCCATCAAATTATATAGTTTATGACAACTGTTTTTCAAAGTGCTTTAGATATGTCAATGTGTTTTTCACAACACACATTTTGCCAGATGGTTTCCTTTCATTTTATTATGATAATCAGCAAGCAGGGAAATTTATAGAATATAAGTTTCCATTTTTTTAATCAATCTACACAGATAAACTACATTACCACGCAAAAATGCCAAACTTTAAGTAAAATCACAGCATATGGGTGAAATGGAAATCAGTGGTGGCCTGGAAGGAGAATACCAGCATTTTAAAATACACGACACAACATGTTATAAAAATTATGAGCAGTAACGTTAAGTGATTTGAAGTAAATGGGTTAAAAGATAGAAAAACACTCTTTCCGTTTAGCTTTACCAAAGCAAACTGAATGCAGACTTGATTGTGTTCTCTGAAGTTTATTTGAGTTGCACCTACATTTCATCCTTTGAGGAATGAATGGGCCGGGGGATCTGTAGAGCACCATATAGATCAATAACATTAATTCACAGTGCTGCAGGCCCACATCAGGAAGTGGCCTAGTGTGACAGTTAGCACTGGGTGGAGTGTTGGAGGAGGAGAGAGAGGCGCCAAACGAGACACTAGCATTGTGGGAAATGACACTGGCTGTGACACCTATGACTTTTACACCATGGCTACCTCAGCTCGTATACAAGGGGACTTCTCTTTTTTAAATTACAAAATGAGTAATGGACAAGGAAATGATAGATTAATGTAATATGTGCCACCCACAGATGAAAGCCCCCACATGTGCAACCCTACAGTCTCACTTTATGAGGAGCTTCCAGAGCAGGACGCCTGATTTGGTAGGTCAGCCGTCTTTTATTTACACTGCGTGGCAGCCCAGCACAGTGGTAAACGCTCCTGTTTACTACTTTGTCTCAATCACAGATTATCCCTGAGATTCCTGAGACGAGCAGGAAAGCGGAGATTTACTTGAGTCGGCTGAGACGAATGCATGATCTTTGTTTGACAAACATGGCTCGCTCTAAACGGTAATTCAGCAAACAGGCAGAGACATCAAGGAAATGCTGCACTGACATGGACAATTAAACCTTTCTTCTATAAGTTTGGTTCAGAAGCACATTAGGAGTCTTTCCACTGCTCTTTAAAACTGAGTGAGGTTTGTTTTTCTCTGCTTGCTGTGAACTCCGGTCCAGACTGCTGGACAGGGAGACAGACTCACTGAGCTGGCAGGAGGAGCGAGGCAACCAAGATTTGGTTAGTAACACAAACCAGCCACAACACAACACAACACTACAGAGCGCTATGGAAGCTAACACGTAGCTGCCACACACTATCTGCCTTAAACGTGTGTTTGTTTTTCCTCTGGAAGCCACCATGGCAACAGGTCATGCCGAATAAAGTTACCAGAAGGCATGAGTTATTTGTGAGCATGACACGTACACAGGATGTAAATCATGTGTTTCATGAATTGAGTTATCAGCAAGATACTTTTTTCCAACCCTCCTTAGATGCTTCCCGTCATTGACTCCACACAACGGAAGACGAGCCAAACCAAGCGGCCGCCGCTCTGCTCTCAGAAGCAGCCAAGAGGTGTCAGGGATGACGGGCCCTCGGGTCCCCAGCAGCCGAGCAGAATGACCTCGCCCAGGTGCATGGAGGCATACGTGAAGCATATTTATTTGATTTGTTTGTTGGAGACAAAAGTCTGATTGTCACTCGGCATTGTGCATGTGTGTGTGTGTGGGTGTTTTCTTGGCAGACACCGGTTTTGTGAGACTCTGGTTTGGGACACAGCAGTGTGCTGCCGCAAAACACCTGATCCTCTATCCATTGAAGACGTGTGTCAACAAAAGCATGTGGAGGTTACAAATATTTCTGATTTAATAATTGTTTTGTAAAGATTGCATTGTTTGTTTTAAAATGTATTTGTTTTTGTTTTTCTACCTTTTAGATAATTGACCGTGGGATCAAGCTATGGAGAAACTACATATGATTGAAGATATCACCACCATACCTCTTATTATCTGCAATGTAATGTTATAATGTTGTAACATATGGGAAATATACATTTTACATTTATCTACACATTACAAACATGTTTATTCCATTTCATGTCACAATATTATACCTGTATGTCATACAACATTTTAATACTTTATCAAAATATTTGTATATGTCCGTCAAATATTGATTTGAGTCATAGACCTGTAAACAGTCATTATACATGTGTGGGTTTTCTGAAATAAAAGTTTTACTATAATAACATTTCACTATTTGAGCTGTGATCAGAATGGGTGATGATGCAGATGTAATTGTTAAGGACGGGCGTATTGCACTTGAGCGTAATTTTCATCTATTTGCTAGTGTCTATTAATGCAGTAATTTACGTATTCATTCATTCATTTTAGAGAGCTTCTTCTTTCACCAAATTGACGAAATGTTAACCCACAAACACAGAACTGAAAACGCCCCAAGTTTCTTGAAAATGGCCTAAACTGTTTTACCAACAATGTGTCAACATATAAAGCCATTTTGACAAGTTGTTATCATCAAATTAGACAATATTCCTCTTAAAAAGTTCAAGAAACCATACTGGGTCTAAATCTGAGACCTCAGGGACTGAAGACCAACCAGGCTCAGCCCCACAGTGGTTTGGGTTCAGCAGGTGTGGCTTTGATCTAAGTGTCAATGTTTACAGGTTGATGTAATAAAGTGGGCTAAACTGCGTTATTCAAGAGGCTGCCATCCTGTGGACCTCAATGATATGGCTGCTCCGAGCCAATCGGTGGCAAGCCCGCAAAGATCAAAGAGGAGATGAGCCAACCATCTCTGCTCCAAACACCCATCCTGAGACGGAGCTTCTCTTCGGCCTATATATCTGGGAGCTGTTCGTGACGTCCACTGTCCTGAGATAACTGATCGTCTTTGTGGAGACGCAAAAAGAGGAAAGCGGTTTAGTTTTTGGTTTCCACTAAGAACTGTGATTACATCTATTCAGCCCTGGAGCTGCTGGACAGGATGGCCACAGGCGCCGGAGAGTGTCCCGGGAAGGCCAGTCAGAGCCGGGTGGATCACCTCCTCAGTGCCGTGGAGAGTGAGCTGCTGGCCGGCAGCGAGAAGGGCGACCCCACGGAGAAGGAACTGAAACTATCCCTAGATGAGAACGAACTTTGGCAGAAATTTAAGGACCTTACAAATGAAATGATAGTTACAAAGAATGGCAGGTGAGCTTGAATACAAACACACAGTATACAATACAAAATAAAATAAAATGAAATATAAATAACCATTTTTCCTTTTTATTTAGACGCATGTTTCCGGTGATGAAAGTGAACGTGTCTGGATTGGACCCGAACGCCATGTATTCTTTTTTGCTGGACTTTGTATCTGGAGACAATCACAGGTGGAAATACGTGAACGGGGAGTGGGTCCCTGGTGGCAAACCTGAACCTCAAACCCCCAGCTGCGTGTACATCCACCCGGACTCTCCAAACTTTGGGGCGCATTGGATGAAAGCGCCCGTCTCCTTTAGTAAAGTCAAACTCACCAATAAACTCAACGGCGGAGGTCAGGCAAGTAGAAGAGAGCATGCGCGATATTGTATTTCCTTGTTTTTTCTTCTTGGAAAAAAAAACAAAAAACAGTTCAGTCTTTTACATTTTATTTTTTAAATCCCCGAAATAAAAATTAAAAAATACACGTGGAAATGATAAATCTTGCATTTTAAATAACCATCTTTGTGTTGAACTTTTTTTTTTCTTCAGATAATGTTAAATTCCTTGCACAAGTACGAGCCACGCATTCATATAGTCCGGGTTGGAGGCCCGAGGAGGATGATCACCAGCCACGCTTTCCCAGAGACACATTTCATTGCAGTTACAGCATACCAAAACGAAGAGGTTGGCAATACAATATATATATATATTACATTAAAAGCGGATTTAAAACTAATATTACTCAATACATACATACATACATCAATAATGATTATCGTATACGCGCGAAATGCGTAATTTACGCACATTTACGCACAGCATTTTGTATACCTTTTATTTTTATTGTTGGAAAAACACAATCCTAATGATTTTTCTTGTAATTTATGTTTGGATTTTAGATAACTTCTCTTAAAATAAAGCATAACCCTTTTGCCAAGGCCTTCCTGGATGTGAAAGAGAGGTAAGAATCCACATAGTTTTCACAACAACATGTAATTAATGTCTTTAAGAAGTATGAATGTTTAGTTTAACATTGTTTAAAGTATATCATCAATCATTTACATTTTTCAGAAGTGATCACAAAGACACAAGAGAAGATGCTTTTGACAACCAGCAGTCGACTTATTCTCAATGTGAGTATTGTGTTATTTCTTCTGATTCCATGTCACATTGTGGTGCTCATATGGCTTCATCATGTCTCTCCTGTTCTGTGGAACCAGTAGGTGGTTGGTTTATTCCAGGCACAGGCGCTCTTTGCCCTCCTGCCAGTCCTCACAGCCAGTTTGGGAATCCCATCTCCCTCTCGCCATCCCAAGGCTGTGAGCGCTACACCTCCCTAAGAAACCACCGCTCTTCCCCCTACGCCAGTCCGTACGCCCATCGGACCAACTCGCCCAGTGAGTGTTCTCTTCCAGCCTTTACCTTCCCACATCCAGGAGTTACACCACTTCCTCCCTGGCTATTAACAAGAAACGCAAAC
Source organism: Myoxocephalus aenaeus (assembly GCA_038501785.1). Taxonomy (NCBI): domain Eukaryota; kingdom Metazoa; phylum Chordata; class Actinopteri; order Perciformes; family Cottidae; genus Myoxocephalus; species Myoxocephalus aenaeus. Next base: position 3,035,606 of record JBAMJR010000028.1, on the reverse strand, counting down.
AAATGTCGCTGAGCACAGAATGTCTTGCATTCCTCTGGCTTTTGTGTGAGCGGAGCCACAAAGCTGTAAATGGTTGGGCTTCAGACGAGGAATGTATGGAGAGAATAATCACACCTTCAACTGTCATACTGATATCAGGGGGACAGGAAGTCTTGAATCATACTGGGAAAGCAACATAGTGCTCAAAGGAGTTCTGACAAATATATTTGAAATCACAAGTGACTTGTGAATCTGCTAAACCAGTGCTTATCTCGTGTGTTACAGTCAGTTACTCCGATAGCTCGCCAGCCTGTCTGTCGATGCTCTCGAGCCACGATAACTGGTCCGGTCTACAGATGCCAACACACTCCAGCATGATGCCCATGGCCCACAATCCCACCTCTGGTACCAACTCTAGGTTTGTGTTGTGATTTTTTTTTTTTATTGCACCAAATGAAATCATAACAACTCACAACCACAAAGAAGATGGCATAGACAGAAATAATAACTCATTTACAAAATGGTGTAAGATAAACACAGATAAATAGGTATGGTGAGAAAAGAAAAGACAAACGCTTGTGTATATCAGCCATTGGTGGGGGGAAATAACTACATGAGTACAGTAATTTGATGCATTTCTTGTTTTAATGATATATTTTGCACTGTGACCTTTTCACATTCTCTTGAAAATTGAAATTGAAAAGAAACAATTGCACCTTTAACCTTTTGCATAAGTTGCACTTCTAAAACCTCCAAAGAAAGCTGAGTAAGACGTCTTCTCTCCGTGTCTTTGTCCAGCCAGTACACCAGCCTGTGGCCGGTGAGTAACTCGCCCCTGACTCCCGTGTCCCAGAACGGAGGGATGAACAACAGCCTGAGCTCCCAGTTCCTCCGAGGGTCCAGCAGCCACTACCCGAGCATGAGCCTGTCTCACTCCGTCACAGCGCCCTCTACTGGCTCTCCTCTGTACGACAGCGGCACAGCAACAGAAGTGCATGACACAACTCAGTATGACACGACCGCACACGGGCGGCTGCCTTTATCTTGGACTCCTGTGACTCCTCCGTCCCTCTGATAGAAGAGTCTGCAAGCTTGAAGAAAGACGGCCATGAAATGATGTCTGCAGGCTGTTGGATCTGCTGTGATTTAAAGGAAGAATCAATCCCAAATTAAGTAGGTTTTATTTGTTGCCTAAAACCAAATTGCACAGGCAAAAGGACTGTTTTCAGTTTTAGGGCGCTTGAATTAATCCTGAATTAATTGACACAGAATTCTTCACTTCTTAATTAATAAGAAACTTTTGGGTTTTGAAAGGCTTTGAGTTTTTTAAGTAACCCTTTAAAAATGGGCTTTGGTCTCAATAAATCAGCAAGTTTTATGTGTTTTCAACTCAAGAAACAAAATTAATATGTTTGCCCTTATTTTTGATCGATTTTCACTAATGTTTTTGTTCAGCATAGCAGAATAAACTTATTTTTTTATGTTTGTAAACAAAAAATCCATTTAACCTGCTTATATTAAGCACAGCTTCATGAAAACACAGCAGAAGGCAAAATTGTACATTGTTTATAATGTAAATGTGAAAGTAATTGAGGTGTAAATAGACAATTGCTTTGTACCACAGTGATGCCATTGAAGATATTATAGTTCAGATTATTGAAAAAATTAAATGAAAAGGGGGGTCTAATGTCAATATTCTGCTATGCAGATGATACAACCTCCATATCATAAATCATGTCAAGGTCTCTCAAGTGGCTGTTTTTTAAACCAGCTACATGCCAATAAAAGCTGGAATGTGCTTTGCTAAACTGCACTTTATGTTGTTGTTTAGATTGTCCAAATTCTCCCAATTTGGTCACAATGTTCTTTTTTTCTTCCCATTGTGATGCCACACCACACCATGTGATTTAATTCACAGAAAAATGGGACCCATCCAGATTTTTGTCCCATTTATTTCATCCTTATATATAATCTAGTGAGAAAAGTCATAATCTACATGGGGTAGATTAATGGAGGTCCAGGAACAATAAGGGAAAGCTTGATTTGAGTGTTCTTTGGTTCCTTGGGACATACAATTGGGTCAGTGGTCTAATTCAAATCTCATTAGCGCTTCTTGATAATATTGAGCTCCCTAAATATATTGAGCCCCACTACAAAACACCAGATCTTTGTAAACACATCCCAAAATCCCCAAACCCTTAAAATCCCAGTAGCCTTCCTTATGCGTGTTTGCTAGTTGTGTCTGTTCGTGAGTAACATGCAGGCAGCTGTTTATGATCAAATGTGCTGTACTGGTGCAGCAGCTGTTGAAAAAGAACAAAACAATAGTAAATGCAACATAAACTAAAATGAACTTGTTTTTTTCCAAAAACAACATGCTGCTGTCATCCTGAAGGATCATACTATTATGCATGCTTGAATATGACAAGTGAACATTTTATTGGGGTTGTTTGGTGTTTTCATTTGTCATGTGTCAACATCGGTTATTGCAATTTCTGTATTGTGTTATAACTTGTGGTGTTAGCTTCAAAACGCAAACCCTCCTGCTCCTTTTTTGTGAGTAGAGAAGTAGAGAAGGAGTATTTTTCGCACGTGGGTGAGGAATTACATCCACCATGTACATCTGAAAGAGGGGGTTTGACTGCTGGCTGCATGGATGGTCCACGGATGTTGGCTTGAGAAACCCCAGAGATCAGCAAGATCAGAGACTCCGCTTTGGCCCTCTCACTCTGTTTCCATTCACGTCTCCCTGACATGAGGGCAGAAATCTCCCAAAATATATTTGGTGACGCATAATCATCTCCTGTGTCGTGCATTTAGTCAGAAAGGGACCAATTTATGTCACACTCACAAGTTGTGTAAATGCTTCAAACTGCAAAGTTGGATAATGCATGTTTTTCACATTTAAATAGTTTCTGCAAATTCCAGTGATTCAGTATAGCTATATCTTACTGAATATTCAAATTGATTATAATACTTTTAAAATGTAATGAGAAGTAAAGAAGTAAAGAAAAGAATCGGACCACCTTCACTAACGATAGTAAACACAACTGTAGCCCTCATGCTAAGCGTAACCATCTAACTACATCCAAATAATGTGTTGAACAAACTTAAATGGAGACTGTACTCGGCCCGGGACAAAATGCTGCAATAGAGGCTTAACTCAGGACAGGATAGTCCATCAGACCAACCTCCCATATTTTAAGTTAGGGCTCCAGTCTTCTATTTCACAAGCATTCTCCTTGTAGATATGTTTTAATTAAGCTGCATATAGGTGAGTTTTACAGTAGAGCACTCAGCAACATTAATATGTTCAGAGTATCTGTAAGGTGTTTGAATAGTAAGACCTCCAGTGACTCAAAGCGCAGCATTATGGCTGAAGTGAGACGAGGCCAGTCACCAGAGCCCGTTCAGCCCAGAAGATCAAGGTCAGTATTTGAGGACATCATGACATCCTCCCCCTCGTACAACCGCCGACTGACAGGAAGGAACAGACATCTAATCCGCTAAATCGAATACACAACATCTCACTAGTGGAGGACATGCTCTGTCTGTATAGTTAACGTGTCACCATGTGCTTATACTAGTGCGTGTGCTCAATAGCTGTTTGTCTAAGTACAGAGATATTTAAATGTGAGTAGTATCAAATCAATCAACACAGACAAGATAATACCAAAGAAAAAAGGTGCAAATTGCTGTTATAAACTATACTGCAAATTAAATAGAAGAACTAAAGTAAAAAGCCTATTGTAGAATGATATACAATCATTCAATTATAATTTGCTTTAAGAGCCAATTGTGTCCTTATGAGGACTAATGTTTAAAGAGAGAAAAGATAATGGGACATCTATCAAAAAAAATCTAAAAAGCCATGAAGGCAGGGTATTTCTCTCAGCCTAATAATCCTATTATGATCCCAATGAGAAAAAAAAAGCTCTCTGTCAAAGCAGGGAGCATTGACGCAAGCATGTCTTGACGTCAGTAGCTGCAGTGAATGAGGGATGGGAGGGGGGAGAGCCAAAGAGAGAGAGAGAGAGAGAGAGAGAGAGAGAGAGAGAGAGAGAGAGAGAGAGAGAGAGAGAGAGAGAGAGAGAGAGAGAGAGAGAGAGAGAGAGAGAGAGAGAGGCGTGTTTGCCTTCAGAAAATACCACGAAATATCAGCGTCATTGCAACTGTAGCTCTTTGCAAGAAACCCGCCGCGGATGTGCATATAGACGCACACGCAGCAGCAGCAATAACAACAAAAACCCAGCTTTTTATTTTCCAAACTATTTGCCCTGACATCCAAGTGACACATTTTGAGGAAACAGTATAGAGGCGTTGCTCTGGAAATCTAAACCAGATGTAGTGAATGGAATATGATCCCGTGACCCGGGAGTGTTCATAAATAAATCAGCATATGTGTTACTCAACTGGTGTCAGGCACCCATCTGTGACTCTTACACAGCTAAATAAAATAAAATAATGTGTGAAAGTAGAAGTCAGTGATAATCTGACATGGTCTGTGCAGTTTTATCCAAGTGGATATTTGAGTGCACGCACAGTCCATTGTTGGGTTGGTAAACGAGGAGCGCTGATTCCACCCGAGGGGAAAACTGCCATCAAGCAATTTGTAAGAGCAGACCGGTGGCGTCACTGCCTCCTCTATAGCATATACACGCAACACCATGCACGACTCTCCTGCTGCATTAATCACAGCGTTATCCTCAAGTTTCTCTCTGGCTCACTGATGTGAAAGCAACCCCGGTGGTCCAACACTTACAACATGCGTGTTAGTTCGATTTATGTAACTCTGGCACTTGGATTAGGAGGGTTTGCAGGAGCGTCCCAGACAAATGTGTTGTAAAGGACAAGGTAGGCTGCCGTACCGCGCGCTCCCCCATCTCCACTTCTGTACTACAGCGTGTCGCTGGGGAGGAATCCTCTCCTCCGTCACAGATGTTGCCGGAGAGCCTTTTTTTCTACCAGCAGTTTAGTGCGCAGCGCAAATGCTGCCAACGGGACGCGCGCTCTGGCGTGCTTTAGCGAGCAAACCACTTCCAGATCATCTCCGTTTATATTGGCCTATACTCTGCAAGATACCCAAGAGTTCCCGTTGTGCCGGCTGTGCGTCATCTATGACTGATTAGACTTGCAGTCTGACGTCGCCGAGCCCCATTCAAGCTAAACACCTCACACAACGTTGAAAAACGAAATTGATATTTAAAAAAAAAAGACAGGAAACGAAATGACGAAACCCACCACCTGGCAACCCACCTTAAGACGCGGATCAACAAGTTGCCTCCAGTGCGTAACTTCCACCTGAGCGGGGTTCGAGCCTATAACCCCGCGACGCACATGATCGACAAAGCACCGTGTCTGCAAATATTTCTCATTTGTCAAGAGAAATAAGCTCCAGGACTGTCATCCTTTCTGATAGCGGCGGGAATCAGGAGCTGACCGGCTCCATGCCTCGCTGCGTCTCCAGGTCCTCGGCTGGCCACCACATGGTAACTTTGCGCACACAGCACGCTGCAAAGAGGACATACAGAGAAGGGATCTGAATGAATGGGACTGAGATTCATTCGCGTTTCTCTTCTCGCCTCCCACAGACTGTTATTTGTTTTGTATATCCTGCCGGTTGAAGGTGTCTCACGTTATCAGCAGATATCGATTCAGCCGATCCATCACTCGAATAGGGAGCAGCAAATGTCGAAGAAACGGAAAAGTCCTGACGACCAGAACTTTGAGGAACCCCCGTCAGCAGGATGCAGCGACCAAGGTAGGAGTCATGCTCAGAAATGAGTGAACGTTGAGCTGCTGCAGGAGTGCAGGCATGTGATACCTTCAGGGACTGCTTGGTGAAACAACAGAGCATTTGTTTTAGGAACTCCAGGTTTATTGCAAAGTCCGAGGCACCAGGACTTGGTTAAACCTTCATGATGTGCAGCCTATACAGCTGCTGTATTAACAACATACAGTATTAAACCTGGCTGGACAGAGACATGATGCAATGACATCACCTCTCCACTACAATAAGTATTTTATCCCTAGAAAACAATCTTGTGTGTTGCTGCAGGATTACTTTTTATAATCTCTCATCCATCCTCAGTGGAGTCACATTGTGTTTCATCAGGTTTGGTTGCAGAACAGACTCATCGTCAGCCACAGAAGGAAGTATGGGCAACAGTGGCACAGAGTTGTTTCCACAGTATCACTCAGGCAAATAAGGACCTGTTGAGGGAGAAACTGCATTATGGATGGTGGTTCACCGAGATTAATATTTCCAGTTCAGTTGTAAACACGGGGTGGATTTATTGTGTGGCAGTGTGTGAGTTCTGACTGAGGGATGATCACAGCCAGAGCAAGCGCCCCCTTTTATCTGCACAGAGAAAATATAAATATACTGTTGTGGATACAAATAATAACCAGCAGCACAGCACTCCATGTACATTTCCATTGGTAAATTAAACAAAATAAAACATTTTACTTTACTTTCTTTAAATAATAGGAGCGCCATGATTAACAATAGTAACATTGTTTATTCAGTGTGACAATTGAATGCTAGCTAAACTTTAAATATTCTAATATGAAACAATATCAATAAATAGTAAAAATGTAAAAGGCTCCCAGACTGAAAGTGATGCAAAACTGTTTGTGTCTCATTTTGGTCATTTGGTGTCTCTTTGCAGTCGTATGACTGAGTTATGACTGGTCAGTAATCCAGGTCACTACAAGTCACTACTTCTGACTGTAGGGGTTCATCAGAGGGGCCATGCTCCGTCCCTCTGGCCCGGCCACCGATCAACTCTTATTGATTAATGTGGATCCTGCATTGAGTAGGAGAGGGTTATTTTCCACTGCTGCTTACTTACTGCTCTGCATTTAACAACAGACACACAACAAGCTCTCTATCCACACTGACTGTAACCCACTGTATTGTTACAGGTCAGGTCCCTTTGAAAATAAACCCCCGTTTGTGGAAGTCTTAATCCAGTCATGGGGATGATCACTTTGATTTAGTGTAAAATATCAATCTAAACAAAAGCCAGTATAAATAAATCCAGTCCCGTTCTTAGGTTATGCCTTGCTTTCCCCAAAGCGCCTGCGATCTGTGCCCTGTGGAGTTGAAAACATTGGTTTAGCACATCCTTTACTGTCAAATTCAAGTGTTCTTCGTTTTCCAAGAGGCAGTTTTTGAAATGCCTCGATGGGCCGTGTGGCTGCTGTTGTGCTGGCAGACGCATGACATGAGTTGTAAGTGCAAGGCCAAGAACAGCATCACCTTCAAGCAGAGTCGTGCCTGCCTGCATGAATAGTGCTGCAGCATTGGAAACGGCTTGAGCGCGTGTCAGAGGTGTTTGCCGTTTCATTTGCATCACAGTATTGAAGTTTAAAGCTGTGTTTGCCATGTTTGGGAAATATTTATCCCTAATCAAGCATGTATACATCCTTTAATCTCAGCTTTGTATCTCTTTTTAACGACTAAATCTACCATTTTACCTCTGAAACCTTTGGAATATACAGTTTTGTTCTACATAGCGTCTTACAATTTGACACCTAAAGGGATCTGTTCACCCACTTTACAAAGACACTTGCCTGTAGTAATGCCAAGGCATGCAGATGCTTTTGCTTTTCACCCGCCCAGGTTTTGAGATGTTCTGACCCCACCCTAATAAAATAAAGGGGAATGGGATTTAGTTTGTTGTGAAATTTTTATTCTAGAAATTTAACCAGCAGCATGTATTTCCATAAACAGTGGCCAGTATCCAACAAGTTTTCATAAGAACTAGTTATTTGATAGAAAGTAGGTTCAATAAAAACTGTAGCTGTGAGGTCTGTGGATTCTCTTTTAAAAAACATTTATTCTGGAAAGATATGTTTTTTAATGTAATTTAATTTTTCAACGCTGTGAGCACCACACATATAATTCTGTTACCTCCATTGTATTAGTGTGGAGGCAGAAGTCTCAAAACCTTGACAAATGAAATCCCATTCATCTGCACGGTGAGATAGGCGTTTTTTGTTGTTGTTGTGTTTAAGTAAATGGACCCTTTAAGACTTTAGTATAAACGCAAAGATGCAGTGCAAGAATTACAGTCAATATCATGGCTTCCTCGGGCCGACAGACTTGTTTGTTTGCACTGAAGACGGGACATGTTTGCATCACGGTCTTTGGCTCTGTATCTTTTTGGGTCTATGCCCAAATGCGAGTTTCCCTTGGCTAACATGGAAGGAGAGCCGGGCGCTTCCTTCCCCGACTGCGCCTGGCATCTGTGACTGCTTGGGGGGTACACGCCCACTGAACCCTCCTGCTCAAGATCCTGCATGCTTTGATGCAGGACGGCACCACTACAACACAGCACATGTAGATTTTGAACAGAACACTCTGCTTTTCATATATTTTATGAAGAATGGAGGACTTCATAATATAAATAAATGCACTGCTCTTATTTAAAAGGTGTGCATCATTGCTTTAAACAAATACAATGAAATAAAATGATTTGAACAGTTTTGTGATACAATTGTTTGTCCAAACTAAATGGCTGCTGGTACAAATATAATAAAGCTATGATATATACTGAATCTGAAAGCTAGCACCGGTCACTTAGTGCTGCTTCTGTCGCTGCTCCATTCACTGCCTCTGAGGGCTCACGCTCGTGTTTTATCATGGAGATGGTTTTTGTTCGCTCAGGTATCCCCGGTGGGGCCAGGAGGGGAGGTGTAGAAACGGGGGCATTGAGATTCATATCAGGACCACAATGCTTTTTTTGTCTTGCCTCTTGGTGTGCTGCCCGGACCTGTCCATTACAGGGCCGCTCCAGGCCCATCCCACCAACCACCACCACCACCACAGCTGGTCAGCAGGCCTTCGGCTGTGCAAATGACCAGCGATCCTCCATTATAGTAAGATACCAGTACAAAGCTCGGCATGAACCTTGATGTCTGAATACATTGCTCATTGGAATAGTTTTTTTCCTTGTTCCTGGTGAATGGCAATGTGAGATAATTGAGCTGGAGCCAGCATTAAGTAATATAGAATATACATATAGACTGGACGCTCTAGTCTACAGCAATACAGCAATAATATTAAGAATAATGGAGATTTCCAGCCGAAGTACATATCCCAGAGAGTCCACCTCTGCTAAGAACAACTTATCTTGCTTCAATGCAACAAGATAAATATTATATCAGCGTCATTGCAGTTTTATCCCAATTTCATTTTCATGTTGTGTTTTATGATCATATATATATACTTGTGTATATGTATATGTGTGCATAGTAGTTAAAAGTTTATGCTTACCTTTGTTCTACTATGTTGTCCTTGTTTTTTGTTTGTGTATATGTGTATGTACGTTGAGGCAACGAAAAAAAAACAGTCAAATTCCTTGAACAGTATGTATACGCATGGCCAATAAAGCTGATTCTGATATTAATAAAGGCATCTGCCTGCTGCTGATGAAAACAGCTCTAAAGAGAGCAGTGCCATTGAAAAGTCACACAAAAAAAGCCTACATGTGGGGAATAAAAAAAAGGGAGTTTAACAATGTGACTGTGTCATCTTGGTTTTCCTGTAACAGACCCTTTAGAGAAAATAGTTGCCACACATCTTCTCCATTGTAACAATGGTGGTGTTCCCACATTATTGACAGTACATAAAGAACAACTGTACAAAATGGCCTCCGCTCACAGGAACAAAAAGGCCCTGTTCCTCTGTGGTCAGTTAGAATTTCTCTTTCTCTTTGAATTTGAGTGTTGAGAGAATAGTTCCAGATCTTGTGGATTGGTTTGTCCTCATAGATTAAACTGAGGAACGGCTCGGCGTCACACACTGTCCAAGCTTTCCAGCGGTGTACCACGTGTGTCTCTTTAGCTTGGCTTTTTGCCCTCGATGTTGAAAGTGCAGAGGGCCGTACGCCACCATAGTGACGCCACAGAGCACTTAATGTACAAAACCACATGCAAACTCGCATACTTTCAAATGCTCACACATCCTCATGAATATTCTCATCCATGTTCTTCTCTGAATTGAGCAGCCGCTCACGGCTTCAGTCGCCGTAGCCGCAGCCGGTTAGGAACAAGCTCAATTTGTGCAAGAATACCACTTAGTGGTCGTAACGTGTATTGCAGGTCACAATAATGCACACAAAGATTATCATACGTATAGAATCAAAACGTCTTTAATTTCATCCAATGTGTTACATTTTTACATTTGCATTACATCTTGACCCTCTGCTCCTTGACAGCAGTTGATAGATGTCTTCGTCAGTGTCCTCACACAGTTGAACACTAGGGGGAGCTAAAGTATTAAGATGAAATGGAGGGAGATGTTTACCATGGAGCAGACAACCAGTAACTCTGGATTAACATATATATATATATATATATATATATATATATATATATATATATATATATATATATATATATATATATATATATATATATATATATATATTCCTTCAAATTATTATTATTATTATTTACAGACTTGGTAATCATTGCCTTGTCATTATTGATAAACATCCCATTGTTTATCAATAGAGTAAGTGTTGTACAATACACAGAGGTTATTTTTTTATAATTACAGTTTGACAGTTTAAATTTGACAGCAGGCCTGAAAACTAGGTTAAGTCTTTTTTTAGTT